>CM070835.1:10277112-11477112 GCA_036326025.1 Chrosomus eos | reverse complement strand
GCACCAGTAAGCACGGGGAACTCCATGGACTACAACTGGAGTGAGCAAGCCCATGCTCCAACAAATACTCAACCTCTTTCCGCATTAGATCTCTCTTCACAGTATTCACGCGATACGCGTGCTGTTTGATTGGAACAGCCTCACCCACTTTAATATCGTGCTCTAAAACTGTAGTACAGGAAGGTACATCATTAAATAGAGCAGGAAAATCATCAATCAACTGCATAATATCACTTCCTTGTTGTTCAGGTAAATGACATACTCGAGATGCAAAATTAGATAATACCTCTGAGTTCTTCAGTCGAGCACACTGTTGATGAGAATGACGCAGGATTATCCCATCATTCTCCGGATCAGCCATCTCGACAGCAGCCCAGGCAACTAACACAGCAGATGACACAGGAGCAGGGGTTTCATCTGTAGATGACACATTCTGAGCAGCTTCTCGGTCATGAAAAGTCTTCAACATATTTATGTGACACACACGAGTCTCTCCTTCTATCAGGAGTTCCAATGACGTAATCTGTATCACTAATTTTTCTTACCACCTCATATGGTCCAGAAAATCGTGCTGATAAAGCAGACCCTACCATAGGCAGCAACACCAACACCTGATCACCTTTATTAAAGGTACGGGATACAGATTTACGGTCATGATGACACTTCATTTTTTTCTGAGCAACTTCAAGTGACTCTCTTGCCACTGAACATGCATTATGCAAGCGTTCACTCACATAATCGATTACACTCACTTTAGGGTTAGACTCAAAAGACAACAGATTTTCCTTGAGCATTTTCAAGGTCCTCTGACAGTGTGTCCGAATACCAATTCAGCAGGGCTGAAACCAAGACTTTCCTGAACTGCTTCTCTGATTGCAAACAAAAGTAACGGTACACCCTCATCCCACTCTTTACCCGTATCCATGCAATACTTTCTGAGCATTGCCTTCAGCGTTTGGTGGAAACGCTCGAGCGCCCCCTGGCTTTCAGCGTGGTAAGCACTAACAACTCTGTGAGATATATTCAAACTAGATAACACTTGGGAGAAAATTCTCGACAGAAAATTAGTGCCTTGATCTGTCTGCACAATTTTCGGTAGACCAAAGGTAGAGAAAAACTTCACAAGTGCTCTTAATATCACAGGTGCAGTGATCTTCCTCAATGGAATTGCTTCCGGAAATCTAGTCGCAGTACACATGATTGTCAATAAAAACTGACTGCCAGTCTTAGACTTAGGCAACGGGCCAACACAATCAACAATAACGTGCTCAAACGGTTCTCCCATCACTGGAATAGGTACAAGAGGAGCACGTGGAATTACCTGGTTCGGTTTACCAGTAATCTGACATGTACGACAAGTGCGACAAAATTGTGTGACGTCAGCTTTCAATCTCGGCCAAAAGAAGTGCCTTAAAATGCGGTGGTAAGTTTTCTTTACTCCTAAGTGCCCTGACAAATCGTGATCATGTGCTAACGATAAAACATGTTGTCGGTAACAAGGAGGAACCACAATCTGATACACACTACTCCATTCAGCATCATCTGTAGTAGAGCACCACTTACGCATCAATAAATCGTTCTCAACATAATATGCAGTTTTTCTTTCTTGAACTTTCTCTGGGAGAACAGTAGAAGCAAAACACATCTGAAGACTTTCATCCTCCTTCTGGGCAGTAATAACCATCTCACGTGTCACACGCAGTGTTATTTCCGAAGGCTTCGGAACAGAGAGTTTCTCAGTCTTACTCTCATCAGATAAAACGTCACTGATAAAACAAGATGCCATAAAGGATGTAGCTAAATCATCAACTGTATCTAACTCTTTCGCCTGAGATCGCGTAACCACACAAGCAGAAAAAGTATCAGGATAAAACTTCGCCAACTCATCAGGTTGATCTGACACACCTGGGTTATCAAAAACTTCCAGCAAAGGCATAACTTTCCCACCGGCCAGATCATTGCCAAGGATAAATTGTACTCCAGTCACAGGCAAACGCGCACGAACGGCTACCTTAACAAAGCCCGTGCACAGTTCTGATTCCAAATGAACTTGATGCAACGGAACTTGGACAAGACCCATCTCTATGCCTTGGATTAAGACATTACTCCCACATGAAGTCTGATCAGAAAATGGGAGTACATCTGCACTGATGAAAGACTGCATTGCTCCAGTATCACGCAGCATTTTCACTCTAATCTGCTCATCTGACTTTCCTGTAACAGAAATCAATCCCTCTAGCAGAAACGGTGCATAACTAGAATCAGGTTTGTCACTACCTTCGACCTTAACAGAATCAACCAGTTTAACAAAACCAGCGCTCTTAGGTGCAGAATTCGGTTGCTTTCGTTTCAACGCAACACAATCGGCGATTAAATGACCAACTTTGTGGCAATAAAAACATTCTCGATCCTCTTTTGATTTCACAGTAACTTTCGGGCGTGAAAAACTACTCTGATTCACATAAGACATAGCTCTCTCAGGACGTGCAGGAGTGAACACATTTTTATGCGTCAGTACAAATTCATCCGCAAGAACTGAAGCTTGCGACAAAGACGACACTTTTTGTTCATTTAGATAAACAACTACACGCTCAGATACACAGTTCTTAAAGTCTTCTAAAAGAATCAACTCTCGCATGTCTTTAACATCATTCCCCTTACTCGACGTGCACCACTTATCAAACAAGATGCTTTTCTCTCTCGCAAACTCAACAAATGACTGATTAGAACTCTTCTTATGACACCTAAACTGTTGTCTGTAGGCTTCTGGCACTAGTTCATATGCACGCAAAATCGCAAGTTTCACAACCTCATAATTCACGCTATGCTCTAAGGACAACGTAGCGCAAACATCTTGAGCCTTACCAGTAAGCTTGCACTGCAACAGTAAAGGCCAAACCTCCTTAGGCCAGTGGAGTGTGGAAGCAATTCGCTCAAACACGCTAAAATATGAGTCAACTTCTGTTTCCCGAAACTGCGGCACAAGAGAAATATGTCTACTGACCTCAAAGTTGGTTTCTTCGGAACCAGCCCTTGCCGAAACATCAGCGACTGGTAAGGGTTGCACAACTGGAGCAGGTGTCACTTTGGCTGCATTCAATTCAAGTTCACGGAGCTTAATCTGAGTGTCCGCCTCGATTTCGAGTCTCCGGACTTCAAGTCGAAACTCCACATCCGCTCTACGGATTTCTGCCCGTTCACGAGCCTCCATCTGGAGTCGCGCTATGCGAACCTTCGTTCGCGCATTACTTCCTGCAAACTCATCTGAGTTCGGCGAAAAAGGATCGAAGGGCGGCAAGACGGATTTGACTTCAGAACCCTCCATCTCAGCCGTCTCGCTCTGCTCCTCCTCCTCAGGATGACTGTCAGCACCAGGAAGAACTTCCCCAACACCTGCGGGCAACACTAAAACACCTAGTTCCACCAACCTTTGGGATACAGCAGACTTAATCTCTTTTTTAAGCCGCTGCCTCGAAACAGCAATCTGAAAGTGAGCAGCGATACGCAGCAAATCATCTTTCCTACATCTATCCAACTGCTCCACTGTAGGTGCACTCAAAAAGGTCTCTAGATCAAAATCAGCCATACTAACTTCTGTAGCTCAGGTATTAGAACCCACACACTAAGTTCTGCCTCATACAACACTAACTCTTCAAAATAGACCAACAAAAACCCGCACATGGACCTTCCACCAACCACGCCAGCAGTAGTCAATATCTCGGGAAAAATATAGTTAAATTATCCCGGACGAGCCCCCATTTAATGTTACGAACCGTTGTGGGTCTAGGGCTGGTACCGCAACATTTATATATTGAACATACTGCTGGAGGTGAAGTGTGGTGGAAAAACACATGTCAGACTCATTTTGAAGAGAAAAAAATAACTGGAATTTATTTCTACAAGTGTAAGCCAATGAATCCAGTTAAATAATAAGGTGTGCTACATACAATAAATGATAGGGTGAATAACAAACAATAAAATAGGAAAAGAACAAAAGTGGTGCCAAAAGAAAGAACACAAGATAACAAAACACTCCTTAAATCTAAACCTTATCTAACCAAAGTAAAATGTAGAAAATAAACCGAAATCTTCGGTGCATTCGGCACCCTAACTCAACTATCTAATAAAACAAAAATACAGGGAGTGGCGCTCACTTCTTACCTGGTGTGTCTAACAATTGTTTACTACGGGTGCAATGTATATCGCGATATACTTGCCTCTGTCCTTTTCCCAGAAAAGCAAACAAAAGAAAGACAACACAAAATGGATCTCACCCATTCAAAAAGGAAAACACATGTCACATACAAAGCACAAACCTCACTCAGCTAGAAGTATACACAAACTCATTCCACTAGTAATGTATTCAGATCGCTACTAAGAGCACAGAGGTTACAGAGAGCACAGGGTTTGCTACCAGAAGCTACAGAGAGAGACAGTGACAATGAACACAACATCCTTTTAACCAGCTGGGACGGCCTCCAGTTAATCACCAAGTCCCGCCTTAAGGATGAATGACGTCCGACTCGGCCAATCACAGCAACCTATAGGCAGAGATCGGGTGATAGAGACAGAGAGAGCATAATGAGCATAACGACCAACAGGTGATAAACACAGCAACGTGCACAGGATAATAAAAACAATCACACACACGCGTGGAACGTAACAACGATGAACACAAAAAACTCAAAAAAAATTAAGTTTTGAGTGAAATATAGTGTACATCAAAGCATCTCTTATGGAATAAAAGCAAAGAAAATCTCTCCTAGAAGGAAATTAGTCATTTCGTTTAAGCTTTTCTCTTTATTTCTTTCAGGCTTTTGTTTGTCTACTTTTCTCCCGTCAACCCTCAATCACAGATTTTTCCTGAAATGTAGCCAAACTTAAAATGATGCCAAATCTATTTTCCAAAGCACTTTAGTGTTTAGCATGGCATGGATCCCTTAAAACAAGAAGAGATGTGGTTTAGTGCATCATGCTGTCTTGTCAAGAACTAAGACAAAAAAAATGTCCTTTTATATTTAAAGACAGCTGGTGTACAGTAATTACCTTAAATGAACTTGAGGACAAAAAGCCTACCTCATTCCATGTGCCAATTCAAGGTCTTTGTGTTCCACCCACCTCAAAGTTATTTTACAAGCTTAAATTTGACTGTACCTTATAAGGGAGACGAGCAAAAATAGAGATGTGATGTATTTATTGTGTCACACACAGTTTAATATAATTTGGAAATGCTTGAAACTCAGGCTTATTCAACAGACTTGACAATCGTATTATATAAGTCTTTTGCAATAACATCCATTAAAAAGGAATGTACATTGAATGTCAGGTTTCCCACATTTGACAGATCTTAATGGGATAATTTAACCAATGCATTAAAAAAGCCTGGTTACGCTTTATTGCGATGGTCCACTACTTTGGAACAACATGTCAACTAATGGTCATTTGAGTATTAGTAGACTGTTAAGTTCGGGCAGTGATTCACAAAACTTTTTGGTGAAAATACATTTTTGGTTAAAAAATCTGGTGCCACATACCCACCTAACACTAAGCAAAGACTAAAACTGACATCTGACACAAATCGCCCAGGCTCTTTCAGCTATATTCTTAAGCACTAAAGAAAGCCCCAGGGCTCTCTGGATACAATTCTGTAATACAACTTCACGAAACATTAGAACAGCAGTGTGTTTTTCTGATCAAGTCTGTTGTTGGTTGGCAATCCCATCAGCAGTTCTCGCCCTGGGGCAGCCCGTAGAGATTTCTAACAACATTGACTTATCTGATTCCTTTCACCTGCTAGCAGATCATTCTATTAACCTTTACTACATCTCTAGCCACCTTGAACAATGTTTTTTCTATATCTTGTATTTGGAGTGAACAATTAAACGTGCTGGTAATGTCAAATATACATCAACTTTGTTTGCATGGTCTGCTTCGTATTGTGTATAATTAGTTATCCCTGTCCTTTTGCAAGATTAATGAAATTATGGGTACGTTCCAAGACGCATGTTGATATTACTTAATCTTGGAAAATAATTTGTGTGTGATATAATGGAACTCACTAGGGGGTTCTTATTTTTTTACATTGCTTTTTGTAATTGCAGTTCATTTCAGTTCAATAATCTGTCCATTATTATGATAATCTGTTCATTACAATGCATTTTTATAAATTACTTGTCACCTTTTAAGCTTTCTGCAGTTAGAGCTTGTTGTATTACATACTGTATATTCTCTCCCTGCCCTTTTCTTCTGCTTTTTCTTAACAATGAGATTTCCATGCATCTATGTTATCGTCAGGGGCTTTCAGCTGCTGACAAGAAAGAGTATGTATTATGCTGTGACAATCAGAATCAGGTCTTCAAAAAACACCTACACCTGCAATTATGCTCAAAGTGTTAAAAATGAAATCAAGGGTTTCAGTACTGTCTCATCAGTAACACCAGTGTGGCTGTCTGTGCTGACTCTGGTAGATTCTGGCATGCTAAAGAGTGATTGCCTCTTGTGGCTTTAATTAACCTGTTTTAGTGGACACTACAGAATGAATGTCACAAGATCCTTTATAGTTCTGAAGATGTATGCTTTTAGTTCTTGTGTCTGGCAGGCTACATCATTGCCCAAAGATATACATGTATGTTTAGCAGAACATTTAAAAATGTAGAATGAGCTACATTAGAGTAGAGTAGAGTACAGTAGAATGAGCTGTTAACATTCAAAAAAATTAGTACATCTAAAAAAAACACACACAGCCTTTCTACTGCTGGTTTAATAATTGTTAAGTCGGAAATTAATGATTTGTTTATGACCTGTTCTTTCTACTGTTTTGCAAATGTAACCCACTCCTGGTTAAGTACTCTTAAAAGGGTTCAGAGTCAGACTCCAACAATGCACCATGAATGATTGCATTAGGCACCAAATGCATGAGATGCATAAACATGCAAGGGAATAAGTAGTATATAAACAGTGCACATACTGTACATTAGGTTCATTGATCGAGTGAATAAATAATCCAGTTAAATAAATTAATTTCAAGTCCTGTTTACTTACTTGCTGCACAGAACATTTTACCAGGGAGTAACATTAGCAAAGCTGCTTGTTGAAAAAACTACATTCTGCAGAAAATTGTTTTTCCTTTATCTCGCTCTATTTAACAATATTTGTGATATTTAAGTTACTTATACTGGATACGTTTAGTCGGATTAATGGCGGTATGACGGTAAATTAACAACTCTTCTTCGTTTCCCTAAAATACAACACAATGTTTAACAAGTCAATGACATATAGCAATATATAACATACTATAACCTTTCACTGATCATAACTCGTTCCCATCAGCGGCGTTTCGTTCGTCAACAAATTCTTTTTGTTAACTGAAGTAACCTTTCAAAGAGCATGTTTGACGTCTTGCTTTAGAAAATTTACTATAAGTCGAGCCAATCGAAAGCGGGATGTAAAGGAGTATTCATTGGTGGATCTACTGAACAATTAAACCCCCTTCATTAACGGGACTCTGAGCACTAATGAGTTTCTTGGCATTCATTCAGTTCACTTTGAGATAGATTTCTATGCTAAATATATGCTTAATTGTCATTTGTGTGGAGAAGCGCATTTTCTCAAAATCGTTTGAGTGAATGATTCAGTGTCTTTCAGTTAACACAAGACTCAATTAAAATAGCGATAAAATCTGAAGAAAGGTTCACTGAATTCATTGTGTTATAAAGCATGTGAAATGTCCTCCTGTTTTATTATGGGATATGTTCTTGTTCTTGTTTAGGTTCACTGAACGAATATGTAAATATGACGAACAGTGAAGAACGAGAGAGGACCAGGCCTGGACTTTATGTTGTGTTTCATAATATGCGGCAGTCATCCGTAAGGGGTTTTGTTGTTTCAAAGGTTTGCTGGTTCCTGCCTCCTCCTTCCTTTAACACAAACCTCATTACAGCCTCATTTCTTTGAGATGCTAAACACCTTGCCTTAGTAGACGAGAGTTGGCAGCTGCAGTAATCCTTTAGCAGTGTTTGTGGCAGATATACGAGAGACTGGGTGAACTTCATGCCGGTGGCACTAGTATTCCACTATGCTCGTGGAAGTAAACATACACCGCTTCAAGTCAGAACAGAAGTTATGTGACGTCATGTGAAAAGGGTCTATTGTCAAGTGGCTGGATGTTTACTTCGATACTTTCCCAATTGGGAACACCTTTATAAATCTATTAAATTAGTTTTTATTTCAATTTTCAGCCGCATCCGGTCCGTATCCAGATCAGATGGTGGATCTGCACCTAGACACAACCACAACACAGCCCTAAATGTCAGCAGAGACCGTGTCTACTAGACAATCCCCTGTAAAGACCTCGTCGATGACATGCACAATTCCGACACACTATTAGTAAAAGTAAGTACAAAATAAGAAGACAGATTATACTCAAAATGAAAAAAAGAAAGAAAGAAAAAAGTTGTAAGTGGAAAGAGATTACTTTCTGTAATATCAATCAGCTATAAGCTAAAATATGTGGTATGGTCTTGCATTTACTCTTATCAGTACCGCCACAGCTGTGTGTGATGTTCCACTCTATTACTGTACATCAGAACCAACCGCACATGGTGTAATTGCTACTCCAATTATTACCTGGTTATTACCTGGTATGACCTAGGCCTAGATGTGGTTGTGTCCCTCAGCTGGGTTCAGCAAGATTAAGATCTGTTTGAAATCATCCGAGATATTAATGCACTCCAGGGTGCTTGTCCTAAGAGAACAAGGCCACTGACAAGACATCAGTGCTTATACACTGCAGAAGATGAAGTCTTGCCTCAGCACTGCAGTGCAGAGACATATGACAGATCCTCAATCCTTTATTCATCTTGAGCAGGCGACAAGGAGCATATGGGTGGAATCATCTGACAGCCCACACAGGGCCATCTAAGGTCTGTGAGTGGGAGGAGTTTAAAAGAAAGAAAAATCCTCTTCTCTCTTTCTCTCCCTCATCAGCGCCTGCTTCCTCCCCAGGAGCCTGTTTGGGGATGTAAGTGTTCACCAGACACCCAGTTCTCCTGCTTTTTGCATTCTCCATTTTCATCAGTGCAGACAGTCATGCTGACCTTGAACAGAGCGGGGAATTTCACAGTAGTGCTTTAATGATAGATGACTTAATTGGCCACACATCCAAGGACGGGAGATGCAGGTACGGTGTCATACTGCTGGAACAAACTAAGTCGGCAAGTCACACTCCTGCAGGCCAGCAAGGGGTACGTGCAGGAGCCATGTGACTGCTGGGAGGACTTTGATAACATCCAGACTTAGTGTCGCTGATGTGTTTCAGCATGAAAAACGGTTAGAACAGCTAATGGACTCGCATTTGAAATTTTATCTTAAAATGTGAAAATAAAGACTGACAAACTAAATTTATATTATAAGAAATGGTCCAGAAATGTAACTTATTTGGAAAAGGGGCAGTAATCATTTTTTGAGAAACATGTTCACAGTTGAGAGTGATCATGACATCAGGGTCTTGTGATTTGATCTAAATCATTCTGATTGCAATTCTTTTTACAGATGCATATTTCCTCGCCAACGGTGGGCTTCAAATGACCCATTTAGATATAGGCAGCATTTACATTCCAGGCAGACATTTAAGACATCTACTGCAGTGCACAGAAGCATCTCTAAAGTACAACACACTCCAGCACTACAAAGTGTTTGACATGAGAAAAGATGGTCTCTGTGGAAGATAACATCTCTCTTTAACCCCCTCCCCTCTTTTAATGCCTTTTGATATGCTTCTGGAAGTATTTCCATCAGCCTCTATCTGGCTTCCCACCAGTTCTTGATTAAATAAATACAATAAATGAATTAAACAGACATCAAATATCTAAGGATGCTATAAATCATATGTGGTGATCTCATCTTAAATCGGAATACATGTGTTTAAATTGAACCAGGTTCTCATTTATCCCCATTGCCTGAACTCACAACGCTTTAATATTAATACTGGTGATTTTAAAGCATAATGAGTATCAGCCATAGAAAACTGTTCATATACAGTTAGCTACTAATTGACCTTGAGCCACATGTCATTGTGAAGTTAGAAAATAACTTTTTTTAAATCCCTTCCTTTTTAAAATCAGTCACTTTCAGCATCTTAGTGCTTTATAGCTGTCAGCAAGATCATTCAAGATCACTGTTAAGCATTAAAATATAGCCAACTTTTATTAAATACTATAGGCTATAAGATTTAGAATAATGCAAAAGCGGTTTGGCTTAAGAGATGAGGACACCAAAAAAAATAAGGTGTTTAAACACCACCAATGTACTAAAAACGGAAAAGTTTTCCTTTGCGTTTTTTTATCTAAATGATCCCATTGACATGGATCCATAAAAAAAAGATAAAAAGCGCTGTATGCATGCCAGACCAGTAGTTGGCGATGTCACTTTGTAAAGAAACACTAAGCATCTAGACTGAACACGTAATACGCATGTGCATTTTTTTGTAGTTTACAAGGTATCGTTTTCAAAAACGTGCACTTTGAATGCCATTGACGTGTAATGCAGAAAATGCTGTTGTCCTGTAAATGAATGTCCAAAACATATTTAAGTTTTCCATTTTTAGTTTTAAACGGTTTAGTGTAAACGGCCCCTTTATGGGAAATTATGAAAGGCTGTTTCTGTAAAAAAAAAAAAATCAACTGTGTGATGCTTAAAATCACAAGTCACATTGAGATATAAAAATACATTATAACATATTAAATCACATTAGGAAATACAAAGTCACATAGTGAGATTTCAAGTGAAAGCTGTAATTATGGAAAAAAAAAATTCAATTTTGCAGTGTTGGGTAAGTTACTCTAAAAAGTTGTGTAAGTTACTCTATACTAGCTACTTATTACATCTTCAACAGTGTAATTAGATTACTGTCATGTAAGTATTGAATTTCTAATTACTTTATAAGTCCCATCAATCTCGATCAGTTGAACAATAAAAGACATGAAACTGCTCTTTTATATTTTCTTTCCAAATAAATATAATAAATACCAAGATATTTAAAGTTTTTTTTAACATTAGATGTTAAAGGTACAATATGTAAGAATTTTGTATCAAAATATCCAAAAACCACTTGCACAGTGTTATATTTCTTTCAATTGTGTTCTTACTGTCACAGTCCTCGTCTGCCCCTGTCTGTCCTTGTCTCTGCACTACACTACCCAGTATCCTCCTCGTCTCCACACCTGAACTCACTCCCTCATTATCCACCTGTCCCTCGTCATCATCATCAATGTCACCTGTTTTCACCTTGTTATGTTTGATTCATGTTTGTATTTAGTTTGCGTCTGTCCTTGTCGGTCTTTGTAAATGTTACAAGTGTTTTGTGAGTGTTCCTGCCCGTCTTCCTGCCTTCTGTACCTGTGAGAGTTTATTAAGTAAAATTGTTTATATTGTATGGCGGGCCGGAAGGTTCAAAAATAGGACTAATGATTTGTCGTAGGAAATCACTACACTATAGCTAACTAGCTACTGACTTTACCACTGATAGGCCAGCGGTGGATCTGTTTACGTGCTCTCCTCAGTCCTCACGCAGCGAGCGACTCACTTTCCTCACACACCGAGCGAATCACTTTCCTCACACACCGAGAGACTCACTTTCCTCACCCAGCGAGCGAATCACTTTCCTCACACACCGAGAGACTCACTTTCCTCACCCAGCGAGCGAATCACTTTCCTCACACACCGAGCGACTCACTTTCCTCACCCAGCGAGCGAATCACTTTCCTCAGCGAGCGACTCACTTTCCCTCACGCACCGAGCGACTCACTTTCCTCACACAGCGAGCGACTCACTTTCCTCAGCGAGCGACTCACTTTCCTCATGCACCGAGCGACTCACTTTCCTCATGCACCGAGCGACTCACTTTCCTCATGCACCGAGCGACTCACTTTCCTCACGCAGCGGGCGACCCATTCTCCTCAGCGAGCGACCCACTTTCCTTACGCAGCGAATCACGTACATTGGCCTAATATGATAATAAAATCATTTCAGTATTGTGGTGGTGCAATAACTAAATACTTTCAATAAAGTGTTACATTTGTGTTGTAAACGTCATTTATTCTGAACCAATAATCTTAAATTGATTCCCATTGCATTTTTTTACCTTTATAAAGGCAATTTCAACCTAACTGTCTTCTTTGATCAAATGTTATACATTTTAAGTCACTGTATGGCTTTTTCCAATCAAATTGACTATCAACAAAAAGATTTTTTTCCCGTTGCAGAGAAAACAGAATCTAGGTGGGCGTGGCATTTAGATATTCAAATGTTTATGCAATACAAGCATAAAACAGATTGTTTAGCCACTTTAAATTAGACACCTGGAAATAGTCACTATTTAGGGACCCAAGCTGTGTAGGTGAGCATTATGCAAATGTAATAGCCTAAGTTGTTATGTGTGAACCCTTACGAAAATAGATTTGAAACCCAGCTAACACAAATACGTGACTGTTACTTAACTGCAACGTAATCTGGTGACCAAGCTTACGTCGTGGCAACGTAACTCGTTACGTCGTGGCAACCGGAAAAGTGAAATTCCTGGATTCGTGGCAACGTCATGGATCAACAGTCGTGTATTGGTAACCAGTTGGTCATTTTTAGTTTTTAATTAATATAATATGGGCGGACATGCAGTGGTCTAATTTAACTTGTCCTCATTTGCCCAAAACTATTTTAGAGACTTTTTCAACGACATATGAAAGATACAGAATTTGGTTAATTCAGTTCATTTACTACAGAACAAAGCACAAACAGCAAAAACAGTATGAAAACAGGTTTATATACATTTAAATGAACAAGGTTTGGATGAAATTAGAAAATTAAACTGACGGACCATTGGACAAGAGAAGCTGATTGGGTCAACAGGGTCCAGGTTGTTAATTATTAAATATCACTTGATTATACAGTAGAAGGTAAAGTTTCTAAACCTTTATTAATGTATTTGAAAGAAGTCTCTTCTGCTCATTAATGCAGTATTTATTTGATCAAAAACACAGAAAACAGTAATGTTGTGAAATATAATTACAATTTAAAATAATGGTTTTCTATTTTAATATAGCCTACTGTAAAATATAATTTAATATTGTGATGCAATTAATTATTCATCATTCAACATCATTAGTCCAGTCTTCAGTGTTACATGATATTATATTATAAACAGGAATAAATTACACTTTACTATTATATTCTGCTGTTTTACATTATAATAATATTTCACAATATTACTGGGGGTTTTTGTGTAAAATAAATGCTAGCTTGATGAGCAGAAGATACTTCTAATGTTTCCAAACTTTTGACCGGTACTGTAAATTGATTTTATACAAAATAAATATTAGTTAATAAGATTGATGTGGTTTGGCATTGATAAAATGTGCTTGAAAAAAAACAGGATTAGAATATCGACTCAAATTATGCATACACAGTATTATATCTAGTATTATTGAAGCAAAACAGAGTCCCTATAACAGTGCGATTTGTAAATGTCAAGTTTTCGAGAAAATATTTTAGGAGTTGCAAACTTGTAGTTTTTTTTTTCTTTCTCTCTCACAAACACAACACATCAGTTCACACCTTTTTAAATTCTTCATTGCAGGTGCACAAATCCTATTCTACAAATTGCCCAACTTTGAAACAATTTGTATTGTAAAAAGGTGACTTGACCGCGCCTTAAATGTGAGCATATAAATTTCTTACTTTGTGATTTGTACAATAGTATTTGTGCACCTGTATCTTCTGTGTTTTGTGAAAGAGAAAAAGTTTAAACCTTCTATCAAAAAAAAAAAACTTTCTCTCTGTGACTTTACATTTACTGATGTGTGACTTTACACCTACAAATTCCACTGTCACAAGTGCTCAGTTTTGCTATAATAATACCCTAACAGAACATGGTAGTAATCAGCAATCCTTGCAAAAGCAGAGGTCGTGTGGTGTACAGGTACATCTGTCCTGGCCAACATCTGATGCCTTCCGCTTGGGATCCCAGAAAACCTGCAATAAAAAAAAAACATAGTACAGTTCAAAATCTATCATACATGCATCTCATCTGGTATCACAAATGATCATTTCAGGTACAATTTAAGATATGCTCAATATTAGGGCTGCACGATATTGAAAACCTTAAATACATATTTTGTTTTTCTCATATTATATATATATATATATATATATATATATATATATATATATATATATATATATATATATATATTGTGATATAAAAATATTTTCATCATTATTTATTTGAAAAGATAAATAATGAGGTCCATTTGAAAATAATCATTACAAAACTAAACTTTGCAATTAATCCGCGAATCACATGCGTTCCGAACCGGGGGACAACTGGCCCATACGGATCACAGATAAACTACGATCCCTATACATGACAACGCACATCCTGCGACGGACTATCGTGATTGTGCACAACACGATATTGATGCTTAACGATATATATCGTGCAGTCCTACTCAATATACAATATTTGGGGCATAATATTGCCCAAAATAAATTATTTCAACTCGCCCCTCTGAATATTCCTTTAATATGGCATTTTGTGAGAAGTCCAGTGAACTTGTCACGTATTCTTGTCATTTTCATAACATTAACAGTTAATGCCAAATACAAAATGTCAATGGATTCACAAACCTCATTTGGATAAATACAATGGTAGACAACTTGAATCAATCACATAGGAAAGCCTGTCAGTGATGTGCTGTAAAGTAAAGGGAAAGACACAGATAACAGTAAAACTATTTCATAATTGAGTCATTTTATAATAAAGACATTTAATTATAATTTTTTTAAAGATCTTGTAAATAAATTTGCTTAATGTTACATTATTATTAGTAGTAAACAAATACTAGAAAATGTCATCATGAGCTGTTGGCATGTAAATGAACATAATGAGAATAGAGAGTAGGGGTGGAACGGTACACATTAGTCACGGTTCAGTTCATACCTCGGTTCGGTACAATGGAGGGAAAAGCAAAACAAAAATGCAGAAGGCACATTTTTTTATTGTGCATGTCTCAGGCTGTACCACCTAGTGTATTACTACATTTGAGTAATTCATGTAATTTACGTATTACTATTGGAGCATTTTCTCTCTCTCTGTGTGGGTGTGGTAGCGCTGTAATAATTTTTTTTATGAATTAACCAGAGAAAGAGAGCGAGCCAGAGAGAGCACACTCGCGCAAGTGAGTAACCTAATATTAAAACATGTTGGTTTAATTAATTGTAACTGACTGGGAAACCAAAGTTTTCCCAAACTCGCGATCACCACCACTCGCCATACATACTTTTCACTCAAGTCAAAGGAGTACCAGCTCGAGGTACAGCCTCTCCCTACTCTTACAAAATTACAAACAACCAGCCTGAAAAACACATGTTGTATGAAGAACCGATAACGTCCAAGCTTATAGATAATGTGGTCTTCCCGTTAAATACTGGGTTTCGATACCCATTCCTGCATATGGGTGAGTTCATATGGATGAAAGCATGTTGTGTTCTGTCTCGATTTGTGATAATGGCAGCTATTGTGAAACTCACCTTCTTCATCTACTGAGTGTGGATGGCATCAAGATCTTGTCCTGAAGAATCACAGGGCCAAACGCTAGGGATTACATCTCATCTGGTGACAAGAGCATAGCATAACTTTAAGGACTCTGCACTGGGGATATAAATTCAAACATTTTAAAGGCTAAGAGTATGAGACATGAGTAAGCTGGCCAGATATCTGTGAAAAATAACTTGCGTGCCTAAAGTTGTCGACCCCCTGAACCACATTCAGCATTTATAAGTAAAAAGAATTTCAGTATTTATCAGTAAAAAAATACATACAAATAAATAAATACCTTTGAGTTGGACAGTATGGTGTCTGTCTCATTGGCCAACATAATTCAAAACAGACCTAGAGAAATAAAATATAACAATGACAATGATATCCTGTTATCATAATAGTTAAATGAATTATTATAACTACGACTATTATATTTGTGCTTATTATTTAGCCTACAGGCTTCTCAAGGACAATCTCACTGAAAGAACCTGGGGTTAATGATTTTAAAATATGAGACTTCTTTCAAAAGCATAAATCTTACAGACCCCAAACTTTTGCACTGTATGTTTGAGGTTTTGCTCATGAATAGCTGTGGAGATTGTCTTGGACAGGGGGTGCAGAAGGCCATCAGCATGATGATCTAGGAACATAACATGCAATTTGTCACAGAGCCAACAATGTTAAATAGTATTTAGTTACAATAGAACACAGGGTTTACAAGGAACCAAGCTAGAGCGGAGGTGAAATGCAGAAAAGAGAAATAATATATATATATATATATATATATATATATATATATATATATATATATATATATCTTAAGACAATAGATATTTTTATCAATATTTGTAAGTGACGTCACTGATTAACAGTACAGTGCATTATTTTAGGTCAAATAAATTAGCTTACTTCCAATTACCCATTGACAAATTACCAGCAAAACAAAACTATCAAAAACTGTTATCAACACAAAAATGTGGTTAAAAACCCAAACTTATGTAAAACAAGAGCTCAATTGTAACATAAACTTAACTTAGCTCTTCTGAAAACGGTTGAGATGCTAGCAGCTAACGGACTTTTTCGAAGACACAAAATCATTTCTATAAAGTAAATATTCAACAGAAGTGTATCAATTACACGTAAGAAAGATGTCAGGAACGTTTGTATGTCTTATTTGTGTGATTTTGGTAACTAAACTTACCTGAAAGCGGTGAAAACAACAGTTAGAGACGCTAGTTTTGATGTTTGTCAGTTGATGAGGTTTCCTCGTTTCCATGGTTTCCATCTGCTCGCGCGCGCTCCTGTCTTTGAATCAGATAGCTTTGAATGCGACTCAATGTTTACGCGCACGTACACCCATTGAAACAGAACACGTCAAAAGGCACGCAGCATTTAAATAAACATCTAGAATTATAACATTTAACAATTTAAAATATCATTAATTTTAAATAATGAATTTACAACACAAATGTAACACTTTACTGAAAGTATTTAGTTATTGCACCACCACAATACTGAAAATGGTATGATTTTATTATAATATTAGGCCAATGTACGTGATTCGCTGTAAGGAAAGTGGGTCGCTCGCTGAGGAGAATGGGTCGCCCGCTGTGTGAGGAAAGTGAGTCGCTCGGTGTGTGAGGAAAGTGAGTCGCTCGCTGAGGAGGGTGAGTCCGCTGTGTGAGGAAAGTGAGTCGCTCGCTGAGGAGGGTGAGTCCGCTGTGTGAGGAAAGTGAGTCGCTCGCTGAGGAGGGTGAGTCCGCTGTGTGAGGAAAGTGAGTCGCTCGCTGAGGAGGGTGAGTCCGCTGTGTGAGGAAAGTGAGTCGTTCGGTGTGTGAGGAAAGTGAGTCGCTCGCTGAGGAGGGTGAGTCCGCTGTGTGAGGAAAGTGAGTCGCTCGCTGAGGAGGGTGAGTCGCTCGGTGTGTGAGGAAAGTGAGTCATTCGCTGAGGAGGGTGAGTCGCTCGGTGTGTGAGGAAAGTGAGTCATTCGCTGCGTGAGGACTGAGGAGAGCACGTAAACAGATCCACCGCTGGCCTATCAGTGGTAAAGTCAGTAGCTAGTAGCTGTAGTTTAGTGATTTCCTATGACAAATCATTAGACCTATTTTTGAACCTTCCGGCCCGCCATAATATTGGAGCTTTTGCCTCAGCCTGTTCTTCATCCACACCACACCCGTGACACTTACATTATCCTAAATGTTTCCAAGAATTTGTAAATTCAGAGATATTCACAATTTTAAATAGTGCCGTTTCTTATTACTTATTACACCTGCCAATGACGTAATGTCCGCGTTATCCCTGGTTTCCGCTTGTACTGCCATAATAACCAAGGCGACAGATGTGGAAAACGTACTCGGTTACTAACGTAACCTCGGTTCTCTCTAGAGAGGGAACGAGTACTGCGTAATATCTTACGCTAAGGGGGAAAACTCTTTTCCACGAGATATTGAAGCCAAAAATTATCCTTAATTTTTTATTAATGTAAAACGCTTTGCAGCAGCAAGCAGACATAGGCGAGACAGCTCGCGCGCCTATTGGCTGCCCTGCGGCAATAGCAGCAGCCTATCGAGAGAGGCTCTGCGTGACGTCACGACGAATGGGGGCCTTTCGCGCCCATATCGTCACGTCCCGCCAGAAAGGGCGTGGTCTCGCCCCATATCTAGGCTCGATAGCTGCTCTTACGTTGGTTTTCATCGCCGAAGCGAACCAGAGCGTATTCCAAGTGTAGAGAATTTACGGATGAACCAAACACAAATTAATCTTTCTAATCTCTCATGGGCTTCATTCAAATGTGATTCAGCATTCCGGATTTTAACACCACATTCCTAAGTCACAACACTGGCTCCAAATTGTCCAAAACCCCCTCAGAAAGGACTTTTAGGGCTCCGCAGGCCATAAAGGGATAAGCCAAAGCAGGAAGAACTTGTCACTGTTCATTCTTAACCAAGACAAATCTCCTCACAAATGGTCAAACAGGCCTGACCACCTTTGACCTCCCTCAGCATCACCACTGCTAAACAGGACAGAGTTATTTAACAGACCACGCTTTCATTCAGAGACCAGAAAGACTTTTACACTTTACATATCAAACTACATTAATTCTGCACATTCTGCAGAGAACAACTCACACAGAACAATGCTCAGTGGACTCATAATCAAACATCATAATTCTTGTTTTTCCTACAATTCATGTTTGTATTATGCTAAGGTTCCATATAAATCATGTAATGATGATTATAACTGTGTGTATGAATGAACGAGTATCGTGCTTCCAATCGAAATAATCGTATGCCCTTAATTCTTAAGATGGCTTGAGTGAAATCTGTGTAAAATGTTTTGTATGATTATTATAATAATCTACAATGTTTAAACTGTGATGTCTTGTTCTCTCGGCTTAGTGATTGAAAACAAGGAGACCCCAGATAACGCATGATTTATGATAAGTAGGAACTAGGTCCACCTCCTAAGATGATGCCATTGTCCAATTGGCCAGAATTCTCCAAAAGAGGTTGGACTAACTTTAAGTTAAAGACCCGAACAAGGCAGTTCAGTTCAGAGAGTTCAGAGAGCAGTTCAGATTCGGTTCGGTTCAGTTCGGTTTTGAGTCGGTTCTGTGTTAAATTAAGTTGGTGCCTCTCTCTATCAAAAAAACAGCAAGAGAGTGTTCATGTTCGTACACTACATCGACCAGACCAAGTTAGACCAAGCCAGCAGACAAACCCATCAAGATCGGAGTTTAAACAGCTTCATTCAAGCCATCTCATCTCTTACTTTCATTTCTTCCTTTATTTTATTTTCTCGTTAAAAGTCTCGTTCTAAGTTAAGTTTTGCTGTAAAGTTCGTTTACACGTCTCTCCTGCAACGCACTTCGAACTGTAAAGACTCTTGTTCATCCATCCGCCAACACATCACGTGACCGGCGGTTCAGAAACTCCAGCCAGGCACTCCAAAGACAACCAGCCACGCGGACCCGGCCGGGAAACCCCTCTGACGAAGCACCTCAAATAGGGAATTCCCTGGCCTAAGCAACGCAAAGGACAAGCAAGTAACCTCCAGACTCTAGCTGAACTGGTGTTTTTTTAATTTAAATTGAATAACCTGTCTAAGAAACGAAGGTTTCAATTAATGCTTGGTGGTTCGTTCAGGTTTATGTCTTACAAAGTGCATCTCACTCTGAAAACTCACTCTTTCTCTCTCTTCCTCTGCGCCTTGAATGAATGTGTGTGTGTGATTGGGTTTAGACATTAGTTTTATGTGTTTAGAATAGTTAATAAAGTCGTCCATATATTTGAAAAGATATTCGTCTTGTGTTTTGCTTACACATTTAATGTCTTGTACTGCCGATCTAAAGTTACCTTGCTAATACATAGTGTTTCACTATAAATTGGATAAATATCTGTTGCCAAGGTTAAAATTACGGCCCGTTCAAATGAACTCTAAACGAGTCATTTGCTCGGTTCCATAGTGATTCGGTCAATGATTCATTGCAAATCGATGAATCATTCCCTTTGAGCTAAATTGGCCTTCCGGCCCCCTTAAATACATTTTATGTATATTATTATTATGTAGGTTCGCTACATTATTTGGTGGAGGATGCGGGCAGTTCAACCTAAATTGTAAGAATATTATCAAGATTTATCTTTTCATATTGTGCGGATGAGAGATCCGATTCTCTGAGAGTCTGTGTGTGACGCGCGCAGCGCGCGCCCCGTTTGAATGAATGCTGCTGCTGCTGTTGTTGTCTGTGAGTGAAGCTCCCAGAGAAAGCTGAAAAGTCTAGTCTGCCGCCCTATTTGCTCTCTTGTTAACTGCAGTAAATAAGATATGAAACCTCGCACTACGATAAGGTAAGAATTGAGCGTGTTCCTCATTTCCAGAAATACCTCGTTAGAGCTGTTCGATTTCTGCGTGTTCCAGAGTCTTTCAGGAAAGCTGTAACGTTGTGTGTGTGTGTTTATATCAGTTAGAGAACTGAACGAAATCAAACTGCAGTAATTAAAATAACCCTAACGTATAAGGACTAATATTCTCCTCACAGAGCGATGAGCGTGTTCCTCATCTAAGTTAGTCATAAGCCGTATATTTATTTATCTGATTCAGTGCGTGTTCCACTGATCCCCGTGATAAACAGCGAGGCTTAACTAATCTTATCTGTTTGTGTCCGTTCAAATAATTCTCGTGTAACATTGCGCATGTCCGAGTGTAATTTGAATAGTGGTTATTTAAATTCGTTATCAAGTAAAGCTTGCCATTGAAACTGAACCAACGGTTATTGTTTTATGTGCCTAGATAAACTTGCACAGAGACGATCCGCCGAGGTCGTCCTAATTACATCTATTATCACGCAAAGCTGTCGCTTGCTTAAAGTTAATATCACTCTTGACAAACTGAGTGAAGCCCCACGTCGTAAAACCAGCTACGAGTGGTGTATCTTATTTGAACAGTGTGAAATGCGCCGACATTTCCCGTAATAGGATCGATTGTTACTGTACATGCATGTTCTGTGGACATTGTTGAAATGCTCCCATATTGCATGGAACTCTAACAAACTGTTTTCCAACTGTCTGCAATTCCCGGTTCGCCCACTAGCGTTCGCTTGGTCGCTATAGTTACGATCGTGACACGGAAGTCTTAGCCAACGCTTCCGGGTGAACTTTGACCCAACCCTCGGTGTAAACAAACGCTAGCTAAGCTAAGCTAACCTGAGCAGTTGTTCACATTGAGGCCTGTGCTAAAGCCTTTAGCATCAGTTACTGTTATCAATACTAACCCCAGCAGTTAACTACAGTGTCTGTTTGAACAAAGTTAAATTGATTTAACCATTTAAACACCTCGACCTTTTACACCTGTGTTTTTTTTTTTTTCCTTCTTTCTTTTACCTTTTACAATTATTAATTAATTTACCTGCATTTTACTTGAAAAAGAAAATTCTGGTTTACTATTATTAATTGTCAATTTTGAATTTGATTTTGAAGAAAAGGAAATGTTAAAATAAAATTGAAATTCTATTTTTCTAGACAGTTCATTTGTAATGATTTCTAGATTTATTTTTAATAATTCTAATTTCATAATTTTCATAATTTCTAAATTTCTCGTTGAGATCTAATCACTTTAGGTGAATAAGTCTTGCACTCTGAGAGTTAAAATTTGAAAGTTGTTATTACTATTACAAAAATAGTGTTAGACTCAGACTTGCTCATTATTGTCATTGCGTTTTATCCTTGCGTTGGTTATAAACTTAACCACTATATTTGTTCTGATTAATTAATTTTCGGGACGCTTCAATAGGGGACATTACCATCTCCATACGAGTTTCAAATAAACCAGAGACAATCGTCTTTTACAAAAGTTTATTTGTGTGTTTAGTTGTTCCTCAACTATCAATTCTATACTCGTGGTAGACGTAAAGGTAGCGGGATCCAACCTCCTTGCTTCATTTCTTCCTCATCACGTCTTTCCTGTTCTGTCCTGCTTTATTCCATCTTATTCTTCACATTTGTAGGAACAAACCTGGAAGAACCACCAATCGACTCTAAAAGAGACAAATATAATCTGTCCCAACAAACAGATTATTAGATATTTGATTTTTAATCAAACCCTCTTGTGTTCTTCATACTCTCCCTGCATTTGTAACGCAATTTAAACTTTGACATCTTATCCAAGATTAAGTAACAGAGACAAGTGCCGAGCAAACTCCGCCTTCAAAGCATCCCTGCTGTAATCCCTGCTGTAAGCGGTCGAACTGAAGGTGTGTGTGTCAATCCTGTCAAACTCAGAAAAGAGGTATCAGCATTATTATTGTTGTATTTTTCATCGCAAACATAAGCAATAATATTGTTTACCTTTCCGGAACAGATTTTCATTGATAAAAAACATTTATGAGAAATTAATACTTCCCCTAGTTAATAATTTTCTTTTGTTTTTTTGTCCCTCATTGAAATTGGTTGTTAACTTTTCTCTCTTTGTCCCTTACTCAGTTGAGCGACTAAGTCCTCACCCCACGAGTTGAAACCAGCTTTTCATTGATAGAAAATATTTATAAAAATATTTCTCCCATTGAAAAAAAAAAGTTTCTTTCCATTGAGATTTGTTTTAACCTTTTTCTCTCTCTTTCATTTACCCAGTTGAGTGACGAGATCTTCGCATCACTAGCCTCACTGTGTACCCTTAGACCAACACTTAGTCATCACGACACTTCACTATTGGTGTACAATTACTGAAACGACACTTAGCCGTTCAACCACATATAGGCTTATACACACAGATCTGTGTCAGTCTCTTCACCAAGCGTGCCAACATGTCGTGGACGACAAACCCCACTGCCCAACGGGAAGACGTGGACGCCTGGCTCAGAGGCATTACAGACTGCCTCACACCAAAGACAATTGAACTGTTATTATTTTTAATAATAATCATAATTCTGAGAAGATTCCTGACACATGATTCAAGCCAGAACCAAAACCACGTGGAACTAACCAAGATAACCTGTTCCTTAAGTAATGCCTTCACAGCCCAGCTAAACCTAAGCCACCAGCAGGTCACCCACCTACAGGAGGAGCTGACACGTGCCCAGAACCGCATAGACAAGCTGGAAGTGAAAGTCCAGGATGACTCCAAGACCACCGAGTTCCTGAGAGAGCTGATGCACACTCAACACTGCAAAGACCAGCTCAAAGGTAAAGCTCAAGACAAACTCAAAGTGTCTGACGAAGCGGAGCAAGAAACAAAGACACAAGTTGACAAGCTCCAAGAAGCCCTTGCAGTCACTGAACGTGACAAACAAGAGTCAAAGACTGTCCAGAAACACCTGGTGAACCAACTCCAGGCTGTTGAACATCAGCTAGAGAAAGCCAAAGCTGACATTGAAAGTAAGAACTCTAAAATCACTGCTCTGGAAGACCACCTGCAAAGGTGCAGCGTTGAAATGGACCATCTGATCCAACAGCGAGACGCCGCCAACGACGAGCTCTACGCGGTCAGAGATGAACTCCAGCACATTTTCCAACAGAAACCAGAGCCAAGAAGGGAGAGACCTCCCTCAGCATCACCCCTGCTGAGCAGAACAGAGTCCTCCATCCAAGAACTGGCATACAGTGAAAGAAGTGAATGGCCACAACCCAAAACGTCACCGGCCTTCACCACAGAACTGTTCACTGCCAACAAACGAAGAGAGCTCATCCAGGCAGACTCCAAAGCTGCACACGGGATGACCATTTAAGACCTCAACCAGCTGGTTAAGAATATCACTCAGTTCAACCCGAACTCCATAGAGGGTCCCGACATCCAGGCCTACCTCCGAGATATCGACTTCCACCTCGAGGTGAGACCCCATATGACTGACAGAGACATGTTTTACCTCCTCAGATCCACATCCAGTCCAGAGGTACGAAGCTTCCTAGACCGACAACCTGCTAATGTCATGTCAAAGTACCAGCTACTACGTGAGACACTGATTAAAGAATTTACAGGTCCAGAGTCAGAACACGGTGTGTTAATCGCCTTGGAAACCAAACAAGGTCGACAAGAGACTCCCCAAGCCTATTACCGCCGCTTTCGACAAGCCTATTTAGGTGGACATAACAAACCTGAACTTGAAGAGGATGTGAACTTCAAAACCCTCTTCCTGAGAAACCTGCACCCTGGTTTGAGTCATCATCTTGGCATCATGGCCTGCCCAGGCACAATGAAAATTCAGGAGCTACGTGACCTGACACACAAGGCCTACATCAAACAAAAGATGTCCTCCAAGAAAGGTTTGAAAACATCCACAGTGTCAAACTCCATCAGCCAAGACACAAGCCTTGCACTGGAAGACACCCAGTGGCATGACAACACCACAGTCCTTCGTAAGGAGCACAGAGAACGTGACTCCCATGCCGATGACTTCTACCACTCCAACCACATGGAAAAGTCATGGGACCCACCAGAAGGAAACAACTGGAATCAACGAGTGCATCCAAAAGCATTCTATGTGGGTAAGCGACAACGAAACCCACCTCCGCACCACTCAGCCAAACACCCCACTGAGTGTGCCCAAGAACACGACAGTCTCCCCGCAGAAGACATGGAGCAACTACGGAGGCAACTGCACGTGCTCATCAAAGACAAGCTGAACACAGAAGACCAGTGATCACCTTGTACACCTTCCTGAGACAACCACCTGTTCAACAACAACCCAGAACAAAGTGGTCTCTCACAGTCAACCACTGACAAACACCCCGAGGTACCAGAAAACACCATCCTGGTTACCCATCACACCACAAGCTCCAAACTCAAGAACCATGTGTGTGCTACAGCAACGACAGTAAGCACAGAAGGTCAGAAAGTCTGTCACAACCAGAAGGCATCACAAGAGGAAGGCAACAAAGGAGACCACGTTTTGCACTACAGCTTCACGCATCCATGCCAAACCATCTCCCAATGTCTGCCAGAGAACTTCCTGCCTTACTGGACTGACCCCCAGCAGATCACAGAAGATCCCTTTCCAAGGCAAAGATGCAACAAGCCCATCAAAGCTTAACCATCAAGCAAAAGGGGGGAGCAAAACAGACTGAGACAGATCTGACATACATACAGTATACATGCAGTACCTGCACTACACTACACTGTACCACTAACATACACAAGTTAAACACAGCTACCATGAAAACATCCAACAAACATGTTCTTCCCACAGGTAGACACTGAAATCGCAACACTGACTTAGCTATCCTTTCCATAGGAAACATGTAGCAATACACCCAACAAGTGTAACCCTCTCATTACATTGTGACACCTGACACTGCACAACAGTAGCCATACAGGAGTCACTCAACTGCTTTGTTTTGTTTTACCTCTTCCTTTCTTCTTCTTTTATTAGGTAAAATCCCTGTTACCCCATAAGGGTCAAGGTTACCATATAAGGATTGACGCACCACGCCTGATGTTTGCAAGTCACCTTAAAACGAATGTTAGCCTAGAGAACTCTCTGCATCATTCGCATAAAAATTTGAAAGGTAAAATTGGTCTAAACCTAGAACAATTTAGAAGAGAATAAAACGAACAAATCAAATTTAGTCACGAAGTTGATCAATCACCGTTTTAAAACAAACTAGAATTACGGTCCTAAAATTGAACTAAACTTTTTCCACATGGTTGACTATATTGAGAGAGTGAACCTGTTTAGGCCTAGATAATCTAATGCCCTGCACCAGTAAAGGGACCAGTCATGGAGGTGTTTGCCTTGTTGTTTGCTGTGTGTGTTTGCTTCTTCTGTTTCTCCAGCGTTCAATGATGTCTTCTCTCATCAACCCATCATCGATCGAAGGGGGGATATGTAGAGAATTTACGGATGAACCAAACACAAATTAATCTTTCTAATCTCTCATGGGCTTCATTCAAATGTGATTCAGCATTCCGGATTTTAACACCACATTCCTAAGTCACAACACTGGCTCCAAATTGTCCAAAACCCCCTCAGAAAGGACTTTTAGGGCTCCGCAGGCCATAAAGGGATAAGCCAAAGCAGGAAGAACTTGTCACTGTTCATTCTTAACCAAGACAAATCTCCTCACAAATGGTCAAACAGGCCTGACCACCTTTGACCTCCCTCAGCATCACCACTGCTAAACAGGACAGAGTTATTTAACAGACCACGCTTTCATTCAGAGACCAGAAAGACTTTTACACTTTACATATCAAACTACATTAATTCTGCACATTCTGCAGAGAACAACTCACACAGAACAATGCTCAGTGGACTCATAATCAAACATCATAATTCTTGTTTTTCCTACAATTCATGTTTGTATTATGCTTAGGTTCCATATAAATCATGTAATGATGATTATAACTGTGTGTATGAATGAACGAGTATCGTGCTTCCAATCGAAATAATCGTATGCCCTTAATTCTTAAGATGGCTTGAGTGAAATCTGTGTAAAATGTTTTGTATGATTATAATAATCTACAATGTTTAAACTGTGATGTCTTGTTCTCTCGGCTTAGTGATTGAAAACAAGGAGACCCCAGATAACGCATGATTTATGATAAGTAGGAACTAGGTCCACCTCCTAAGATGATGCCATTGTCCAATTGGCCAGAATTCTCCAAAAGAGGTTGGACTAACTTTAAGTTAAAGACCCGAACAAGGCAGTTCAGTTCAGAGAGTTCAGAGAGCAGTTCAGATTCGGTTCGGTTCAGTTCGGTTTTGAGTCGGTTCTGTGTTAAATTAAGTTGGTGCCTCTCTCTATCAAAAAAACAGCAAGAGAGTGTTCATGTTCGTACACTACATCGACCAGACCAAGTTAGACCAAGCCAGCAGACAAACCCATCAAGATCGGAGTTTAAACAGCTTCATTCAAGCCATCTCATCTCTTACTTTCATTTCTTCCTTTATTTTATTTTCTCGTTAAAAGTCTCGTTCTAAGTTAAGTTTTGCTGTAAAGTTCGTTTACACGTCTCTCCTGCAACGCACTTCGAACTGTAAAGACTCTTGTTCATCCATCCGCCAACACATCACGTGACCGGCGGTTCAGAAACTCCAGCCAGGCACTCCAAAGACAACCAGCCACGCGGACCCGGCCGGGAAACCCCTCTGACGAAGCACCTCAAATAGGGAATTCCCTGGCCTAAGCAACGCAAAGGACAAGCAAGTAACCTCCAGACTCTAGCTGAACTGGTGTTTTTTTAATTTAAATTGAATAACCTGTCTAAGAAACGAAGGTTTCAATTAATGCTTGGTGGTTCGTTCAGGTTTATGTCTTACAAAGTGCATCTCACTCTGAAAACTCACTCTTTCTCTCTCTTCCTCTGCGCCTTGAATGAATGTGTGTGTGTGATTGGGTTTAGACATTAGTTTTATGTGTTTAGAATAGTTAATAAAGTCGTCCATATATTTGAAAAGATATTCGTCTTGTGTTTTGCTTACACATTTAATGTCTTGTACTGCCGATCTAAAGTTACCTTGCTAATACATAGTGTTTCACTATAAATTGGATAAATATCTGTTGCCAAGGTTAAAATTACGGCCCGTTCAAATGAACTCTAAACGAGTCATTGGTGGTTCGTTCAGGTTTATGTCTTACAAAGTGCATCTCACTCTGAAAACTCACTCTTTCTCTCTCTTCCTCTGCGCCTTGAATGAATGTGTGTGTGTGATTGGGTTTAGACATTAGTTTTATGTGTTTAGAATAGTTAATAAAGTCGTCCATATATTTGAAAAGATATTCGTCTTGTGTTTTGCTTACACATTTAATGTCTTGTACTGCCGATCTAAAGTTACCTTGCTAATACATAGTGTTTCACTATAAATTGGATAAATATCTGTTGCCAAGGTTAAAATTACGGCCCGTTCAAATGAACTCTAAACGAGTCATTTGCTCGGTTCCATAGTGATTCGGTCAATGATTCATTGCAAATCGATGAATCATTCCCTTTGAGCTAAATTGGCCTTCCGGCCCCCTTAAATACATTTTATGTATATTATTATTATGTAGGTTCGCTACACAAGCACGGCAAGATACGCAGTACTCGTTCCCTCTCTAGAGAGAACCGAGGTTACGTTAGTAACCGAGTACGTTCTCTTACGAGAGTATCTCTCGTACTGCGTAATATCTTACGCTATGGGGAACACAATGCAACACGCCGTGCTGGTAGGGATCCAACACCAAAGTCCCAGGGGCCGAAGCCCGGGGCGCATATAGTGCATAATCACCATAAACTCACAGAGAGTGAGGGAAGAGAGGCTAGAAGCATCATTCCCTGTAAATAGCATCCGAAGGAGCTGATCATGTGACAAATAGACCATACCGTCAGGGTGAACATTCAGCCTGAACTGGGTGGCCACAAATGTGTCGACATTTTAATGAGCTGCTGTACCGGTCAGTGAGCAATACGCAGGTCAAACTCAGTATCTGAGCCGCACAGCGGGCAGATAGCACTGAACTTTATACCGCCAAAAGCTTAGCTTGCAAGGCGGGAACCTCCAGGTTATAGTATTTTATAAATGTAGACGGCGAGGCCCAGCCCGCGGCCATACAATATCTTGCAGGGTAACCCCGCTAGACCATGCCCACGAGGAGGCCATGCCTCTTGTGGAGTGCGCTCCAACACCCAAAGGGCACTGTAGGCCCTTAGAAGTGTAAGCCAGCGCTATGGCACCAACTATCCATCTGGATAGGCTCTGTTTCGAAGCGGCAAGTCCCTTAGCACGGCCGCCAAACGAAACGAAAAGCTGCTCAGTCTGTCTGAAACCAGACGAGCGGGACACATAAGCCCTTAGTGCCCTAACAGGGCAAAGGAGACTCGCGTCCTTCTCCTCATTGAGAACCGGACGGGCAGACAGGGAAATCACCTGGGCCCTGAACGGTGTGTTGAGGGATTTTGGCACGTAGCCGTGCTTCGGTTTGAGTATGACCTTAGAGTCATTAGGTCCTAACTCCATGCATGACGCGCTCACTGAGAGCGCTTGCAAGTCCCCTATGCGCTTCACTGAAGCGAGAGCCATAAGAAACGCTGTCTTGAAGACAAGTGTTTCATGTCTGACGACTGGATTGGCTCGAATGGGGCACCTTTCATGGCCTCCAAGACCGTGGAAAGGTCCCATGTCGGGACTGAAGGGGCCTGGGAGGGTTTAGCCTCCGAGCTCCTCTAGGGAAACGCACGACTAAGTCGTTCTTTCCTAGTGACTGGCCAGACACCGGTTTTTACAAACGTTGCTATGGCCGCCACGTATACTTTGAGCGTGGAAGGGGTCCTGCCCTTATCCAGTAGCTCCTGAAGGAAGGAAAGCACTTCCGTAACCCCGCAGTCTACAGGTGAAAAGCTCTGCGCTTGACACCAAGCAGAGAACACAGACCACTTCGAGGTGTAGAGCCGTCTGGTAGACGGGGCTCTAGCCTGCGCGATCGTGTTTAACACTCCCTCTGGGAGGTCAGCGGGTACCCGTTGATGGCCCCTGCGTGCAGGGACCACAAATCCGGGCGAGGATGCCAAATCGAGCCTCCCGCCTGAGAGAGGAGGTCTCTCCTCAACGGTAAAGGCCATGGGGCAGCGCTGGTCAGCTGCATCAGGACAGGGAACCACGACTGGTTTGTCCAGAGCGGAGCTATGAGTAGCACTGGGCATCCCTCCCTCCTGATTCGCTCCAACACCTGAGGCAGGAGTGAGACAGGGGGAAAAGCATATAGGGGGCGGCGGGGCCAACATGGGCCAGCGCCTCCCGGCATTTCGAGAAGAATCTCGGGCAGTGAGCGTTTTCTTGGGACGCGAACAGGTCCACCTGCGCTTTGCCAAACGTTTCCCACAGCAGCTGGATCGTCTGCGGGTGCAGAGACCATTCTCCTGCTGGGACGTTGTTTCTGGACAGCCTGTCTGGCCCCACATTTAGGTGACCAGGCACATGCGCCGCTCTCAGCGAGAGCAGGTTGTGCTGAGCCCAGACCAGGAGGCGTTCCGTAAGCCTGTAAAGGTTTCGGGACCTGACGCCGCCCTGGTGATTTATGTACGCCACCACTGACATGTTGTCCGACCGGACCAATACGTGGTGGCCTTTTATCTGGGGACAGAAGCGCCGTAGCGCTTTGTCGACTGCTATTAATTCCAAGCAGTTTATGTGAAGGAGCTTCTCCCGTACTGACCATAGGCCAGCTAGCGGTCTGCCTTCGAGCAGCGCTCCCTGCCCCGAAGTGGAGGCGTCCGTAGACACCACCTTCACACTCGAGGGGATCCCCAGACTCACACCTGACTGATACCAGTCGGTTGCTTTCCATGGTTTCAGAGCCGAAATGCACTGAAGGTCGACCCTGAGGCGAAATAGACCTGCGGTCCACGCCCTGGGGGGAACTCGTGCTTTTAGCCATAGCTGCAGTGGGCGCATGCGGAGCAGGCCCAACTGGAGTACGGAGGCTGCTGAGGCCATCAGACCCAGCATTTTCTGAAACCTTCTGAGCGGGACTATAGAGCCGTGGCGGAAGGATCTCGCGACGTGCTGAATATTCAATCCGCGCTCCGGTGACAGGCGTGCTGTCATGGATAGCGAGTCTAACACTGTTCCCAGAAAGGAAATTCTCCGACTGGGGAGCAGTGAGCTTTTCGCCCAACTGACTGTAAGGCCCAGCTCCTCGAGGTGCTCGAGTAATGCGGCCCTGTGTTCTATGAGCTCCGTTCGTGAACGAGCTAGAATCAGCCAATCGTCCAAGTAGTTCAAAAACTCGCATGCCCCGAAGTCTCAGGGGGGGCGAGGGCCGCGTCCATGCACTTCGTGAACGTACGGGGTGCTAGGGACAGGCTGAACGGCAGGACTGTGTATTGATATGCCTGGCCCTCGAAGGCGAATCTCAAGAATCGCCTGTGATGGGACGCTATTTGTATTTGAAAATAGGCGTCTTTCAGATCTATTGACATGAACCAGTCTCCTTGGCGCACTTGCGCGAGGATTTTCCTGGTCGTAAGCATTCTGAACTGGCGCTTCACAAGCGTTCTGTTCAGCAGTCGCAGATCTAGAATGGGTCTGAGCCCACCATCTTTTTTCGGTACCAGAAAATATCTGCTGTATAAGCCCCCTTCGCCCTGAGATAGAGGTTCTATAGCCCCTTCTCTCAGTAGTTTCGCTATCTCGGCTCGAAGTAGATGAAACACTTCGCTTTACACCGTAGTTTCGACTCGCGCCGTATAACGGCGGGGGCGTCGAGCGAACTGTAGCGAACAGCCTCTCGTTATAGTGTTCAACACCCATTCTGATACCCCGGGAAGCCTTGACCACGCATCTGCGTGAATAGCTAGGGGTAGAATGAAATCTGGGCTCTGGCCGCGGCAGGACGGCGGCTCGAGAGCCCCTGTGTACTGGGAACACAACACCGTGTTTACAGCGTTCGAGGCGGGGGGCGCGCTGATCACAGCGGGCAGCCTGGCCGCGCTCAGCTTCTCTATGGCGGGACGCGCAGAGAAAGCGAGCGGGGCGAATCCCGTGGGATTCGGCGCGTGTGAGGGAATGTGGGCACATTTACTACATGCGGGCACATTTACTACACTGAGAATACTGTCAGCTCGCGCCGACTAAATCACTGCTGTGTTTACAGCGTGCGAGGCGCGCGCTGATCACAGCTGGCAGCCTGGCCGCGCTCAGCTTCTCTGTGACGGGTTGTGCAGAGAAAACGAGCGGGGGCGAATCCCGTGAGATTCGGAGTGTCTGTGAGAAATGCGGGCGCGAGACAGCGGGCACATTTTCAGCACGGAGAACACTCGGCTCGCGCCGACTGAATCAACGCTGTGTTCACAGCGTGCGAGGTGCGCGCTAATCACAGCGGGCAGCCTGGCCGCGCTCAGCTTCTCTGTGACGGGTTGTGCATAGAAAGCGAGCGGGGGTGAATCCCGTGGGATTCGGCGTGTCAGTGAGGAAATGCGGGACAGCGGGCACATTTACTGCACTGAGAACACTGTCGGCTCGCGCCGACTAAATGTGTGTTAGTTTCGTTTTTACAGAAACCAAGGGACACGCATCATGTAGTGTAAGCGGGCATAGTATGGGCGCGTTCACTACATTTTCTGCACAACCAACATGAGTTGGTTTTATTTGTGCTAGCCCTGCACCATGGCGGGCTGTGTCTGGGTGTGGGAATGGGCACTGGGACGTGGGCATTCTTACAACACTCGTAACACCATCGGCCGTGGCCGGGACACCAGAAAATGCACTCTTTATTGGATTTATCTGGGTAGCCATAGAAACGGCTTTTGTGCGCAGGCAAGCGGGCTGAGACACCGGCTGCTTCACTGCGAAATACACTGGGACAGTCACAACGCATGGAACTGAACGAGCGAGAAGTTTTGGTGGAAATCCGGCCGCAGCGGGATCTGAACACCGTCACTTTCCTAGAGAGACTAGGAAGGCCTTGAGACCTCGGACTTTACCTCAATCCTCGGCCGGGGCCCGCGCTGAGGGGGGCGGCGTCCAGCAGAGCGAGAGCGCGGTGTTTGATCTCGGGCCTGGCGGCGCTGCTAGTTAGCCGAAACGACGGCCTTTGTGCGCAGGCAAGCGGGCTGTGGAACCAGCTTGCTCACTGCGAAATACACTGGAACAGTCACATTGCTTGGAACTGAACGAGCGAGAAGTTTTGGTGGAAATCCGGCCGCAGCGGGAACTGAACACCGTCGCTTTCCTAGAGAGACTAGGAAGGCCTTGAGACCTCGGGCTTTATCTCAATCCTCGGCCGGGGCCCGCGCTGAGGGGGGCGGCGTCCAGCAGAGCGAGAACGTCGAGGAACACGGAGCGCTCAGCTTCCGTCATCTCGGATAGTTAGCCACAAATGTTTCTCACCATTCAGGGGGGAAAGGCGCGGGTCTCGACTGTGACGGAGCTTCGTCTTTCCCGAGAAAGCGTCCGTCCAGCCTATTGCGCGTTAGTTGCGCGAGCGCCTTTCAGTCGAGGCCGATGTAATCCACGGCTTGAGAGAGCGGACGCATCGGCTCAGTTTCAATGCCGTCTCCGGTAAGTTCGTCGAGCTCAAGTGCGGACGCGGCGGCAGACGGCGGCCACTGTCCGTCCGTGGGCGACTCGAGCGAAGCCGGCGAAGCTGGCGGGCGAACCGGCGAGCTTTGGCGGGCTGGAAATAGCTCGGGCGCGCGCTGGGCGCGGCGCTTCTTGCGGCGCGGCGTCACGGCAGGCTGGGATGCGGGCTCGGATAACGCAGCTAGGCGAGTCCGCAGAGTCACCATAGGCAAACGTTCACAATGATGGCATCCGCCGTCAGCGAGCGCGATGGCCGCGTGATCCTCACCCAGGCAGGACACGCAGATGACATGGCGGTCCTCATCGCTGAGTGGGGCTCGGCAAGAACCACAGGAAGGCATCTTTAAAAAGACGCCGCTCTTTTAGAGGGGTGGGAAAAAAAGGCAGATAATGCAATCACACACACTCTAAGCAGAGGAAAGGATATGTACGCCGGAAAGCGCAGCAGGTACGGCGGCTGAAGGCGGCGAGGCCAGCGACTCCAGGCTCGATGGCACGTCCCGCTGAAGGCTACAGGTCGACGGCGCGGCTTCTCACTCTGGATCCAGCGATGCGGGAGGCTTCGCTGAAGAGATGAAAATCAACGTAAGAGCAGCTATCGAGCCTAGATATGGGGCGAGACCACGCCCTTTCTGGCGGGACGTGACGATATGGGCGCGAAAGGCCCCCATTCGTCGTGACGTCACGCAGAGCCTCTCTCGATAGGCTGCTGCTATTGCCGCAGGGCAGCCAATAGGCGCGCGAGCTGTCTCGCCTATGTCTGCTTGCTGCTGCAAAGCGTTTTACATTAATAAAAAATTAAGGATAATTTTTGGCTTCAATATCTCGTGGAAAAGAGTTTTCCCCCTTAGCGTAAGATATTACGCAGTACGAGAGATACTCTCGTAAGAGAACTGCGTAATCTTTAGTGGCACACTGTTGTTGTTTCGTTCAAACATTATGGCAAGTAAACTTTGGGACAAAAGGAGAACTAAAACGAGGATCAATATCGGCGTGGCGTTTTCGAGATCCCAAGAGCTTCAATAAACTGACCTGTGTGAGTATTAATTCAGCACTTGCAGGTAGTTCGGTAGAATTAAATGTTCTCATCCCTTTATACCCGCGGGACTCGCGGGCGGCGCTGATATCTGTCTTTCATTAGCAATCGTGTCCTGCTTCATACCACAGTCATGTTAAAAAACATGAATGTTTTCACTCATCCATAAACATTATCTATCAGCATGACAGCAAGTTCCATAATTCCACTTATCACTGCGTCATCAATTATTGTAAGAGGTTAGCGACCCTTAGCGGTGAAAAAAAAATACATAATGTAGCTTTAAATTTTGATGTTAAATCCACTAATTTCTTTTATATAAAATTGTTACAATTGCAAGTACATTAGTAACTGTAATTAAATAACAGTAAACATTAAGAGTAATCCCTTACTTTATTTTTTAAGGGAAAAGTAATTAAATACAGTAATTTATTACTTAGTAATGCATTATACAAACACTGAAATTCTGAGAAATAAAGCCACAGTTATCTTATTATATATAGGGCCTATGGACCAGGCTGAGGCGGAAGCCCTTTTTTAACCTTTTAAAAACCTTTTTACTCAAGTTTCTTGAATCTTTTTGAAATTACAAACAAATCATTAAACCATTTCTTAGAACCTTTAGACAGAAACATTTTCAGGAAGCTATTCAAAAATATATGATGACATCTCCAAATAAAAAATGCCATCAACACACAGTCTATAAATGTGCTCCCAAATGTCTCATCTTGCTATGTAACCTGATTTCTCAGAAAGATGTCCCTGGAAATATCAGCTTGATTTTATGCAAGCGAAAATGGAGGAATTTGCAAAGTAACAAAAAACTTAAAAAATTCTAGTGTAGACCTTATTAGCAGAACACACTTAAAGCCAAGGAATGATAATTTGGTATGATTCCACCGTCAGGAATGACATGCTATTTCCTGTAAAGAAAAAAAACCCAAAAAAACCTCCCGCAGGGCCCTGAAATAGGCTGTGAGGAAGAAGCTGCCACCACTATTAATCAGCATGACCGAGCAGCCCTGATATCAAAGACCTCCGCTACATTATTACTGGTGCATCAAAGAAACCCACTCTTATCAGCGGCGAACATCTGTAGTGGTTTGTTTGTTTATTCATTTCTAACTGTAAAGTCTCAAATCATTACACTATATGCAAAACAGCTCGATTGGGCTCTGAAAAACCAATGTGCCACTGTTGAAAAACATGACTTACATAATCATTGTCTCAGGCATCTGTTGACCTCAAGGACTGGACACTCTTAAAAGAAATGGTTCTATATAGAACCAGAAATGGTTCTATCACCTGCTTCATATATGGAACTCCAAAATGGTTCTATATAGAACCATTTTAATGGGTTCCATAAAAAGAACCCCAAATGGTTCTTTGAATCCAAGTTAGATGGTTCTTTATAGAACCATTTAAGGGTTCTATATTATTAAACCATAATATGATATTTAATAAAATTATTATTAAATTATTATTATGAATACAAAAATATAACCAATCCAGAAAATTCCAAAAGTTTAAATTTATTCAATTGATTATACAAAATTATTAGTGTCACATTTAAAATTGCACATCTGTATAATCTGTATTATACAGCAAAACATTTTTTACATTTAAGATGTTAAATTACATTCAACCATTTAGTTTGAATAATTTAATTTAAGCAATTTTCACTTTGCAATAAACATACATAAGCTTGTTTATGTACTGTATGTACATGTACAGTACTTAACTTTTACATGCATCTCTGAAATGAGGAAAAACAAATCTTTGATTTCATATTTTTGATATTCGACAATGCAGATAAAAAACAATACATGAACAATTAAAACATCTAAATAAACAGCACTACAACTTACACAAGTTGACAGTACATTTTTTAGTACAGGTATTGGTGTTCTTCTTGTGTCATGCTCTTGTTTAAGTTTATGCATATATTTTTGAATAAAAGTCATTGTGTGACTGCAAACAGGCATTCCACAGCCTTTGTCATGTCAATGTCTGCCTCCATGATAATGCTGACACTTTCAGTCTTGAGGGGATCAGGACAGCCGTTACACACCATGGTTGATGTAGGACCTTTGGGTTCCTGTAAAACAAACATTTCACATTTTGAGTGCCTTTCACCAATTAACAGAAGTCATCAAATAGACCTAAAATTAATGTTGGTAACCGAACAATGCTGCTACCCATTCACTTAAAATTATATGGACACAAAACCAATGCAGCAAGTCAATGGGCACTGCCATTGTTCGGTTACCATCCTTAAAAATATCTTTTGTGTTCTGAAGAAGAAAGTCAAAGATTTGAAATGACAAGAGGTGAATAAATTACGACAATTTTCATTTTTGGATAATCTATTCCTTTAATACTTTCATTATTGTAATACATGTTTTCACTCATACAATTTATAGAAGCTACAACCTTTACATTGACAATGCAACTTTACACTGGGCATGGAACAGATAGGTTGGATGGGGGAAAATATATGGTGTTACCTTCTGTGGTTTCCTCTTCCTTCCTTTTTTTGCACTCCCTATGATGTTTTGGGCCATTTCATTAGATGTTTCCATGTTCTTCACCAAGTCTGTTCGAAACCTCATCGTCATTTCATGCAGCATCTTTAAAAAATACAAAACATTTGTTTACTTCAGGTGCTTATATCCAAATTACACACTTTCAGCCAAACAAGTTCCTTAAAGTTAGCATGAACTGGAGGTTGCAATTGACTACCATATAGTGATGTATTTCGAGAATGTTCAATAAGAAAAATACTGGGCGTGGTAAAGTAATAAAAATTATTACATGCCTTGAGTCTCACTGCTGGCCAAGGTTTGGCAACAAATGAGCCCTCATTCTCACAGGGTTCTTGTCTGTTAAACATGAATACAATGATGAAGTCTTTTTATACAGGATTTTCATTTTACTTGCCACAATATACAGTCTGTTTAAACTCAAAACAATGATACATACCGAGTACAAGATATTTAAGGCACTTCAGTTTCCAGGCTGTTTGAAGAAAAAGACAAATATAAATTAAGATAAGGATTTTAAGCTTGCTTTAAGTCCGTTTAAACGTCAAAACAATGATACATACCGAGTACAAGATATTTGAGGCACTTCAGTTTCCAGCCTGTTTGAAGAAAAAGAAAAATATAAATTAATATAAGGATTTTAAGCTTGCTTTAAGTTTGTTTATTTAGCATCAAGTCCGTTTAAACGTCAAAACAATGATACATACTGAGTACAAGATATTTGAGGCACTTCAGTTTCCAGCCTGTTTGAAGAAAAAGAAAAATATAAATTAAGATAAGGATTTTAAGCTTGCTTTAAGTTTGTTTATTTAGCAACAATGTTTAATATTTAACAACACAGACTTACTTTTTTAACTTATTAAGCTCTTTTTGTCAACCGTCATTACCTGGGGGAAATAAAACAGAGCATAAATAACACTTCACAAACCAACTATGCAATGCATTAAACACACCTACACATTTAGCCATGTCATGTGCTATCATCACTTTAATCCAGCGCATGCATCACAGTAAACAATGAATAGGATACGAACGCTGCACTGACTGCAACCGTGCAGTTTTAATGGAGACCGGTCCGGAAGTTCTCAACTGTAGCAGTGTCCAGTCTGTCCACCTGCTGAGTTTAGCTCCCACCCTGATAAAACACACATGAACAAGCTAACGTTAATCAAGATTTTCGGGATTACTGAAAAGTAACAGTCTGATCTGGGTTGGAGCTAAAAACTGCACGAAAGTGGACCTCGCGGGCCAAAGTTAACAGTTAAGAACTTCTACACCTGTTAATATAGGCCTGGGGAAAATACTCAACGCAAACTGAGTAACGTTAACGTTTGGTTATGTGTATGAAACTGCGACAAACATTCACATATCATACACCTCCGTCTTCCACCCGGTTCGCTTTTATTTCAATCGGCGCCTATCGTTAACTTAACGTTAAATTACCATTAAAGAAAAACGAGCGTGCGCTTCATTGAGATTAAAATTCACGCTTCTGTCTCGAAGCTCGTCTCCTTATAACACAGCTGTCTTATTGTTATTGACCATTTCATTAACTATAACAAGGAAATAATGGGAGATTGTAACTTTATTACTTTAAAAACCGGAGCAAATTCAATTTAACAGGGCTTTCTGAAAGCCCATCGGTGCTAAATTACACAGCAGTGTTTTTAACTGAGGTGAAAATATTCCATTTTGCTTCTAGTATCAGTATTTAAGACAAGGACTATATACTCTAACCAATAGAAATATTAACTGAAATACTAAATATTTCAGTAAAATGATTTCAAAAATGTAAAAACTTAACTTACCTGAGGGTATGAACGGGCAGAAATGGCGGACTCCTCAGTTTGAAAAATTAACTGTCACTTGTAGGTTCTTCTTCGCCAATCCACCAATAGGAATTCAAGGATGATGCAACGCATATACGCCACCAGAGGGCATTTTTACGATTATTATTTTTAATGTTCCCTTCAATAGATTAAAAGTTAACCATCACTATATGGTACACACAAAATAAAGAAAACACTTTGGTTGTTTATTATTAGGCCTATAATGTTTTATTACAAAATGATTGGTAAAAAAAGGCAAACTTATAATGTATTAGGAAATATAAGTTGCATGGTAATGTACAAACATGCATAAAGAAATCTCAAATCATACATTGACTAGATATGAAACATTTTGTTAACTCTGGTTTTTGACTACACCAGTCATTCTCATGGGTCTTTATGTTTGACCCTCATGGGTCAAACAGGTTTGTGAATGTGTTGTGTATAATTATTGTGTAACATGAATCTTTAGTTTACACTTCAGTCATAAAACATGAATTATAGAACCATTTTAATAAAAAAGGTTCTTTGCTCTCCAAGGGTTCTACATAGAACCATTTTGTCGTTAAAGGGTTCTATTTGTCAAGTACGGAACCCCAGGGTTCTATATAGAACCTCGAGGAACCCTTTTTTTTAAGAGTGGAGGTTCTTGGAGCAGTGCAGTGGTCTGTGTTTGAGGAGAGGAGAGTGAGAAACTGTCAGTCCTTTCAGGAACAGACGATGGCCAGCCTTCAGGACCAATTCTTTCAACACTGTCTGTTTATAGTAGATAAGGTGTTCGCCTCAACATCAGAACTTCAGCAGCAGCCTCCACTTTCTTCACAAATTTCAAAAGATTCTTCAAAAGGAGGTATCTTTTTCTTCATTGGTTATGTGCATTGCACAATACTGAATGCACTGTTTCTAGACTCTTCACACAGTTGTCATTTCCATCTTGCAACTTGACATCTTTCTGCCAAAATGCACTATAATCAACAAAACAATTAAAAAAATTAACATTTAATCCACATTTTCATATTCAGTTTACTTTACGTATACATTTAACAGTTTGGAAAACATGTAAATGTGTACAAAATATGTGTACTTTTGTGGCAAGTGAGCAAAGAATTCATGAATTTTGTAAGATGAGGTCATGGAATGCATTTGGCAGGGTTTTTCCTGCATAGACAATTATGAGGCGGCCGCCTCCGTCAAATTTCGTGCCGCCTCCGCCTCTCGACAAAACTCGGACAGACAGTCACGACACGTGCTCATATACACTTTATCCACCGTGACAGTTCTGTCGCGATTCCCGCTTGTGTCCATTCTCTAACCGTGTAGTTTGCCGATAGTGCTGCACGGATCATAATCCGCGGGCCGAGTAATAAAAACATTCCATTCAATCGAGGGTGGATGACAGCTAAATGAGTGTAATAAAGACGCGGAACTCCCATCATGTTACCTAATGTACGCACGGTAACAAAGTTGCGCTGTTGTATCTCGCGCAGTTATTTATAACATTAATTATAGTTAAGAAACAATATATAGGCTACACACGACCAGAGTACTGTTTTCCTGAATGCCATCACGAGTGAAACCGAGATATTAATTTCAGAACAGTTCAATAAACAAATAGTTAAAATTAAGTTACTTACATTTTTAGACTGTTTTTGTTCTGTTTTAGCAGCGAAAATAGTTCCAAACAACAGAACCATATCGCGTCTCACAGCAACACTCATCCATGATTCATTACTGAATCATTCAGCGTTTTGAACTAATCGCTTGAGTCAAAGATTCAATTGCCCATTATTACACGCCTCATTCTGAAACAATCAGCCATTTGAACGAATAGTTTACATTAATGACTCAATGACTCGCTCATAAAGACGGCCGCCTGCCCCCTCCTACTGGCGGTTTAGTTTCAAAGTATCATTCTTTTCAACATTCCTTGTATATTCAAAAAATATTCAAAATAATCTCATTTAATACAGTTATAATTTGTCAATGTAAATTATTTAATTTGATTGGTAACAGCCTAGTGTCTTATTATTTTAATTTAATGTATTGATAAAATGTAAGAATTTTAAATGAAATTTAGAGCATACATTAAATAAAATTAGGGGGAAAATGCCCTTTATAAAGGTACAAAAAATTATTCCGATAAGAGTGTTTTCAAAAATGAAACATTGACAATAAGTTTAAAGGGAGTAAAGCCTCTGTTTAGGCTATAAAGAAAATGTAATTTTGCCAAAAGAAGAACTTTTAATTTAAATAAATGTTAATTGTGTGATATGTTACCATATTATCATGCTTAATTGAATAATTGTAATGTGATGATCAGATGCAGATATCTAAATCAAAGAATATGGGTGGTTGGCGGGTGGATTATTATTTATTTTTAACAACAGATTCGAGTGACTCAAAGTGCACCAGATTAATGAATTTATCTTTAAAATGTACAAAATTTTCTCCCGGGGGGGCATGCCCCCGGACCCCCCTAGTGTTACAATTTTACCACCTCCGCCTCATTTTGAGCCAGGAAAAACCCTGCATTTGGTATCAAAAAGGGATATATATTTATATTTATATTTATATATTCAGGGTTTCCGCGGGGGTGTAAAAGGTAGTAAAAGGTAGTAAATTAAATTATGCCAAATTAAGGCCAGTAAAAAGTAGTAAAAAGTAGTAAACGTCATCTGACGAGGTAGTAAATTTTCGAAGCCCTATCTAACTGGGTCTATATGGTTTTCAATTAGTATTGACAATATACGAGATAATTAAATATGTCTTATTAGTGGAATATTAAACGCAATATACAGTAACACAACTTAGCTGTGGTGCGCGAGCACTGGAAACGCGCAGTGGCACAGATGCGCGAGCTGGTCGAGCACATCCCTTCAAACAGACATCAGTGGAAAGTTTATAGTTCAATCGGATGTTAATGGCAAAGAAAATTAAAACGAGTCATCTAGCTTATTACTATCGTTAACGTTAACTGACGAGAGAGAGAGCGCGCGAGCGCACTTCTGTTGAATGCTCCTGATTGTTCACTCAGCACGTGTTATTTGGATTAAAACTAAAACGTATATATGTAAGTAAAGTAAAACATGAACTGTTACCTGATTTATGTCTAACGAGTGGTTCCCTACATTATTACTGGACGTGTGCATATCAGGAAGTTCCACGAACATCCAAAGCGCGTGCCCCGCAAACCAGCGCCTCAGCGCGCGAATACTAAATTAAATTGTCTTTCACGCCACAAAATTATGTAAAAACGCCCGTCTTGACGAGTATCCTAGTAAACAAAAGTCAGTTATATCTCAAGTGAATGTAGCCATGTTCAAATGGGGCCCGTGCCTTCTGTCTTAAAGGGGCAGCCATTTAATAAACCTGCTACTGTGTTTTAATGTTAATCAAACAAAGGACAAATAAATTACTCACTGCTCTTGACTAAATAGTCTACCCTTTTAAACTTTACAAAAATATCCATCTATTTTATTTAGCTATACAGTAATGAATATGCAAATCTTTCACATTTGATAACTTTATTCAAATGTATTTACCAATCTACCTGAAAAACTCTAAAACAGTTTTTTTTTTCATTTGTAGCTTTTCTTTGATATATTGTATTTATTTGTCCTATTTGTAATTCGATTATTTGTTCTTATTTTGTTACTCACTGCTTTTAATAATGTTTTAAATTCACATTAATTGGGCTGGTAGTTTTTGTTGTAGTATCAAAATTGGATTAAATAATTGGTATTTCACTGGTGTCTAAACATTTGTACCACTGACCCAATCCTCAGCACTGAGCCCTGCTGAAGCTGCTCTAAACATGTGCTGTGCTATTCAATGAAAGATAAAATATGATAGAGCAATAGAATGAACAGTGACAGAAACAGAAGCATGCTTTTTAGCAGGATTAATTAAGCATGAAAATATCTGAATATATATTTGATGAACAAATTAAGCCAACTAATATGATTTATATTATTTTGGTTTATCTACTAATACATTTTAAAATTACAAATGCAGTGAAAATTCAGGGATCGGTTCCGATATCGACGAGTAGGCTACCAAAAATGAAAGTATTGGTATAGGTCTCGTTCTGCAAAAAGTGGTATCGGTGCATCCCTAATCGAAAATATTTAACGGGTTCGCGTGAGGGGGGAGCAGCTCCCTATTTCGTTGTTTTGCGATGCTAGCAGCACTACACAGATCACGACAAATCATGCCAACTTAAGGCCAGCTGTCGTCACACCACCTCAGCAGCAAACCAGTGCCATAGTTGAAGCACATTTAAAGATGTGATGAAATAAATTGCTGTTTTTGGATAGTAATTTCACTGCTTAAGTCTGGTTCTGCGATAGGCAAGGTTATTATTCACCTTATTAGGGCTAAGGGCTAACGCTATGGTTAGGATAACTCAAGGGCTAGGGTTAAGATAAGGACAACTGAAACTCAACTCGACACTAATATTGTCATTGTCAATTATGTTTTTTTTTGTAATGATCACAATTGAACATTAGTGTACTTAATATGTAGGATGTGTGTGACAGTGTCACACCATACCTTATAGTAAGTGGTGCTTTGCATACCCCTCCCACACCCCCCAAAAAAGGGCTGTTGCTTGATGTCGTGATGGTAGTAAAAAATATTGTGGAGGTAGTAAAAAAGGTAGTAAAAGGTAGTAAATTCATCTCTATGATTCCTGCATAAACCCTGATATTATATTTATACAAAGGGATATATATTTATATAAATATAAACAGTTTTATTTGTCATAAAGTCATTTCAGAGAACTGAAAATAAAAAAATGTGCGAGATCTGGCTAGATTTAGATTTATTGCAAGTCAAACAGATTGTCGTCTTTATGTTGGTATTATAAAGAGCTTTTGGGTTTTTACTTTATAGGATTTACTTATAGTGTAGCAATATTTTTCATAGCTGAGTAGCTTGCAAAATCTCAATAAGCTGGAATAATGGGATATTATGATATTTGTTGCTTCTGTACATCTGCAAATTCTGACATTTATAAATATGTTAAGCTTATGATGTGCACAGCTGCAGGGCCAAAAAAGGAAGATAAGCATATAGATACTTTTAGTTTGTGTTTCAGCAGAAAATCTGTCTTCATCTTCAGATTCCTTTTATTAGATTTAATCAGTATCTAAATATGAATTCTGGCAGCTGTAGCATTCTCTTATTCATCAAGCTGGCAGCTGATTGGCTCCACTCATCGCTGCAGGAAAAGGATGTTGTTGTCTAAAAGACACATTCTTTCCAGGTGTCTTTTAAGATCTATTTTGATGTTGACACTTTAAAACTCTAAATATAAAAAGGTATGAATATAATACAAAGTCTATAACTATAATACAATTGTAATATAACATGAAATAAACTAGTATTATTTTAAATGTAAAAACACACACTGATAATTAATGAAACATAATAATCAACACTTACCAGATGGCCAGTGCACAGACATGTTACGTTTAGATAGATGAAGTATCCAGAACTGTGGTCACTGTCAGTGTCGCTAACAGTCAGATCCAATTTACTCAAACCTTTCTCTTTTCTCATTCTAAGGCCACTAAAGCAAATGACAGAACGCTCTTGGCCATTCTCACCACAGCGTTTCACATGAAGAGACTCTCATTGAACTGAATGAGTTCTTTTTGACCACCTATAAAGAAGACTCTAAATAATATTTGTAAGCAATTATCACAGTGTTAAATACATTAATTTGTGTGCATGCAATGCATCCAAAATGTAGTAATAGTTTCTGAAAGGGGATTTATACATTTCTTGTGAACAAATCTGACTGCTGCCTTTGTGGTTAAAATGTCAGTTGATGTATTACAAATAATAACAAAAAATATGCTTTTTCAGTCTGTTACCATCATCATGGCGTATTAAATTTAAAGGCAGTGACAGCAAGCCTCCTTAAATGGGAATGTTGTGGGCGGGAGAACTGCATATGGTGCTTTTAATGGAATATCTCTCCTAATTTCATGCCTTGCACCCATGGAGGAACCATAAAATCCGGTCTGAATAAAGATACAAACATGTGCGTGGATTGTGGGGAGCTTTTCTTTGCACATCCAGACATTGCAATAGAATCTACCACAGGAATCTGCACCTTTGTCCACCACACACACACACACACATACACACACACCCATGGCAGGGGGTGTTTGTTATACGGCTGTCCTGATCTATGAACTAACACAATTAGTCACAAACAGTTGCTCTCCTTTTGGCCTCTGGACAGTGAGAGAGAGCGTCTGTAATCCTACAGTGTATTCATCAGCCAGGTCTAATCTGCTCAATTATAAATTCAATGTCAAGTCAAGTCAAGTCAAGTCACCTTTATTTATATAGCGCTTTTTACAATACAAATTGTTTCAAAGCAGCTTTACAGAGATAACAGGAAAACAATGTTGTAATAGTATTGTTCAATTGAAAATTAAATGTCCCCAACTAAGCAAGCCAAAAGGCGAAGGCAACAGTGGCAAGGAACCAAAACTCCATCAGGTGACAGAATGGAGAAAAAAACCTTGGGAGAACCCAGGCTCAGTCGGGGGGCCAGTCCTCCTTTGGCCAACGAATGAACAGTGTATGATTATGAGTTAGGCAGCATAATGCCAGGAGTCAGATGGGATCAGAACTTTCACGATATTATCCAGTTCATCTGGTTGGGTTGGGTCATCCGGCCGGTGAGGAGATGAGTGGTGAGGTGTCCATGGACCTTCACAGCCCTGATAATGCGTGTCGACGTGTCCATGTGATGGTCCTTCATCAGATCTGGATATGCCCTGGATCCGGCGGTCCGCAGTAAACCTCGGGATAAACAGAGAGACTAATATTAGCGTAGACGCCATCCTTCTTATGATGTACAAAGTACATCAGGAATTATGGGAAGTGTTCCCGGTTCCGGCTGATCTAATCTATGCAGCCTAACATTGAATTATAGAAATCTATAATGTGTTATGTGTATGCTAAGCCAAAGAGATGTGTTTTTAGTCTAGATTTAAACTGACAGACTGTATCTGCTTCCCGGACCGTGTTAGGAAGATTGTTCCAAAGTTTTGGTGCTAAATAGGAAAAGGATCTACCGCCAGCAGTCGATTTTGATATTCTAGGTATTATCAACTGGCCAGAATTTTGAGATCGCAATAGACGTGAAGGACTATAATGCGTTGTATAATGTCTGAAAACAGTCACGGATTGATGCTTCCGGTTGTGAGATCCAATTAATCCTCTTGTTTTCATTTTAGCCTGTAAAATAATGTAATTTCTCAACCATACTTTAAATAAAAACCCATATAATCTTAATCTTCTGTACTAAACTTGTTTCTGTTGTGTTCCTTTCCAATCCTTTCTTTTTCTTTAGTGTCTTTTGTTCAATTTTGTTTAGATTCTTTCCAACCCTTTCCTTTTTGTATGTTTCGTTAATTAAAGTAACACCAAGTAACTTTTCCCCTTTTCGGTCGCCCTACTGGTTGGAAACGAAATTGTCCATTGCCGCTGTCGTAAATAATTTAGTCTACCGTCGCACGCACACTCGCTGTTTATCCAGCACCGGCTTTAGAATGAACGATGTCCACAGACAAGGTAGAGTATGTTACATGATTTCATGAAAGGATGATGTATTGCGACATCAGAAACGAAGAAAAAACTAAATAATGACTATTGTAGCGCTTGACGTAAAGCAGTCGAATTTTGTAGTTCTTTTTGTGGTCGGGTTTTTTTGTGGTCGGGTACCCGAACCCCGAAGTTACATAGTGCCAGTAAAAGTGATACAGACCCCGTCAGGCTATGACAGAAGTGCCTTTCACCCTGTTACGACTTGATGAACCACTGATAAGATTTCGGAAACATTATTTTAAGTTAAACAATGTTACATAGTGTTGCTTTAAATTTCGTTTTTCACTTTCCTTTCATGCTCTTGTCTCATGTTTTCAGATAGTTTTTCCATTTAAACTCATTTCCATAATACACAATAAAACATTTTTGAAAGCAACAGGAAATTTATTTCAAGAGCAAAACCCTGATTCACCTCAAGTCTCATATTAAAATGCAGGGCTGTGTAGCAGTAAAACACTTAAGAATTCAACAGCTTGTCTGGACATTGTGTATACCAGCTTTCTGTGCTTCTAAAACTGAGATTTAAATGGTAACAGGAGACTTATGAGACATCATTATTCATAACCTGCTCATGAAATACCTGTCCTGTACAGAGCCAGGTGCTGTTGATGTTTGCTATTTTGTAAAATAGAGCCATCTGCTGGACCGTTGATGTCATAGGTGGCTAAAAAGGCAAACGAGGAATGATATCGTTGGAATCATTTAAAGGCCCCGTTCACACCAAGGACGATAAATGTGCCGTGAATTCAGACATACAGTAGGCATTACATCTTTTGTGACACACTTTTCGCTTACTATATAGTAGGGAAGTATGGGATTTCCAGCCCGTTCTCATCCCAAGGCGTCATACATGTGACGCTTTTGACATTTCGTCGAAATCTTACGCACATGGCATCCTTTAGCGTCAATATGAGACGCAGATCCCAAGGCGTCATAACCTAACGCTACCCCAGACCTAACCGTGCATGTTATATTGACGCTAAAGGGTGCCATGTGCGTAAGATTTCGACGAAATGTCATATGTCGTCACCTATATGACGCCAAAGGATGAGAATGCGTTGGGATTTCGGATGCAGCCAAAGAACATCAATGATCGCTGGTTTTCACAGTGCATTGTGGGTCTTTTTAGTGAGTTTCAGTGCCCGATTCAGTGCACTGGAAGGATTTTGCGAATTGCAATTGGGACAGCACTTAAAATGGCTGACCTGATCTGTGACCTGACTACTGAACTAGAGAGCTGATTGAGTCGCACACATTGACAGCCAATTAGAATCCACTATATATAGGACAATCGCTTAAAGCGACAGACGACATAACTGCAGCGTACACTTACAGAACGATATCATAAGTTAGTAACCTAAAATAGTTATGGTTAGTCATGTTTAAATATCTCGCAATTAAAGGGATAGTTCATAGCCTGACTTCGTCATACTCATATTCTAGAAAGAATGTGAGTCTGAAACTGATCCATTGGGCTGTGATTATGGGGCGTGTATCAACCGAACCAGGAAATAAAAGGCCTCTGCACTCAATTCGATAGACCTACAACCAGTCAGAACAACGGAGTAAGTGACGTTGAGAGATAGATTAAAGTTGATAGATTAAACTTTTCCCGAATCCCGTAGGAAGGACGGCAAAAACATCTTTTCCATCGACAAATGCCTTGATCGCGGTTCTCTGTTCCTCTTCTAAAATGAATGCGCTGTCTATATCTTCTATAACACACGCGATAGCGGAATATACACAACTCAATTCTCCAGCGACAGCCATGAATTCAACCCAAGCGCTCTGATGACGTGGATGGTTACGTTACCGTTGCTCACATAGATATGATGTCTATGGTTGGTTGCTCATCTGTCCATCATCGTATAAAGCCCGCCCTGACAATTTGATTGGTCCGAACAATTTTTGATCGGGCATAATAGCTCCTCAACGGATCGAGTCCAGACCGAACTTCCCGACCAAAAAATGTTGTGGGCGGGGTTCGGGCTGGCAGCCAGGCTAGATAGTGTTGTGGAAAAATTTTAATAGTCATTTATTCCTAATCTATTCAATGTGTAAAAGTATATGTGTGTACGTGCTTGTGCGTGACGTTTCAGGAATATATGGGACAGGACATCTCGACCTTAGGAATGGTCAGATTTGGCTGGTTTATTCCAGTACCAGTTTGTGTCCTTAAGTAGAAACTGAAGAGTGGGGGGCCTTATCTGAGTGGGTGGAAAAGTACAGCGGGTGAGAAGGAACCTTGAAAAGAGTATAAAAGCTGTCTCATGTCTTCCTGGTGCGCGCCACTCACGTCACAGGGTAACTGCTGTGAATGCGACCGGGCCTATTCTTGCAAGAATAAAATACTTCTCTTTTTATTAATTTGACTCTGAGTGTCTCTTATGCAGTGATGATGTTTAACAGAAGTTTTTGCCACAACAATAGTTCACCCAAAAAGGAAAATTCTGTCATCATTTATTCCACCTCAAGTTGTTCCAAAGCTTATGAGATTCTTTCTTATGTTAAACACAAAATAAGTTATTTTGATGAATATTGGGTAACAGTAGATGGTAGCCATTGACTTCCATAGTAGAAAAATGGAAATACTAAGTCAATGGCTACCGTCAACTGTCTGGTAACCAACATTCTTCAAAATATCTTCTTTTGTGTTCAACAGAAAAAAAGAAACTCATACATGTTTGGAACAACTTAAGGGGGAGTAAATGATCACCGAATTTTCTTTTTCCTTTTAAATAACTTAGTATAGCTATATGCAAGACAACTAAGATATTCAAAGATTATTTTTCTTTTCGTTTGGAGCGACCAGTCTAGTCCTACATAACGCTGACTTGACCAATGGCGTGAGTTGGGGGTGGGGCTAACTAGCTGATTGTTTTTTTCTGACGCATATTCAAGTTCAAGGAGCTCTACCAGTAGGAGGACTGACCTGTTAACCAATGCATTTCTGCTCTGATAGTGACTCAGAAATTTCATGCGCTTTAAACTCAACAACCTACCTCAGAATTCAAGATCTTCTGCAGGAGAGAGAGAGGACATTGTTCAGGGTTAAACTTTCATAGCTCAGGAGTTTTTAGTTGTGTATCAACCTTGACTTCGGTGTTTCTCCTATAATTCCTTATAAGATTTAGAAGAGATACAAATGAGACAATTGTCAACATAATAAGAATATAGATCTACAACTACAATTCATATGGAAAACATAGCTCAGAATTATAAGTGAAAAATTCATATTAACATACATGAATTTTGTGGATGTTGGTAGGCCTACCTTGGCGAAGTTTTGAATTGTTCTCTTATTAAAAATATCTTTGTGAAACTCTATGGGAAACACAAGTGACTTTTTCTTAACATGAGACTTTAGCAAAGATTTGACCTCCATCTCTTTTTATTTGAGATTCTTATATTTATGGGTCCTGTTTCTCACTGTTCTTAGTTCCTGGGGCTGTATGGAATGGATGTGGTGATTGGTCCATCCAGACTTTCACCTGTGCTGAGGACGAAAGCTAATGAAGTGAGGTGAGGCGAGGCGCCCTTGCAGAGGTACATCATTTCTTCTGTTCTAATTATCCCAGTCCTTTCTCAAGAAAACCTTCATGCAAAGATGTAAAATAATGAGAAGAGTACGTGAGCTTTTTTCAAAAAAGTATTTTTAAAGAATTTGCAGTTAACTTACTAAACAGTTGTAAAAGTTTGTCTTAATTATTTAACACATGAGTTATAAAACGTTTTAAGAGCAAAATGTGTAGAGAGTAATAAATTGATAGATAAAATAAAAAAATGCTTGTTTTAGAATTCTAATGAAAAAGATATAAACTTTAAATTGAAGTAACTATAAACATCTAAAAGGGTCTGTAAAAGAAAATATAAGAGGAATGTGAAACTCTTGCAATATAGAACATTTATTTCTGTTTTTGACTTTTTCTTCTCCTTTTTACATAACAACGGAGTCTTTGAAATATTTGCACACTCATTAATGATATCTCACAAAAAATATTTATCTTCTTGATCTGATTTGATAAAGTTTCAGTATAAGCTTGCATACTGGTGAAAGGAAATATAATTCACAAGCATAAAATAAAAATCTGAAAGTATGGAGCATCCCTGAATTGTTCTTGCAAATCACTCGCCAGTGAAAACAACTGCTAATTTTCTCATCACAGATACATGTAAGCCAAAACATATGACAGTGATATATTGAGTAATGGAAATGTTTTGACTGCATGTCATGTCTGGCTAAATACGCACTTAACTCTGATTCGCTTCTCTGGGGAAAATTAGAGCTATTCATTTTACATACCGAAAGAGCATTTACTGTACATTAAGTGGCAGCTGATTTACTTGTTGACCCTCATTCTTTCAGTATAATCACAATGTACTGAACTGCCATATTATCACCGTGGGTTCCATATTTTCGAAAAATAAATGTTTTAAGATAAAATCTGCAGCTGAAACATACTATAGCCAACATGTACAGTACATTTCAGACTGATGGCAACTCAATAAATAGCTATTTATATGCTACTGTAATTTAAAGATAATACAGTATGTGCCTATTGTCTGTCATTCAGCATATTTGGGCAAAGGCATTTGTGCAAATGATAATAAATTTAACTCTTTGTCAATGGCTTTTAGTTCACCCAAACATGAAATTTCTCTCATCATTCACTCACCTTCTTGTTGACTTCCGTTTATTTTTCATGCTGCTTTTTTTCATTCAGTGGAAGTGGATGGGGACCAGAAGCAGTCAAGCTTCAAAACAGAACCATAAAAGTACCATAAAAAAATCTTGAATCGTATTTGAATATCCTAAAATGTGAATATTTCAAGATTTATGTTTTATGATCTATTATGATATTGTTGGTGAAAATGACTTTTTTTTGTGTTGTTGTTGTTGTTGTGTTTTTTTTTTTTGCACAAAGCTACCAAATGGCTTCAGAAGACTTCGGAAAATTACTTGTATGATGCTTTATTGTCATTTTGGGGCTTGATAGCTCCTCATTACCATTCAGTTATATGGTATGGAAAATGTTCTACATCAGGAAGAAAGTCATAAAGGTTTGGAAGGACATAAGGTTGAATAAATGATGACAGAATTAAAATTTTTGGCTGAACTAATTCTTTAAAATGACAAATCACTTTGAATGAGAATATCCTTCAGTGAAACCTACTAAAGAGACATTGTTGAGATTCAAAGACACTGTGCAAACATATGCTAGTGGTTTTGTTCTACAAAGATCAGTTTGCCATGTCATTAAAAGAGGGAAAAGCATCAGTTAATTAAATATTTTGGCCATTTTCCAGTTCTTGATCCAAGCACCAAGATAAAGTCTGGATTCAGAAGTAGCATTTGGCACCTGTATCTCTATAAGAGAAACTGGACAGGGTTCAAATCCCCTGTGCTCTTTTCATCCGTCTCAAGAAGTTTCGCTTCTCCTCAAGCAGTTCCTGGATGCGCTTATTCCGTGTTTTTTCACGCAGAAACACGCGCCCTCTCCTGGGGATGATGTTATTTGGAGGAAACTCGCTGTCCAACGGGATTACTCGATACGGTATATCAATAGCGTTGCTCTCGCTCGTCTCTTCCACGTTATTCGGCCGTCTGCTCATCTTCTCTGTGCTGGATGCTGTTATACTTGACTGTGGTGTACTGGAAGTTGTAGATATAGAGGTTGTTGCCATTGGAGCAGGTTCTTCAGTGGTTGTTAGCACCTCTGCTATAGATGTCACTGGGATGCCAAGGACCATATTGCCTGAGGTTAATTCATTTTCATTCACGCCATACTCAGTTGTTGACTGCAGAATTGCACCGTTGTCCACATTTGGAGCACCACTACCCCCATCAAACTCTTCAAACTGGATGGTGGTGCTGGGAATGAGGGTGGCCTCACTCACATCACTGAAAATGATGGGGAAAACAGTGCTAACGGGTAATTTGGTGCCTGAGGTTGTTAATTCATTTTCATTCCCACCATATTCTGTTGCTGACTGCAATACCGCACCGTCGTCCACATTTGGTGCACCACTGCTCCCATCAAACTCTTCAAACTGGATGGTGGTGCTGGGAATGAGGGTGGCGTCATTCCTATCACTGAAAATGATGGGGATAACAGTACTAACAGGTAATTTGGTGCCTGAGGTTGTTAATTCATTTTTATTCACACCATATTCTGTTGTTGACTGCAATACCGCACCGTTGTCCACATTTGGTGCACCACTGCTCCCATTAAACTCTTCAAACTTGACGGTGGTGCTGGGAATGAGGGTGGCATCAGTCACATCACTGAAAATGATGGGGATGACATCACTAGCAGGTAATTCTGTGCTGTTTACCATGTCATTTCCAGGTGCAGATGTGTTCCTAGTTGCTGTTGTAATGGTAAAAGATGTGCTCTGTTCTGGAAGGAAATATGGAGTAGTGTGCTTAAAGATAGGAGTTGTAGTATACGAATAAACAGGCATTGTCGTGTATCCGTGAGTATCAGATGACGTTGCTAAGGCCGTATATAACCAAGGTGTGCTTACAGAAGTGGCACTTTTCCCATCTGTAGATGGCAGAAAGGCTGCTGTGGTGGACTCTGTGCGTGTGGGGCGTGTGGGACTAATGGTGGATCGTCCTTTAGAGGGTATTTCTGATTTGAATGGTGGCCTACTTTTGATCACAGTGATCTTTGTGGAATTGTCAACCTTGCAGGACTTGCAGCACATGCGCTGGAAGCCTGGAAGTGAACAATATTGCTGCAGCGCCTCCATGCGACAGAACGCAGAACGGTCACCATGACAACGCAGTCCTGCAAAACAGGAGAGGGACATGAGACATGTATGTACACTGAAATCATACTGTAGCAACAAACTAAAATACAAATAGGTTACATCTACTGGAGAAGATCTTAATGACTATGTGAAGCTAAGCTAGATAAAACATGCCTTTCAAGCTTGTTCCATGCTTTTGACAAGTGTGTATGAGCAAGAAAAAAGCAGAAATGGGGAAATCTTCAGAGAAAAACATGTTAAGGCAAAGGCAGAAAAGAAGTTATGAACTGACCATTAAGCAAATCTGTGAAGAAAAAAATGGCCCAAGCCAAAAATGGCAAAATATTTAGTGGTCTTTTAATGGTCTTAACCATTTTAATCACAAATCACTGCACAAATACTGTAGATAACAGCACAGAATAGCATTCCCCAACTTGGAGACAGCTTTTTACAGGGTCACTTGACTCCCTCCACTTGAGGGTTTCAAACAGCTGTGAGAAGTTTAAAAATGCTTCCTAGTTTAAGTTTAATGTGAGACCAAATAGGGTTCAAACCTGGACTCTCACCAGGCCAAAACATGAGCCTGATGGACTTGTTCTCAAGTCACTTGTTGCTTTCTTTGAAATAATTGTGGTTAAGACAAGTAAAAGCTTAGTGTTTCGCTATTTTGGGCTTGGGCCTTTTTTTGTGCCCAGGAGTGGATAAAATGTCTTCTAAGCTTGTTTCGTGCTTTTGACAAATGTGTTTGAGCAAGAAATAAGCAGAAGAAAAAAAGAAGTTATGGACTGACCATTAAGTAAATCTGTGAAGATAGGGATGATGCATACTAGAGGACTAAACATGTTAGGATGAATAATTAGTTAACAAGCAGTTCTTCCCTAGTGAATGTGATTATTTATGGACTATAAATGTGGTTGTTTATCCTTCTGAAAACTGATTAGATGCACAACAAAAGGTTTTCAGGGTAAAATTGAGCAAAATGAACCCCACAAATTTACATCCAACCACAAATAGCGATAGAGAGTCCAATGTTCTGCAGTGTACCTTTAAAGTAAATGGAAAAAAATGCACTTTCAGAGAAATAGACAGAAAGCAGAGCACCAACACAGACAGGGAAGAGCCAGAAGAGAAGATTTCTGTTTTTATAACACGTTTTTTTTTTTTATTCCTACTTTTGCAGTTGATTATGACAGAAACTGAAACAATGAAATGCACTCCCAGCCCCGTTTAAACATACAGATAGAGTTATCTTCTTCAGAAAAATAAATCAACTGTATTGAAAGGTACAATGTCACAGTAACTTTGGTTAAACACTTGATTACTTTGAGAACAATTAATCCATTGGTAATTCAGATGAACAGGTAAATAAATAAATAGGTCATTAGATAAATAAAATACAGGATTTCCATGATGATGTAAAAACTGGCATGGCACATACAAGTGTCATATATTAAACATTTACAAAACATTAATAAAGTTTCCCTGATAAATCAAAGTGCATATAGACGCAGTGCACGTAAGTCCATCTGAATGTTCCCCAGACATATCCCCCACAACAGCCAGCCAAGACGCAGTTAGGCCAGTGAAGTAACATGACAGTTACTCATAGTATATATAATATTAGCATTTTTTTTCTTATAAGTAAGGAGATAACAGTCATAAATGTTATTATAAATACAGTAAACACCTATGTTTATTTACAGTATCTCACTGCAAGGTCTGGCTTTTCCTAGTGTTTTCTTCACGGCTTTGAGCATGAAAATTCGGATAGCTCGCTACATAGTCACAAAAGAAATGTGTTTCACGATACAATGACACGTCTGAAGTGATAAAGAGATGCTGAGTGTAGGTTTCCATTAAAACGCTCTCCATATCCAATGGGTTAGCCACTGTTTTCGGATTTGTGATGATTGGTTGATCGGTTGGTTCTATTTCAGGTTTTGTTTGAAGCTGCCTCTGGTTTCTGTGCGCTAAGCCATCACTTTCACAGATAAATGCCGATACATTCAATTGTAGTGTAAGGCATTGTTCTTACGCTCTATGTGTCCCCTTTCCCGCCCCCGAAAAGAATGAGCTCAGATGTGGATGAAAGTTCATGAGGTATATTTATGTGTTGTTTGTCTTTCGTATGGCCACTGGTTAAAACACATGCTGTCAGACGTACACGCACACACACACTCGTGTTTCGGAACACTCGCACACACGAAGGCATGACGAAAACACACGCCGCTCTCATCACCACATGGAGATATTTAATGCGCATGAATCCCTCTAGTTTAAGGATGAATCCGTTTAAATGAAATCACTTCTCTCTGAAAAAAAAAAAGAAAAAAAGAAGAGGCAACTGGCTGAGCGAGTCCTGCATAATATAGGTCTTCCCATTTCCCCAAAACACTTAACGTCTGTTATTAAATAGCAATAGTTCTGTATTTATGTAAAATTAATAAAAAAATACACGTAACAGTCAAGAATTAAAGCGATCAATAGCAGTCAAAATGTTAGGCTAATAAGCTACAGCTTATTCATGGTAAAACAAATTATTAATATTTCATATTATTGGTACCCATATAGATTTATATATAAATACAAATATATTTATATGTTTGTTTAAAGTCTGCAAGCACAAATAAGCTGCATTTATTGAATTTGTTAACAGTCAAAGAGAGGATGGAGGATGAGGTGGTTATGGCATTCAAATGTGTGTAGTAAAGTCGACCCTGTTTAGCAAGTTCCACCTCATATTCACCATCAGACACCAACACGTATGATGGCGGTTCAACAGTACATCCCATGTTAACATCGTAACTTGTTTGAGTGTTTGTTTTTGTCCCATCGGTTTTCGAGGATGAACTAGGATGTGGAATGAGCACTTAGCAAAGATTTCCTCATTGTGACAAGTTCACATTCACAATAAAGCTTTATTTTTTTTGTGTGATTTTTTTTTGTCTTTTGTTTTCCTTTTTTTTTTTTTATATATATCTTTTAGCCACTTTTCATGTTTATTTTTTTCCCCTTGACACCTGCAGCTCAGGCGGGGCCTCTGTAAAACAGCGTCCGCCTCGAGAGCGTGAGCCATATAGAAACAGCTTGCAGAGGGCAGTGATTCAAACAAACGCGTCGCCCCTGCGGAAACCTCAGCGCAATCATTAGCTCCGCAAGCTGCCCGTCCAACCACAAAGCCCCTCCTTTATCAAACATCCCCCGAATTTTTTACATGTTTTGTTTTGTCAACAATTTCTTACTGGCCAGCGTTCACAACACAGAGCTCCACAAAGGAGAGAGAGATAGAGCGAGAGACAGAGAGAGAGAGAAACAGAGAAACCTCCCCCTATCGGAAACGCCCCGTAAAAGAGGACCACCACCCAGGAAAAAGAGAAGCGTGCAAGCCTCAGAAGAGGGAGGCAGTCAGGGGAGTTTGCCTTGTAAAGCCAGGCAGAGTGACAGAGGGAAGGTCCAGCTCAGAGAAGTGAGACAGCGCAGCGCGACAACGTGGCTGGTGAGAGAAGGTTTACTTGACATCCTCTGCACGGGGTATTTGGGGTCGTGACGCGACAACCACTGTATCAGGAAGTTGCCGTGCTTGTTGAAGTCGGAAGTGCTCCCTGTTGCATGTGGGAAGAGGAGGAAGTGGGATCGGGAAGCAGAAAGCACGGGAGACGGAGAGAGAGAAAGCAAAAGAAAACTCATCAGCTATATTAGTGCATTTGTTAATGTTATGAATTAGTCTGTTATTTCTGCACAAAACCCGTACAGAAAATACAACTTTTATTAATAACATTAATAAGCAAGCATTAACTTGTATTAATAACATAATAAGCAATATTAATAGGCTAGCACTCGGAAGATGACATATAAGGATAAAAACTGTACTGATAAACGGAGATGTTTCATCACAATCAAACTGTGAACAATGATATTCCCTATTATTCCGCTATTATTTTGAAAGTGTAATATTTTACAAGCTTTTCTCTAACGGGTTATGTAACTCAATTATGCATTTTTTTGTTGTTGCTTAAAACATGCGATAACACATTACAATAAGGTTTACATTTGTTAACATTAGTTAATCCATTAGGTATAATTAACTAAAAATGAACCATTTTTACAGGATTTAATAATCTAGGTTTATGTTAGCAATTTAGAAATACACTATTGTTCATTGTTGTGGTCAGTAAGATTCTTGATCATAAGTGATGATAAAAAAATTTAGAATGTTACAAAATATTTCTATTTCAAATTAACTTTGTTTCCACTAAAATATTAAGTAGCACAACAATGATAAATTATAAGAAATGCTTCTTAAGCAGAAAATCAGCATATTAGAATGATTTGTGAAGGATCATGTGACACTGAAGACTGGAGTAATGATGCTGAAAATTCAGCTTTGCCATCACAGGAATACATTACATTTTAATGTTTAAATAGAAAATATTTTAAATGGTAATAATAATTCATAATATTACTGTTTTTACTGTATGTTTTTATTAATGCAGCCTTGGTGAGCATACAGTAAGAACCTTCATAAAGTCAAAAACATCTTACCGATGTAAAAAAAATCTTACTGATTCCACACTTTTGAACAGCAGTATAATAATACATGTTATAAAAATATCATTGTTATGTCATGTTAGATCATGTAAAGAACTTTATTGCAAAATGTAACCAGTTATATACACCCACATCTTGAATATGTGGCATGCATTTTCAAGTTGTAAGGATTACTTTTAACCCCTCCCACCAACCATCTGGATCCAATCTGGTGTGTTACGCCCACTTTAAACAATTTAGTCAATTCCCAAAGTATATTAAAGGAAACTCCAGGCAATTTTTAAGTTAATCTTGATCGTTACACCTTTGTGAGTACTGTCTATAGAAAAAAACCGAACCGGATCGGTGCTTGCAACACTGAGCTGTTCCCGTGAATGCCCAGAGCTCCCACTCAGCTAAAACGCCAGTTATGGGGGCATAAACAAAAAGAGTGTCTTTGTACCTCTTAACAGACACAAAATGCAATTAAAATGTCTGTCCAACATGAACAGGGTCCTTACTACAAGATGTGTTTAGCAACTTAGTGTCTAGTGTTTTAGACGGCTAGCTGAAGTCCCCGTGGGACTATGAATGAACTGTCTACCTGCTATAATGGCAAATTCGAGGACTTGGTGCCCCCTTGGCGGGCTCTTACGTGTAATGACGTAGAGTTGGCTCATTGGTCGCACGTCAGAGGCGCCCGCGCAGTTGCCGCAGCGCAGCCTATGAGCGAGCCAGACGCTCAATGTGCTAGCTGTGCAGCAAAGATACACGGCTGTGCAGCTGCAAATGTGTTTTACATAGAGGCTTCAGTAAATCGAGGAAAAGGAGTTTCCGAAGACATTTGAAGGCTATGATAAGAAAAACTACTAAATTAAAAATAATTTTTTTTGCACTGGAAAGAACATTCTAGAAGTCTAATTCTATTGAATAAGTTCGCACAAGGCTACAGAAAACTGGTGTGTTTATTTTTCTTCAAATGCAGTCTTAAGCCGATGAGTTTTGAATATTATGTTGTATTTGTTTAAGTTAAAAATAAAACGTATTAAACAAATCCATGGTTCATAGCCTTTATATATCTATGTGGTTCAGTCTTGTTGATTAGGCATACTTTGCTATTCTATAAATATATAGCCCTAATAAGTTGCATTATAATATGCTATAATGTATGAATTTCAGGGATTATTTTTCAAAATTTTAAAAAGTTGGCAACCCTAATTCCTTGTCAAAGTGTTAGCTGCAAATGCGGTATCTTTAGCGCGTAGTACTTGTATGGGAGTTTGCACATCAAGTTACTAGCCACAACTGCAGAATCTCGAGGTCATGGAAAGGAAGACGATGAAAATGTAAGTTCTTATATTTTCGCATTCTGTTGCCACAATTCGGAACGGCACAAACGCGAACCATTTCTTCTTCACTTTTAAGCAACTGCGATCTTCACTCTTCACACACAACGCTCCTCCTGCACACTGCTGTTACTGAGTTCCCACAGGACTTCAGCGCGAGACTACAGCTACACTATTTAGGTGAATTTAAACAATGGCTAAGTTGCTAAACGCATCTTGTTGTCATGTAAGGGCCCCGTTCATGTTGGACAGACATTTTAATTGCATTTTGTGTCTGTTAAGAGGTAAAAAGACACTCTTTTTGTAGGCCTACATGCCCCCATAACGTACTCGGTTACTAACGTAACCTCGGTTCTCTCTAGAGAGGGAACGAGTACTGCGTAATATCTTACGCTATGGGGAAACACTCTTTCCTCGAGATATTGAAGCCAAAAATTATCCTTAATTTTTTTAATCATGCAAAACGCTTTTGCAGCAGCAAGCAGACAAGGGCGAAACAGCTCGCGCGCCCATTGGCTGCCTCGCTGGAAAAGCTGCAGCCTATCGAGTGAAGGCACTGCGTGACGTAATGACGAATGAAGACGCTTCGCGCTCATTTCGTCATGTCCCGCCAGTATAGGCGTGGTCTCACCCTATAAATACCCCTCGATAGCTGTATTTCTCTGATTTTGTACACCGAAGCGAACCAGAGCATAGTTCAAGCACGGCAAGATACGCAGTACTCGTTCCCTCTCTAGAGAGAACCGAGGTTACGTTAGTAACCGAGTACGTTCTCTTACGAGAGTATCTCTCGTACTGCGTAATATCTTACGCTATGGGGACCCCATACAAAACGCCGTGCGGACAGGGATCCAACACCAGAGTCCCGGGGCAAAGCCCGGGGCACATCTAGTGCATAATCACCATAACTCACATAGAGTAGAGGAGGAGAGGCTAAAGCATCACTCCTTTATAAAGTCCCGTAGGGACACTGACCCGTAAGGGCAACATAGCCGCATTGGCGGCCAATAAGCCCGAAGTTCAGACCGCCAAAAGCTTAGCTTGTAGGGCGGGCACCTCCAGGTTATAGTACTTGATAAACGTCGACGGCGAGGCCCAGCCCGCAGCCGTACAGATATCCTGCAGGGAGACCCCGCTATACCATGCCCACGACGAGGCCACGCCTCTCGTGGAGTGCGCTTTGACACCCAATGGGCACCGTAGGCCCTTGGAAGTGTAAGCCAGCGCTATGGCATCCACTATCCATCTGGATAGGCTCTGTTTTGAGGCGGCGAGTCCCTTAGAACGGCCGCCAAACAAAACGAAAAGCTGCTCGGTCTGCCTGAACCCAGCCGAGCGGGACACATAAGCCCTTAACGCCCTGACAGGGCAAAGGAGACTCGCGTCCCTCTCCTCATCGAGAACCGGAAGGGCTGACAGGGAAATCACCTGGGCCCTAAACGGTGTATTGAGGGATTTCGGCACGTAGCCGTGCCTCGGTTTGAGTACGACCTTTGAGTCGTTAGGCCCAAACTCCAGACATGACGCGCTTACAGAAAGCGCCTGCAAGTCCCCTACACGCTTCACTGAAGCGAGAGCCAATAGAAACACCGTCTTAAGGGACAGGTGCCTCATATCCGACAGCTGGATCGGCTCGAACGGGGCGCCTTTCATGGCCTCCAAGACCGTGGAAAGGTCCCAAGCCGGGACTGAAGGGGGCCTGGGAGGATTTATTCTCCGAGCCCCTCGTAGGAAACGCACGACTAAGTCGTTTTTCCCCAGTGACTGGCCAGACACAGGTTTAGCAAACGTTGCTATGGCCGCCACGTACACTTTGAGCGTGGATGGGGTTCTTCCCTTATCCATCAGCTCCTGAAGGAAGGCAAGCACTTCCTCAACCCCGCAGTCCACGGGTGAAAAGCCACGGGCTCGACACCAAGTAGAGAACACCGACCATTTCGAGGCATAGAGCCGTCTGGTAGACGGAGCTCTAGCCTGTGCGATCGTGTTTAGCACTCCTTCTGGGAGGCTAGCGGGTACCCGTTGATGGCCCATGCGTGCAGGGACCACAGTTCCGGGTGAGGATGCCAAATCGAGCCCTCTGCCTGAGAGAGGAGATCTCTCCTCAACGGTACAGGCCACGGGGCAGTGCTGGTCATCCGCATCAGGACCGGAAACCAAGCCTGGTTCGTCCAGAGCGGAGCCACAAGCAGCACTGGGCATCCATTTTCCCTGATCCGCTCCAACACCTGTGGTAGGAGCGAGACCGGGGGAAAAGCGTACAGGGGACCGCTGGGCCAAGTATGGGCCAGCGCGTCCCTGCGCTTCGAGAAGAATACTGGGCAGTGAGCGTTCTCGCGGGACGCGAACAGGTCCACCTGCGCTCTGCCAAACGTTTCCCACAGGAGCTGGACCGTCTGCGGGTGCAGCGACCATTCTCCTGTCAGGACGTTGTCTCTGGACAGCATGTCTGGACCCGTATTCAGGTGCCCAGGCACGTGCGCCGCTTTCAAAGAAAGGAGGTTGCGCTGGGCCCAGACCAAGAGGGGTTCCGTCAGCCTGCAAAGGCGTGCGGACCTGAGGCCGCCCTGGCGATTTATGTACGCCACCACTGACTTGTTGTCCGATCGGACCAAGACGTGGTGGCCCCTCACCAGGGGACAGAAGCGCCGCAGCGCTTTGTCGACTGCTATCAATTCCAAGCAGTTTATGTGAAGGAGCTTCTCCCGCTCTGACCATAGGCCAGCCAACGGTCTGCCCTCGAGCAGCGCTCCCCACCCCGTGGTGGAGGCGTCCGTAGACACCACTTTCACCCTTGAGGCGGTCCCCAGACTCACACCAGACTGATACCAGCTGGTTACTTTCCAGGGTTCCAGAGCCGAAACGCACCTTTGGTCGACCCTGAGGCGACACCTGCCCGTGGACCATGCCCGGGGCGGGACCCGTGCTTTCAGCCACCACTGCAGCGGGCGCATGCGAAGCAGGCCCAGCTGGAGTGCATGGGATGCTGAGGCCATCAGGCCCAGCAATTTCTGAAACCGTCTGAGCGGGACTATGGAGCCGTGGCGGAAGGATTCCGCAACGCGCTGAATACTTAGTACGCGCTCCGGTGACAGGCGTGCCGTCATGGAAAGCGAGTCTAACACTGTTCCCAGGAAAGAAATTCTCTGGCTGGGACACAGCAGGCTCTTTTCCCAGTTGACCGTCAGGCCCAGTGTCTCGAGATGCTCGAGCATTGTGGCCCTGTGTTCTATGAGCTCTGACCGTGATCGAGCTAGAATCAGCCAATCGTCCAAGTAGTTCATAACTCGCATGCCCTGAAGTCTCAGGGGCGCGAGAGCCGCGTCCATGCACTTCGTAAATGTACGGGGTGCCAAAGACAGGCCGAACGGCAGGACTGTGTATTGATAAGCCTGGCCCTCGAACGCGAATCTCAAGAATCGCCTGTGATGGGACGCTATTTGTATTTGGAAATACGCGTCTTTCAGATCTATCGACATAAACCAGTCCCCTTGGCGCACTTGCGCGAGGATTTTCCTGGTCGTAAGCATCCTGAACTGGCGCTTCACAAGCGCTTTGTTCAGCTGTCTCAGATCTAGAATGGGTCTGAAGCCCCCATCTTTTTTCGGTACCAGAAAATATCTGCTGTATAAGCCCCCTTCGCTCTGAGCCTGAGAAAGGGGCTCTATGGCCCCTTTGCTCAGTAGTTTCGCTATCTCGGCTCGAAGTAGATGAGATACTTCGTTTTTCACCGAAGTCTCGACGGGCGCCGTACAACGGCGTGGACGTCGTGCGAATTGTAGCGAGTAGCCTCTCTTTATAGTGTTCAGCACCCAGTCTGATACCCCGGGTAGCTTCGACCACGCTTCTGCGCGAGTAGCTAGGGGTAGGATGCAGACCGGGCTCTGGCCGTGACCTGGCAACGGCTCGAGAGCCCCGGTACCCTGGGAACACGACGCCGTGTTTACAGCCTTCGAGGCGGGGCGCGCTTGGCACAGCGGGCAGTCTGGCCGCGCTCATAATCTCTATGGCGGGACGCATAACGAGAGTGAGCGGGGCGAATCCCGTGGGATTCGGCGTGCTTGCGGGAGGATGTGGGCGCAAACCTACGGGCACATCTACAGCACTGTGCACGCTTTCGGCCGGAGCCGATAGATTGTGTGTTGGTTTCGTTTTTACAGAAACCAAGGGACACGGGGCATGCAGCGTGAGCGGGCATTGTATGGGCGCAATCGCTACATTGTTTGCACAATCGACCTGAGTCAGATTTATGTGTGCTCGCCTCGCACCGTGGCGGGCTGTGTCTGGGTGTGGGAATGGGCACTGGGGCGTGGACATTCTTACAACACTCATAACACCATCGGCCGTGGCCGGCATACCAGAAAATACACTCTTTATTGGATTTATCTGGGTAGCCATGAAAACGGCTTTTTTGTGCAGGCAAGCGGGCTGAGACACCGGCTGCTTCACTGCTAAATACACTGGCACAGTCACATCGCAAGGAACTGAACGAGCGAATCTTTTCGGTGGGGAGCCGGCCGCAGCGGGCTCCGAACACCGTCGCTTTCTTAGAGTGGCTAGGAAAGCTTTGAGGCCTCGGGCTTGAGCTCAATCTTCGGCCGAGGCCCGCGCTGAGCGGGGCGGCGTCCAGCAGAGCGAGAGCGCGGTCTCTGATCCCGGGCCTGGCGGCGCTGTGTAGCGGCGGCTGCGGGCGATGCAGGCCGAGGCTGCGAGCTGCGAGCAGACGGCTGCTTAGAGCGACCTGCAGCGGAGCTCGAGCGCTTCGGAAGGAAGTGCTTCATGGCCTGCGAAGTCTTCTGCTCCTCCGAGAATCTGTCCGCGAAATCCTTGACGGCAGATCCGAAGAGGCCCGCAGGGGAAATGGGCGCGTCGAGGAATACAGAGCGCTCAGCTTCCGTCATCTCAGACAGCGTCAACCACAGATGTCTCTCAGCAACGGCGAGAGAGGCCATATTCCGCCCCATGGCCTGAGCAGCGGCTTTAGCGGCGCGTAGAGCAAGGTCCGTAGCGCCTCGTAAATCCGCCACGTTGATCGCACCCGGGCCTTCCTCGTCCAGTTTAAGGAGAAGGTCGGCCTGGTAGATCTGCAAGATCGCCATCGTATGCAGCGCTGAGACCGCCTGTCCAGCGGCTGTGTAAGCACGTCCGTGCAGCGATGAAGTCACCCGGCAGGCTTTAGAGGGGAGCGTCGTCTGCGCGCGCCGTCCCGCAGAGGGCGGGCAGAGATGCGACGCGACCGCCGCCTCGACAGGAGGAATGGAGAGATATCCTTTATCTCCCGCGCCGGTGACAGAAGTGAAGGCCGCAGAAGTGGAAGTGCGCAGTCTGGCGGAGAACGGGGCGGTCCATGACTTAGCGACTTCGTCGTGGAGCTCAGGGAGGAAGGGGGCGGCCCTAGACTTAGACGGGGCTTCGTCTTTCTTGAGAAAGCGCCCGTCGAGTCTGTTGCGCGGCGGCAAGGCGGGCGCCTCCCACTCGAGGCCGATGCTCTCTACGGCCTGGGTGAGCAGACGCATCAGCTCAGCCTCAATGCCGGGTCTCCTCCCAGAGGGTTGGCTAGACACGTCAGCGGGGGGGAGGTCCACAGAGCTCGCCCAATCCTCGCTATCGGAAGCCACAAGAGAGCATACCTCGGCAGGCTCGTCCAGCTCGGGAGCGGAAGCGGCGGCAGACGGCGGGCGCTGTCCGTCCGGGAGCGACTCAGGTGAAGCCGGCGAAGCAGGCGGGCGAACCGGCGAGCTTTGGCGGGCTGGAGAAGGCTCGGGAGCGCGCTGGGCGCGACGCTTCTTACGGCGCGGCACAGAAGGCTGGGACGCGGGTTCAGAGAACGACGCCAGGCGAGTCCGCAGAGTCGCCATAGGCAGAAGTTCGCAGTGCGGGCATCCACCATCCGCGAGCGCGATAGCAGCGTGCTCATGACCCAGGCAGGACACACAGATGACGTGACGGTCCTCATCGCTGAGTTGAGAGCGGCACGAGCCACAGAAAGGCATCTTTAAAAAGACGCAGCTCTTTTAGAACATATAATGGGTGTTGCGTCACGTAAGCAAACACACACACACACAGTGACAGAGTAAAGGATATAGTACGCCGGAAAGCGCAGCAGGTACGGCAGTTGAAGGCGGCTGGGCCAGCGACTTCAGAAGATGGCACGTCCCGCTGAGAAGGCTACAAGTCAACGGCGCGGCTTCTCACTCTGGATCCCGCGATGCGTGAGCTTCGCGTGAAGAATGAAAAAATCAGAGAAATACAGCTATCGAGGGGTATTTATAGGGTGAGACCACGCCTATACTGGCGGGACATGACGAAATGAGCGCGAAGCGTCTTCATTCGTCATTACGTCACGCAGTGCCTTCACTCGATAGGCTGCAGCTTTTCCAGCGAGGCAGCCAATGGGCGCGCGAGCTGTTTCGCCCTTGTCTGCTTGCTGCTGCAAAAGCGTTTTGCATGATTAAAAAAATTAAGGATAATTTTTGGCTTCAATATCTCGAGGAAAGATTGTTTCCCCATAGCGTAAGATATTACGCAGTACGAGAGATACTCTCGTAAGAGAACTTCCGTTTTAGCTGAGTGGGAGCTCTGGGCATTTGCTGTAAAAGCTCCGTGTTGCAAGCACCGATCCGGTTCGTTTTTTTTTTCTATAGACAGTACTCAAAGGTGTAACGATCAAGATTAACTTAAAAATTGTTTCCTTTAAGTCCAGTCCTACATGTTTTTCAACTCTAATATCTTGTTTCAGTACATCAATTTACGATTACTTGTAAATTATGAATGTACTGATCTGTTTGGGTTGTTATTTCAGCAAGTGTGAACAAAAAATTGAATACGCACTTGGGCAGGGATCCATTCTGCAGGGTCTTAATGCAGCTGGCTTGGAGTCCAGACAGAGCCCAATGGTGTTGTCACGGGTGTGGCAAAGCACCTGCCTCTCCTGCGTGCCATTACCACACGTCACTGAGCACTACAACAGCACACACACAAACAGAATGTCAAACTAACCCATTGATCAGATCTATACTGATAAAAAAAAAAAAAAAAAAAGCATGTTCATGTCTGTACCTGTGACCAGGGGCCAAGCCTCCACTCAGCAGGGCACAGGTTGCGATTGCAGTCTCTGCGGGATTCTGGGCGCTCGTCGCTGCAGTAACGACTGCGGATGGATTTGTACTTGTCGTCGCCCAGAGGTTGGACGCAGCGTACAGAGCGTGTCTGAGTGCCCGTCTTCCCACAAGACTTACTGCATTCACCCCACTCTCCAGCCACCCAGCTAAATACACCAAATCAAGCAGTCACAGTTTATTCATGTGTGATGTAAGATACAGCAGTATTACAATGACATCTACTGGACATAGACTATAGTTGCAGAAAACCTGACCACAACATGTACAATATGTGTAGTGCAAGGGAATGCTGGTTATACAAGTAATGTGTTACTTCTTTGTGGTTTTACTTTTTGCATTACAAATTGTATTGGTTATTTCTTTAGAAGCCTTTCTGGATTCTTCTGTACAGGAAACAATGTATCACATGAGGAAATGCAAAATTTTTGACACATGTTGATTTCTGTGTTGCATCCTGTGCAGTAATGATTAAAAAACAAATAGGCTTTTCACACTGAGTTAACACAGGGTTATAGTCGATAACACAGGGTTATATTAAAACACCACTTTTAATACTGGGTAAAGGAGCATTTCACACTTGTAGTTTAGAAAAAGGAGTTAGGAGTTTTTGCCCGGGGTTATAAAACCCTGCTCTGGAGGTGCATATCATCTCTCGTGAAAAGTCCGCTCCCGTTGAAATAAGAGGGAGGAGGAGAGGGAGCGGGGGGAGAGGATTTTTCACGAGAGATGATATTACTGCGCCGAGTCGAAGTGCTCTCAAGCACTTGCTATGGTATTCTGCCATACAATATTTATCCATTTTACACTCTTAGAAAAGCGCAACGTTTTATTTTGTGTCACCGTTCTTGGTCGAGTTACACTACTCTAGTAACTGTATTTAAATAGGGAAAACGTAGAGGTGTTTGGTCACTTCTCTGCTTGGCCCGTATTGAATAAACAAGGCTGAGATAAGATCTAACAAAGTTTCGCCGCAAGACAGCGATTTAGTGGACGCACTGAGACGAGAGAGGTATGTATCAACTCGTCTTAGTTAAGGGAATAACATAGTTTAATATGAAAAACCAGTAGAGTATCCCTTTAAAAACATGTTCTGATTAAGCAACTTGTGTCACTCCCAAAAATGAAAATGTGAATAAAAAATAAATAATAAGTAGAATATCCTTAACTCATATACTGTAACAAATGTTTATTGTATGACTTTTAAAATGGGAGATGTGACCCTGTTGTTCGATGACTAAAATGTGTCTATCGTATACTCTAAGGAAGGCTCTTAAGCCGTATTTTTTAGTTACTATTAAAGTTCCCCTTACCACAAGTGTTCCTGGATTCCCTTTTGAACTCATATAACAATACACATCTCTGATTTGGAAATAAAAGCTATTTAACTCACATAGGCTGAGCACACTCTCTCAGGTAACAGTCTCTAAATAGAGGTGGAGGCGACTTGATTTTCTCACAGAATTTGCGATGGACCATCCTCATCTCTGTGTTTTTGCGGCAGCCATAACGTGTCACCTGAATGCCTGTCAATAAGAAAGTCAATTAAACATTCATGAATTCAACAATAATATAATTAAAGTAATGTATGCTAACATTCTATTGGACTAAATATTATTTTAATTGTAGGTCAGGTTTAATTTTTTGGGAAAAACAATAAAAAAATTATGTAAAAAAAAAAAAAAAAGGAAGTGAATCAAATACTTATTAACATGATAATAAAAATATTTTTTTTTATGTAAGCTAACATTCTACTGGACCAAATATTGTCAAAATTGTTCTTACAGAAAGTTTTGTAAATAAATAACAGGACAACATGCATAGAATGCTGGCATATTTTTGTAGGCCAAAACTTTAGCATTTTAGCACTTCCGGTTCCATGGTCTACTCTAGAAGTCAATATGTTTAAAAAAAAAAAAAAAATTGGGGGAGAGGGGTGGGGGGTTAAATGCATGAAGAAAAGGTCTGCAGACAACACAAGCTCAAGACAGTTTCACTTTTTATCTATGACATAAATTACATCAGTAATACCACCTTGTGACTTTTATTTAAGCTTTTACTTTTACTTGTCTTGAAAAACACAGTTGCTAACTAATGGCCAAATGATAATAATAAGACTACAGTGGTTGTCAGGGGAATTAAACGTCATCATGTTGAATAGGTTAGCTCATCTTCTCACTAGTCCGCTTTCACAGCCTTGTCGGGTTTATAATCACGCTCTTGCAACTTAAGCTATTAGAGACAATATTTTTTAAATAAAGAATGAAGGAGTTACTTAGTGATGGTGATGTTAAAGTTGTGTGAACCCGGTGCAGTTTGTTAGTTTATAGCCTTTGTTAAGATATTTACTTTTTTGTGATTGTAATTGCTTTAAAAATAATTAAAATATTAATTTGTGAAGATTTTTATAATGAGCAAAATGTGTACGAACTTTTGTTGGTCACAGAACTTATTTTATGCAATAATCCAAAAGGGTATTTGTCGAGAGATCCATGTTGATGCTAATTTCCGGGTTGTTCTACAAAAATACATCATCACAGCAGCACTCTCAGCACTCTGTAGACTTTCAGCTCTGCCCCCTTTTAGTTATGGTTCCAATCTTGATAATATGGTAGACAGCAACAGTTGTTAAAGGGATACTCCACTTTTTTTGGAAATAGGCTCATTTTACAACTCCCCCGGAGTTAAACAGTTGAGTTTTACAGTTTTCGAATCCATTTAGCCGATTTTCTGATATTTAGAAGAATATTAGTTACCAGACAGTTTCTGGTCCCATTGACTCCCATAGTATATTTTTTTCCTACTATGGAAGTCAATGAGACCAGAAACTGTCTGGTTACTGATATTCTTTAGCCTGGCTAACGCCAGACCCAATCTCGTTGAGAATTGGGTCTGGGAACCACATGCGCAATTTCTCGTATTTGAGGCGTGGTTTCAGAATGCCCGTCGCAGTTTATTGGGTGCTAAGAATGTCTATCAAATATGCCTGTACGTAGCTCATAGCCAATCGTTTCGATTATACCAGATGACGTATGTAGAGCGACAGAAATTAGACAAGGAAGGAGACGATGGGAAAGATCTTTTTTGTAAACAATGACGTTAAGCGATTATTGCCGTTTGTGCAAGATAAATATGAGGGTAGAAGGTATATATGGACACTCCACAGTCATGTTTCCGTGTGTCGCATAGATGTCGCCATCGTCTAGCTGCTCCCTCCCCGTTCTGTGATTGGTTCCCTAAATGAGGCGAAAAATCTGGCCATGGTATCCAGACTGCCTTTCAGCGTGAATTGAATCGCGCTGCGGTAAGGCAGTATGGGGAAACCCAGGCTAGATATTCTTCTAAATATCAGAAAATCGACTGTTTAACCATGGGGGAGTTGTAAAATGAGCTTATTTCCAAAAAAAGTGGAGTATCCCTTTAAGGTAGGATTGTTCAGTTATGTTTTAAGGATGGACTTAGCAAAGGGTCAGTTATAGTAGAAACTTATTAGAGATGTAGGGGAAACTCATCAACCTTTAATCTACATAAAAGTGAATTACCTTCTCCACAGGTCTTGGAACAAGGTGCCCATCTCTTCACCACCCAGGAATATGGCACTGCATAATCAGGGACCATGTTATTCTCATTGGCACTGTCACTCGGTCTGTCATTGTCAGTGATGTATTTGATCGACACCTTCACTTTGGTCGATCCATGCATTCGGATCTAGAGCACACATAAAGACAATCAGTTAAAACAAGTTAAAAGAGAGTGTGTCAATTCATGTTTGTGTGAATTCCCATGAGAGATTACCATGACAACCACATCGTTTTTAAGGGGCCATTAGTTTGAATGGTGTCCTTGTTGTTTTTATTCTCATACTCCCATTCCAGACCTTTTTCAATAACTGAGCGCGTCTCTGGGTAGTCTCCATGTGCGTTGAGAAAGAAATCACCTGACGCTTTATTCCTGACAGCTATTCAGTGAAAAAAAATCAAGAGAGAGAGCAGCAATTAAGCAAAAATAGTGACTACTTGAGTGTTTACTGTATGAGAAACTACAGGGAGAGATCAGGCTTTACCTAAAATGTGAGTAGTCCCATTAAGTTCCTGGATAAAGAGATGTCTCGCCCCTCTGGGAACTTCAAGCACTTTAATGACACCTAAAACAAATGCAACCCATTTTCAAATCACTATTACTACCACTATTACTATCCAACAATACTCGAATAAACATAAAAAGTGATGAAATGAAAGTGAACCCCCCCAAAAAAGGTGCAAAATGATTTTATTTAGACTGAACTATTTTTATTTAATACTTCTTTTGAAACCAACATTTGTTTCTTGGATTTATTCCACTAAGCTTGCATTTTTTTCTAAGCTGAACCCCTAAGATGTAAAATATTTCCTTGAAGTACTATAAGATTTTAATGACACATTTGCATGATCACGGTTCTCTGATGTCAGTTAAGGATCACATGACATGAAAGTAAACAGACAAAAATATATATTTTTTATGTTTTTAATGTTTAGTTTTATATATAGCATTGCAAGGAATTATACTGTGATTATTTATATATTTTCAACTGATATGAGATTTCATTTCGTATGGAAATGTCTTATTTGCTACTGCTGAGGCATCCAGGAAAAAATGATTTACTGTTAATGGAAATAGTTACTTTTAAGGTTGTTCAAACTTGGGTTTACTCTTTACCAGAACCAACTAACAAAGTTACAATACAAATATATATGTCTTAAAGGGGACCTATTATATTCTTTTTCATATATATATATATATATATATATATATATATATATATATATATATATATATATATATATATATATATATATATATATATATATATATATATTTTTTTTTTTTTTTTTTTTTTTTTGCAGCACCTCTCTACCCAGTCTGTCAGTAACGCTCTGTTTAGTTCCGTTTTCTATGAGGCCCCTCCTTCCGAAAAGCTCAATGTGCTCTGATTGGTCGGCTGGACCACTGTGTTGTAAATGGTCAACCGCTTCGGGTGTATTTCAGAAATGTCACGTCCCTTATCATTACCACGAGTTTCAACACACTAATAACTCAACCAGGCCCATCCTTTTAGGTATACATTTTGGTTGTGAATTATTTAAATGAGGAGTATTGTGACGTGTTCATTCCCAGAAGAAAACTCAGGACTACAATTGAGGAGTTTCAGGGAGTTCAGAAACAGTGTTTACTTAAATAGAGAATAGAGACTTTGTGCTTTGTAACTTTCCAGACAATTTTATTCTCAAACAGCAACATTACACACTAAAGAAAGTTGAAAATGTAAAAAACATGATAAGACCCCTTTAAATTCTTCACTTTCAAACATTCAATCCTTTGAGCTTTTAACTTGTCAAATCCTCCTTTTTGGATGGAGCAGCCTTGGATTTGATAATCGCGATATAAGACATCACACTTTCTGTTTTAATGTTTTTTTTTTATTAATTGTGCAGCCCCATTTGCCTAGCCTGACTTCATCATACTCATATTCCAGTCAGAATCTGATACTGCTCCATAGGGCTTTGATTATGAGGCGTGTCTTAACCGAACCAGGGGGGGGGGGGAAACTCTGCACTCAATTGGATAGACCTACAACCAATCAGAGCAACGCAGTAAGTGACGTATGTTGAGCGAGGCATAGTTGTCAACAGAACTCAACTGCACGCACTCTGGAAAAAGTATTAAAAAAATTGATGTTAACAATATTTGCCGGTTTTGCAATAAGAATGTAAGGATTCGCAGAGCACTTGCAAACACGAAAAGCATTTTTGAAAGAAATACGTTTGATGACGTGATGATTACGTAACTGCAGATCATCTGTCCATCATCGTATAAAGCCCGCACTGGCAATTTGATTGGCCCGACGATTTCTGGACCGGTCATAATTACTCCTCAATGGATCGAGTCCAGACCGAACTTCCCGACCAAAAAATGGGCGGGGTTCGGGCTGGCATCCAGGCTACCATTTGCCTATTTAATGTTACATTTAATTAATGATTAGCTCTTCATCAACTCATAAACCCCCTGCATTTCCCTCACAAACCCCATAAGACACCATAATTATGTCAAAGTTTGGAAGAGCGATTGCATTTGGACTATAAGCCTATGATGCCTTAAACTGTGGCCTCCGCAAGGTTTTGGGACCGAGCTTACATGTGTGCTGAGGAGAAGTACCTTTCTTTTCTACAAAGGTGAAGTTAAATTTGTGAGTCTTGCACTTGGTTCCATCTCCCCCGCAGACGCCACACTTATCTTCCTGCAGAGCGGATCCAACCACATTATCACAGCCCACTTTCTGAAGGGAGAGAGACATCATAAGCAAAAGGGAACTAAGCACACAGATTTACAAGAGGTACACGCAGTTATTCACCTCACAGTCTCCGTACACACACACACTGTAGGGATCTTTGTAAGAGCAGCGTGTTCCATCTTCCACCTGAGTCTGCATGTTGACTCCAGCTCGCGTCTCTTTGGATTGACAGTACAATTTGCAGCGTTGCTTAGCTAAGGAAAACAAGACAAGAGAGATCCTTGAGAGATGGATTGAGATACGACAAACAGATCAAGTGCATATTAACAAGGATTGAGAAGAGCTTGAATTCTTAAAAGGAAAACAGCTTCCATTTGCAGCTTCCAAAAAATTGCAATACATTAAATCACATTTAATACCAGTTACAAAATATACAAAATCCTTAGAAAATCTTTTCCACAAATAGTACATCTTGGTCCAACAGAGGGTAGACTTACATAATGTTATTCGATGGTTTATACAAAAAGAAAAAGAAAAAAACTTGATTAAGTGTGAGCAGTCTCCAGGTAGTCTTTACGTGGTCTATAAATGCATTGTACATTATATCATCCCAGACGGATTCCCAACATCAGTGTGTACAATCCCAAAACTTCACACTTCTGTTCCGGAAGCTAAGTCCAGCTCAATTTCCCATATAGACCAAAAGTTATCCATAAACAATGTGATGACTGTTGGATATCCTAGCAATTAAAAAGCATTTACTTGGACTCAAAAGCATTAAAAAAAAGAGTATATTTTCCTGATCAAAAAGCAAGACAACTCAACGAATCAAGGCCAAAAGAGTACAATTCTCTTGAGTGCAAGATGTAAAAAACATCATGTAAAAATGATTACCTCATCCTTTTAAAGGTATCTAAGCCCATTTTACAGTATGAGACATAAACCACAAACATTCTTGTGTGAACTATTTTGCGTTCAGTCATAATTGACCGGACAGTAATAAAAGACTCAAAAAGTCCCTCTTTACATGAGCATTACTTTGGATGTATTTGTGTTGATCATAAAACTAAGGCGGATCACCATAGCGCTAATGACTCAGGAGGGATTTTATGTTCTCAGTGATGTCATGAAGGGAGTAGAAGTACACATGGAAAAAAGAGGGGGGTTTGAATGAAATCATATTTTCATGTGTGCCCACCGTGTAAGCGAGAGCAGCTGTGTGGAGAGATGGATTACAAAGTGATGTGTAGGACAGGAGTGAGGAACTATTTGAATAAAATTGACAATTTAAATGATTTAAGATATTAAAATGAAATTATATTATACAAAAAATACATATATTTTTTTTATTTTTTATTCCAGCAATAGATTACATAGTGTTAATTTGTTTTCTACAGTATTTGGCCTTTGCTTATTGTACAGAAATACACTTTTAGGGGAAAAAAACAGCTTGACACTAGGCCTCAAAAGTACACGTACCTCACTCATCCATAAAGGGTTAGTATTAGTACATTAAAAGTATATATTTAGTGCCTTAAGGTTTCAAGGTGGGTATTGTGGCTTAGTTGTCCGAATACATTTTTGGTGTATTGTACTGTTTTAGGGTAATCTTTTATTTAAACCTGTCCTTTTTAAATCTTCTGTCAGGAGTGTGGCTGTTTGATGAAGTATTTGTGGCCAATGCTGTCTAGCTGTTTTGTAGCTCAGTATCTGTTGTCAACTCAGCCTGTGAAATCCGCCGTATTACTTACGGTCAGGGTGTTCATAAGGCAGCCAGTGGTGCCAGGTGTTCTGGTACTCAAACTTGTTGTCCATCATGCTACATTGCTCGGCTCTGTAGTCATGGTACAGGTCCTTACACTCATGTGTATTACACATCTGGAACTGAAAGCTTGGGCCGGCGCAAGAACGTCCACCATTAGCTGGACTGGAGGAAGTTAAAGGAATTGGAAAAAATAATTAGTTAAATGTGAGATAGATAGATAGATAGATAGATAGATAGATAGATAGATAGATAGATAGATAGATAGATAGATAGATAGATAGATAGATAGATAGATAGATAGATAGATAGATAGATAGATAGATAGATAGATAGATAGATACACACTACGGATTGTCACAATCTCGGGTTCGAAACTGTAGTCCTCTTCCACAGGGGCGAGAGCAGGCGCCAAACTCACTCCATATCCCCCAGCCTCCATCCTGTTTTATGATGTCTGGAGTCAGCCACATACAGTGGCCTTTAAAACAGTGCTGAGAGAGGAAGAGAACAAAGCAAAACACATAAACACAGAGGAAGCGAGTGAGTCTAATGCATCAGGACATATCTGCATTAAAGGCTGAGTGGCGGTACCTTCCCTTCTCCGCATGTGGTACCATCAATGGGCGGTCCTTTTTTGGTCTTGCAAAAGAAGGGGTTGTCTGGGTGAGCGCACCAAAGCTGCTTACAGGGGTCAAAGGTGCGATACTGAGAAATAGAGGAACAGAGAGAAGAAAATTAATTCTCAACCTCTCACACACACTCTGAATGAGAGAAATCTTACAACAAGACGCAGCTGGTCAGATATTCACAAAGCTAGGATCAATCTGAAGGATGTCAGATTGGGTAAATATAGTAAACTGTTCTTTCCAAAGACGAGATGTGTAAATATTTCTATTTAAATGTCCCTGTAAATCTCCAATAATTGAAAAAAGATCCATTAATGTGTGTCTCTATAATAAATAAATTGTAAAATATATATTGTTCAGATAACCTGTTTGTTTTAATGAATTGTCTATTGTTTATCTTTCAAATGTTACACAAATGTGTTACACTTTATTTCTACAATATATACATTGTATGTTATTCAATAATATAATAGCAATGTCATGTCACAATTATTTAGGCAAGATGAAACAGTATGATACATTTTCAATAATGGGCAGGTTACATTTATGTAACAAAGCAATCTCATGCAGGCAAAACAAAACAATGAAGAACAACTGTTTTACTTATGATACAGCTTCTGTACCAAGAGCACAGTTAGACAACAGAATGCTAGGCAGTGATGTGATATGGCCTCAAATGCTAAGCAAAATCTCTTTTTTTCCTCCCTTGGAGAGGCGTAGTAGACAGGACCAGAATCTCTGGCTGTGGGACTAATGATGACACTCCATTTAGCAGGATCCTAAACCCAACAAGCGTTTCAAACACATCAAGACACTAAGTGCAAAATAATGGCTCGCAGTTTTCAGCAGTAGCCAGCTGGCTGCTCGTGTTGTCTCAGTTTGAAGATTGTTTAGAGTTTGCCAAGCAAAATAGCGAAAATATTTCTGCACCTGAAGAGATTTTTAGATGTTTCAGGGAACTGTATTGTGGTTAAACTTGCTCGATTCAGCAATCTAATCACGGGTATCTTTTCTGATGAATGTACTGTAGAAAACTCACTGACAAGTCACCAGATTGCAATGACCTGATTAACTTATCATTAAAGGGATGTTCAAAAAAAGTTTGAGAAATCTGTAGCATGTTTTCAATTACCACAGCAAATAATTTTCTCCCTTAGAAATTGTGTTCACAGTAGTGTTTTTACAAATGAAGTCTAGGGCAAGGCATTCCAGAGAGTTTACAAGCATAAATGTGTCCGTGTTTTCGCTGAAGCAATTTTTCCACGCAACATGTGTAAAGTTGTCTAAATCTCCCTTTTAGCAGTGAGACAACTGTTCTGGGTGGATGACCTCCAGTTACGCATATACTAATGTAATTCATGTTTGTTGAGTTTGCTCATTGTACACATGCAGTATATAGACATCAATTCTATACACACATTTTTCTTTATTTTGACTTGAAGTTGAAATATTTAAATGATTACATTTGTGTTAAACTCAAGTATGCCTTTAACTTCACGTCACACGGGCTTTTAAAAAACTGTGCCAGTAATTTCCAAAATATGGAAAAGACGACTGTGGGTTTAGTATCCCGCTGTGTACATGACTGCAAAATGACAATGAGTTCAACACCAACCAATAACATGTAATGATTAACAATAAGACCATCTAAATTGAACCAAGTTCAAACGAAAGAGGGCACATTGCGACTGAGGAGAACACCTTACCTGGGCTCCTGACGGCCCCACCTTTTGCAGCTGAGGGAATGGTTTAACAAGACAGTGAAGTACAGTCCAAGCAGTGCTGTTCAGATGGAATTTCATTTTTCTGAGCAGAAATGATTCTTGAAATCATTTTCATCCAGTTTTGTGAAAGCAACATCAAGTGATTTCAAACTCACGCCTGGTTTTGATTATCTGATCATTTTTTATTCAAAAATATTTGTTTCCTCAAAAAAGAATCGCAAACAATATAATTAGCCTCACATTTTCTCTCAGATAGATGTTTGTCCAAATTCAGATAAATTTGGTGTTTAGAAAATGTGTTTTGTTGTGAATTTAGATTTTTTTTTTTCTATAAAATAAAACCAGCTGATGTGTTATGAAGGATTTTAAAACCTGGTCCTTCTTGTTCACTAAAAGATTTGTTCACCCAAAAATAAAATTAGTTTAAAATAACCATTTTCTCACGCTCGTGTAAACCCATATAACATTTTTTCCCCCGCAGAATACACGGAATGTTTGAAAGGCTTCCAAACTTGCAAAATTATGAAAATATTCATTGAAAATATCCCTCTCAAAAGCATAATTCGTTAATAAATCAGTGCTGCTTGTTTAAAGCTAGGGCAGGTGACAAAATGTGCAGTAAATGATGACTTAAATTTGCATTACATCAGAAGACTTGAAATAAAGTGCATGAGTCATATGGACCACTTTTATGATACATTAAAGGTGTTTTTGTGTCCTTTGTAAAGCCTTTTTTTTATCCTCCTTTTATGTTCCACGGAAGAAATAAAGCCATATGAGTTTGAAACAGCATGAGCGCGAGAAATAGTGGCAAAAACATTTTCTAGTGCACTATTCTGTTCCTTTAAGCTTTTTCCTTTCTGCATGTACAGATATCAAAACTCAGTCACTTAACACAACATACTGTGGTACATTCATAATGCATTATTAGCATGTATAACACATAATACTGGGTCACAGCGATCTGTGGTGAACCCAATGACCACAAATGGTGATTGTTATGGCAAGCTGATGGTCAATTATACATGCTTGTAGTGATTTTACAATCTCATAAAAAATAATGCATTATTTGAATGAAAAGGCTTGTGAGGCAGTTAATTTAAGACTCACCGCTGTGCACATCATATATCCGGCCCCGAAGTCAAAGCGGCACTGTTCGTCCATAGAGTAATAAAGCCCGGGCGGCTGTGGAAGCTCCTCCCACGTGTGCTCGTACGGGTCATCGCGGAGACAATCATATGAACTACACAGGCAGAAGGAGGTAGTATATAATCCACAGTGGTACTAGTAGAGTTTCGGTTGATTGGGTGTGTATGTACATCTTGTACTCACTGCAGATAGCGGCCCAGTTCCTGTTGACTGCAGCGGGACCATAGGAACCGGTGGAAAGCGGCCTGCACCAGTGGGGCCATTATGCTCCCCATTTGCACCTCATCTCCACAACGGTTCCCCTGCCCATCATGCTCCATTCCCAACCTATACCACACACATACAGTAGATATATTGTATATACAAACAATTTACATTTTTTGAGGACAATTTATTTTGGCATTTTTAGATTTTAATAAAGTTATGAACAGACTTTAGTTAGGGAATATACCATATTTATGGAATTGCATAAATTTGTTCCTGAACTAATCATTTTTTTAATGAATTGGTTGAGTGAAGAAATCAACGAGTCAGATTTATAGGATTTGCTTTGTTACTGATTAAAAAAAATGTTTTTTTTTAACAAATCGTTTGAGCAAATAACTCGATGACTCACTCATAAGGCAGTGGCTGCATCTAAAATTGTATACTCTCTGAGTAGGTACTTTCTTTAAATAAGTAATTACTTCACAAGTGCTAAAAAAGTATGTTCTGTAGGGGTGTAACAGTACACAAAAATCACGGTTCGGTACGTACCTCGGTTTTAAAGTCACGGTTCGGTATGTTTTCGATACAGCAAAAAGAAAGAAATGCCAGAGAATGTGTGTGTGTTTTCCTACATCTTGAAACTCAGGTTTAAATGGGGGTAATTTTTGAAGGATGAATAGTTTTGGTCATCACATTAAAAATGACATTTAAATTTATTTATATAATATTTATATAATATTTGAGTTTTGAAGTGCTGGAAAAGGATGTGTGAAGTACTTGAAAGCATTTCACTATTCCAGCCAAACTGGTTACAATTAGTGTTACTATGGTGAATGAATCTGTGGACTTAAAGCCTAGCGTTATTACTAGTTCATTCACGGCACAATGTTTCTCCTGGTTTCCACGTCAGCGCTGTTTGATCTAATAGAGATCTACGATTAATAACAGAGACATGTGAACACTTCTCACTAGATCTCGCAGCGATGTTATTACTTCAGTGGCGAATTCTTTACTGGATCTCTTAGCGCTGTGTAGTAACAGTGTCGCTTGATCGAGATCGGCTCGCGCTCATAGAGCTCGCGCTGCGCAGATCTATGTTGCTGGTCCGAACTGATAAACGGTCCGTGATGCACAATATAATGAGTAGCGCAGTTTCGTTACGCTTTCATTACGTTTGCCATGTGATGTTGCGCAACGTTGTGGTGGTCGCGCTCGCGCCAGCGCGGATTTTGTCGGCAGGAAAAATGGTCCAAGGAATCGTTCGGTTTGTATGCGTACCGAACCGGAAGCCTCGAACCGAAACGGTTCAATACGAATACCGTTACACCCCTAATGTTCTGTATAGTATGAATGCAATTTGGACGTCCTCCATCAGTCATGTTTTCATTGTTTGAACGAAACGGTTGAGCAAATGATTCAATGACTCACTCATAAAGACAGTGGCTGCATCTGAAATTGTATACTATCTTAGTAAGTACTTTCTTTGAATAAGTAATTACTTCCCGACTGTTAAAAAAGTATGTTCTGTATAGTATGATTGAAATTGGGACATCCTGCATCCGTCATGTTGTCATTGTCATATATGACCAACCAGCGTCAGTTGTATCACTTCACTATCATTCACAAATACTCTCCTATGGCCTTGTGTAAATTTGGATATACTCATCTTTTCACCTACAATATAGTTGGTAAGTATGCAGTTTTGGATGAAACCAGTCACTTGTTAAATTTCTAAATTAATCATCTAATCGGTTGTGAACAATCCAATGATTTGTTGTTTCCCTCACAGTCACTTTTTGCCACCTACAGGCATTTCAGTGTAACTTGCAGAAAGAGTCACTATACAATCCCCACTACTAATACACTAATTAGCAATACAAAAAGTTGAAAGTCATTTGTTTCGAATGCTGCTGAAACGAATAAGATTCAAAACCTGGGGCCGGTTGCATAAACCGCTAAGACTAGTCTTCCAAATTAGACATACAGTAATCTTTTTTTTCATTAAGACCGTTCTTAACTTTTTAAAATCAGTTAAAAAAAATGTAGATTGACCAAATCTGATACCAAAAAGTTAGACTGATTACTCATTGACTAACTGTTAGTGAGTCATACTAACTAGATCTTAAGACACTGCCTTAACATAATGGCTATGTTTATGCAACTGGCCCTACATTATGTATGAATTAAAAGATGTAGCTTTTGACATACTGATATTAGGTAAGCAGGGGTGCAGCAGGTACTCACACATGGCCGGTTTCATGTGCCACCACAAAAGCAGACGAGAAACCATCCTCATGGTTGAGAGTGCAGCTCCGTACGGGATGACACATTCCTGTGACAGGAGCGTAACCTAGCAACACATAAGAACACCTTACTGAGTTTGTCCTCCTCACATCTTCATCACCATACACATATCTTTAGTGCTTATTTTCCACTGATCTGAGGCCTAAAGTCATGATCATTTCAAGATCATTGTGGCATGTTCTTGTAGACATCCATTTTTCAAAGTGTTCATGTTTGACTAATCATCTGCTTTTATTAGCAACACTCTGGAGGTAGATGATGCTGTGCTGGTGAGTGCGTTTGTGCATTTTACCCTGCATCCCCGTGGGTCCAAACTCTTGACGAGTGAGAAAGATGGCGTGATCGTGGTAATCTTTATCATTTGTGTCCTTCCTCTGCTGTTCGAAAGCCCATCTGCACACATTCTCCAGACTCTGAGAAGGGTTGCCCAGCTCAATGAGACTCGCAGACTGAAAGCATACATGAGAAGGATGTTACGCTTAAAGCTTCATTTTGATTTCCCTATTGGCATCTGGTGGTGGTGTGAATCAAGTCTAAACATCTAAATTATGTTTTGAGTTTCAATACAAACTATTAAAGGAACAATTAATCAAAAATGTACATTCTATCACAATTTCAAAACATAAACCTATGACTTCAGAAGACCTGGAATACAGCACATGGGTCATATGGATGATTTTTATGATGCTTTGCCTTCATTGGAAAAAAAGCGACTAGTATTGCAAAGCTTTCCATTTGTATTCCATCTTGTCACTAGGGTTTGGAAGGACATGAGGGTGAGAAACATTTGAAGGTAACTATGAATACTGATGGATGTTACCACCAGACCAATATAAGTATGTACAAAACTTCAAAAATGTTCAAAAGTTTGATGTCGGTAAGATTTTTAAATGTTTCTGAAAAAGTATCTTATGCTCACCAAAGCTGCATTTCTAACTACTTTCTACTATATTTTAAAATGTAATTTATTCCTGTGATGCAAAGCTGAATTTTCAGCATCATTACTCCAGTGTTCAGTGTCACAAGATCCTTCAGAAATCATTCTAATATGCTGATTTGTTGCTATATTTCTTATTATTTTCAATGTTTAAAACAGTAATGTTTTCGCAATTCTTGGGTGAATAGAATAGAAGAAACAAAAGAAAAGTATTTATTTGTAATATTATAAAGGTCCTGCATCCTTGCTGAAAAAAGTATAATTATAATTAATTTAATTTGTATTATTATATAATTATAATTAATAAAAAAAAACCGCACTGACCCCAAACTTTGAAATAGTAGCAAATAACCACAAGACTTAACATTTATTGTGTTAACTTAGAGTAGTGTGATACAATTGTGCAGTATAATAGCATTGCCCATTTAAATTAATATGAAATAACTTTAAATTACCATTTAATCCTAGTAAATTTCATATAAACTGCACCTCACACTTGCCCCTTAGACATTAATGAACACTGAACAATTGTTGTTTGTCATTACACTGAGGGATGAATCGAAACTATTTTTTGCGGTCAAATCACAGATGCTGAACCCAAGCTGTTCCTTTAATCAGAGGACAGACTCCTAAACAATTACATCAACACAAACTTCAAAAGCACGACACAATTGTTCATCAATCATTTAGTATCATTAACGTCCTTTGATGTTGAAAGTACTGAACAATCCAACCGATATAATTTGTAGTGAAACTGAACACACTGACATGAAATGTTTATACAATAACAATAGAAAAAAGTTGAAACCACAGCAGCGGTGACGCTGTTATTATTGCTGCATTTCACACTTGTGTGAACACAGACGTAAACATTGCTCTGGTTTTTCTGTGGAGGAAGATAAATGTGTGCAGAGAAACATCCAGACAGGAATGCGCGGCTGTGTTTTGATGACGTGGCCACGAGAGCCATTGGAAGTAGATCCTTTCCAGATGTGTGTCCTGAAACTGCCTTTCTCTCCCTGTGCCGTGCTCTCGTGCTTCTTAAGTTGTAACAAGGTCATGAACTCTGAGAACTACGCTGCAATGTCTTCATCAACCAGTAGAGGGAAGCTTCACCATTCCAATGCTTTGCTGTGCACCATGGGAAAGAAAGAGGGTGGTGGGAAATAACTCAACTCAGCATCACTCTCAGCACAAGTGCATCCAGCGCTTTATTCTCGCATTACACTTCATTTATTTGTGACTGATGATTTTTAAGCGGTAGGTTTGTGTGCAGGCAGCAAACTAATGTAAACTAGTTACTAAACACATGATTTATCTTCACTTATCTTCATTCCATCACTGAGATGTTTGTTGATAATGTCACGAAGGGTGTTTCTCGGGATTCTGTACACAGGAGACTTTATCTTGTTCTTGTTAACGGAATACATGACAGACGTGCAAGCATGCTCATTAAAAGAACGTCTCGGCATCTTTATCGTCTCTGTGATCCGCCGAACACACACACACACACTCTTAGACACAAGCGCGCTCTGTGGATTGATGCTGGGTGTGTCGTGTCAGGGTCTCTTTATCTTTTTCGGCGCTAGGTGAGGGGAAGAGCGGAACAGATGTGCGGAAGAGACTGTGATGTTGAAACCTTGTTGGAGGTGTGCGGGGTCACTCGGTTGATCGTGCGTGCCGCTGCCGGCAGCAACGGTTGCCACAGTAATTGGGAATGATGGACAACCTGCTGGCAAGACGGGCGAGGCTGCATGCTGATTGGGGCTGAGGCGGCAGGGGAGAGGAGTGGGTGTGGAAGAACCAGGCGTTTGTGTATGAGCGAGAATAAGAGGGAGGGAGAGGTGAAAAGAAAAAGATACAGATGGAGAAAGATGTATATCTGTAGCAGAGCTATTGAAATAAGTGGGTGATCCTGGGAGATTTGAGAATGCGAGTGAGTGTGAATAAGAAAAGACAGTGGAAAGGTTTCCACACTGAAAGATGAGTGAAGTTAGTGAAGTCAGGTTAACAAATCTGCAATGAAATTACTAAAATGGAACAACTGCATGCCTCTATTAAAGTGCACCTAATATGCAAAATAAATGTGTGTTGGCAGCCAGTATGTGTACACAACTACCCTATAATGATAAAAATCCACCCAGTGCTTTTTTTAAAAAATCCCCATAAATCATAAGCACTGTCTCAGAACAAGCCGTTTTCTGATTCGGGGCAATGTGACGTACTTTTGAACAAGCCCCGCCCACAACTGTTGACTGACACTGCTGCTTTTAGCGTAGACCCACCCTGAGTGAGCTAAACACAGACCGTGTTTTGTTGTTGTAAGAATGAACATAGCAGTTTTCATTTACTCTTCATTTATGTTGTTACTCGAGAGATGGATCTGTACCAACTGTTCGTGATCCAGCTTACTGTCTCTGGAGCGATAGGCCTAATGTTACTGATGATCAGTGATCACAGCAGAAATGAAAGTGAGAGCGCACACTTTATTACAGTTGTTTTACGGATATAAAGTTTATCAGTTTATTAAGCACCCCCTGAAAATGTGTGTATTTATTTAGTTGTAACGAGTGTTTTGTGTAATTCGCTGTGTATGTTGATGATAATGTAAGAAGAGAGAGAGAGAGAGAGAGAGAGAGAGAGAGAGAGAGGAGAGAGAGAGAGAGAGAGAGAGAGAGAGAGAGAGAGAGAGAGAGAGAGTTTATGGATAAGACTTTAATGCACACTTCTTATACTGCATTTATTCAGCTCTTACAGTGATTCTCTGGAGTAAAACTAACGCTTCATATTTTGTGTGATGTACAATAAATTTCTTTGAACTCAACAGTATATTTTTGGCCATCATACGGACGTGGTCCACTACAACAGGGTTGTACTAATGGTGGATAAAAGCAAGATGAAAATTAAGTTATAATGGTAATTAAACTAGACTATACCTGTTCTATATCATACATCATCTCTGACTCTAGGCATTATTGTCCGACTCCGGGTCGAAATGAACACCATTACTGAGTGTTTCTGTTTTGATATCAGATGAGATTTGTACTGACAGAGCGCAAACCCCAAAAAGTTGTTCTGAGCCCCAAAAAGTGACAATTTAAACATGCTGTGAAAAAAATGATCTGTTGGATATTTTGAGCTAAAACTTCACATATACACTCTGGGGACATCAGAATTTTACATTTTGTTTACATCAGATAATCTTGTACACATGCAAAAAAAAAAAGTGAATGATTGTTTTATCATCCTAGGACATCCCCACCCTAACCGTACATTGAGTTATGATAGCCATGAATTGAGTTCTGAGTGTGTGTATTTGCTTTAATTAAATAATATGTTCGGACAAACTAGTTTAATAGGCTATTATTCAATTATATTTAAAGCACTTATTTAGAAATCCTGCAGTGATGGGACACTTAGTAGACTGTCCTCACTCAATGGCTGGCTGTCTAAGTGGTGTCTGCAAAATAATATAGAATTCATAGACAATTGGAAAAGTTTTTGGGGCAGACCTGACCTGTTGAAAAGAGATGGTATTCATCCCTCCTGGGATGGTGCTGCTCTTCTTCACATACCGGTAGTCTAAGAGGTCAAACATTTGTTTGTATAAATTAAATACACAATTCAGATGGAAACCAGGGTTATAATTGTTAACTAAATCTATTAAAAACAAAAATATATAAACTAAAACAATGTCAATAATTCTAAAATAACAGCGATGGAAACATTTTTGTAGAGACCTGAGTTTAAATCCTGCATGTACATTTTCCATAAACTAGATATCAGGAATGCATTTAATAGCATTTAATTTGTGTCTATGTCATATGTGGCAGAATCTGCTATCTGGGCTTGGTGTCAGAAATGTTTTTCTCTTTAAAATCATTGTATATTTACTTTGTATCTAAATTGGGTTTCGACAGCCAGCCCACAGGTAAACCGACCCACTGGGAATGTCCCTGTGCTCCCTGTGGCCACCACATCCCTGAATGGAGTTAAACAACATTTTAAGTCACAGTGAGAGGCAGACGAAGCGTGACCACCAACAGACTGAAGGAAAAAGACAGAATGGAAAGGAAACCAGAGGATGTATGAGCATAGAGACACAGTGAAAAGAGAACTGACAAAGAGATAAACAGAGAGAGACCTGTGTGCTAACCGCCTGATGAGTTCATGTAGGACAGTTTGCATTTTAAGAACTTAATCCTGGAAAGACAAGGCCAGAGGGACAATCACCACAAATCAGTGAAGGAAACCCATCTGCCTGACCCGCTGCAGACCTCTGTCTCTCCATCTCACCTGAAACGGCACGTAATCAGCATGTAACCCACACACTATCTGTCACTGAGGAAAAAATCACCATTTATCATAATGGCTGGTGGTATAGTGTCTCAGTAAGAAGAGCAAAATTTGAGGGCACCATAGCGTTGTGAGCTATTCCTCCCGCTGGGTGAACTGACATTTGTGGTAATGGTAAGCTCCGTCACAGAGATAGAGAGGTGATGGATTGTTATGTTTAAGTGGCTTAAAAATATCTTCCTCATGGGTTACACATCCAGATAGATCCTTTCTTCCTGAACCTGATACTGAATAAATGGCGTAGGTGTTTGTGGCGAGCAGGACGGTGGCCGAGGGCCATGGGAGAACGGCGCGAGGCCGGTGGCGTGATTTCTGATGAGCGACACCCGCGCGACGCACCAGTTTCGTATCTCTCAAGGAGAAGCATAAAATGAGGAGCGACGACAGTGAAGATCGAGAGAGGACCAGGCCTGGATTTACGTTGTGTTTCTGTTTTATTGTATGTGGCAGCAGTCGTCCGTGAGGGATTGCTGCCTTTACTTTCGTTTTGTTATTTGTTTATTTACGTATGAGTTTGTGAATGTTCGCTGGTTCCCGCCTCCTTCTTCCCATAACAGCAAACATTGCTACAGTGTTAACTTCACAATTGATTAAGATGCATTTTTCCAGACATCATATTATTCAGATTTTCCCAGAGGAAAATTGCCCTTTCAAATCTCAGCTGTGTTTGTCTCAGGAGGATTGTTTCATATAAAGGTGAAGTATGAAACTAGTGGCACCAAACAGAATTAATGTCACATAAACAATAATAACAAACATTTTGACCATCTGCCATTGTCACAAAAAAAAGAAAGAAAAATGCTTCGCACCTAACTCACATAATTTTTTGTCAATGTTGCTGCAGTGTGTCGGGTTAGCCTGGTCCTACCAGACTCTCATACATTTCATTTGTACATAGAGTCTGGCACCGCTCCATTGACAAGCATTAACTTCCTTGTAGACGGGTACTCTTTTGAAGTCTAAAACTATTGGATCTGCCCAGAGTTACTCTGGATCTGCCATAACCAATCACTAACGTTTGGTCGTGACGTATGTCATATGTCAAACTTTTCCCAAACCCCGTGGGGTTCGCTGATTGACCCGGTAAAAAATTGACCGGAGAAACCAAAGACTACAGCACAATCCCAGACGTAGTACTGAAGGAAAATTAAAATTAAGCGGAAGTACGTAGGAGGGCATGGCCAGGCTAGTGTCGGGTAGGTCAAACAAAGAATTTAGAAAGGTTTATTCAATGGGAATCTAACCTATGAAAGGCTTAATTAAATGTTAAACTGGCATGAAACTTACATTTTAGACAAAATGTTGCCAATTACTGTTCAAAAGGTACAAAACAACAGCAAAATTTTGTCTTTTGTCTCTGAGAAATGCACAATGGTGGCTTTCCTGAAAGAATTTGTGTTTTTGAACAACTCAAATGAATAAATGATTCAATGGATCTCTCATAAATGATTGAATAAATCACTCACTCATTGATTCATGTTAATGAAACAATAATTTAATTATTTTGTTCCTGAATGTATCAGTATTTGTGAATTAATTGGTTAAGAAAATAATTCAATGGCTCTCTCATAAAGGCAGTAACTTGTTTGTTCCTGCATTAATAAGTGTTTTGAACAAATCGCTTCAATGAATGATTTGAATGATAGGAATAATGGGAACAAATCAATGATTCACTTAATAAAATAATTAAGTGTTTTGTTCCTGAATGAATTAATCAGTATTTATCAACAAATCAAACATTCAGAATGTTCCTAATGAATCAGTGTTTTGAATGAATCACTTGAATTAATGATTCAATGTCACTCATAAAGACAGTCACCCATCACAACCAACTGGCATAAGGATGTAAAATATGGAAACAGTCACTGAGAAATCTTCACCACTAATGCATATGTAATGCACACTATTGCTATTAATTTAATTTAATTTCTGTAGGTGAGATATTGAAGAGATATGGGATTTTCTTATTGAGGAACTGTGTCACATGAAAGCTGAGCCTAGAACTGTGGTCACTATCAGGTCAACCACATCTGAGACGGTCTCTCTGATCTGAGATCGGCCTCTCCCTGATCTCCTGTTACAGGAAGAGCTGCATTTTATGGAGCTGTGTTTATGAATGGGGCAGGGTCATCATTGATTGTTTATCTGGCATTCTTGATTCTTCTTCCCAGAATCCTTTGCTCAGTCCCATAGGGGAGGTTCTTATGTGTGCGTGTTTATGTGTTGGGGGGGGGGGTATTAGGAAGGCAATTGCATAACATCAGCACTCTGTGTGCTTTGGTGTTGAACTGTGAAGGCGTGTGACTTTGAAAAGACTCCCATGGGAAAGCTATGCTTTTAGTTTCCTTTTGCTCAGTCCGGTGGAATAACAGGCCCTAGGCCATGGTGAGCACCCAGCAGAAGGGGGTGGGAAAAGATGTGCATGTAAGCTAAGCTAGCAGTGTGTTTATGTGTTTGTGTTGGTGTGAATGTGAGACGGAGGGTGGAAGAGAGAGAGATAGATACATGGAGTGTGTGTCTATACATGTTTGCTGCTGATGCAAAATGTCAACCTGTTATGATACAGAACTGCAAAGGTGCTAAATGGTAGCCTGGTCCCACCAGACTCTCATACATTTCATTTCATTTGTACATAGAGTCTGGCACCTCTCCATTGAAAAGCGTTAACTTCCATGTAGGCGGGTACTAGGCATGTATGAGGATACATGCATTCCTACCAGGACATTCTTATCATTAACCAATGATAAACCATGGTTTACTGGGAAACTCAAACAGCTTCGTCATGCCAAAGAGGATGCTCACAAAAGTGGGGATAAAATCTTGTATAACCATGCCAAGAACAGACTGACAAAGGAGATCAGAGTTGCTAAAAGAGCCTACTCTGAAAAGCTGAAAAACCAGTTTTCATCCAACGACCCATCATCAGTCTGGAATGGCCTGAAGAACATCACCAATTACAAGTCACCATCCTCCCGATCTGTGGACAATCCACACCTGGCTGATGATTTAAACTCATTTTACTGCAGGTTTGAAAAGCCCTCATTCACACCTCTCACCGGCTCTGACCTGCAGTTCACACATCCACCATCACCTCCTACACCCCCTCCTCTCCCCCCTCCTGCCATCCAACCTGAGCTTAAGGTCTGTGTGGAGGACGTGAGCCGAGTCTTCAAAAAACAGAAGACTAGGAAAGCCTCAGGCCCAGACGGCATCTCGTCTGCTTGTCTAAAAGCCTGCGCTGACCAACTGGCCCCGGTCTTCACGCAGATCTTCAACAGATCATTGGAGCAATGTGAAGTTCCCTGCTGCTTCAAACGCTCCACTATCATTCCGGTCCCCAAAAAAACCAAAATCACTGGACTTAATGACTACAGACCTGTCGCTCTCACGTCCGTGGTCATGAAGTCGTTTGAAAGACTGGTGTTGGCCCACCTGAAGGACATCACTGGACCCCTGCTGGATCCTTTTCAGTTTGCTTACAGAGCAAACAGGTCTGTGGATGATGCAGTCAACATGGGACTGCATTATATCCTGCAACATCTCGACAGACCTGGGACTTATGCAAGGATCCTCTTTGTGGACTTCAGTTCGGCCTTCAATACCATCATGCCTGATCTACTCACAGACAAACTGACCCAGCTCTCCATTCCATCCTCGATCTGTCAGTGGATCTCCAGCTTCCTGACGGACCGGCAGCAGCTCGTGAGACTGGGGAAACACACATCCAGGACTCTCACCACCAGCACTGGCGCCCCCCAAGGGTGTGTTCTCTCCCCACTGCTCTTCTCCCTGTACACTAACTACTGCACTTCTAAAGACCCCACTGTCAAGCTCCTGAAATTTGCAGACGACACCACTGTCATCGGTCTCATCCGAAACGGTGACGAGTCTGCTTACAGACTGGAGGTTGAACAGCTGGCTGTCTGGTGCAGTTATAACAACCTTGAGCTGAACACGCTCAAAACAGTGGAGATGACCGTGGACTTCAGGAGGAACAGCCCAGCACTCCCCCCACTCACCATCATGAACAGCACTGTGGAAGCAGTGGAGTCATTCAGGTTCCTGGGCACTATCATCTCTCAGGACCTGAAGTGGGACAATCACATTGACTCCATTGTGAAAAAGGCCCAGCAGAGACTGTATTTCCTTCGCCAGCTGAGGAAGTTCAACCTGCCACAGGAGCTGCTGATTCAGTTCTACTCAGCCGTCATCGAGTCTGTCCTATGCACTTCCATCACTGTCTGGTTTGGTTCAGCTACCAAATCAGACATCATGAGACTACAGCGGACAGTCCGGACTGCAGAGAGGATCATTGGTGCCCCCCTGCCAACCCTCCAGGACCTGTACTCTTCCAGAGTGAGGAAGAGAGCAGGTAAAATCATCACAGACTCCACTCACCCTGGACACCACCTGTTTGAACTGTTACCGTCAAGACGGAGACTCAGATCACTGGCCACAAGAACATCTCGGCACAGGAACAGTTTCTTCCCACAGGCCATTTCCCTCCTGAACAGTTAACATATCTCCCAAGGCATATGCCTTTAAGTGCAATACCCCCACTGTTTAGTGCAATATCTCCTAAACTCAGGTTATTTATATTTATATTTATTCATACTATTCAAAATACTGTATATATGTTCATAATCCGAAAATGTTTATTCTGACTAAACCCAACCGTGGCCTTATATTTTATATTTTATAGTATTTTCATATATATATATATATTTTTTTTTTATAATTTTATTTTTAGATTTTGTATTACTGTTTCTTGTTGTATTTGTATCTGTATATGTGCACTGGAAGCTTCAGTACCAAAGAAAATTCCTTGTGTGTGCAAGCACACTTGGCAATAAAGCTCTTTCTGATTCTGATTCTGATTCTACTCTATTGAAGTCTATTGAAGAACTATTGGATCTGCCCAGAGTCACTCTGGATCTGCCACCAATCGCTAACGTTTGGTCGTGACATATGTATTTTCCCGAACCCCGTGGGGAGGAGGGCCACCGACAAAACTAAGCAAAGATTGTTCTTGCTCCGGCTTTAACTTCTTGATATTCGGCAGCGTTGCCACAACGGACCGAATGGCTTCGCTCGCATCTTTCTCCGCTGCCATTACTGAACTACAACTCAAAATAACGCACGAGTCGACATCAACGTCATCGTTCTCAGCCACTCCCTCTGTTCGCTGATTGGCCCGGTAAAAAATTGATCGGAGAAAACCAAAGTCTACAGCAGAATCCCAGACGTAGTACTGAAGGAAAATGAAAATTGAGTGGAAGTACGTAGTAGGGCGGAGTCAGGCTAGCTAAATGGCTACAGACAGCAAAATTGATAATTTGGGAATTTCTGTAAAAAGAAAAAACAATGTTTTAGGTTACATTAGTCCTCTATCAAGGTAAAAACTAGTGTCTGAACATGAAATCAGTCTCAGATGAAACACCAGCTATTAAAGAGAAGTGTGTCATTTCTCTACTACTACTAGCTACACCAAACTGTATTGAAAATAAAGTTTCCCAATCGCTTCAACTGATTAAAAAAAAGATCATGTCATTGGTTGATCCACAGCTTAATGTGTGGGGCTCCTCAAACAATGTTGAAACTGTCACAAAACCAGTTTACACTTTTTGGGAAGTTAGCCTACACATTGTTTGCTAATATTTGTCTCTGAAGCAACTAAAAGAAAGATTACACAAAATATGACTACACAGATTTGTGATGTCAATTGAACACGTTTTTTTTTATGTAGATAAATGATGTACAGATTAAAAAAATATATGATAATGTATAATAAAAACCAGAAGTGTGCAATAAAATAGCAAATAGGGCAAATTTTAATTTCATGCTGACTTTAACTTTGCATCTGATATTTGATGCATGATGTCATTAGAGTCATGATTCACACACAATGGTTCTTACCTTTTTGGCATCCACCAAAACAATCCGAACTAGCACCACGTTTATTCGTGCCCCGAGAGATTGGTCATGATAGATCTCGTTAACCTATGAAGAAAGAAAAGCAGTGTTAGGTCCAACATTAAGAGCTTCATATTGAGACTGATATGATATTGTGAGCGTAAAAAGTCTCACTATACAGAACACCTATTAAAGCAAATTATGTTCAACTTCATAGTAAATACCCTTTAGATTCATGTTTAGATTCATACCTTTTAGACATGTTTCAGCATTATGTTAGAAGAAATGTGGATGGAAAATGGCTAGCATCACTTAAAGCATTTTAAAATTAAACTGATTATAAAAACTAACCCTAACCCCAAACTTTTTTCTATTTGTACACTAATGTTCAAAGGTGTGGGTCCGTTTATTTATTTTTTACTTTAATAGTTCTGTTCAGTAAGGATGCATTAAATTCAAACATTAATAGTGTTACAAAAGATTTCTATTTTAAATAAGTGCTGCTTTTGAACGTTCTATTAATCAAATAATTCTGGAAAAAAATCTTTAAGAAATATTAAGCGGCACAACTGTATCAACTTTGCTGCTCTAGAAAAAGTTCTGATTATCATCAAATCAGATATCTGAAGAATCATGTGACACTGAAGACTGGAGTAATGGCTGCTGAAAATTCAGCTGTGCCATCATCACAGGAAATAAATGATATTTTACAATATTTCTCTCAATATAACTGATTTTACAGTATTTTTATGTAGAAACACACAGACAAACTGCAGAGCTGGACCCAATGATGGTCAAGAGAGTCTTTTTCATTTCCCATGATTCTGCAGTTTGACTTCTCACCCCGCGCCTCGGCCATCTTTACTTATTCAGTTTGCTGAAGGATAGGCCTAATGCACTGTGGGAAACGCGGTTCCCAGACAGAGAGGGAGACAGAGGCAGACAAATTGGTACAGAAGTTCAGACATTGTGTCCTCTGCCGCTCTGGAAGCCTGCTAATGAGACACTGAGATGTATACACAGCCAACAATAATGAGATTTCTGATGGACAGACTGCGGGAGGGGGAGCGAGAATAAGAGACGAAGACAGACAAGAAGAAAGGGGCTTAAAAGAGGGCGGCAAGGAAGAAGGAAAATGTGGAAAAGGATTATACAACATGCTTTCCGAACCCGATGTGTCGCTGCACTGACTCACCTGCTCTTTTACATTGCCAAGCAACCGGCAAACTTCAGAATGGGGTGGGGCCCTCTCTCTCTCTCTCTCTCTCTCTCTCTCCTCTCTCTCTCCTCTCTCTCTCTCTCTCTCTCTCTCTCTCTCTCTCTCTCTCTCTCTCTCTCTCCTCTCTCTCTCTCTCTCTCTCTCTCTCTCTCTCTCTCTCTCTCTCTCTCTCTCTCTCTCTCTCTCTCTCTCTGTATTCCTGGCATTCCCTCTTCGTTTGCTGTCATTCCTTTTGACTGTCAGAATATGTTTTGGTTGTGCTGTCTGTTTATCAGTGTTTCGTTACGTTTCTGCAGACTTTGTTTTTATGATTCACAACTTTTCTGAATTTATCATCTCTTCCCCTTCACTTTCAAATAGTATACGTGTCTACAGCTTCCAAGCTTATCTTTCAAACTAGCGGATAGGCCTTTACCATAGAGTTTGCCAAGATTTCTTCAGAAATTCTAAAGAGCGCAGCTCTTAGGCTTGGTTGCCTTAGTAACCATGTTAATGCAGATGCCAGGTGACCATGACTCCAGTGTTCCGAACTTTAATGATCGTTAAACTGAGGCACGACTTTCATACGGCACAAACTGTGCAACACCTCAGGACTCTGCATTAGGAGAAGCAGTGCATGATGGGATATGGCTACTGCCTTGTTTCCAGACTTTATCACTTCAAAGAAAAATAAATACATGGCTGGCAGTGAAAGTTTATTTCACTCATAATATTACAGTATACGCTAGGGCTGAAAGGTATGATCTATACTATGTAGTGTACAATTATGTGAGAGTAGCAGTGTATAAACTTGGCATTCTGCTGTCATTTGTACTTGTGCATTTTGGCTATCCAAAAAAAGTAACTTACAATGCAATCAAATGGTTTTAAGCCAGTTATTTATATCTTTTGCTGTGGTGTGTCAGTAGGAAATATCAGTTTACATTTCCAAACATTCACTTTTACACAAGTGCCTAAAACTTTTCACAGTACTGTAGCTTTGCAGGTAGGAAGTGGACTTCAAGAAGTTTCTTCAAGTTGACTTGATGCTGGTGAAATCAGATCTCTGTGTGGCGCATATGTATCGACTTTTCTGTCGATATCTGATACGTATCAACTTTTCTGAATTCTTCATCTCTTCCCCTACAGTTTCAAAACAGTATATCTGTCTGCAGCTGCCAAAAGCTTATCTTTCAAACTAGTGTATAGGCATATATATATAGTCGGCCAATTTGGCTAATACATTTTTAAGTTACCGGCGAATTTCTACTATTCTTTTACTATTTCAACATTTACTAATACTTTATTAAAATCTTGTTAACATTAGTTAATGCACTGTGAACTAACATGAACAAACAATGAACAGCTGTATTTTTTTATTAACTAACATTAACAAAGATGAACAAATACAGTAACAAACCTATTGCTCATGGTTAGTTCATGTTAGTTAATACAACTCATGTTGACTAATTAACCTTATTGTAAAGTGTTACCAAAAATGTTAACATGCTACTAAAATGCTGTTGTATACTGCCCTGCCCTACTACGCAAATGCTCACATTGTTGGAAAGCTTAATATTAATTAGAGTCACAAATCTTTATCAACACCAATAGTGTTCTTCCTCAACCTCCTACAGAATAAAAACCCTATAGATTTCCCCCTCCCACCCATCTCTCTCTATGTTAATGAACGTGAGAGTGTAGGTCTCATTAGTACAGCCCTGGTTGCTGGCCTTGTTCAGGAGCACTGGGTTTCATCAGCCTACAGGTAACTAATGGAGACCTAGAGGTCGGCAAGTCGGAAAATCATTAATATCCCATCAATAATGCAGCAGGGGCTAGCATTGTGGCTTCACCGCTTTAGAGGAAGGAGGGGATAGTGAAGAAAATAGCAGAGGGTGCAGATAGGAAGATAGAATTAGAGAGAGAGGAGGGAAAAAAATCTATGTGTGAGGGGGAGGGCATAATGACCAACATTCCCTCATCAAATAGATTAGCCAGTGTAAAAGAGCCACGAAAAGGAGCCATTTAAAAGAGGCCAACTTATCAGAATCTTATCAGACCTGTTTATCATCTGGCCCTGCCAAACTGTAAAAAAGAACATCGATAGAAGGGATTTAAGAGCCAAAGGTTTTTAACAATACACTGTCAAAGGAATAGTTCACTCAAAAACCATCAATCATAATAAACACCATTGTTTCTGGTATCTCAAGAAGCAAACATGACTGATGTCTATCTTATGAAATCTCTATTTCTCACATGGAGTCATCATGAAGCTTCGCTTAGATATGGAATATATCAAATAAGACATACAGTATGGAGTATTTTTATGGTGCTTTCATGCTTTCATGTCTTTTTGGGAGCAGCACAGCACCTATCCTCATTCACTTTGATTACATTAAAAAGAGTGACCAGGAAATCCTTCAATGATAAGAATGTTTTTGCTTTTAACTTATATAACTTTTATTTATATTTTCATTAATATAATGAGTTTTCATTTTTAGTTAAACTACTTCATTAAAGTTACCATGCAATCAAAATAGATTTTTTATGGAATATTTCAGTATTAATTATAAATGATTTATTTGTGCACATTATTATTATTATTTAAATAATTTGCCCTCCTAATCTTTAATCAAAATAACTTCTCCATCTTGCAACAACACCCTTCTGTGATGACGTGTTTACTAGTGTGAGGGCGGGACAACCTGTCACTCACATGACATCATAGCAATAACAAACCACAACAATCCAATGATCCAATCAATTCCAGATGGATCGTCCTACATTTTCTTCTTGATCGAGAAGCCGTTTTAATCAGAAATACGTCACAATGGGGAAAAAAGAGTTTTCCAACTTCCAACTTGCCAACTATAAGAAGTAAATTAAATATAATAAATAATGAATTAATATAATTAAAATAATGTACAGTCATAAATAATAATAATAATATATCCACTGTTTGGCTAATTGTCAAGCTGTACTCATAAATGCCACAAAATGAACTACATAAAAAAAATTGGTGTAGGATTTACTTTTTCACATTTTTCAGAAACTGCAGGAGTGGTAAATTGAATCGGTCTACTGTATATTCTATCGTATGTAAAATACGAATGTATAATGTACATGCCTCTTACGGTTTTATTGTAAATACAGCTGCTGCATCTAAAAAAAAAATCACTACATAAAAGACTTCTTGCCAGTCCAAACAAACTTTGACAAATCACTCACATACAAATCTTTCAATCCCCATACAACACTGATTTCAGCGTGCATCCCACATATATATTATGCTGAATCATCATCCTGTTTTAGTCCAGGAGAGGAAAGTGAATGAGCACAGAAATCCCATCAGGCTCTTGGCTGGCGGTCCTCCCAATCTCCCTTTCATTCTTCTGTGATGTACAGGAATGCTCAGAGATATGAGGTACGCATTGGTGGACAGTATTTGCTCAGACTCATTACTGAATCTCTGCCATTTTCACTTGACATTTTGGACCATTATTACCTGTCTGACATTTGAGGGCCAGAACAACATGTCCATGAAGAGCTGATTACATAATGGTTCGTCTGCCCACATGTCTTGTTTACTCCAGAGGAGCGACTAATATAGAGGGAAGCAATTAATATTGTCGACTTTCAATTCACACAATTAATGCTACACCCAAAGGTCTCAGCTCCATTACACAGACTGGCTTCTCAGTGGGCACCGTCGAGGGCTGCGATGGCGTGTTCCTGGATCTGATGTGGTACTTTCAGTTCTGTGCTAAAGGCAATCTTAGATCAGCATGTTCTGAGATTTCCCAAGATCGAAAACTAGAAAGAAGTATCAACAAAAACAAACTCTCCCATAAAGAGCTTCTGCTGCATCAAATACTGGTCCATTATCTTGACTGCAACACTAAATCTGAAAGTCCCAGACTTAAAGGGGTGGAATAAAGGTGAAGAATTGCTGATTGGTGAATTGGAAGGGTGGGCGTAAGTCAAAAGGCCTCCGGATCTTTTGATCCCTGTCTGACGCATCGATTCCTCATCATTTACCATGGACCTATGAAGTGAAGCCAATCAATCTTAGTGCATTTTAAAGAATTGTTTCACTCAGTTCTATAAATTGAGGGCAGATCATTTCTTTGGAACAAACAAAAATCCCATTCACAAATACATCAACTCCCACACAGAGATTAACGTATCGAATTAATTCAGGAAAACGCAAAACATTCACAAACACTTTAGGCCAGAATCAGAAATGAAGCAGGACAAAATGCAACATAATAAACAAATAGAAAGCTATAAAAGGTGTCAACTATACAAGTATCCATCCAATCCATCCACCGGCTCCTTTTGCATTCATGAGCTGGAATTTGAATTGATAGGGCCTCATTTCTTAAATATGATGAAACAACTATTAAATGTAAATATAACCTACATTTAATATGCATTTCTAAAGGTGTCTTGTCAAACATTCATTCATACTGAAACCTACAAATCTTCCAAACTACACTTGCGGCAGTTCCATGAATGTCTTTGAATTTCATTTAACATTTTAAATTAAAATAACTTTTTTTTCCAGTTCAAATCCAAATCAAATTCTAAAGGCATTCTAAATTCAGTTGTGAATGGCGCTCAAGCCTGCCTCCTACATACAGTCCCGTAGACAGATCCCTTTTCAGGCAGACAGACAGACGGCTCCCACTCTCTCCTCCTGCTGGATCATTCAGATTCAGAAAGACTAGCCACTGACCAGGGGATCATGAATGAAAGACTGCAGAGGATTTTTCTCTCTGAGCAAACACAGCAAGTGACATTTACGCACACACGCTCAACACACATACACACACAAATCCAACGCAACATAACAACAAACTCCGGTGCTACGCATAAAACATCATCACACACAGCCCTTATGCGCAACAAACACTAAAAGAGAAGCAGCAAAGTGGGGAAGTCAGGGAAAATAGTTGGAGGAAAAAAGGTTCAAAACCTGCTTTATGTCTCTCTCTTTTCTCTCCTTGACTCTCGGAGAGCGAGGGAGACATGCCTTCCAAAAGTGAGCAAAGTAAACTTTCAAGAAGAAAGCAGCAAGAACTCAACGCGTGGGAGAGAAAGGAGACTCAATGTTATTTATATATTTCTGTTTATCTGTTTTCCTGTCATTTATTCAGAATGCAGCGTTTGAAACACCCCCTAGGATGAGAACGAGAGGAGAGGAAAGGAGATGGCAGCGGCACAGCTGCAGAAATTGTTCAGGGACTCATGATAACTGGAGAAAATATGCAATATAAAGACAAATGGTGAGGTTATAATACATTTTTCTGTAGCCTTTTTCATCCCATCACATTTTATCTTAGATGGAGTGATCCGTGATATAGAAAAATGACTGCAGAACTCATCTAATATGTCTGATTTTACCTCACATTATTGACTATTACTGATGATATAATATTTGGCCGGCTTGAAAATTTTTTTTTTTTTTTTTTACTGTTGGCTAGCTGATCTCTCTCTCTCTCTCTCTCTCTCTCCTCTCTCTCTCTCTCTCTCTCTCTCTCTCTCTCTCTCTCCCTCTCCTCTCTCTCTCCCTCTCCTCTCTCTCCTCTCCTCCTCTCTCCATCTCTCTCTCTCTCCTCTCTCCTCTCCTCTCTCCTCTCCTCTCCTCTCTTCCTCTCTCTCTCTCTCTCATCTTCTCTCTCCTTCTCACTCTCTCTTCTTTCCTCATTCTCTCTCTCTCTCTCCTCCCTCTCAATCGTCTTTCTCCTCTCTGCTTCATCTTCTCTCACACCTCCCCTCCTCCGCTCCCCCCCCACTCACCCTACATTCATGCAAATCCCTGTCTCTATCGCCTCTCCTCTGACAACTCATTATCTCCTGCGTAGATTAATTTGTGAATTAGCGGGATAACGCCTGAAGCATTTTTCCTGTTACTAAAACACATACATAAAACCACTGATTTACTGAATCCAGCAATACCTGAGCTTGGCATCCTTCTCATCACAACACCCCCCCCCCCCCCCCCCCCCCCCCCCAAACCACACCCTGACAATTACAGAGACAAATCGCACAAAATGAAATCAGCATAAAGTCAGCCAGACATCTCCTCTAGAGACAGACGTCAGTGAGAGCTGACAGTACATGAAATATTTGTGAATGTATGGATTTAACTACTGCATTTATTCCTTTACTTAAATATCAGAAAACTGCTCCAAAATAGTCCAAAGTGGAGTTTATAAACATTTAAAGCTAAAGCTGCTAAACAATTTAATTGCAATTAATTTGCCAAATTGAACAGCTTCTGATCCTTTTTAAAGAATGAAAACTAAAAATATGCAAATTAAAACATTTACCGGTATGTAGATTATATGCGCATATAATTTATACCCGATATATTTATACAAAATTGATCTTTGCTCATCACAATTACATAAAAAAAACGGATGCAATAGTTTCACGCAATAATGTAAATCTGAAATAATTAAAAAAGCCCCATATTTTATGTGATTTAAATTGGAATTTAATTGAGAATACCTTTTAGATTACAATTTAATTCCCGTATCAGCATGAAAGTACAATTAAAATCCACAGAAATTCATATAACAAATTTTTAAGAAAAAACAACTTTGAATGTTGGCTTGATCAAATCATCGATCCAAACTGGTGGAAGTGAGAGAATATAAGTTTTGAAGAGATCTGAGACCATTCCTCCATACAGAATCTCTCCAGATCCTTCAGATTCCCAGATCCATGTTTGTGCTTCTTTTCTTCAGTTCACTTTTCTTCAGAAACCCTCCCAAACAACATGTGGTGATGTAGAGGTTGTTTGATTTTTTTTTTTTTGTATAGGCTTTCTGACCCCACGACTCAACTAATCTCTGCAATTCTCCATCTGTGATCCTTGAAGAGTCTTTGGCCACTCAAACTTTTATCCTCGTAACATCTTTAGTTGTTTGGAACTTCTTAATTATTGCCCTGATGGTCAAAATGGGCATTTTCACTTTCTATTTTGTGATGCTCAAAAATCTTTTGATGCACAACAGAACTATATTCTTTGGTTTTACTCATTGTGATGGATGATTAAGGGAATTTGGCCTTTGTGTTTCCTCATATTTAAACTCCTGTGAAACAAGAAGTCATGGCTGGACAATTTCATGTTCCTAGTCACCCCGGTGTGCTAAAAAAAAAAAAAGGTAAATATTAATGGGAATATAGTTCAGAGATATTTTACTCGTAAAAAATTCTAGCGCTACCAATAATTGTGGCCAACGTGTTTTGGAGAAAAACATTTATTTCATAATGTGATTTCCCACCCACTTCCAATTCTTTTACTTCACTGAAAGGTTTGATTTTTGGCTATTTTTAATGAAAGATCAAAAGGATAAACAATGCAGATTATTTTTTATAGCCAGTTTTGATCATATTTACCAGGGGTGCCATTAATTCTGATCACGACTGTATATACTACCTGTTAGTTAGGAGCGATTAAGTAAGGAATAATTGACGACAGGCCATTGAATTATTAGAAAAATAATGCACACCCGAGGTGGTAATGCGGTCACGACGCGAAGCGGAGTGGCCGTTACACCTCGGGTGTGCATTATTTTTCGGATAATTCAAAGGCCTGAAGTCAATTATTCCGCTTATACTACAGTTACCACACCTCAAAACATTGTTCAGATGATGCATTTCAAGACGTTTGTCAAGTTTTTGTCATTAAAACGCTCTTGTATGTAGGACTAATTTCTTACGCATCTAATCCCATGCCTCCGTTGCTAATTCCAAAACGTCATTTTAGAGTTAGTAACGGAGGTTTGAGCCACTAATAGCAGACTAATGATGGGGACACTTACGACTCGCTGAAACATTCGAAGACTGACTGTTTCCATCGACTGTAGCAGTTCTTAAACACCGACTGTGAACACAGACTGAACGCGCTGAACATGCGTTTAGGCATGATCAGTCATAAGTTTCAAATTACATTCATAACTGGCCTTGTCTTAGTGTGTCCCGGCTTTATACAGTTATTAATGCAGTTATTAGAGAGAGAGAGAGAGAGAGAGAGAGAGAGAGAGAGAGAGAGAGAGAGAGAGAGAGAGAGAGAGAGATGTTGCAATAATGAGACAGAAAAGCATGTGCGTCAATATTATTATTTATTTATTTATTAAAATCGTTTTAATTAATTCGTTCATTCTTGTTTTCTATAATTGACAGTAGATAACTTAATAAATGAAACACACAAAGCTCTTTTAACATATTAATAATTATTTATTTGTTATATTATCTGGAATAATTACGAAAACCCGTGCAGCAGGACTATCAATTTATTTATATAGCCTATATTCAGTTTAATTTTCTATTTAGCCTGTTATAGATAGGACTACATACTTTATTTATTAAAACTAAACTGTATGTGTCCATTGATTGTGAAGTTAGACATTGAAAACTGCAGATGAAGCGCATGGGGCCGCATGTTTTCTCTTGTTATGAATTGTATCCTATTTTCCGTTATTACAGTTAACTACGCGCAGTGATATGGAACTGTAATGCGGTCAAACCCGCCTGGAACTACTTTAGCCGTGCGTTTCCCTGAAAATAATTGCACACCTTAGAACATTCTCAACCAATCAGAATCAAGCATTCAACACCCCTGTAGTATAATTGTGATTAATTACAGAAAAATGTGTGATTTAATTAATTATTATTTTTTTAATCGATTGACAGCACTAAGACAGATTTTGAAAGCCCAACTTCAAATGTTTTGAAAACACTGCAGGATTGAATATAAATGCTATAAACAGTAGTACCTCAGGTGTCAACACTGTGTCTCTAATGCTTCACCACCAGTCGGCTTCATCTCAGCTGTTTATTATAATTCTGTCTTACGCCTGTAGAATTGCTGCGTTGTTGACAGAATAGTTTCTATCGTTCTTTGATTTTTCTCAAGGGTAACCCAAACACAACAAGCAGCGTGGGTGGCTCGAGCACACTTACGATGTTCATAAGAGTGAGGAGGTACTTCTCCACATGTTGCTGTTCATGAAACTGCACCACGGAGTCGTCCACCCCCAGCAAAACCTCAATGTTGTAGACTCGTTCGGGGGACTGTCTGCGGGCTCGTCGGCTCTGGTTAATACTGCGTTCCACGCCCTGATACAGAGTCTCAAGATCCAACAGTCCACTCAGATCAGCACCTATATAAAAAAAAAAATCAGAAATCAGCAATGCACAGACTTTCTTTTCCTTTTAAGTGACATTGTTGAATACATGAAAGGAAAAGCTGTTTTGTGCCATAATAAAAGCTATCAAACCACTAGCCACTATATGTGGTGTCATGAGGTCATTTCCTCGCCAGGCGGAGAGATGGAACATGGAGGAGAGAACACATTGAGGAAGATCTATCACCTTGTCTCCATCACCCAATCAGCTGGGGGCATCTTCTATGCTCCAATTATGTAACGTTTCCTAGGCAACCTGCTCATGGGTAAACCAACGCTCAGTGCAGACTAATATTAGCTCACCAGTCACTTTCTTATTGGATGATAATCCGAGACTAAGAACAATATTCATCATCTTAACGCTGAGAGTCAGTAACATATTATTACAGGGCAACAGAGGCAAGAAGACAAGCAGAGAAAATTCCCAATAAACCAAATGGAGAGGTGTTTGAGTGTTTTCTTTTCTTTCTTTTTTCTTTGGTGTTTATTATGAAGGGTTTTGTAGGGTTGTAAACTTCCTCTCACCAGCAGGTGTTCATTATATCACAGCCTGTGTCAGCAGATTTTCACCCAAAATTAGAAGAAAGCTACAACAAAAGCAATTAACATGCTCTTGGCTCATGTCTTTTAATATGCAAAGAATATGAAAATTACAAACAAAAATCTGAAATGATCCCATTTTTTTATTCTATTAAAATGATAGTTTAATTAACACTATCTATTTTGTAGAAGTATCTGCACCAGGCTGATGTTATAGCATAGTCTGCTCAAAGATGAACTGAAGGTGGAGGAGAAAAAGCCACCATGTTGCAGCAGTGCCTTGTTCAGCAGAAGTGAGAAGAAGAACAGATCACTTCAGTATCAATCTATCAATCTTAGGACCTGTTAACACTAACTGAGAAGCGAATTAGAGTATTATAAACGTCTTCTAAATTAATGCTGTTCATTTGACTTTCTATTAATCATGAAAAAAAGTAACATGGTTTCCACAAACATATTAAGCATCACAGATGTTTTCAACATTGATAATAATAAGAAAGGTTTCTTGAGCACAACATCAGCATATTGGAATGATTTTTGAAGGATCATGTGATCTAGTTTCATGTTGTTGTGCACCATAAAAGCCACATTGTTTTAGTAAAAGCTTCTGCTAAGTACATAAATGGAACATAATTCAATATTTAATATATATATATATATATATATATATATAATATATATATATATATATATATATATATATATATATATATATTTTTTTTTTTTTACTTTAATCATTATGGAAAAAAATCAGTTTCTCTGTTTTTGTTTCTTTGGGAAAAAAGTTTTCCCTAATGGGTGTTCGACCCCCCCACGAAATTATCCACTGTTGACGGCTAACCTCAATCTATGACATCTGTCTTTTTTCTGCTATTCAGTTTCATTCCGTGATCCTCCAAAACTTGACCCATCACCCTGTCTGTCAAATACACACAGCTCCGTTCTGATCTCATGAGAGAACATTCACATTCAGGCTGAGGAGTCCTCGCCCTTATCAGGACACAAAGCTACTTTGTCTTTCAACCTTTGAAAATGTCAAGAGAACCTATAAGGGAGAGAAAGATGGAAGAAACGCAAGAAGGAGAGAGGGAAAGGGTGCTCAGACTGGTAGGACATTTGAAAAGATTGATATCATGTACAGTTGTGGTTCTGTTTGGCGATGTTAGGGAAAGTTTGATTGAGTTTGTGAGCTGTGAGTGTGTTTTAGTCACAGATGTACATGTTCACAGAACGTTGCTCCAGAATCACAGTGTCATCTTATGAACAAAGTACTGAACTCACAGTAGCTTGTTTCACTTCAACTCAAAGCATCACATGCTCATCTCTATGAGTGACAGATTTATGGGTCGCCTGGCCGCCAAACTGCAAAAGCACTGAGACAGAACGAGAGTTTGGTACATCTAGACGTGCCCGCTGACACATGCACATAGAAATGCACACAAATATGAATACACTTCCAAGCACAAAAGTAGTTAGTATAGGGGAGTCGGTGTCAAAAATGATTTATGGCCTTTTTATGGTATTATGCCAGCTGTTTTTTATGACCGGAAATGAGCATGTGGGGTGGGTTTTATGACAACAGGTGGTTTGTGACCTTTTTGGCCCCCATGTGGTTCCGGCGTGTTTTACTGCTTATGTGTGTGTGTGTGTGTGTGTTTATGACGGCCATCTGGTGGGGCTCATGCATGTATAAATAGACGTCGTATTTCCGTGAAACAGATACGTGTGTTGAAGCACTGCAATATGGATTGTTTAAACTCACCAAAAACCCCGGAGCGTAGCCCTGATGAAGATTTAGCCGAAAATCTACCGATGGCTCCACGAAAAAAGTCATGGACATATCAGCTTGACAAAGTTTCTTCATGATAATTCTACCGTTGTGAGAGGCGAATTTTTGTTGAATAGTAATCGTGTATTCGGGTATATATTTCATAAACATTTTCGTACCGTTACGCTCTACACTACCGAAAATCCCGATGTATTTGTACAGGGAGAAGATCCATGCGTGGTATTTCCTGAAAAAGACTGGACATTATTTTATACCCGCGTCTGGAACGATTTGCATGACGACGGTAATGAACCATTGTACATCGCCGAGTGGGACGGCGAGACTTCGAATCTCCGGTATCGTGTTGTTGGGGATCATTCTAGAAAGAAAGATGATGAATGTGTATACATATTCTGTTGCAAAGATAAAACAAAGCTGTGCGGTCGTTCAGGAGCAGTTCCGCAAAATGAGCATCACGAACTGTATGCGATGCAATTTTTGTTCAAATGGTGCGATACATTTCTACTGGGTGTCCTTTTTTCATCGATAAACAAAATGTTCAAGTGGTGTGACATGTACTCCGGATACAATAAAATTAAAGTGCAGCTGTTCCATCCTGAGAGATGCGCGCGCAGTGGTACATACACTGCCCCGTCCCCGCCCATCTACTACAGCCATCAGAAAGCTCTCCTGTCAGGGCGTCGACCCCGCCCCTGCTACAGCGATCATAAAGTCCTGCGCCCAGACCCACCCAAACAGCATTTATAAACCATGGCTGAAGACAGTCGTGGGGAGCCCGATCACGTATGCAGCTGCGGGATCTCTTTCGGGAGCATTCTCGACCCTCCTGATGACGACTCCGGACCATCAACCGTCCACAAAGACTGGGCTCCGACTAAAACTATCAAACGCCGTATAGACTTGAAATCGTGCTTTGAAAACGATTGTGCTCCGGGTAACATTATCAACCCTGAACCATCGGGCCTCGAAAACAAGTGGCCTGGAACTAAAACTATCAAGCGGCGCTTAGACTGGGATCCGCTCATCGAGTGTGACTGCGGTAGCAGCGAACATTTATCAGCCCCATCACCGCCACCACCATCCAGCGAAAACCCCGCATCTCCCGAAAACCCTGCATCTCCCGAAAACCCTGCATCTCCCGAAAACCCTGGATCTCCACCCGTGACTTATCCCCCTCTTGATCAACCCCGTTACGACGCTACAGACGGATGTTTCAGCGACGTTGGATTCAAAATCATAAAAGCAGCGACTGTGGTTTTGCTGGAGCACATTATCGGTAAGAAGCAGAAGGAGGACTGCGAGGGTTGTGCCATTGATCACCCCAGCCAGCTGCAACATTCCTGCCTGTTTGACCCACCTAACTACTTCTTCGACACACACTTTGATGAACTTTCAGGCAGGCTGTTTAGACCCTATTTTCATACCAGCATCTCTACCCTCCTGAGCCGGTTCGGGCTAAAATCTCACCCCAAGCGTATTGAAGGAACAGTCGGTACTATTCTGCACGAATTAAAAGACGAACCATTCATCGTCGCTAAGCTAGAAGAAATCAGAGGAGACTTTTGGACAAGTCCTGTGAGGAAACAGTCTACGGCATTGTTGATCTCTGGGAAGGTCTCGCATTCTTAGTCGAGCTATGACGGCGCTAGCTATGGCTGCTGCTGATAGCCGAAAGAGTTACATGGAATTCATGTTTAAAGAACATTACAGAACCCAACTGATTTCATTAATGAAAAGAGCCATCGAGTATTCAAGCGAATCGGATGATGAAGATGATGAAGATGATGATGTTGATGTTGAAAAAAAGCGTTTAAGAATTTTCAAGAAACAAATGAAATGTATGAGAGGCACGCCTGATTCTTGGGGTAAATTACCGAGCATTTGCATCAACGGTATTGAGCCGACATGTGTACTGGTAAAAGATACTCTGATTATGATGGATGAATGCACCACCGGGTTCGATATCCACGATGTACTCTGTATGTGTACTTATGTGATTGATGTATGTAAGCTAATGATCCCAAAACTAAAATTCAATGACGAGGACGACACCGGCAGAATTATCGAAATGTCTGTCAATTACATCCTAGATCGTAACATGATGACCTGCAGAGATTTCATCTACTGGTTAGACTATCAATGATGTTGTTGTTACCCTGTTTTTCACTAGCCTCTATTGTCGTTATATCAGTTTTGTACTACCATTATTTCTTTTATTATTTTATTATTTTATTATATTACTTTTAACATGTAGTCATTTTCTATCCTGTTTTTACTGAATGTAATATTAGATGTGTTATTTTTAAAATAAATGATTGAATCACTTTGAGCTTATGAGTCATTCTCTACAGAAGTTGAAACGACAAACATGTCAGAGCTTATGAAAAAAGTGTATTATACACCATCCAACCCTGGGTCTTTAGGAGGTAAAAAAACGTTTAAAAGATGCCGTCTTAAAGGATAGCGGTCTTCGACTAAGCGATAAAGAGGTTACGGACTGGTTGTCCGGAGAGGATGCTTATACATTACACAGATCGGCTCCTATAAAATACAGACGCAATAGAGTGGTCGTGTATGCCATAGATGCCCAGTTCCAGGCCGATCTTGTTGACATGAACGCCTATGCCAAGGAAAATGATAATAATAAATATTTGCTGACATGCATCGATGTGTTTAGTAAGTACTCATGGGTCCGTGTATTAAAAAATAAGAGCGGTATTGAAGTTACTAAAGCGTTTCTGTCTATACTCGAAGAGGGCCGCGTTCCCCAGAAATTGCAGACGGATCAGGGGAAGGAGTTTTTTAACAAACATTTTCAAGATGTAATGAAAAAACACAAAATTAATCATTTCGCTACCGCTACTGATTTGAAAGCTAGCATTGTGGAACGTTTTAATAGAACATTAAAAAGTCGTATGTGGAGATTTTTAACGGCAACAAATTCCCGGCGCTACATAGATGCGTTACAAGATATAGTGCTGGGGTACAACTCCAGTTATCATAGGAGTATTAGAATGAGACCGGTGGACGTCGATAAAACAAATGAGTCTCAGGTGTATCAAAACTTGTACGGTGATATAAAGAAGCGCGAGAAATGTGAATTTAAGTACAAAGTAGGTGATGTTGTGAGGATCTCCAAAGTTAGAGGACCATTCACCAAAGGTTATGAACAGAACTACACAGAAGAATTTTTCACCGTATCGGCGTGTATTCCTCGTCAACCACCCGTCTACAGACTGTCGGATTACGATGGCGAATCTATCGATGGTGTTTTCTACGAACAAGAGTTACAGAAAATAATTCTGAGTAAAGACAAATCTTTCAAAGTGGAAAAGATACTGGGTCAGAAAAAAACAGGGGAAATCTACACTAGTTTTAGTGAAATGGTTAGGATGGCCAGCGAAATTCAATAGTTATATCGATAAAAAAGCTCTGGTTGACCTGCAAATGCCTTAATACATGCGAGCATATGTCAAACGAGCTCATACCTTCAAGGATTACCATGGACGATCATGGATTCTATGTCACGCTCCCATGCAACGCTTCTTTGTTGGTTTATCCTGAAAATCGTATATCCAGCTATACAACCAAACTTGCAAAAACTATAAACTTGAAAGGCCCGTGGGAAGTAGGGCTTGCCGAAATCGAATATCCTAGAAGCTGGTACTCATTTAATGATGAAGACGGTTATTTCACCCTTCACACTTCCCCTATACCCCAGAATAACCAACCCGTCGCACCGTTTAAAGAGTTATCAGGGTTTACTGTATCGAGGAAATTACAAATAAACGGAGGGTACTATGAGAACATCCGGGCGGTGATCCGTGCTATAAATCAAGTTATCGCACCTACGGGGGTATTGAATTACGATAATTTTAAAAATATTGTATTTCTGTCAGCGAGACCTAACGTGTCGGTAACATTCTACGGAAAACTCGCTACTATTTTAGGATTGAATGCGGGGGAAGCTTTCGGTCGTACGGCATACCATGAAAAAGCTGATTTTACAACAGGTATTATTACGTACGCTCCTCATCAGGCGGATATCAATGCGGGGCTATATACATTCTACGTTTACACCGACATTATCCAATATCAATCAGTCGGGGATTCGTATGTCCCCCTTTTGAGATGCGTACATATATCGGGTGAAAACAATGATGCGGTCAGTGTTAGATACGACAACCCCCATTACGCATCGATCAACAAGGATCACATCACCGACATAGCCATAGAGCTAAAGGACGACCAAAACTGCGAAATACCATTTTCTTACGGTAAAGTCGTCGTAAAACTACACTTTAAGCCATCGAATCGTACTACTCTTTAAAATGAGTTATTATTATAACCCTCGTGAAACAAATGCCGCTGAATATGTTAACTATTACCAAAATCAGGCCGGAGGCGGTCTACCAGGATATTCGGGGGGCGGGGTTATGTATGGGGCCGGTCTAGGTGGTCTTTTCAGAGGTCTGTTTAGGATGGCCATACCCCTGTTAAAAAGAGGATTCAGCATAGCGAAACCCCACCTAAAATCTGCTGCCAAAAATATAGTGTCCGATGTTGTCTCAAACGCCTTGTCGCGATCCTATAGCGGTAATGCTAAAGCTCAAGACGGATCTGGTCTGATGGTCATGGCTCGTAAAAGAATATCTAAACCACCGGGCGTAAGGAGGCGTGGTCATCGGATAAAGAAGAAAACACAGCGGGGTCCAAAGAGACGCTCAGTCATACGCAGAAAGCGTAAGAAGCCTGTGAGTCGTAAAGCAAGGGTTAAGAGATCCATAAAAACCATATTCCAACATGGCATTACTCCACCGAATGTCTGGAGAGTGTATTAAGTCCGAGTTGGACTTATTTACAGTGCCACTGACGCAGACAGTTATCGAGAAAAACGGTTATTTAGAAGTGCCCCCATTATCCGCTATATCGGACTCTGCCCCGCTGGAGTTTTTCATCGCGGGAATGGCGATGATTATGTGGATCTAAATAATACATTATTATATCTACAGCTTAAAATCACGAGACCTAACGGCGCAGATATTGCAGACCCTGCTAAGGTAGCTCTAATAAACTATCCTGGAGCCACTATATTTTCACAAGTCGATGTGAGTCTAGGCGATCGATTGATATCCCAGAGTTCGAGCACGTACCCTTACAGGTGTATCATAGAGAGTTTGATCAACTACAGTAAAGATGCCCTGGAATCACTCTTCTCAGCAGGCCTGTTTTACAAAGACACCGCTGGTCACATGGATGTGACTGACCCCATTGGTCGTAACGCGGGGCTGACGAAACGATCGCTCTACACAAGTGCGAGTAAGGTGGTCGAGTTGTTAGCACCCATTCATAGCGATATCTTCTTTCAAGAAAAATTAATGTTGAATGGCGTGGACATCAAAATACGAATGATCCGTGGAAAAGACGAATTCTGCCTGATGAGATGTGATGATGTGGCTTACAAATTAAATATCATGACAGCATCCCTATATGTCAAGAAAGTATCTGTAGCACCTCCGGTGAGACTGGGACATGCCCAGGCATTGCTATCGACTACCGCCAAGTACCCCATAGATAGGGTATGTCTAAAAAATTTCTCCATACCCGCCGGGGCCCGTGTCTCAAATCAGGAAAATCTGTTTTTAGGAACGCTGCCAAAATCTATCGTGCTGGCCATGGTCGATAATGATGCATTCACAGGGACCTATGATAAAAACCCCTTTGCGTTCAAACATTACGACCTGGAGTTCCTAGCAGTCTATGTCGATGGACAACAATTCCCGGCCAAACCTCTACAACCAAATTTTGAAGCAGGGATGGCTGTTCGTGAATTTTATCAGCTAGCCATGACGACCGGACGTCATCTTAAAAACCAGCCGCTCTCTATCGACAGGAGTGATTTCCTGAACGGCTACACACTTTACGCCTTTAACCTTACACCTGATGAAGACTGCGGGCAACATATATCGCTCATTAAGTCCGGGAATATCAGACTCGAAGCACGATTCAGACAACCGTTACCCCACACTATTAACCTTATCGTTTATGCTGTGTTTGACAGCATCATTGAAGTGTCTAACCGCAGACAGGTTCTGGTCGATTACTACTGAAATGAACACGTTACAACTCGCAGGAATCATGGATAAAATCACATGCAACACTCATTTTCTCGGAGTTCTCCCATGCGATCAACTACCTAAAAAATCTTTAAGGATCTTTCCATCGATGTGTATAATTAATACACACCCTGCACACCTACCGGGTGAACACTGGTTGGCTGTTTATTTGACGCAAGACGGAGTAGCGTGTTTTTTCGACAGTTTCGGTAACCCACCCACCAGCGACCGATTTCCACGCGCTATCAAAAACTTCCTAACAACCAACGATGTCGACGTGGTATATTCAGACAGACGAGTACAGGATTTTTCATCAGACACATGTGGTCAACACTGTGTGTTTTTTCTATATCATCTAGTCAAGGGTCGTGACTACCGCGACTTGATGCACATGTATACTCATGATTATATTAAAAATGATAAAATGGTATCGCTCTTTGTGGAGAGATTAACGCCATATGGATGTAATGAAAGAATGTATTCGTGTATTCATTGTGTGCAAACATGTAATACCTCGATGAATCATGATTGAGTAATCATAGTATTTGTCTGAATACAATAAAGAATCTTTAAATTCCATGAAATGTTAATGTTTTTATTTTGGTTCAATCATTAGACATACATACACATTTCCTGATGTAACAATATGACCCGTATTAAAATTCTAACCATTGCCTTCGATCGATAGCCGGAGATTTAAAAAGACCATCTTCAGAGTGTTGTGCCGATGCGTGTGAATATCTTCGGGTCTTTTTAGATGATCGAATACTTGGGGTCGTTGACGTTTCAGACTTACTCTTTAGCGAATTAATCATTCGTCTAACATGATGATTTGGTATTGTAGAAAAGGGGATGTTTAATTCGGCAAAAGCATGTAGAAACTCCGACCATCCTATAGGCCGTCGATCATCCCGTACATTTTGTGGTGCCGTGACATTTTTTAGCAAATCAACCATGTGCGATCCTTGTACTGTTTTACCCCTGAACACAAACTCCCCCAACTCGGTCCAAGAGCTTATTCCTTTAGCTTTAGACATTTTGTCTAATATGTATCTACTGTTTTTCACGCTTCTCGATGGTACATTCTTCAGAACTTCACCCACTACATCTTCACCAATTCCAGCATCGGAGACATTAGCGTTGACGACTTCTTCTTCTTTATGCCCATGATCAGTATAGGGTAACGACAGCGTTAACACACTACTCTCCCGCTCACCTTGTTTAACAACGGCCAAAAACCTAGTTAGGATATTTGTGTATCGTTTGACTTTTTCATGTTGATCCAAATCATTCCTGAGTAAAATATCTCTTATGGATGTATCCAGATCATTCTCTACGGACTGTTGAATATTTTCACGAGCGTTTCCAGATTTCAGCTTCTCCAGTTGATGTTGCGGTACTAGATACATTTTCTCGGCATACTCCATCATCAGTCTCGTCTAGCCGCTATTAAGCTTGAAATAAAGGGGACAGCTACGGATAGGAGAGGTAGAAGAAACCCTCCTCTCTGGTTAAAGATACGCTTCTTTGCCAATATACCAAATTTTTTATTGGCTACAAATTTAATGTCTGCTTTTCGCTTTTTCAGCTTTCGATACTGACGTGGACTAACCGGTATCGTACCATAGAGGATGTTAAGCGCCACTTCACACAGGGTTAAAACGAATTCGTCAGACGCTGATTGTAAAATAAGACGTCGGCGTTTAGGCGATGCTTTATGTAGCTGCTTTAACATCGGTAGATACTTACAAAGTCGTGCGGACATGACGGTTATCACGTTCTTCTTTTTTTCTGGATATAAACAACTTGACTGTCGGAAAGCAACCCCGTTCTGAGACGGTATTGCTCCGGAGTTTTTGCTTTATAGTCTATCATCAAATAACCATAAGGTTGACTGGTAGCGTCGTGATAACACTCCATAAAGTACTTGCCATTTCCGGGGTACATTTGTCGTCCCAGCACTGCCACCTGATTGACATCCCGGGGATTTTTAAACAGAATTAAGTAATTTGTGTTTAAGCTGATGGTACGGCTAGATTTCCCCTGAACAAATAAGTTTTGCACTATATAAATAATACTGAGATTACGGTGGTGCACATACTGAGTAAAGGCCCGTTCAATCTCGACGTTCCCACTAGCTTGACGCATCATATCATCCACAATCAGTAGGTTGGTTTTGTTGACAGGTAGTAGAACATCATCATTCAGACTCGGGGGTATTCCTTCCACAAATTTAATGTCATACAATTTAAGCAAATCATTATACAAAGGTTGCCAGCAATCATACAGAAAAACAATGTTTACAATTTTTTTAGAAATCAAACTCAAACCATTCTCCAGCAAAAGTTTTACAAAATAAGACTTTCCAGAATTGGATGGACCGCTTAATACACAACTAAAAGGATGCTGAAGCCTGAAATCAAAATCAGAAGCATCTCGGGGGGTTCTATGTATTATCGGATCAGTAGCCATAAGGGAGAGTGGTGAAATCGGGGAAAAGTCTGCGTTTATTATACACCACCTTAAACCTTTTAACAACTGACTTGTTGTGCAATGTGAGAGTCTTTTTATTCCTCACGATGTTTTCAGTGTGTGCCATGAGGCGTTGTGTGTCATCGCCCGATGTCACGTAGCTGTCGACCAGACCAATCAGACTGTCTAAGCATATAGCTTGGGAATTTTTAGCATTCAACGTTATACCCTTAGCCTTCATGCATACTTTACCTTTAGCGGTGCGATACCCATAAGATTTAGGGCCGCTCGAACAAAACTCCGTGATATAATCCCCATCGTCTATTTCATTCGTTAGCTCCCCCAAATGATCCCCCAGCGGGGGGTTCCAGTCACCCTCCCTAGACACAAAAATGACGCTGTCTGTGTCAGAGTATAGTAGCCTATCGCCGAGCCTATCCATCAGGTTGTACAACTCCATCCTGGCATGGGCTGTTGTAAACGCACCTACAAATACGTTAACGTCGCGAGTCGCACGCGTGGTACCTTTTGGGTCACGATACTGTACAAGTGCAATGTCATCTGAGACAAATGTAAAACAGGATAGAGCATCCGTGTTACCGAAAACAATGCGGGTGAATTCTTCAGGATCTTTCACCAAAATTGTTGTCGGTAGATCCTCCCTCATCGAGAACCGTCCCCAGAGGCTATTCAACAATAATTTGTTGATGGCCCTCTGAGCGGGGTTGTGCTCAATCTTCTCAGGGTCGAGACGTATCCCCTCTTTTTCAAAATACTCTCGAATGTATGTTTTTTTGTCAGCATCTGTGACAACGTTTGACGGGTACCCCGACGCTTGCTGTTTTAAACGTAAAAACGTCTTCACATAGTCGCAAAACAGCGTATCTGACTGTTGGGGAAAATGCCATACTTCATCTATCCTGGCTACCACATAACCCTTCTCGATGGCTTTTAAAAGCTCGATACTAACCCAACACCCTGACAACGCCCTCTCCTCATCACTGTGACAGCATTCCGTTAACTGGTTTTGATCATGCGCACAGGTTCTGCATAAAGGGAACATTAGCTTACCACCACATCTGTAGGGGAGAACGGGGTGTAGTAATTTACGTGGGGGGTATACTGTAGCCTTGATAAGACCGTAATAATTTTCAATTGGTTCGAAATCTTTGAAAATTATTTGAGGGTGTTCGATCGGATAGGTCTTCCTAGCCTGACAGAAGGGGTATAAGCTGGTAAAATCGACATAGCTTATTTTCTCGTCGGCAGTCGTTTTGTGATAGAGTTTATACGCATTAGTACGTCCACCGAACAGAGCCTCTCGCGGTTTCAGTCTCTCAGGCTTCGAATAAGTACTCATAAATTCTATTACAGAGGGATCAGTCTTTTTCATTTGGGTCCATTCGCATTCCCAAAGAACCTCAATTTTTAGACCGTACGCGTTCTGCAAAATGTCAACCTTATCATCAAACTGACGCCTGAGAACTCCGTAAGGGACGGCCGACAAGGGATGTTTGTGATAGGGGTCAAAACGACAGTTATGACCATGATGCAAACATCCGTTAAATTCTAGCCCATGCCGTACGCCGCCCTGTTCATAGTACCCGTCTAAAACGTACCGACCGATCGATACCTCGCCATGGTTGAGGGCGTGGTGAATATCTACATCACGAGTCTTTTTTACGTACTCCAACCATTCGAGCGAAACATTTGAGTAGGTCTTACTCTGCTGGACATATGCATTATTATGAGTCAGAGCCAATGTATCACGATCCAAATAATGCGTTTTGAATACGCCCATGCAACAACCGGCTAGAGTCGTGAACCGAAAAGGATCGAGTTCTGTACATTTTATGAACGCTTCGCGGTATTTCATACACGCTTCTCGTAATAAGACAACGTCGTTTACCCCGTACTCATGCAGCTCTTTCCTGAAGTTAAACTCTTTATCTACAGTCGTACTGTACCACAAATCAAACGCTACTTGCGCCTTATCGGACATGTTATCCCGATTGTAGTACTTTTTGGCAGGGTAGGGTCCGATATAGTCTGCATTTTCAACCCTATTGAAAAGATGTGGAAAGTAGCCTTTTTCAGTAGTGTTCAAGCTTAACGCTGCAGGCATCTTGGCCAGCGCCATGGGGATGAAAGCATAGCTGTCTATATAACGTAGGTCAAAAACGCTGTCATGCATAAAAATTAATTTACACCCCTGCATTATGAGATCGACCTTAAGCCCCGCTTTGCATAAATACTCCAGAATGAGAAATGAGTCGAATTTTGAAGCGTAATGTGCAATGAAACAGTAACCTGTGTATCGAGGTTTTCTGAAGTGAGTGATTAGCTTGGCTATACAATCTGTACCTTCCGCGACAAATTTCTCACCTTGAAATGTGATTGCACATACAAAGTTAGCGACATGTCGTCCATTTTCGTAACGGGTTTCAAAATCGTAGAAAACGTATTTCTCATCATGCTCCTTGGGGGGTAGGGGCATGATAAAACATTGGTGAGACCCCATATCTGGAAGATCTTCGCCGCAGTGTACGCATCGCGGTGGTGCACATTTATGTGGCTTTCTTTTACCGCCCCCAATAACCTCGTATCGCCTGTTACATAGCCTGCAGTACTTAACATCGTCGCACGTCGGCCTGTCACGCCCGACGGGTGTTTTCTTATGCGCCGCATAACAGTAACTCGATTTACAGAAACGCAGGCAATCGGGACAATGTAGCGTTCTTTTAGGCACTTTGTAACAATCGGCATCGAAACACACATTACAAACGTGTGCACACTGATGCTGTCTCTGATCATTATACCCGGCATAGCAGAATTTGCACACATAGTCGGTTCCTATGAATGCCGTAAGATTGGTTATCATGTAGTAATGGGAATCATGCAAATAGAGGCATATCGTTTTTGGATGCTGATCATTGTGATTTTTGTATGTTTCTAACACGCCGCCGGTCGTTCTGTAAAAAACAACAATTTTAATACCGAGTAGATTTTCAAATGTTTCTAGATCCCCAAGACCTATCTCACGGTCGATTGCGAAACCGGCGTTGTTGTGAATGACGGCCGCACATTGTTCTAGCATGTTCTCTGGTATTTGAGGATCAAGAAAATGTGCTAGGCATATAGATAAGCATAATTTATTTGAAATATTGGTGGGACAAAATAAACTCATTTTCTTTTTCTTAATCACATGTTCGAGAGCCAAATCCACAAGTTTACGACGACGTCCGCCTCCGCGTCTGCTCATAGCTACACTAGCTTCGAACTCTACAGCTTCGTCTGACAGTATCTGATCGTCGCTCTGCAAAATTTTCTCAATTTGTTCAAGCAGTGTATTAACGTCATAATTATTAGTGTCTGTCAAAACGACATTAACGGGGTAATCCAGACTGGGGGCCGTCATGGTCATATTGATTACGCTAGATTCCCCACCAATCTCTCTAGCAAACGATATAATTTCGCTAAGAGTATCATGTAGGAGGATGTTATACGACGCCAAATCTGAAGAGTTAATAGCACGCAGATTCATACTCCGTCGCAGTTCAATACTATTGAATCGAGGACGTGGTAAAATACGATACCCGTTTACATCGCCACCCTCACGAATTAACGATTCGATGTCGGACCTACTTAACACCTGTGATTCAGTAGGCTCAATATTGGTGCTAGTCGGCGTTGCGGGTGTACCTGGGGTAGACTTAGGGGGCTCTATGGTTACGTTACCTGTACGGTGAGCTGCATCAATAGACGATGGGGATTCGATTTCACCATTACCTGCGGAAATAAAAGAAGCCCTAGATACCATGTCATTTTTTAATGCATAACCCTCTTGTATATTTTGTATATAGCAATCATTTATTATTTCCTGTAGCTGATCAGAGAGATTAACATCGTGATATTGTAGACTATCTATTTCTAAATCCTCTAAATTAGAAGTTGATGATAATGGTTCGCTATTAAAAGAGTGTAATTCTGGATATGCATTTATCATTAACTGTAAATCGTCACACATACTATGGGGGCTATCAATTTGGATTTCAAACATTTGCTGTAGCCGGTCTGAGAGATTTTGGTCTGGTTGGAAGCATGGTGCATTGGGTGGGGTATTTTTATCAACTTGGTCCATTTTTAATTTTTATTTAGAACAATCACACTATACCCGCAAATTATACAATATCACAAACCCTGAGAAATCACAATTTCTAAAATTTCAATCACACACACACACACACACACCCGCACACATATTCAAAATTCACTTTGAGAATAGAAATGTTGAAAACACCTCTAATAGAATACAGCGTAATTAATACACAGTAACATGCATGTAAATGATCTATCTTCGTCGTACATCACAGCTCATGACCCCAAGAAGATTGACAATTAATCGGCGTTCTCTAAGCTGCTCGTTTAATATGAGAATCACACGATCGTTATTGACAACCCCAGAGGCTTCCAACCTGTGAATAGAATTTTCAATACTTATGCGTTGTTCATTTAAAATAGCCAGTAATTCATGAATCTTTATATCTTGAGTATCCATACGTTCATTAATCGCAATGAAATGGTTGTCTATTCGACGGCATAATGATGTATAGTATACATCTAGCTGGTCGTGGTACTCTGCGTGCAGTGTAACGGTTCTATGACGAATCTCATCACCCTGTGCAATAAGTCTGTTAATGAGGACATGTATTAGACCCCTATCGCAACACGGTTGGTCAGTCTGTACAGACGTAGAGTGAACCGCTACTTCATCGAATTCTTCTTCTTCTTCTTCTTCTTCTGCAGCTCCGTCCAGGTTGTGAAAAGGATACGGTGTCTGTCTAGCTCTCACGGCTTCTGCATCGTACTCATCATCATCGTCATCATTTGACCAAGACCCCTGATCCCATCGTTCCTGCTGAGTGTCGGTCCACGTTGCCAAATCATCCGTATCGACTACTTGTTCATCTGTGTAGAATGAGAGATGACAAATCTAGTATTAGATACTATGCATAGAGTATAACCACCGAATATGAATAGAATTACATATTAATAATAGATATTAAATGAATGGTTACCATTATTTTGTTCGGGGATAGGTGTAGTTGGTCTTGCATGCTCTGACACACTCCCTCGTTTTCTGGATGGTTCAAGAACACTTGGGCCTGGTCGATCGTCTGAACCCGACGTAAGGTCAATCACATCTGCAGCTCTTACCACCAGCTCATCAGAGGTCGTAGAGGTCTCGGACAAAGGACTACCGCCTCTAACCTGACGCTTGGTATCTACGCAGTCCTGTAACAATTCTGTGAAAAAGGGTAGCATGATTATTAAAATGATTATTAAATGTTAAGCGATAGCAACCTATAATCTATCTTAAGATGCTGAAATCTTACCGGTTGACGATACATCTATGTTGTTCGCTCGTATGGTGGACGGTCCTTGAGCACCATTTACTCGGGCAACTGTGTAGAATGAGAGACACCGAAACTCGTATTAAATACATGTGTATAAATCATACCATACCATTGTATGATTAGCAGTATGAATGGAATAAGATTATACATGACTCGGAAAACATGATACTGAACACTTACCATTATTTTGCTCAGTGTTAGGTGGAGTTATGTGCATTTGTTCCGTGACATTTCGTCGCTTTCGGGGGGGTTCAAGAACACTAGACCCAGGCTGAGCGTCTGAATCTGTCGTAAGGTCAATCACATCTGCCGCTCTTACCAGTAGATCATCAGAACTCGTCGAGGCCGTGGAAAAAGGACTAACGATTCTATTCGGATGTACGGTGGTGGGTACATCCAGCACCGCCGTGAAACCAGGTTGTGTAATCAGTTGTAACAAGTCTGTGAAAAGGTCAGAATAATTATTAAATATCAAACAATGTCAATCTGGAGGGTATCATAAGATAGCGAAATCTTACCGGTTGACGATACGTCTATGTTGTTCGATGATATGTCTGCCGATACTTGAGCACCATTTACTCGGGCAACTGTGTAGAATGAGAGATGACACAATCCATATTAAATACATGAATATAAATTATACCATACCGTTGTATGATCAGTAGTATGAATGGAATAACAAATTAATAATAGATAGTAAATGCCTGGTTACCATTTTTGTGACTGGTGTTAGGAGATGTTATGAGCATGTGATCCGAAACATTTCGAGCTGGATCATGAAAACTTGGACCTGGTTGAACGTCTGAATCCGTCGTGAGATTAAACACATCAGCCGCTCTTACCATCTGATCATCAAAACTCTTGGAGGCGATGGATAAAGGACTAACGACTCTAGCAGGACGTATGATTTCTCCATCATCCTGGGTCAAGTCAACAACGTCATAGGACGTATTCAACCGATACACTGTTGTGAAAAAGGAATGAATGATTATTAATAGTCGGACGAATACAATTTAGGCATAGCATAATAATTATGATTAAAAAATCTTACCATCTTGCGTAACGTCTTCGACACTCGGCGGCGTGACTGTCACTAGAATTGAATAAATATAAAAATAAATATAAATTATAATAAATTAAGAATATGAAATAATAATAATAAGTTGTTAAATAAATAAAAAAGTATGATAGATACAGAGTTAAATAAAGTGTGGAAATACTACATTTAATGTCATACGGCATATAGCATATAAATGCATGAATAATAGACAAATATATACTTACAGAGGTCTATGGCTTGAAAAGCATTCAGCTCAACGTTAGACTCTAGAACACAAAAGACCTATTAAAACGAAACTTATGATGAATAAATTTTATAAATATGAAATTCATATTCACAGCCATAATAGTAATACACATACGGATCTACTATCCAACAACACTCCTTCTCATCGGCGAACATTAGTCATGTGAAAGGCAAAATAAAAATTTTTCACACCTAAAATATCTATCATACAAAATAAAACGTATATCTATAGAATAGTTATTTAAATGTTTTTAATTAAACATCACCAATAAACACGTACATAATAAAACTAAAACCTGAATGGCTGGTGGTAAGCATGACTCTTCATAATAGAACACAATACAGAAAAAGAAAAATCAGAATTACACCTTGGATACATCCGTCGTTAGAGAAAAATCATTACATCAGTTTTATTTAGAGCTTATGGTCATATGAAAACGTCATAGATAAAAATGTATAAGGACACTCTAACTATGTCAATCTTTCAATTGAATACTATTTCTGAAATAACGAATAGACATTTAAACGATGTTTAAAACACGGATCACGGATAAACACAATCATATTACAGAAAGATATCTCCATCTTGTGGTCAATAAATAGCATAGCAGTAACTAACCAGAAAAAAGCCTACGGCTAAAATGCTATCTAGCTATCAAACCTCAATACCCCAATAGGATAATATACCGGGTAGATATTTTTAAAACACCATTTTAAAAATCAGAATACAAATAATAACAATCAAGACGAATGCATCAGATCAAATACCATTTATCCATAGACAGAAACCCGTGTCAGCCATAGGCCTCGTTACGTAGTTGTATAAGTTACTACACAGCCGTACTACATTCAAAGAGTTTAGGAGTAACGCACGAATTGTTAACTTACACAAACGACTATCAGTCGACCATCAGTAGGCCTATATCGCAACTACAAACACTATTTCAATATATTTTTAAGTCGTATCAGCTTAAACATATACTCCGTATGAGTTTAGCTACGTATTCGGTAACGTTACGGGTTACGCTCACTAGCCATTTCAAACCACCACCAACATAAGCATGACTTTAATCAGTAAAGAGCAAATAAGAGTCCATTAGCCTACTCAATCGTGCTATTCTCCCCCCAAAATCCAGAACACACAGTATTCGTTAATAATAATAATAGGACTACTATTATGTATCTGCGATAAATGCACACTAGGCCATTAAAATCGAAAGACTTTTCAAATTCATCATTACATCGCATCAATGCATGAAAAATGTTATAAAAATTTCTTACCGTGAACCTCAGGCATTGTTGGTCTCTTGAGACAGGGAAAGGATGGTTTTCTGCGTCAATATCCACAATAGTGAAAGTGACAACTCGCGCTCTGACTTTAAACATCTAGACCGCAGCATGTGGTCTAGGGGCGGTACCTAACATGTGTTTTATTGCTCAAGCTATGGTATTACACTCGTTCAAATACAAAATAAGTTAATATTGCATTAAAATGTCTTTGTTTTATTTATTACTACCTGTGTAAAATTGTTAATATTGTTTAAAATGTCGTTTTTTTTTTTATTTATAGCTATCCGTGTAAATTGTTATTATGATTTTAAATAACACCACGTTAACTAGCTATATTCCCATATAAGTACGCGATGCTCGGTAATATATTCAACTTAAAATAAATATGCCATTATTATTCATCTGCTTACGACTATTTACCGTTTCAAATAAATGATTAACTGCTAGAAAACCGTTTTAATAATAATGTGTATACACTGATGTAATATTTCATTCATTGATAATGAACACTGTATATACATAGTTTTTAATCCTCTCTTTATAAGTGAGACCCTAGTGAAATTGTTTAAATAAACTCGCACCCATTGTTTTATAATTTAGTTTTATTTGAGACTGTTTTAAACGCTTAGTGAAAGTATGCTATACACACACACACACAATGCCGCTATATTTCAGCGAATAAAACCTTAAAATAAATACAACGATATTATGAATTTACTCAATACTATTTTCAATTTAAAATATTAATAAATATTCTATCAAATGTTAGAATAATGTTTAGGATTATGGATATTTATTCGTGTAAACTATTTATTTATCACATACAAACACTCAGACTCGGCGTGAGAATATAGATGTTTATAGAGCCATGCCGACATATAGTCGCGAGAGGTGTTTTTAGGATGTAGTATTCACACTTCAACAGCTAGACAGGACGTCGCCTTACCTCGTGAAAAGGATCCGGGGAGAACCCCCTTCGGTATTAATCAGACTAACAGTGGAATAGTTTTATATACAGCTTTTAATAAATTCAGCATTCAAATAAATATTATAACCGTCAATATGTCACGTAATAACTATTATAAGCCAGACTACCCCTATAATAAATATTACATGGGTTGGGTTATAATTAGATATTATTTACTATAATATTATTCCAATAGGAGGCTAAATAGCAGCCTATACGGACTAACGGTTATAATTCACTGAAAACCAACTTAAAATAATTTATACTACATTATTTTAAATGATTGAATATTGTATAATGAATTTCTTTAAAAAATTGCTATTCGGGTGTTCATACAAACACACTTACTTGAACACACACACACACACACACACACACACACACACACACACACACACACACACGCACACACACACACACACACACACACACACACACACACACACACACACACACACACACACACACACACACACACACACACACACACACACACACACACACACACACATACACACACACACACACACACACACACACACACCATCCGACATTCATACACCCGGTGGTATGTGAGACAAATGGTCTGCAATCTCCAAATACCCACCACCTCGGAGACCCATCGTTCAGGAAATGCATGCTGTAAAACCACATGAGCTCTCACTATCTTTAAATTGCTTTTTGCACACTTGCCCTAAGCATAGACATCGTGACGCCTGATCCCTTATGCTCGATATCGATAACTTTTATTTGAGATGATCAAAGAAACCCTTTGAATGTAGTTCGCGTGTATTTATGATCTTTGACTGTAAACCATAATGTGAATATAGCGGCTACTCTGAGAGAAAGGGGAGGGGCCGCGACCCTGTCACACCGGAGACACATTTTCATTTTCAGTTTAGCAAACGGAGAGCAAACATCTCTTCTGCTTATAAAATCAAGAACTGTGATTTTAAACAGAGCCAAAAGACATTCTAATTTTCACTGATGGTAAGCGCACTTCAATATATGTTTAAACTAGTTTTAAATACTTATAAAACGGCGTCTTATTTTGTATAAATACTGTTTTATATGGTTATTTAGCTGTGTAATACAGTATTCCGTGGTGTATTAAAATACTTATACTTGATAATTGGCCAGTTTCTTTCAAATAATACGAACTAATATTGAAAAACTAACTATGTTATGCTGTATTGTTCAACACGTTTATAGTTTAAATAAGATAAATTAACGACTTATTTCGGATTATTTTAAAGTAACATATTATATAATTTCTTTAAATTCTTTAAAATGTTACGGAGGAAAAACTGGTACATTTTCTCAGAAAATGTAAAAGGCTCTGTGACTTTTTACCCATGGATAGACGCATAAAGTCACCTCATTAACTCCAACACGTGGTTTAAATAACTTTTAAAATGCTTAATAAATTTAACATAGCATCTCATTTAATCACTATGTGTCTTATACAACATTGCATTTTATTTTTAAAACTCAATACATCATTGCTTTTTATTTTTAAAACTTATCGTGCCATTTTATCTGATCAGGAAGATTTAAGAGTCTGGTACTTCTACCAGATAGCAGCATAAATGACCTCATTAAGTTCAACACATGTTTTAAATGTTTAATACCCTTAACATCTAAATTCATCTATTTATCTAATATGACTGTCATTATTGGTATTTCTTTAACCTCTATTTCATTCTCTCCCACAGACAATATGGATGTTACAGAGCCTGCTGAAAATCATATCCATGTCAACCTCTTCATGTTCATAATCTCAGCGTTCTGTGAACATGATATAATAAAAACTACCCTGAAAACATTCCTAACAGTCACACAAACCAAATCCCCAGTCATAAACACACACACACACACACACACATAAGCAGTAAAACACGCCGGAACCACATGGGGGCCAAAAAGGTCACAAACCACCTGTTGTCATAAAACCCACCCCACATGCTCATTTCCGGTCATAAAAAACAGCTGGCATAATACCATAAAAAGGCCATAAATCATTTTTGACACCGACTCCCCTATACTAACTACTCACAAACATTTGCCATTTAGTTTTGTATGGAGGTAAAAGTGTTGTAAACTTGAGAGCTTGGAGATTTGAATCTGAGCACATGTACTGTACAATAAATATTGATCTTATGTAAACATTTTAAATCTAGTACAGCAGATTTCAGTCCCTGTTAAGGCCATTGCACACTGAGTCTGAAATTCGCATCCGAAATGTTCGCACGTTTAAAAAAAAAAATCAACCTCTTGTTATGTCAATCGCGCTTGCACACTGCCTCCGAAACTTTTGTCCGTCATAAAAAATTCGGATCAGGTTCGATTTTCTGCGTTTTTCGCATCCACAGCCAGCATTTTGAGAGGTTTTTTGACTATTCAGACCCACCGTACAAGCGAACGACACAATCCAGAATGGCATCTGATAAGTTGATAGCCTACACTTCGTCTCGCAGCACAAAGTACTGTATGATAAACAAACCATACAGCTGTTCTGTATGCCCAGCGTTTCTGCCGGCCGTGTGTGTGTGTGTGTGTGTGTGTGTGTGTGTGTGTGTGTGTGTGTGTGTGTGTGTGTGTGTGTGTGTGTGTGTGTGTGTGTGTGTGTGTGTGTGTGTGTGTGTGTGTGTGTGTGTGTGTGTGTGTGTCTTTTTTGATGGTCTTCTTTTTAATATGTGGCTCCAGTATCGCTAGCAAAGCATCAAACTGTTCCATTGACAATTGACATTCTGAGGTCAATTTTGAATCGCTCGGGATAATTGCGCAACTCCTTGATGAGCTGAAACTCTCCTTCCTCTCGGCACAAGATTGGATGGAACCTCTTTTTCTTCTTTTTCTGTTTTAAAGAAGAGAGAGGGCAACAAAATCATCCTCACTGCTTGACGAATCCATTTTGTATTTTTTGCGTTTTTTTTCCGCAAAGGTTTAATAAATACGCATCGGACTCAGTGTGCAAGGTTTCTGTGCGTGACGAATTTTTAGGGTGATGAACACGAAAAAACACATACGAAAAAATCGGACTCAGTGTGCAATGGCCTTTACACATGCTACATGTAGTTATTATAGTAATAACTAGAGTATACATGCATAATTACATGCAACTAGCCCTAAATGTAATCTAATATTAACTCTAACCCTATAGTAAGTACTGTACATAGTTAATTGATATTACTCAGTACTTAGATGTATAATCACACTATAACAAGGACACCTTCAAAATAAGTGTAACCCAAAACCCACTTGTGCACATAAAGTCCAAAAGCAAGTGAGCAGCACCAGGTTTGGATGAGTGGCAATGAAGCCTCGCCCATTCACAAGAGCAAGAACAATCGATTCCTGACCAATCAAATCAGGCAATTCTGGAATATGATGATGTATTAGCACCATGGCAGGTGTAATCAGCTGTAAATAAACTGTATCTTGGCTCTAAAATGATTATCCACAAACATCAACAGAAACAGTAATGTGGCCTCTCTAAATGACCTCTAAGTCACTTCACATTTGACCTCTGCATTCCACTGTGTGTCCATGAGAGTTTTCCAGCACATAATATTGTCCCTTATGTAGCAAAAGCACAATAACGTTCTGCGTGCAAACAGCTTGCGCATTGGCGGTGCGCCGGTGATGTCAGACAATGTTTTTAATTAGAGTGTGAGAAAGTGTGTACATGCAGCAGATGTACAAGCGAGCCTTTCTGTGTTCTTGAGGAAGGGTATCGCAACCTTAGGGAAATCTGATCCAGCCACACACGTTTTCTAACAGCCAGTGCTCAACTAACGCTCTTTCTGCCTTTTAATCTTTAATGGTGTGTTGTAAAAGCCGAGATCAAATTAAGCCTTTAGGACCAGGCCATTTAGAGCTGGTAATGATATCAGTAACTAAATCATCTCCAGCGGTAATAAAGTATGCCATTTGATTAAGCTCTATATTAATGCCAACAATGCACTAATGTTTACCATGTGGTAAGTAAACCGACAATGTTACTGTAGAGCAGAAGTCAGCAACCTTTTTGACATGAAGTGCCATTTTTAATCTATAATAGTAATCACATTGTCATATCACCTTCCCCATGTAATATAATACAATATAATATTTATATAATATTTATAAGTATCTACTGTATATTTAAGTAATATCTAAACATGCCCGTTTATTATATTATGATCTCGAAGACTACACTTAAGACTGGAGAGTCATCTTGTGTTGGATGGATGGATGGATGGATGGATGGATGGATGGATGGATGGATGGATGGATGGATGGATGGATGGATGGATGGATGGATGGATGGATGGATGGATGGATGGATGGATGGATGGATGGATGTACAGACATACAGACAAAGTAACCAATAACCACTGTAATTGAACGAGGTTTTAATAGACAGTAGCCTTTGATTTATCAAATGTGGAATATTTAGTTTTTAGTGTTCCATAATCTTTATAGCAGACTGTCCTCAAAGTCAGACATGTACAAGCAACAGCAAAGCACCATGGGAGAAATGCTCCACTGGGCTATATCAAGCCATCCAGCAATTCACACATTAAACTCTGGATATCTACACAGGGGAATGATTTCATAAGAGTGCCATAAGAGATCCTCTTATAAAAGAGAAGAAAGAGGGAAAAAGACGGTTTTCAGCCTTTTTTGTCACTGCCAGATCTTAAAGATAAACAGAGAAATCCACCCACTCATGCCAAGACGGGAGGGGTCCTCCTCCTCCACCACCTCTCCTCCTCAGCGTCTCTGCACCAGACGCCTGCTCTCTCTCAGGTCAGCCTTATATTCTCCATTTCCCCCACCCTCTGGGTCTATCAGTGGCAAGATATATTTTCAGTTGAATGCTGGGAGATTGAGTTTGAGGCTGTTGTTTAAACACAGAACACAAAATGTGTGCAAGACTGTGATTGGCTGCCTTATGGAAATTGGGGTGTATAACAAAAAAAAGGACACATTTGAAATACCTAAGTGAATAACAACAAGGAATCTGAGTCCTACTGTGTTTTTACAATAATAGAATCACTTTATCCTGATAGCTTTATTTCTCTTTCATTCTCATTCATATTTTCTTCAAGTATCTACTAAAATTACTAAAATTCATTAGAAAAATATAAAAAGAGACACAAATAAGGCAAGCAGTAAGTCTATGGCGCTGTACATTTAAATAGCATACTTGAATTTAATGAGAAACGTTAGAGGTCTATTCTCAATAATGGAGAAAAGATATGCGAGTTTACTAGAGTCCTTTTCTCAGAAAAATCTGAGAAGCAGGAGACTTTCATTAAGCAAAAATCTCAATTTAACATCCCTGCAATGTAGGAGAAACAATTGAGACGAGATTTAAAGAGATTTGTAAGTGTACTCATTCATTGTAATCAGAGTATTGCAAGAAAATCAATACTGCTAACAGTAATATGAGGCTAAGAATATAGTAAGTGATCGTATTTCATACTACAATTAATTTTGATACAATACAACAATTTCCAATTTATCTCTAAAGCAATCCTGGCATCTGCTTAAAGGGATACTCCACCCAAAAATGAAAAATCTCTCATCATTTACTCATCCTTAAGTTGTTGCAAACCTGTACGAGTTTCTTTCTTCTGCTGAACACAAAGGAAGATATTTTGAAGAACGATTGGAACTTTGGCACCATTGACTTCCATAGTATTTTTTTTTCTACTATGGAAGTCAATGGTGCCAAAGTTCCAATCGTTCTTCAAAATATCTTCCTTTGTGTTCAGCAGAAGAAAGAAACTCATACAGGGTTGCAACAACTTGAGGGTGAGTAAATGACGACAGAATTTTCATTTTTGGGTGGAGTATCCCTTTAATAAAACCGCAATTTAAAGGGATAGTTCACAAAAATGAAATCTCTGATATCATTTATTCACCCTCATGATGTTCTAACCATTTTGACTTTATTATATGGAACTTAAAAGATATTTTGAAAAATGTTGGAAAACTGTCAGAAGAAAGAAAGTCATACAGGTTTGGACTGAAATTATGGTGAATTAATGCTATTTTTTGGGGGGGGGGGGGGGGTTAACTACATCTATAAGCTCAAAAGTTGAAACTGACCTGGCTGTGTCCCTGTCCATGAATGTGGGCCGCATGGGTCAGTGGATGAACCCTAGAACAGTGACAGATGAGTAGAAGCAACAGACAAGGCCACACTGACCTCCAAAGCTGTTGACATGGCAATAGTCTCACTCTCCTCACATATACATCAGGAGGTTACAGGGATAGACAGTGCTGGGGTTGTACAGGTGTCTCTTACAAACTTATTCTGTCTCACAGAGATCCTGGAAGTCTGCTGATCCTGTTATCAGCTGGAAATATTGCCAACATCAACAGCTGCACTCAGAAACTCTATCCATCTATCTGTCTGTCCAATGTACTAAATTTCAAACTAATGGCAATGATAAGCTCAAATATCCTGATTTCAAAAAGCCTTTACAATTTTAGAAAAAACCTTTGATGACTGTAATGCAACACTTTGGGTTACAAAATCCTAATTTCAACAGAACCTTTGCCTCAGGAAAAAAATGTGTATTCTAGCAACCCATTTGCTAAGATTTTCGAGGTTTCATTATAGCAGTGATAAAAGTGTGAATTATAACCAATTTTAACTGGAATCTGTGCATGTCTTTTGTCCCTGACCTTTATCTCTATGGAAATAAAAACATTTCTCAAAGCTCTCTGCATTACAGCAAATATGTGCCATTAAAAGGGAAGCAAGGTCAATGTCAGTGAAGAGAAGGTAAAACATGGCACCAGTCATTAGCTGCGTTTCCACTGTCAGACCAAAACCCAGGCAAATGCCTGCCAGGGCCAGTAGCGTTTCCACGGTCACTTCCGGGGCCTGATTGGGCCTCGTCGGGTCTTCCACTGGTTCAACAGGCAAGGCCAGCTCGGGCTTGAGAATTGGTAACAAACAAAGGCAGAGTTTATCTGAGTCTGGAGAGGGCAGCGGCGCAGATGATTTCATATACCAGCATCATCATTAAAGAGTTAGTTCGCCCAAAAATGAAAATCATCCCATGATTTACTCACTCAAGTCATCCTAGGTGTATCTTCTTTCAGACGAACACAATCGGAGATACATTTTAAAATATCCTGGCTCTTCCAAGCTTTATAATGTGAATGGATGGGAGTTGAGATTTTGAAGGCCAAAAAATGCATACATTTATTGCATAAAAGTAATCCATACAACTCCAGGGGGTTAATAAAGGCCTTCTGAAGAGAGATCTCTGATGAGACATCATCTCTCATGACACTTTTGTTTCTCCCTGCTGCACGCGTTCATGGGTTTTGAAGGAGGCGTGGCTTTCGAGAGCGCTATGAAGGGAGGGTGTTATGCTTTCAAAGCTACCTCACTATTGCTAACCTCGCCGAAAATTGCTTTTCCTGCCTTTAACATGTTCAAGCTCATCTTTACATGCTCTTTCAATAAAATCAGATACTGACTGATACATTACACTTTTTTTTCACAGACACTCTTTTTCCCTTAATTGCACTTTTTTTCAGCATTTTAATTCCAAGATGAGATTATTTCAGTTAGCTGCCACATACAGCCATCTCAGCTGCAAAAAGATTGTAAAAAATGATCTTAAGTAGAGAGGGGGTGAAGAAAAACAAAAGGTGTGAGACAATATGTATGCAAATGAACCCGGGTAGAAGTTCCCAGAGGGAACGTGGATTAGTTATGATTTATGGAAATTCATCAGGCCGTTATATACTTTAATTCAGGAAACATATAGAAAAATTACAGGTCCTTTTCAAATAAGGATGTACATTTGTTTGCGTAAAATCTGCCTCTCCAATAAACACAGAGTATTCCGGCATAAATTAGAGACACTAAATAAAAAAATATGAACACATATCTAAAGCCAGAATTATGAAGTATAATTCTTCATTATAAATCATTCCACTGGCAGACACATTTATGAATCAAAATACTCTACACAGAGAAAAACAGTTACTGTATGGTTTACCTGTTGATTGCATAATATTCCTATTTTAACAATACATTTGGAGTAAATTTGCCCCGTTCTTTGAACATTTAGAAAATGGGTCACCATTCAATTTAACCATGCAATATGGTCCCTTCATGGTATCTGTGTTCTCTCTTGGTACCCATTGGCAAGCTCCATCATTAATCAATACACTCATCCGTCTGTAACACTATATTCCTCCAGCAGAAAAGTAACCCTTCTTGTGTTTTCCAATTTTAATAAACTGCAATTTTAATGGGATTATCTGTGGCGGATTGCCGCACCAGAGCAGATGTCCAGTGCATGTCATTCCCATGGCACCGTCTGAATAAATCTGGACTGCCATTTCTCAGAATCCTTGGAGAGAATCGGATTTTCAGGCACACTGTTTACTCTCATCTCTGATAACTGTGCCTTTTCGTGCATGCAACTGCAATGCAACTTACAGTATATGAATGCAACCTGAAACACAAAAGGGCCCTAAACAGCTGAGCAACTTTATTCTTATTCGCTAACCACACAAAATTCATAACCATAACCCGCTGCTAAAAGCTTTAAAATAGAGTGCTGCATTGTATTTACATTCATTTTAGCACAAACACACACCTTTTTATGTACATTTGGCTCAAGACTGTGCCTTATTACTATCTGATTAGCAAAATTTCTATAGATAATTGGTCACAAATACAGCATAGACAACATGCTCATTCTTAATAAATTAGAATAAAAAAGTGTGCATTAACAGCTGTCATAACTGATGATTATTATTTCAAAAACGAATTTATATTATGGCAGAGAAAATGCCTCATATTACCCATTAAGCAATAATAATCCTATATTATCGAACATTATGCAAAAACGTGCATAGGGTACAACATAGGAACGGATATACCTTGTGGGTGTCATTAGTGAAAGAACGCAGCAGGGACGCTATACAATAGAGACGGACAGTAATATTGTTTGGACAAGTCAGCACTGAACATGTAACAAGTGAAACAACAGGGGAAATGTTAGGGCTTATCTTTCTCAGATGAATTCAGATACAGCCTTCAAAGAGGTTCATTTTCCGTCCAATTTGAACACGACACTGAGTGTTATTATTCTCCTCATTTCACGCACAGGTAATGTCGGCAATCCAACGGACACAGAGAGAGTCGAGAGAGAGAGAGTAGAGAGAGACAGAAGGGGAGAGAGAGAGAGAGAGAGAGAGAGAGAGAGAGAGAGAGAGAGGAGAGGGAGAGAGAGAGAGAGTTTCACTTAAGACCTGTGATAAATTAATGATCAAGCCGTAACAGCATTAGACAATAAACAAATCAAATTACTTTGTCAAGAAAACTACAGGGCCGGTTCCTGACTGTCCCATGTCACTATAATACTGAGGTAGCGTTGACCTCTCTCGTCTCTGTAACCTAGTTTGTAGCAGTCCAAAGGAAGAGTAGTGTGTTGAGAGTGAATCATCACTCATTCTACAAAGCTTGTGCATGAGAGCAGCTACTTGTACTTTGTTATAAGGTTTACAACAAAGACAGGATTTTGCTTTAAAAATTAGACAAAATCTCAAAAGTTGAACTTACTTGTTTTTTTTTTACTTTGATGCATACTTTGAGGTCAGTAAGACCTTAATTTTGAAAGAAGTTAATATGTTTATTCATTAAGGACCCAAAAATAAAAATAAAAACTGTCATCATTTACTCACCCTCATTTCGAAGAATGTCTATTACCAAACAGTTTATGGGCCACACTACTATTTTTTTCCATACTATGGAAGCAGACATAATTTCTACAAAAATACTAAGCCGTTTTCAACATTGATGATAATAATAAGAAGAATTTCTTGAGCACCAAATCAGCATATTAGAATGATTTCTGAAGGATCTTGTGACACTGAAGACTGGAGTAAAGGCTGCTGAAATGTCAGCATTGCAATCACAAAATAGTTATTTATTTTAAATTGCAACACGCGCACGCACGCACACAGACACACACATTTTTTATGTTTTATGGGGACATTCCAGAATGATTTTTATACTGTACAAACAGTATATTCTATCCACTAACCCTAAAGGCCGGTACACACCAAAGAACTAGCGCTGACGAAACAGTGGAACACACCAAAAAAAGGTCGACGGACGCTCAAAAACAGACCGACATTGCTTGATGGCCAACTTTCGGCTTGGTGTTGTCCCGGCTTTAACACTACTCCTAAACTTAACCATCACAGAAAACTTTCTGCCTTTGTACATTTAAAAAAAAAAAAACATCCCTTAGTCTGATTTATAAGCTGTTTTCGTCATGGGGACAAAAAAAATTGCACACAAAATGGAAATATCCAAAATCCTTGTCGTTGTGGGGACATTTTTTTGTCCCCATGAGGAAAACAGCTTATAAATCAGTGATGTTTTTGAAAATGTAAAAATGCTGAAAATTGTGTCCCCATTTGTAGGGTTTACCAGGAAAACACACACACACACACAAATACATAATATGCAAATACATAATAATCTTACAGTCCCATGTCAATAGAATTAGGAACCTTTAAATGGCAATTTCCCACGTCTCATATAGCACAGTCAGGTCAAGCACTACAGCAGTTTGCTAAGGTCTACATGAAGTGTATGCCCCAAATGAGTTCATTAGACACAGCACAACAAAAGCAGCAATGCAGCAAAGTGCAGCAGACGGTGACAGCAAACACACGGCCCTGCGCGTTTCATCTGACAATGCGGCGTGTTTCCTCTGTTTCCACACAAGCTATGCAATTAAACCAGCCACGTAGCGAGCATGTGGTAATTCAAGCTCTAAAGCTCCAACCCAGAAGCCAAAGCGCATAGCCCTAGGAACGTCAAGTAATGAGATAGTTTCCTTTTCCTCTGCTATTTTTGACAGAATGGTATGGACAGTAAGGGAAGGGTGTAAAGAAAGAGGAGGCTGGGGGAAAAAAAATTCTGCTCTCTCTTCTCCTTTTCCCTCACCCTCTCGCTCCTCTTGTTCTGAAGGCACTGGCCCGCCATTCTCTATCCAATTTTAATGAAGTGGGTCTCACTACGATGCTGGTGAAAATTGCCTTTTGGTCTCTGCATGTTGTGTGTGTGTGTGTGTGTGTGTGTGTGTGTGTGTGTGTGTGTGTGTGTGTGTGTGTGTGTGTGTGTGTGTGTGTGTGTGTGTGTGTGTGTGTGTGTGTGTGTGTGTGTGTGTGTGTGTGTGTGTGTGTGTGTGTGTGTGTGGAGAGAGAGAGAGAGTGTGAGAGAGTGTGAGAGTAGGGAGGAGTGAGAGAGAGAGAGAGAGAGAGAGAGAGAGAGAGAGAGAGAGAGAGAGAGAGAGAGAGAGAGAGAGAGAGAGAGAGAGAGAGAGAGAGAAGAGAGAGAGAGAGGAGAGAGAGACCGGAGCACTCGAGGCCTTTTAAAGTAACACCAAGTAAATTTTCCTCTTCGGTCGCCCTACTGGTTGGAAACAAAATTGTCCATTGCCGCTGTCGTAAATAATCTAGCCTACCGTCGCACGCACGCTCGTTTATCCTGCCACAGACAAGGTAGAGTATGTTACATGATTTCATGAAAGGATGATGTATTGCGACATCAGAAACGAAATAAAACGAAATAATGACTATTGTAGCGCTTGACGTAAAGCAGTCGAATTTTGTAGTTCTTTTTGTGCACGGGTTCCTACCCGAAAACCGAAGTTACATTGTGCCATTAAAAGACACACAGACCACGTCAGGCTATGGTAGACGAGTCATTTAACTTATTTTAGGTCGATGTACCATCACAAGGGGCTTGGAAATATATTATTAAGGTTGAAAAACTACTTAGTGTTACTTTAATCTCTAAATGTGTGTGTGAGAGACTATGTGATTTATGGACTACATGCTCATGGTGTCATCAAGAAATAAATGCTCACATCACATGATATTCCTGACAGCAGACACTGAACTAATTCAAAACACACAATGTGGATCAACGAGGCTTAACAGGGAATATTCTCAGAATGTTCTGATAAGGTTCTCTCAAAGTTATAGATAAACATTAATATAGTAACATTAATAAAACGTTCATTCAGAGTTATCTGGTCTTTAATAATGCTCTCAAAACGTTAACATAAAAACATTATTTTTACATTGCCCATGGAATGTTTTTTTTTCCCAGTTAGATGTTCGTCTAATGTTCGTGGTGGTGCATCCCTTTAAATGCAAATGAACTGCTGCTCCTGGCCCCTTTTACAGAAGAGGGTGGAGCCTTTACAACTTTACAGCAGTGGGTGGAGCCTTTACAACTTTACAGCAGTGGGTGGAGCCTTTACAACTTTACAGCAGTGGGTGGAGCCACATTGGGTGCAGCTTTGAACCAGCAGTGGGTGGAGCCTTTACAACTTTACAGAAGAGGGTGGAGACTTTACAACTTTACAGCAATGGGTGGAGCCTTTACAACTTTACAGCATGGTGACCAGCATGGGTGGAGCCTTTACAACTTTACAGCAGTGGGTGGAGCCAGCAGTGGGTGGAGCCTTTACAACTTTACAGCAGTGGGTGGAGCCAGCAGTGGGTGGAGCCTTTAGAACTTTACAGCAGTGGGTGGAGCCAGCAGTGGGTGGAGCCTTTAGAACTTTACAGCAGTGGGTGGAGCCAGCAGTGGGTGGAGCCTTTAGAACTTTACAGCAGTGGGTGGAGCCTCCCAGAGGGTGGAGCCTTTAGAACTTTACAGCAGTGGGTGGAGCCTTTAAACTTTACAGAAGAGGGTGGAGACTTTACAACTTTACAGAGTGGGTGGAGCCTTTACAACTTTACAGCAGTGGGTGGAGCCTTTAAACCTTTACAGAAGAGGGTGGGAGGACTTTACAACTTTACAGCAGTGGGTGGATTTTTCCATTATAGGGTGGTTGTTTACATACACTTGACACACATCTGTGTTCAAACACCTTATAAAAGTGAATTTTTCATAATAGGTCCCCTTTAAATGACTTTAGTTAGGCCCTACTGACTGGTTGGTCATATAACAATGTGTAGTTTAAGATTTTGTCAGCCGTATTTTATAATAAATGAATATAATATTAATTCAAATTAATTGTTTTATATAATTAAGGCTAATTATTGCATTACATAAAAAAAATGTAAAGACATTTTTTACAGGTGAAATAATAATTTTTTGTTTTTTCAAATATTTATTTAGAAAATACTTAAATAATCATTAATGGAACCACTAGAAGGAATCGGAACCGCAATTCTTATTTCTAGTCATGATACCCGAAAATTTTGGAAATCCATACAATACATGTAAAATATAGGTTTTATAAATAACTATTCCCAAAACCACAGTAAAAACTCATATGCAACTGAACACAGTTATAAAGTAAAGAGACACACACGTAGCCTATAGAAGAGGACATTGTGACCATCCCGCTAGTGATACTGCTTAAAAATTTATGCCATAATTTTCTCTCATTAATAATGACAGGGTAACTGATTGGTCTGCAAACAGCTGCAGTGTGTGCGTGTGTGATGAGAGAGGATCTGTAGGCCAAATGTACATCATTCAACAGGAATAATGTGCCAGACATCGATGCACTGGGTCACTGTGAAGAAAAGGTGACACTAACTGAGAGAGCAAGAGAAATGGTGAGGTAGAGGGTGAGGAAAAACAGAGCAAGGAAAACACACGTTTGTGTTGACTGTGAGCTAGTCTTTTACATTGATTCACAGCGGCTGTAACTCTAGCTTTGTGATAGGAAGGTTTACTCACCATAGCCACCAGTGTGAAAGCCAACACAAGTCACACAAACACCATTCAACACTGTCAACGTCCACACCTAGCAGTTGTAACCGATGCTAATGGATTCGACACCATGCCTTGGGTGAAACTGTGCTGTGATTACAGACATGAACACTAGACCTCTTAAAATAACACTGTGACTTGCACTGAAGTGTTGATGGCTCTCTGATTTTCACAGCTGGTAATTTCATATGTTCATTAAAAATAACCTGTGCTGTGCACTGAAAAAAAAAAAACACAAGCAACTCTGACAGCTGCTACATGGGACGACTGATTTGATGTATAAAGGGGCAAAAAAGCATCTTGAGCAAAACATGTATCTTGTGCTGTCTAAATGAATACATCACTTATTTCTTAAGCACCTTGCTTTGTAAAGGCCTTTATTGCATAAATTATGGTAATGCAAAACCCTAAATACACTGTCCATACGCTCAATTTGAATATACTCGAAATTCCAGGTGTAAATTATACTTTTACCTGAGCTGATTTACAATTAAAAAACACAAGGCCACTTGTTCATCCACTTTAAATTCACATCTACTGTACAGTAAGAAACAAACAATGTCCAGTCAGATGTGATGGATGCCTCACGCTTAAAAATATTGGCTCTTAAAGGGATACTCCACCCAAAAATGAAAATTCTGTCATCATTTACTCACCCTCAAGTTGTTGAAACCCTGTATGAGTTTCTTTCTTCTGCTGAACACAAAGGAAGATATTTTGAAGAACGATTATAACCAAACAGTTGTTTGGCACCATTGACTTCCATAGTAGAAAAAAAAATACTATGAAAGTCAATGGTGCCAAAGTTCCAATCGTTCTTCAAAATATCTTCCTTTGTGTTCAGCAGAAGAAAGAAACTCATACAGGTTTGCAACAACTTAAGGGTGAGTAAATGATGACAGAATTTTCATTTTTGGGTGGAGTATCCCTTTAATGCAAAGCTTCCATATTTGGGCCTAGGTCATCCTAACCCTGCTTATATTTCAGAGAGGTGGATTTTCTTGTTATTTCTATATTTATATTCTAAAAATGTCACCTAATCAAAATACCACAATATGAAAATAGACATTTCACTACCTTTAGTTACGTTTAGAGGTCACCAGGGTAGGGCAAAATTCAGAACTAAAGAATGGTCTCCAGTTTAATTAATTTAGATTTAAATTAAATTAGAAATTTTAAATTTAAAGAAAATTCAAAACAGGCAGTGAAAAGAAATCTTCCACTCTGGTCCATAAAAGTTAAAAGGATAGTTCACCCAAAAATAAAATCAGCCCATGATTTACTAACCCTGAAGCCATCCAAGGTGTATATAACATTCTTCTTTCAGACGAATACAATCGGAGTTATATTAAAAAATGTCCTGGCTCTTCCAAGCTTAATAATGAGAGTGAATGGCTGTTTGACTTTGGAAGTACATAAAAGCGCATCTATTCCTGATTAAAGTGCTCAACAAGGATCTGCAGGGGTTAATAAAGGTCTTCTGAAGTGAAGTGATGCGTTCGTGCAAGTAAAATATACATATTTAAACACTTTATCAACTAAAATAACTAGCTTCTGGCAGACGGCCGTACACATCGATTTACGCCAAAAGAGTAGCCTAACACTTGAGAGAGAAGAGAGAACTTGACGCACAATGTAATGATGGCAATTGACACCTCTCGCGGTTCAAACAAACAGGGCTGGGCAACCGCGTTCGTCATTACGTTGTGCGTAACTAGCGGCCGTCTGCCGGAAGCTTGTTATATAAGTTTTAAATATGGTTATTTACATTTTTTATTATGGACATATTTAATGTTTTATTATGGACATTTTTTTAAAATAATTCCGATTGTATTCGTTTAAAATAAGAATGTCACATACTGTACACCTAGGATGGCTTAAGGGTGAGTAAATCATGGGCTAATTTTCATTTTTGGGTGAACTATCCCTTTAATTTATTAAATAAAATGCAAATTGTAAAGTAATAAAACTTTTAAACAAAATCTTGATAAACTTTTAAATTACATTTTATTTCTACTTCTCTTTTTAAAACTGGAATTGCAATTCTGCATTATCTTTAACCTCAGATCAAATTCAGGAATTGATTAAGGGGCCATTTACACGACAACATTTTCAACTAAAAACTTACAATTTATATGCGTTTTGGCCGTTCATTTACATGACAACGGCATTTTGGGGGCCTGAAAACGTGCAAGGTTTTGAAAACGATACCGTTATCCGTGCAGCTCAAATTTGTGAAAACAGTGACGTCATGCACATGCGTATTACGTGTTCAGTCTATAGTGTTTCTTTACAAAGTGACATTGCCAACAACTGGCCTGGCATAAAACGGCATAAAACAGCATAATACAGCGGTCTGTAGTCATGATTGTGGATCCGTGTGAACGGGATTGTTTTGACAATGGTGTCGTCTGTATGCGAAAAATGTTTTTGTTTTTTAGAGGCTCTTAAATGCAGTAAATGGACATACCATTTTCCCTGTATGCTTCCTTTCAAAACAAAGCCAACATGATTATAAAGTAATTAGCCAACTGCAAGCATGTCCACTTGGCTAACTAGAAATCATCTAGCTAACTGTGTTAACAAGCCAATGGTTTCACTCGACAAGCCACTGCCAAACATTTGGGTGGCCAAAAACTCTTTAATGTAGTGAATGCAGTAGAAGTGTTTCAATTACCATTGGGCTAATATTTTTGTAGCAGACAGAGCCCAGGCGTCTCTGAGCTAGCTGGGCTGCTGAGGGGGGTGATTTATTGTTGCTTGCGTGTTTGAGACAGCGAGGAAGGAAGGTAATCAGCATGGAGCTGCAGTTTAATGCTGTTTCAGGGTCATGGTGCACTTTGCACTCGACTCTTGCATTAAATATGCTCTTGTTCCTCCATCACATACTGTCTCTTTGTCCTCCATAAGAGTTGTTAACACTAAAATGTGTTGGAAGTTACAAAGTATAGACCATTTGCAAAGATCAAGCTAGTCATAACCATGGCAGTGGAGTGGTGCCTGAAAGCACTGACACCAAAAGGTTATGACGGGGACAAAAAGTTTGTGGGTTTGCTTGGAAAGTTTGCGAGTCCATGGACGAAACATTGCGATGCCACCTTACATCTTACACACCTGCTAATACCATATGTGCAAAGAAGACTCACATTGTGGCTTGATAACTGCCCTTGTTACCCCTGTCTACAATCCAATCACAAGAGACCGGATCTGCCTTTTTTTTTTTTGAGTGACGGCATTAAAGGCACAATATGGAACTTTTCAGCTTTCAAAATAGCAAAAATAACTGTATCTATGTTATATATTTCTTTTAGTTGTGTACTAACATTATCCCAAAAGTTCCCACCAACTTTCAAATCCGGAGAAATTTAAATTTTAATTTGAAGACACGGGCCGTGTCTTTATTTCCGTTTCGTCGCCTGTCTATGACGTCATATAACCTTTGACTCTAGTTTCTCTAACTTCGTGCGGATCCCGGCGAAAAACCGCCAAACGCAAATGTAAACACCGGACGCACGTCACTAAAATAAAAGAAGACGATAAAAAATCAATAGTTGGATATCAATAATGGACCATGATTATGCTTTGCCTGCACGTTCTGCTGCTGGAGGCAGATCCGTGAAGCGGAAACGCACGGGTGACAGAAATGACTCGAGAAGGGTTTGGGACAGGAGAAGAGACATGACTCGCGTTAACATTGGAGTTGCATTTCCACGAGCTTCGTGACGAACTGGAACTACAGAGAGATGCCGATCTCGCTTGCATTAATAAACAAGTAAGCACCCATTCAGCTAACTATATCTATCCGTAACTTATATGTTGTGAAACGATGATGGCATGTGTAAAACGCAGACGGACTAGCTCTCATGTACAGTATAATGTAAATTCACATTTGTTGTAGATATAGCTGCAGAAAGTAGATTCATATGCAGTTCACCATCTTTTTCAATATCATAGTATAAACGTAATTATAATTATTAACGAAAGGTGACCGTGTTTTTAACATCTATTAATACTAGCTAGATGGAATATTGATTCAATAGCCCTGATAATTCATATATCTCTCCGTTCGAAGAGACGTGATTTTAAAAACACTAAGTTAGAATGAGTGAGGAATGTGGGGAGCGACAGAGCGCGCATGTTCATTACAATGGCATTACATAAAGTTAATAGCCGTAACTAAACGTAACAAGAATAGAGATATAATATAAATAACAACACATTACCTCGTCAGTGAACATGTTATCTGCTGGAGATGCTAGATGGCTGAATGACAGATCGCGCGTGTCCCAATGAACATCGTATAGCTGGTTCGCGCGCACTCCCTCTCTCTCTCTCTCGACAACGACAACAACTCCCATGAGCACATGCTCTTTCACGACGTCATCAGAATACGTCTTTTGCTATTATTTTGATTGAGTGACCCCTGGTGGCCAAAAGTTACATACTGTACGTTTAAATGGAAATTATCTTATTAGCAACACTCTAATGTGTTCCCAAGATCCCCGATGGTGAATTTGAATTGACTGTTGGCATCAATATTTCATTTATTCAAATGTTTCACCAAGTCACCTTTCACATGCACTGGCACTGGCACCTCTCTTATCTGTCTGTTTGCTGACACTCACAGGACATGAGCAGGTGATTCTTGCACACAACTAATTGCACTTATAGACGAATTGAGACCATACAGCTTTATCAATCTTTCTTAATTTTAAGTTGACCTACAACTCTAAATTTAAGACGTGTTTAGCATTGATGCTAGGGTGTACAGCTAACACAAAAGACCCAATATGACTGTAACGTTAAACATGTTGTTATTATTTTATACATTTTATACATATTTTAAACTGAAAAGCACTTCCAAAGTGGAATGATCTAATTTTGTTTACACCCTCCACCTGTGTCCTTGTTTACAGTGTTCCAGACCAAAGTATTAGTGTTGCAGGATTTTCTTTGTCCATGCCCTTTTATATACAGCATCAAAACCTGAATAGCCTAAAGGAAATGTCTGTTGACTTCCCCCACATTATGTTCACAAGCACAGACACAAACACACAGCTGAGGTAATTTCTACTCCTCTCAGAACATCAGGTAAACTGCACTTGGCAGTGTTAAGACAACACGTGGTTGAGAAAGAGGCCGTGTGAGTGAGTCTTTTATTTATTTGCCAAATCGTTGTTTTTTATATCCCTTGGTTAGGCATATCTGACACAAATCTTCCAATATAAACATGGACAAAGACAATCCGTGTGTGTGTGTGTGTGTGTGTGTGTGTGTGTGTGTGTGTGTGTGTGTGTGTGTGTGTGTGTGTGTGTGTGTGTGTGTGTGTGTGTGTGTGTGTGTGTGTGTGTGTGTGTGTGTGTGTGTGTGTGTGTGTGTGTGTGTGTGTGTGTGTGTGTGTGTGTGGTGGTCTTTGGAGAGCTAATTTATCTCTAAGGTGGGCATTATCCATTATTAACTGTCTTTGGCACAGACTGAAAAGCATTGTAGAAGCCTGATCACTGAGTGGATGTGTTTAAAACCAGATTCATCTTCACTAAGAGAACAGGTCTAATGGTTGGGTCTCTCCAAATAATCATTACAATTGTGTACAACCAATGTCACAGACAGACAGACAGACAGACAGACAGACAGACAGACAGACAGACAGACAGACAGACAGACAGACAGACAGACAGACAGACAGATAGATAGATAGATAGATAGATAGATAGATAGATAGATAGATAGATAGATAGATAGATAGATAGATAGATAGATAGATAGATAGATAGATAGATAGATAGATAGATAGATAGATAGATAGATAGATCGATGGAATGGATGGACAGAATGATCTGCAGTGAGTTGAAATTACTGCAAATTCCTGGAAGTCACATCTCGGCCATATCTGATGCCAGGCACAGCGGTGTATTGCCCAGCAGGCTCAAAGTCACTGGGCAGAGGTTTGGAGCATGAGCAGCACTACAAGGGCAGGGCTCCTCAGGAGTGCATACACATGCCAAAAAAATATGCCAAAACTGCAATTTTTGAAGGAGTCACCATGACACCCCATCTGCACTATAACTGTATATTTACATCAAATTATTACCAAGTCATCACTGTTGTTCAAAACAGCACGTATAATCATCTAGACTTTAAATTCTGCATAGTCACTTGTTATTCCTAAAAAGCTGTATTTATAAAGTAACATTTTCTTGCCTTTACCACACAAATCTTCATCCAAAAGACTAGATGCTTTTCTAATACCTCTTCTGCATAAGCAAAAACAGCAAAATGGAGAAGAAAAGCAGAGCTGTTGCTGAAAGCCATGCCTGAGATTGGGGATTTCCTCAGCTCAAGAGAGCTAAATCAGCAGTGCACACTCCATCTTCAGCGGCCGCTTGTCAGTATTCACTGGTTTAGAATCAGTTCAGAAGACATGACACCTACATAATGTAAGCTACAAGCGTGAGATGGTTAGAGGTACAGTGAACATCTGAATGAACCTGTTCTCTGTGGGGTTGTTATAACTTTTTCTTTTTGATAATACTGCTGAAAACACCATGATGAACCTTCCCGCTAGCCAAGCCTGCCAAGATGTTCACAAGCAAAATGTAACCACTTAAGCCAGTTTAAAAGCCAGCAGGGCACCAGAAGAATGTTAAGAAATGTTTTTCAGAAGGGAAAAGTTTAAATGCTAACTTCTAATATATTTACAATAATAAATACATATTTCTATTGATATAATAAACGCAGACATTGTTATTTTTTTAATGTAAAATATAGAAAGTAAAGTATAAAAAATAAATATAATTATTTCATTATCACATTGCCCAAATGCACGCATGGTCCAGGGATTGGCTGTGTAAAATGTCTCATTTTTAAGAGATTCCTCCATTTACATCACATCCATCTATAACCATTTTCCACCATTCCCTTTCTACATACAGTAACAAGCGTGCATTTTACACTAAGCTATTATCATGTCAAAGTTTGGCTTCTTCCCCTCACACAGACATCCTTAGATGGGAATTATGTCATTCACACAAGTATAGTTAACAGTACAGTACCGAATCGAGTTTCAGTCTGTGCTTCTTCTTTTTTTTATTCCCTTCAGAGGCCCACTAAGTTATAGTGACAGTTATTATGGCTGGCTGTTATGTTTCATTACTATCAGTTAAGCTGCCAAAAACACTTAAAGAAGACAGCCGTCTCTCTTTTCTCTTCATAACACTGATATAGTGAGGTGAGGTGTCTATTATGCCCCATTATTCTCTTCTAGCAGATGACAACTTCAGTGTGTCTTTGTGTTTTGCAAAGCTGCTATAGCTGCTCAACCTTCAAATACTTTGTTAGCATTTCCTGCAGCATGCTTTCAGAAACCCTCCACCTTCCCCAGCTCCACCTGTATAGATCTGCTACCGGTAATTCACGTAGGATATATTGTACAGCAGCAGAATGTCTTACTTGCTCACAGCAGAGTGTTGTGTATGTTTTGGCAGTAGCAAGTCCCGTACTTTCTCTGCAGCAGCAGCAATAACCAACAGTAGATCCATTCCACCAAGACCAAATATATCAACATAGTCATACCCATTACCATGCCAAACACTCCGAGAGTTGTCATGACCGAACTATTTTTTCCAAATGAATTTGATCACAACTGACAATTCAGAGATTCTGCAGAACGGAAGATTATAATTGAATAAGGTCTGGAATGTCAGTATACTCCTCACATAAGCTTATACTGTATGGTTTCAGAAGACTTGAAACACAATCCACAAATGTTTGTGTATATACACACAGACAAGACAACAGAGAGAAATCCACAGAATCACGACATGAGTAGAGCAAGGTTGGCTATGTTGTTTTTGAGGCAATCAGTACATCACACCACAATAAACTGATAAAACGTGAAGTTTGTGTCCTTGTTCTGCCTTTGCTGTATGAAACTAAATGCAAACACACTCAGCTGTGTCTGACTAACAATGATGCTAGTCATAAAAGCAGAACAAGGTTTAGAATAAAAAGAATTTTTCTGTGAACTCAGTGACTGCTGATGGAGTAACGGCTCAATCACTTTGAGCAGGCATGCTCAACCCTGGTCCTCGAGGGCACACTGTCCTGCAGAGTTTAGCTCTAACCCAATCAAACACACCTGAGCCAGCTAATTAAGGCTTTCAGGATTACTGGAAAGCTACAGGCAGGTGAGTTTGATCAAGGTTGGACCTAAACTCTGCAGGACAGTGGCCCTCGAGGACCAGGGTTGAGAATGCCTGACTTTGAGCAATACATTTTTTGGCTAACTATAATGGATAAGACTGCTTTCAGACATCAATCAATCAATCAATCAAATTTTATTTGTATAGCGCCTTACAACAGCCAAAAGGTGCACAAGGCGCTTTCCAGTAAAAGCATCAATAGACAACAGAAAAAAGGGAAAGAACAAAACAAAACACAAATATCAGCCAGAGTCGGAGATTACATGTTAAAAGCTTGACTGAACAGATGTGTTTTTAACTGTGATTTAAAAGCACTCAACACGGTGATGCTTCGTAGGAGTGTTGGTAAAGCGTTCCAAAGTTTAGGGCCCTGGACAGCAAATGACCGGCCTCCAAACTTTTTATATTTAAATTTAGGAATGACCAGATTGGTGTGTTCAGATGAGCGCAGAGTTCTGGGTGGATGATAGATCGTTACTAAATCGGCGAGGTAGACCGGGGCCAGACCATTGATGGCCTTGAACACGAACAGCAGGACCTTATACTCCACCCTAAACGTATCGGGAGCCAGTGGAGCGAGCGGAGGACGGGGGTGATGTGCGAGCGTTTGGAGGTGTTGGTGAGGAGACGTGCTGCCGCGTTTTGAACCAGTTGAAGCCGATTAAGAGATGATTGATTAAGTCCAGTGTAGAGGGCATTACAGTAGTCAATCCTCGAGCTGATAAAGGCATGAATGACTTTTTCAAAGTCAGCTCGGGACAAGAATGGTTTGACCTTACTGAGAAGCCTTAACAACAGCACTAATCTGTTTGTCGTACTGCAAATTTTTGTCAAAAATAACACCCAAGTTACGTACAGTGGGTGCAAACTGAGGTGTTAGAGGACCAAAACTGAAAGAACTATTGGGTGAGTCAGGGCTGAACAGAATGTACTCTGTCTTTCCTTCATTCAAATGAAGGAAATTCTGGGAAAACCACTGCTTAATGTCCCTAAAGGCAGTCATAGACAGGGTCCAACGCAGAACGACATCTTATTTTAACTCTATTAGATCAGATCTACTCAACATGAAATATTTGGGGTTATTCTAATAAGATGTTTTAAAGAGATTAATATGTTTTAATTCTAATAATATTATTCATTTATACTTTTATTCAGCAAGGACATTAAATTGCTCAACAGTGAAAGTAAAGACATTTCTATTTAAGACATTTCTATTTCAAGAGATTTCTAGGCAACAAATACTTTCTATTCATCAAAGAATCCATTAAAAAAAAGTAAGCACAGTTTCCACAAAGATATTAAGCGGCACAACTGTTATCAACATTGATAATAGTAAGAAATGTTTATGAGCACCGAATCAGCATATAAGAAGGATTTCTTAAGGATCATGTGACACTAAAGACTGGAGTCATGATGCTGAAAATTCAGCTTTGTTATTAGATTTTTAAGTATAGTAAAATAGAAAACAGGCATTTTAAATTGTATTTTTGAGAAAATAAATGCAGTCTTGATGAGCATAAGAGACTTCTTTTAAAAACATTTAAAAATCTTACCGACCCCAAACCTTTGAACAATAGTGTATATGTAGAATGTTGTCAATTTCATTAACCAATAGAATACTACCTAAAATCATGAATGACGAAGGTGAAAATTCCATGTAATTTAATTATTTCTTCCTGGAAAGGTGCGCAATAATGAAACCTAAAGAATGTCAATACAGTGAGGAGCTCAGACTGGTGGAAATAAATCATGTCCATTGCATGGGGTAAAATTGATTTGGGTAGGCTACTGCAGTCACAAGATTCGCTTGAGTAAAAGTGGGCGGCTGTATTAGGTAGTCCTACGGTTTCCCAGCACACAATTACTCTGTAAGTCAGTGGAGGTGTCAGTTCATTGCCTTAACATTTGGTGTGTGGCCACCCTGGGCTGCTTTTATTTCGCTTCACTCCCTCTGGATTAACCTAATGGTACAAAGACACAAAATCCATTGGAGAGAGCAGAGGAAGGCTGTGCACATTACTCGCATACATATTTTTTAGGGAAATTTGACTGAAATGTTTCCACATTCTTTTTATTCTTCACGCAATGTCTTACGCTACTTGATTAGCACAGTTTCCCATGGGTCAGCAGGCCCACGGGCTATTGTGTGGGGTGAAACCAGGAAAAAAAGAAGGGGAAAACAATCAGACAAGTGTTCATTGAATTAGCCATGCCTCAAGGAAAGGGAAGTAAAGTAAAGAGACATAAAGTATCAGCTCCCTCAAATTACTGGAGATCATCTTTTTAATGAGGCTCATACACATTTGCCCACTCTTCTAAGTGAAAGCTAAGTATACAATGAATAAAAGCAGTGATGTACGAATTTGCACATCACCTCTGTCATTTTTTCTCTCTTGCACTCACGTCTACCCTTCGCTGCACTGCAGAATCGCTAACCAGTTTGACTGCTTGTCTGAGATCAGGGTGGATATTGAGCAGCATACCGTATGAAATAATCAACAGCCCAAAGGAAAAGCAGATCTCTGAAAGCTCTGAGAGAATGAATCGAGCAGACACTTTGTATACATCGCATGTTCAGCACGTCAACAAGAGCCATTGTTTGATTAGAAATTGTTACATAAACACATAGTTAGCTTTAGAATAAATCATTTTGTCATCATTTACTCACCTAGTAGTTCCAAAACTATGAAATTTTCTCTTCTGTGGAACACAAAAGTGAACATTTTTAAATGGTCTACTTTTTTTTTTCAATGCTTAAAATGAAAGGAAATACATTATTTAAGAATAACACAGGGTGAGTAAATAATGGCCGAATTTTTGTCAACTATTCATTTAAGCTCCAGAATAGCCTACAAACATTTAATTTACACAAATGCTGGTAAGATCAGACTTGACTTGGTAGTCCTATTTGATCTCTGATGCTGCAATGATTTTGTGATTATATTGCTTTCCCTAATGAGCATAAATGTTTGTGTCAAAACTCTAATTAGACCATCATCAGTACTCTCTGTAGAAATCAATCAGTCTTGTTCTTTAAAGAGACTCTTTTCATTATCCAAATACTTTTGGATTTTTTAAAGAACAAAACTATCAAAAGGATGATAAAAAAATGACCAAAAATGACAATTCTTTCATTATTTACTCATACTCATGTTCTTTCAAAACCCTTTGGTTACCAACATTCTTCAAAATACCTTTGTTAATGTTCCAAAAAAGAAAGCAAGTCATAGAAATAACATTTTTGCTTTACTTTTAAATGCCAAAGTTCTAAAGCTCACCGCTCTATGGAACACTTCAATTTGACTAGACAATTGCTGCATTCTATGACCACTTTTGTGTGTGTGTAAAATTGCCCATAAATAGCCTAATTGACAATTGTACATCTACATTGTTCCAAGCAACTTATTTCCTACATACCTGTGCCAGTTTCATGTACTGTATGATATATCATTCCAAAGTCTCTTTATTCTCATATCATTTTAAATCATTATTTCATGTCCATTCATTCATTTATTTTGTGAGTGTTATGAGCGGTATAATGTACAGCTAGTTATTGCTAAATAAATTTCCGGTGCCTGTCAGTATTTCTTTAAATCTGTTTATTAATAAGTTTATAAGTAACGTAAGTAAATCACCATCACTTATAGTCAAAATGGATTCTCCCTTATGCTCTCCTAAGTGCTCAAATTTGTAACCTCTTCAACCAAACCTGCTTACAATGATTGTTCCTATATTGTTATTCTAATTATAAATTATACTTCATTACACTGTAAATGAATGAAAAATGCTTGCATATGAGTATAAGATGCAGGGCACTTATAGTAGATTGATGGGTACACATGAATGTGCTAAATTTGTCCAAATTGAAGAGTGACACGCCAGAAGCCCCATGAATCAAAGCCAGTAGAATGTTATTGGGCGTTTTGGCTGCCAGCTACACATTCAAAGCCATTAAGATGCTTTTCATGAGCTACTATCAACATCAAACGTTTCTTCTCTGCCAAATAAACATATCACTCATGCTCAAAACTAACATGCTTCATCACCAGACCAAGTAAACCATCTGGAACAGAACCACCCTATAGTTCAAAGCATCATCTGAAAATGTAATCTCTAATATAATTATACAGTGTTAGGAGATCATAAACATTACAACCGCTTTAAAAATGCACTGGTTATCAGGGTTCAAAGAGGTTTTGCACAAGTAAGTCGTGCAGTTTTGACACTCATATTCAAGACTTTGCAGTTGCATCTTTGAAACGTGTGATCCAGACCTCCTACTTCAAAATGATCTCTCCTCAAATGCCTCCGGGGAGCGCTGTGAATGCTAATCCAAAACATTAATGAATTCTAATAGGCCAGAGGTGTCATTTGGGCATTCAATTACCCCCGGAGTATCTCTAATTAAGGGCATGTGAACATCTATTAAATAGCCATGTTCCCAGCAACTCTGGAGTGGAACTTTAATGAAAAACATGACATGATCAAATGCAGAAGTGCGGACAGCTAAAGAAGGCCCAAAACAAAACACGTCAAAACATACTCCAGATCAAATTAGCACTGGTTTTGATTCAGACTGGTGTGAAAAATTATCCACAATAAACACACAACACCATTGCTACACCAAATGTGAAGTGATAACAAGCAGATGGTTCAATAAATGATCTTAAAAGGTAAAATAGTCGCTTCTGCACTAGGGCTATCATTCAAATAATTTTTTTACATGATTAATTAATTTAACAAATTAATTACATGATAAACTACATAAACAATCAAATAGGCTAATTCACAAATATTACAATAATTCTCGCAATTTTTATTTTGTCGTTGTACAAGACAAACACAATGAAAGATATGAATTTTATCTACAAGAAAACAAGAAAAATAAAGTAATAATTCATTAAAAAATGAAATTTCTCTTTCAAGGGAACTCGTACCGCATCGAGAATTGAGGCTGTTGGAACACTCTGCGTGATTGCGTTGTGAAGCACATTTTTAATCATTCCAATGGTGTGACAAGACGTGACGTCACAAACCAGGAAACTATAAAGCATACCCAAACAGTAACGCTAGCTTCTGTGCCTTCAGCAAGCGCTATATGTGAAACCGTGTGTTTTATTTGGTGTTGTCTGTCTAGCATCTATATATATATATATATATATATATATATATATAAAACAGTGGTGCTCAGAATTAATGGCACCCCTGGTAATTATGATCAAAAATGGCTGTAAAAATAAATCTTCATCGTTTATCCTTTTGATCTTTCATTCAAAAAATTGGCAAAAATCTAACCTTTCATTGAAGTAAAAGAATTGAAAATGGGGGGGAAAATCACATTATAAAAAATATTTTTCTCCAAAACACGTTAATGTCCATTTCTGGCATTAAATGCCAATGTACAAATAGAGCTGGCCTGTGGCATAAATCTGAACAACTGTTCGTATGTTTTGGGTCTCCTAGCAAAGGTTCCCCAGCATCTAAGCAGAGGATGAGCAAGTGGGTACTGTAGTCGAGGCTATCTCTCTTGCTTATGACGGACTGCCTTCCCCTATGGCAGTCCGAGCCCACTCCACTATAAGTATGGCTGCCTCTAAGGCTCTTTTGTCAAGAGTTTCACTTCAAGATGTTTGTGATGCAGCAGGCTGGTCCTCACCCACACATTCATGAGGTTATACAGCATGGACTTGAGCTCTACACCAGGGGCGTCGGTGCTCTCGTCTTAGTGCTTTTTACACAATTTCACACTTATCATTATAGCGGCATGAGTATAGACGTTTCCATAGCATAAATTCACAACACATTGTGAGTTCCCTTGAAATGGAACGCCTCGGTTACGACTGTAACCTTGGTTCCCTGAACCAAGCCATGGCCCTGCCATACCATGAATGCCAGTCAGCGACCTTCTTCAGCCTATAAAAGCTAGCGTTACACTGTTTGGGCATTCTTTACAGTTTCCTGGTTCGTGACGTCACCCGCCTCTGACATCTCATCACATAATTGAACTGATTTTACACGTGCTTCATGACACAATCACACAGAGCGTTCCCACAGTGTAAATTCTCTTATAGAATATCTTCTTTTGTGTTCAGCAGAAGAAAGAAATTCATACAGGTTCGGAACAACTTGAGGGTGAGTAAATGATGCTATATTTTTTTGGGCGAACTATCCCTTTAATATTAATATGGCTACAAAATTGTTTCTAGATCAGTATGCCATCAACCCCGGAAATAAAATTAATATTAAATAATATATAATATATATATATATAATTATATATATATATATATATATATTATATATATATATATATATATATAATATATATATAATATATATTATATATATATATAATATAAGTATATATAAAAAAAGTATTTCACCTTTTTTAAAAGTAGCAACATGCAATCTAACACCTAATTAATCTAATTCCTTATAGCTCTTAAAGGAACTACATTGCAGACCATCAATGAAGATCATTTAAGACATTCTTTTGGCAGATAAACAACACACTGTGCTAATTTTTAACAGACAGAATCCTTATGTAATTTAATTCTATAAAATTACATTTCTTTATCACATTGTTTTATATAATGAATTAACCGAATTAACATTTAATTAAATTGATAGCTTTAGTGTTTACATGTGCATTCATGTGCTTACTGACATCGTGGTTGGAATCTGCAGTTTTTTTAATGTGTATCCCAGATGCTCAGGCGGATACACACCCTGCTATTTCCCATACTGCCCCCCCCCCCCCAACCCCCTCCCCCCTCCCAGTAATGATAGTGGTGTGGCACTAAGAGTGATGGCTCAATAACAGACCTACAGAGAACGGCACTCTGAGGTGAATCACTCTCACATGAAACAGTCTCAAGAATTATCTCAAGCATCTGACAGCACATGGCTCCCGAGCAACAGTTATTTTGAGTGCAGTGGAGGTTATTCTGGTTTATACGGTGATAAAACGGCCAAGAATATGCTTTGTTGTAGCTTACACAGTGAGGATGTGAATACTAAATTGTAATATTGTGTAGGGCAAGAAATACAGAGAGTGGAATGAGCTCAGTATACTCACATTATGTCACATACAATCTGAAAAAACACCAGCATATCAAAACACGACATGAAACTTAAGAAAAACATTAATTTCATTCATCAATAGTCATTGTACAATACTGATCTATTTCAAAACAAAGACCCTGCCATTAATACCTGCCATTAACATGCCTTTTGTTATCCAGACAGTATCTAATGTAATCAGATGAATATTGCCTATACTGTATATTTCCTAAATATGTTCTTTAATACAGGATTTTAGCAGCACATACTCATAGTACATACTGCAAAATCTCGGAGAACATGCAGCAAACGGAATTAACCACTTTGTTCTGATCATCAATATGTCCCCGTTCCAGGTGTTACAAATTATGAAAAGTAAGAAAGTAAGAAAAAGACAGAGAGAAAAAAAATGAAGAAACAGAGAGAGTGTGTGAGGAAATTATAGAGTTTCAGTAAAGGAAGTGTTCCTGCAACCAGCTGCTTCCTCCAGTGCTCAAGTCCACTGGGTCTATCTCTGGGAATACTGGGTGTGTTATTATTTTGTAATATTAGGCCTTTCAGAACAGATGTTCTGGAGTCAAGATCCCATAAAAAGACCACTAAAAACGGCTTTGGGGCTGCCCTGTAATCTGTCCAGTTCAAACAAATTCAGTGAACTACTTATAGAACATACAGATGGAAATGGCAGGACTGAAATAATTGTAGACCGTAGGTGTAGCTATGAATACCACATGACCACCTGTGGAGAATAGGAGAAAACCAACTGGATGGTTCATTAAAGGAATAGAAATAAACCCCCCATTCCAAATCATGGAACACAAAAGGATTCATTAATCCTTAGAAAGACATATATAGTCTTAAAAATAAAGGTTCTTTATTGACATCAACAGTTCCATCAACTGTGTGTGTGTGTGTGTGTGTGTGTGTGTGTGTGTGTGTGTGTGTGTGTGTGTGTGTGTGTGTGTGTGTGTGTGTGTGTGTGTGTGTGTGTGTGTGTGTGTGTGTGTGTGTGTGTGTGTGTGTGTGTGTGTGTGTGTGTGTGTGTGTGTGTAGTTCATGGTAAACCCTACATTGTGGGAACAAAATGTCCACACAATGATGGCAATATTTGAAATCCGTTTCCTTGATGTCCTGTGTGTCGCTATGAAGCATTCAAGTTAAACAGTCTCTTCTCAAATGTCCAACCCTTTGTTTTACATGGACGCAGCTCAAAGGCCATATGTGTGTCCTCACACTTCCTGTTCGTGACCAATGAAAACCAACAGCTCTGCTGGGCTAAAATTTTATATGTTTTTGAGTCCCTACAGACAGGCAGATCAGAGCGTGGTTGCTAAAGCCTAGTTCACACTACATGATTTTGAGCCCGATTTGCAAATCGTTGAGCTCGCCGACAGGTCGGGTGTTATCGCGTGCAAATCGCGGGTGATTAGCGCGCGATGAACGCTCGCCAATCTGTTAGTATGAAAGAGCCAACAACGCATCAAAGACGCTCACAGACGCCTCGCAGACGCGTCGCCGAGCCCAGAAAAATATCTAGCATGCTAGATTTCCAGAGCTGTCGTGCGACTCAACCTCACGTGATATCATGAGCTACAGCCAATCAGAGCAACTAGAGATTAAACATACACGTATGTGTAGACATACAAATATAATTACGGATGCTTTTCGGAAGTATATCCCTGTTTGTAATCATAGGTTTCACTAAAATACTTTTAGGAAAAAGGAAAGTCAACTGTATATATTGCAGATGTCCACAATGTTGATGTTCTGGGTGTTCTTTTTTAAAATGAAGTTGTTGAGTGAGTGTATATTTTCTCAGAGCAAATCATCGCGCAAACAGTTTGCAACTCTGACGTCCTGTCTGACGTCCATATTCGCGTGTTGTGTTCTTCTTCCCTGGGTATTGGTGCGCGTGCTGTTTCGCGTCTTTTTCGCGTCTTTTTCGGTTCATTTTATCATGTGATTTTTCGTGAGAAAATGTGGTTTGTGGACGAGATAGAATCGTTGGGTGACAGAGTTGTTGTCAACTCGTGTAGTGCGTTACCTCCTGTTGTGGATCAATCACGTTGTGTCGTGTGGTGTGAACAGCTCAACAACTTGAACAGTCCTGATTTCACAGAGAGCAAGTCATGTAGTGTGAACTGCACAGTTCAGCCCGACGTTTTAAATCATGTAGTGTGAACTAGGCTTAAGGGAGACGGGGACAAACTCAGAATGAAGACCAGATCGACAATTGGATGAGGTTTAACTTAGACATTCAACAGGTGCAAGAGAGCTGATGTTTAAAATGATCTTTTGTCCATCTGTGGTACAGCTTGGTAAGAACATCTGGATATAAAACTCAAAATTATGTCATCATTTACATATTATTCCATCAGTGGAACACTAAAAGAGAAATTTTGAAGAATCTTACCGAGACCAAAATCTGTCAAGACGGGATAGAAAAACACATAAAAGCACGTTTTTAAACAAATGCTTTGTGAAAGAACAGGCCTGGCAGAAAAAAAGCCATATACATAATCACAAGTAGAACCATCCTACTTATTGTGGAACTGCTTTCTCACTGACTTCCTGTTAGTTTTACAGGATGCCATCTGTGCATGTGTGACCGTTTACAACTATTATTTGAGTGAGAAAGATAACATTATACTGGAGTGTGAGTATGTGACCATTTCACCCTAAGCATTTACACCAGATTCATTAATGCTTAATACAGCAAATTCCTCCACAACACGTTTAAAATGATCGAGGAGTAGAGTAAAAGTAATGAACAGTACTAACCTCTCATTGACCCATCAGGTAAAACACTAAGGCTCACACCAAAAAAAGCAATAATAGAAAACAGGATTATTCTCCTTTCTCTTTTCTCACTACTGTCCATTATGTGTGCAGTTCTCACCAGACATGATGTTATAGGCCTGGACAGTCACTGTGTAGGAGGTTGCTCTGTAGAACTGCAATTAAATGGCTGCTTATTTTACCTGCAGGTTTGCTTGAGAAAAAAATGTCACAATGGGGGAAATGCCAGTTAAATTGATTCAACAGGGGGTTTGGTGTAGTGGTTTAGAGGTAACCGAAAGGTTTCCGGTTCAGTTCCTGCAAGACACTAAAGTTATTCAGGAGGGATCATTCCTGTTATAATATAACGGTGTCGCTGTAAGGTGACGTCACCTGAAGAACTGGAAGCGGTGGGTAGCCAAATAAATGTTGGAAAATTGTTATGAAGAGTACAATCTTTTTAAAATCCTCTGTGACAGATTAAAAGTGTTTTTTATTCTTCCCTTTTTTGCAATAGAAATAGTGATATTTAATATTATTGATATTGAATATGAAACAGCATTTGAAACAATAAACACAACTCGCCAAATATGACACATGTGATTTAGTGAGTAACTAATTTATCCTGTTTATGTGGGTGGTGCACATCATCTCAGAAGGGACAATATGACAATCATGCCAATATGGACAGAATAACAATGTGACAATTAAGTGCTACTACACTAATTTGTTGGATGCTTCACAGACACAGTGTCAAATTAAACCCTCTCGACAGCTGTCTACTTCTCGTCTACCAAATGAACCATCAAACGGTGACCCAAGCAAAGTTCAACTTCACTGCAAGACAAGGAAAAAAAAAAGAAGCACAACCATTAAAAACCAAAGTACAGAGTTATCCAGACAAACTGTATTTGCTTGGAGAACATCCTGAGGGTGAGGCAGCAGTCGAAGCAGGTGATGCATTGTGGGATACGCCTCATGGGGGTCCATCTGTCTGTGCATGCCTCAATCCACTGACCAAAAGAATATTCTCTTGATAAAGAGAATGAAGGGGACATGAAATCCACACAGACTTGGAAAGAGAAAAAGCCCTAGAATTACTCATGGGTGATATTTCTAAAAATTTAATTATAGGACTTAAAATTAGGTAAATACAACCTCAGATGAACAACAACACATGACACATTACACCGTGTCATTATTTATTTACGAAAAACTAAGCCAAAATGGAAAAGCCACGATATCCCCGATTTGAGATCGGAGCGGTCCAGACGTCCTTCCGAGCAGACGAGAGCAGTCTTAACACACCACACACGGCAGGAATATCTGATCAGATTATTTTACGATAATCGGAGCATCCTTAAGATGTCGGAAGGGGAAAATCGGGCTAAAATCGGCCTAATTATCCTGCCGTGTGAACCAGGCTTTAGAGAATAAATTGTTGCTGCCATCAATCTGTGAAGGGTTATATGGCCATTTCTAAATAATTTAAAGTCCATTATTCTACAGTAAGGAAGATTATTCACAGGTGGAAAACATTCAAGACAGTTGCCAATCTTCCAAGGAGTGGACGTCCCGGCAGATTTTCCCCATGGTCAGACAGTGCAATGCTCAGAGAAACTGCAAAAAACAAACAAAAAAAAACCTTAGACTCTACAGGCCTCAGTTAACATGTTAAATGCTAAAGTTCATGACAGTACAATTAGAAAAAGACTGGAGAAGTATGGCACGTTTGGAAGAGTTGCCAGGAGAAAGCTTCTTCTCTCTAATAAGAAAATGGCAGCAGGGCTTAAGGCCCGTACACATCGGGACAATTATCTCACACTCTTATCATCGACGCTTAACGCCTTGTGACTAAACACAAAGGGCGCCAATGTGAGTATGCACACCGACGCGCAAAACGGCAGGAGTAAAAGCGTTATTAAAAAAGAAAAATGTAGGGTTTTTTTTTTTTTTTCAATTTAAAAACTGTCCGACCAATGAGATTGCCGCTTTTGTTCACGTGTCTGGAGCTGCTGAAGTTACAGTACTTGGTGGCGCTCAAGCTCAAAACGGTCTTGCCAAGCACACATTGATAGAAGAAGACGACGAAGAGGAAGTAAGTAGACGAAGAAAAGGATGCAATGAGGTAAGATGAATGTAGAGCTCCTGGACTCTTTGGTGTCTGAACACTGCTGCTGCTTGAAATATCTATGCCAGTTGCCAGTTGGCAAAAAGTGTGTGAATGGTATTGGCAAGCACGTAAATACTGGCTCTCTTCTTCCTCTGTGTGACAAGCGAGTGTCAAAAGCGTAAAGTTGCAGAGCGCCACCCTGTGTACCGGGGTATTTCTGTATTTCAATAAGTACCATGTCAGGGAGTGAATTTGCACGTTCACTCTGCGCATCGCTGCATCGTCCCGGTTTGCATGAGGCTTTAAGTTTGCAAAGTTGCATCTGACCAAACCACAATACTTCTGGAACAATGTTCTTTTGTACAGACAAGACCAAAGTGAAGATGTTTGGCCATAATGCACAGCGCCAAGTTAGCGAAAAATAAACACAGCATTTCAGAACAAACACCTCATACCAACTGTAGATCTCACTGATGATTTTTGGCTTGTTTTGAAAGCCACAAGACCTGGATACCTTGCAGTCATTGAGTCAACCATGAACTCCTCTGTAGACCAAAGTATTCTAGAGTCAAATGTGAGGCCATCTGTCCAACAGCTAAAGCATGGCCGGAATTGGGTCATGCAACAGGACAATGATCACAAGCACACCAGCAAATCTACAACAGAATAGCTGAAAAAGAAAAGAATCAAGGTGTTGCAGTGGCAGAGTCAAAGTCCAGACCGCAACCCGATAGAAATGTTGCAGCGGGACCTTAAGAGAGCTGTGCATAAACACATACCTGCAAACCTCAATGAACTGAAGCAACATCGTAAAGAAGAGCGGGCCAAAGATTCCTCCAGAACGCTGCGAGAGACTGATACTGTCATACAGAAAACGATTCTTTCAACTTATTGCTGCAAAATGTGGCTCTACAAGAAATTGACCATTCGCAAAGACCAGCCTCTGTAGTTACTGTTGCTACGTCCGACAAGCAGACACCCTCACGCAGTAAAAAATACATCGCGGAGCAGAGAGGACACTGACAACACGCCGACAGACAGGACAGATCAGGTTATTTTTTATATGAAATAAAGTCTCAGCTTTCAAATTTCAAAATATTTATTTAAAAACCTTTTTTTATTGTTTTAGAAAATAGGGATTTGTCACTGAATCTGACAGATAATATTTTAATAACTTTATGAAATGATGGCTATTATGCCTCCTATTTTATTTTTAAAAACAGTAACATGCAAAACTAATCTGACTTTTGAAAACATCATCTCAATGTTGCTTAAAATCCGAACATAATTCCTTGTAAACACTTTTCACCCAGTCCTTGTTGCTATAAATCACCATAAATGTTAACTTACATAATGTTCATGTTCAGTAAATAATACCACTGTAAACATTCAATCCTAAAGAACGATTCAGCTTCCTAGTTCACCTCAAGAACAACCATTAATCTGCTCCAACAGTGATGTTGTTAATCGATGGTGCTACATTACTTAGTATTAATTCTCAGAAGGTGAAATGCAGCATAGCAGGAACATAACTCAGTTATGTTGTCTTTGCGTCACATGACCGTCTGGCCATGAAAAACTCAGCTTTTTCACAGCAGAGTGCAGCACGACCACCTCCCAAGCGTCGCTTCCCACGCCATCCAGACTCACCCTAGCACTTCATAGGCGCGCACTTCAGCTCACCAAGCAACAGGGAGACTACTTTGTGCATGTGTACAGAGATGCATGTATGCATGTAAATGCATATACAATTGAGTTTGTCAATATTATTATTACAGGGTGTTACACAGAAAGAGAAGCATGCACAAATACACATCACAAAAGCATAAGAGAGAAATCAGCTGAGAAGCAGGTGTCACTGACAAAGCATCAACACCAAACTACGCTTTGCTAAGATCTGGCGCTTTCCAGATCCTTCTGCCAGCACTCTTAAGGAAACTAATTTTTCCTCTCCACAGCTGCTTTAATTCCTTTATTATTGGCGGCTGTGGTGTCAGACGTGCAGCGCTCAGAATAGACCTTCATAATCCCCCATATTCACAGCACACTCCAGGACCCGTTCAATCCACAGCTACACAATGCAATGCAATGGACACAGACTGAAATTTATGATGCCTCTCTTACCAGAGCACTTTTGAGTCAACGCCTCTAGTGCTAAAGGTCACGATTGATTGAACTTTAGGTGATCAATTGGACATTAAAAGTGAAGTGACAAGTTTTGGTCCCAAACACATCATAAAAGCAGAGCGTTTCTGTACTTCAAATCATCAGATCTGGCTCTTTTTTCTTCCTTTTTTTATTTTTGCACATTGCTACTCTTACTCTACAATTTGGAAAGTTTGCAACTTTTGGTTGCATGACAGCGCATCACTTTTGCAAACTCTTGCAATTTTTTTATCTTACGGCATAGCATCCCCCTTTGAAATCAATGGATTTGCAGTGTGTGTTTGGTACTTCAGTATGTACAGTAGGCAAACTAAAACATGCTTTAGCCTTACAGTGTGAACCTGTCTTGACATGGGAAGATCATATTATCCTCCTCTGATTGCAGAGACACTATTTACATAATTACTGTCAGTTGCTAAAAAAAGATGATCACTAATATCACTTTCAAATAGAGAAGCACAGCACAATACACACAGAAAGATTTTGCATTTTGTCCTCTGCAACATAAATCTAAGCAACAGGTAAACAAATTAAGTCAATACAAAGGCGAACTTCATTGAGTGAGTCTGTTCACATATCCAAGGCCATTAAGCAATTGTGAAAGGCTATGAGCTCCTAGATACAGAGATCTGTGAATATTTGAATTGTATGTGTTTCTTTTGAGGGAATTCACACATTGATGTGCATTAGTTAGTGTAGTTTATCAGAATGGTAATGGTAGTCAAGGGTCCACGGTACTGTAAAATGTACAATGCACAATGAACTTGGATATTTAAGTAATTTCAACTTTAATTACATTAAAAGGACTTCAAAAATAAGTTGACTCTTGTATAACATAAAAAAGTTTAAAATTGCTTAACTTGTTTTGATGAGTTAAAACAATGTAAAACATATGTTGTCATAACTTATTGATGTCATCCTACAACCAGTTTCATTGTCAATTTAAATGTAAAATGTGACCATTGTTTATATGATACAATCAATTTTATATAATCAATTATATGATTATCAATTCTGACACAAATATCGAAATTTATATGATGTACTTTATCAAATATCTGAATAATGACGGCAAATAATGTGGCAAAATCAAGGTCGAAAATAGGTTGAATATGATACATTTAAATGGTAAAAGTTTTACAATTTATTATTTTTCATTTTTTGATTAAAAAAATTCTATTACATTGCTATATACAGTGTTATATTAAATATATGTATGTTTATATTAGTGCTGTCAATCAATTAAAAAAACATTAACTAGATTAATCACACATTTTTTATTATTATTCATGATTAATCACAGTTAAAAGTATTTATGTTTTTAATAAGTTTTTGTTTTAATATTTAATAATGTAGGTGTCACGTTTCTGTATGTTTAAGTTCTGTTTTGTGATCTTGGTTTCCCCTGTCTTTGTGGTTTTTGGTTTAGTCCTGTTAAGTTTTCCCGCTCCTCGTTTGTGTTCAGTCTCATCACCTGTGTTCAGTTAATTATCCAATCATTTCAAGTGTATTTAAGCCCTGTGTTTCTCCCAGTGTTTGTCGATCGTCGTCTACGTATGGTTGTGTGTAAACCCAAGAAGCCCTGGAGTTTTGTTCTTGTTTTGAGTTTGAAAGTTTTCATTTATGTTATTAAAACTTTATATTGAAGTTTCCGTGTCCTCGTCTTCGGTCACCTGCACAAACCCTGACAGAACGATCGACCTTAACAAAAAAAAAAAGGGATGAACTACGAACTTTGTGTCCCACAAGATGGCCGGTCTCTGGAAGAATATGCGGAGATATATCTCCATCTTTTCCGGGACTCTAATTGGGACGAGGAGTCCCTTACACATGAGTTTTGGAGTGGGATGGACGATACCCTCGCTCAGATACTGTTGTTGGGAGATCTCCACCTCCCTTTAGTAAAATTCATTGCCCGTACGCTGTGGGTGTGTGGTTCCTCACTCACCGTGGGAGACATCCAGCCCGATCTCCACGGCCAGCAAGAGCCAATCACCTGCACGCCAATGCCTGAGCCCATCACCTGCACGCTCCCACCAGAGCCCATCGTCTGCCCACCAGAGCCTGCACACCGCATCAGCCCTGCCGCCAGATCGGTCCCTGGACTTCCCCGGCTGATATCCGGTATGACTGATCCCCCACTGATATCGGTGCGACTGGCCAAAAAGAAGGCTGCCGAGGCTGGGGTTCAAGTCAGCCACATCCAGCCAGAGCCTGAGCCCGTCGCCTGCCCGCCAGAGCCTGAGCCTGTCACCTGCCCGCCAGAGCCTGATCCCAGCCCCAAGCTTCCTGATGTGCTGGCCCCGTCCAGTTCCGAGTTTCCTGATATGCTGGTCCCGTCCAGCCCCGAGTTTCCTGATATGCTGGTCCCGTCCAGCCCCGAGTTTCCTGATATGCTGGTCCCGTCCAGCCCCGAGTTTCCTGATATGCTGGTCCCGTCCAGCCCCGAGTTTCCTGATATGCTGGTCCAATCCAGCACGGAGCCCGTTGATCCAGAGCCCGTTGACCCAGAGCCAGAGCCCGTTGACCCAGCGCCAGAGCCAGAGCCCGTTGACCCAGAGCCAGAGCCCGTTGACCCAGAGCCAGAGCCAGAGCCCGTTGACCCAGCGCCAGAGCCAGAGCCCGTTGACCCAGCGCCAGACCCAGAGCCCGTTGACCCAGACCCAGAGCCCGTTGACCCAGGCCCAGAGCCCGTTGACCCAGAACCCGTTGACCCAGCGCCCGTTGATGTCAATTCAGTTCCCGATCCTGAACCTGTCCTCCCCAAGAAAATTTTGGGGGGGCGCCATACGCCTTCGCCGTGGCCGGCCAAAGATCCACGGAGGCCCGAAAAGATAACACCGCCATGGCCACCTGAAGGGTCTTCACCGCCATGGCCACCTGAAGGGTCTTCACCGCCCTGGCCACCTGAAGGGTCTTCACCGCCCTGGCCACCTGAAGGGTCTTCACCGCCGTGGCCACCTGAAGGGTCTTCACCGCCGTGGCCACCTGAAGGGTCTTCACCGCCCTGGCCACCTGAATTGTCTTCACCGCCGTGGCCACCTGAAGGGTCTTCACCGCCCTGGACGCCCGAGGGTCCCACAGCTCCGCCCTGGACGCCCGAGGGTCCCACAGCTCCGCCCTGGACGCCCGAGGGTCCCACAGCTCCGCCCTGGACGCCCGAGGGTCCCACAGCTGCGCCCTGGACGCCCGAGGGTCCCACAGCTCCGCCTTGGACGCCCGAGGGTCCCACAGCTCCGCCTTGGATGCCCGAGGGTCCCACTGCTCCGCCTTGGTCACGCCCACAGCCTGCTCCGCCTTGGTCACGCCCGCAGCCTGCTCCGCCATTGCCACGCCCGCAGCCTGCTCCGCCCTGGAGGCTTCCTGGACCTGCACCATGCCCTCGTCAGCCTCCAGGGCGCCCACCCTCCCACCCCTTTGGATGTTATACGGTGCGAGGTCGCGCCTTCGGGAAGGGGGGAGGTAGTGTCACGTTTCTGTATGTTTAAGTTCTGTTTTGTGATCTTGGTTTCCCCTGTCTTTGTGGTTTTTGGTTTAGTCCTGTTAAGTTTTCCCGCTCCTCGTTTGTGTTCAGTCTCATCACCTGTGTTCAGTTAATTATCCAATCATTTCAAGTGTATTTAAGCCCTGTGTTTCTCCCAGTGTTTGTCGATCGTCGTCTACGTATGGTTGTGTGTAAACCCAAGAAGCCCTGGAGTTTTGTTCTTGTTTTGAGTTTGAAAGTTTTCATTTATGTTATTAAAACTTTATATTGAAGTTTCCGTGTCCTCGTCTTCGGTCACCTGCACAAACCCTGACAGTAGGCTAATAATTTCACAGTTAATCTCAAAATTAATTTAGAAACATCATAAATACTTTGAAAGATTTTGTGTTTAATGGCATTTATTATTGTTTAATATTTATTGTTTATTATTATTTAATGGCATTAATTGTTTAATTTTTTTATGAATGAAGGCCAGTATCAGATACTAATACAGCTACTGATGTCTCAATGAAATAGATTTTTTTTAAATATTGATTTAACAATACAGTGTAATTGAAAGCAATACATTTTTTTAACATTATTAGGCTTCAAAAAATATAACAACTTTTAATATAAGTGAACTTAAAACAATACTCACATAAACCCATAATAACTGTCATATTTACCTTTGCCCTGTGAAATACAGGAGTTGAATAAAGTTATCGAACAGACTGCATACAGCCTGCAACAGCACATAAAAATAGTGCTAAAAATAAAATGTTTATTTTTTGTACAAATATTAAATCTCAACAGTGCAACACGCAATGCAATTAATAATTTAACTAAGGAATTCATACTATACATTATGTAAAAAGAAAAGGTAAAAAAAATGCCCATAATCAAAGAGGAAGTATGGGCTAGACAATTTCTTTTTTTCATTTAAATTAATAAAATCTGTTATCTCCTTCTGTATTCATTTCATAATCAAATATTATTTATCTGTCCTTTTTTAATTTGAATGTTTTTAGTAAGCAGCTACTGTAAACAGGTTGTTACGAAGAACCAATATTTAATTGCATAATTGTTTATTTGCATGTGAAACAGATATTTATTCCCATATGGCTGACAAGAAATGTGGCACGGTTCATGGGTTCACTGACTCGCCCTCGCTCTGTGTGTGTGTGTGTGTGTGTGTGTGTGTGTGTGTGTGTGTGTGTGTGTGGGCGTGGCTCGTTATCATGCCTGATGCACTGATCAGCGCCAGCTGTTTCTAATTTAGCATCCTATTTATTGTCTGTGATTTCGTCCTGTCTTTTTCAGATGGTTGTGAGGCTTCCCTGGGATCACTTCCTAGCTCTGTGCCTTCTGGTTCGCCGTTGCCTGGCTCTTGTTGTTTCTCGTTTCCCGGATTTGCTGAGTTCCTACTGGATCTGCTGGGACTTCTATTCTGCCCATTGCATTACCAGTGACTCTCCAGCCTTGCCCCTTCATCTCTGACCAGCACTTTCTACTCTGTTTACCTAACTGTTGTAAATAAACAGTTTTCACTCGCAACTGGATTCTATTTGCCTTCTTACATTACAGTTTCTGACTAAATTAAACCAAATGTTGTTGTTTTTTTGCATGTTGTGTTCTGTCTGAAATGAAGCATCTTATCTTTATCTATTTTTCAACAAAACAAAAACCCACAAACAGAAAACCTATATATTTAAAGGCTATATTGAAGGTGCAAAGTGTAAAAATATATATATATCATATAAATGCATTTAAGGGCCATTAGTCGCTAACGGCAGAGGACTTTAGACAACAGATCTACTGACACGCAGCATGGGTTGAAAGCGTGCAATAGCTTAGCCATAAACACATTTTAAGAGGCGGAAAATACAGCTGAAACTTGACTAAGCCTTGTGCACGCAGAGAGCAATTGAAGAAAGGCTTGGAATCGATTTTCTATCTCCTGAATAGGTACATGACCAAATGGTGCTAATAACATCTCCTCTAGAAGAACTGCTTGGCAGAGCTGCAAAATGTCACTTGTAAGCATTCAATTGACAGCATGGTTAAATGCTCAAAAGCTCCCTAAATCTCAAAGTTGCCTTTAAGAACAAGAAAGAAAGACTTTCTAATCAAGTCTTTTTATCTAAAGATAAAAAATAATGTTTGTATTTACAGCTACAGAACTCGTAATTTTCTCTCTCCATGCTGAGTTTGTTTTCGTTGGTTTACCCACCGTGCAAGCTCTTACCTGTCAAAGTAGGTCTCGGGTAGATGACGTTGCGGACTCGCGTGTGCGACAGGCAAGCATCTAAAAAACTATTTCTCTTTTTACAATCTATATGATAAAACAACGGATTCTGTCAGCAGAAATATAACAGAGCTGTAACGAATAGTAACTTGGGCTTGGACCTATGCTCTAATCACTATTTTGGAAATTATAACACATTACATTATTCCGTTACTAAAAAAGCAATCAAATTACAGTAACGCGTTACTAAGTAATGCGTTACTGCCCAACACTGAATAAGACACATAATGTCAGACTCAGCCGGGCAGCCTGTGGACGATTATCCAAACAGTGAAACCCAAGCTGACTAGAGTCTTTTGGTTAACTAAGCATGTCTACCACATGAACCACTAGTTGTAATCACACTAAAAACTGCTAGAATTGGAATGAAATGCTTTAGAGACTAAAGGCTTTATAAATGCTGACATATTAAGACAGTGCTGGGACATTGGTACAACTACATAACACAAAAGGGACTGCAAAATTTACAGGTTAACCCAGGGTTTTGCTAGACTTTTTTCACATAGCAGCAAAATAGACAAAAAAATTATAAAATAAAATAAAATAAAAATTGAAAAAATGTCTACTATTTTATGTGTCCACTTACAATCAAAACAAAACAGTGTCCCGGGAGAGTGGATAAATCTGGGCGACGGTTGATGCGCGCATCCAGGGTAACATTAAACACGGATGAATGAGTGCTGCTTTTAAATGAACATTTCTTTAAAACAAAATTGATTTGACAGAATAAAATTTTCTTAATGGCATAAACAGGCTTTACTCCCTTGAAACTTAAACTGGAATGTCACTGTTTCTGTCACTGCGACTTCCTGAACACGCACGCGCACGTACACATCACTTTTGAAGTAAAATTGAAAATTGAGGATATCGAATTGAACTGAATCGGTGACATGATAATCATAATCGAACCGAATCGTGAGACCAGTGTAGGTTCACACCCCTATTATTCATGAACATTCACGCCCCCACACATATTGCCTTTCTGAACAAAAAGTGTCTTACAAAATTTAAATCAATGTATTGTTTTATATGAATGAGTAGGCAGGATGATTTTCACATCACTTTGAAGCAAAAACTCAAGGCGAAAACATCCATTAGTCAAAAGTCTTGTTGACACATATTTAGCATGTGTTTTGTGGCCTTATTTCAACAACTTGTTGAATACTAAACATTATTCTCTCAAAAATACAAACATGTACATACATGTTGCTCACATATTATGGTAGCCCTGTTTGTGCTGAATAGAGTGTAATGACAGCTTTGCCATATATGTTTATAAGCAACTGAAAAAATCACAAATGTCAGTGCATGTCAGAACATCTCAAGGACCCCAAAAACACCTTAAACCCCTAAGGGTTTAACATAAACACTAGCATGAAAAGGTGCTGATCGGGACTTACCTCTTGAGTGAAAGTCTGCAGCTAGTAGGCTAACAGGAGGCTTCTTCAAGGCGGCAGAACGGTACACAATGTGAGAACGGCCACCGTTCTCTTCCTCCAGCTCCATCACATGATGTCCTGTTTCCACTGGCTCAATGAAAAACTCCTCCTGCTCAGTTTTGATCATCCCTGCCTGTGAGAAGAAAAAAAAACAGATAAATACAGTGTGCCAAACTTATACTATCATTACAATACCATAATATCTGATATGCTCTAGACATCTTGTGATAAATCGAGTGACACCGAGAATAAAGGGACTCATGCCAGATGTTTGTTCGGTTGAATTCCTTGCTGATGAGAGGAAGACATTTCCAGTCCTTCTTTGTAGCCTTGAGAAAGTACTTAACTTGTCTACGCTAATTTGATAGAAAAATATAGTAAAAACAGTAAATCAGTGAAATATTATTACCATTCAAAATCAAAAAGTTTCTATTTTAATACATTTTAAAAGGTAATATATTCCTGTGTCACATCATCCTTCAAAAAGCAAACTAATATGCTGATTTTGTGCTCTAAAAAACATTTCTTATTTTTATATTGATAATCTATTATAAACAGTTGTTCTGCTTAATATTTTGTGGAAACCATGATACCCTTTTTTCAGGTTTCTTTCTTAAATAGGACATGTAAAAATATTCGAAATAGAAATCGTTTGTAATATATTTTTACTGTTACTTAAAAAAATGTCCTTGCTGAGTAAAATTAATATTTATTTAAAAAAAAAAATACTGACCCCAAAATGTTGATTGATGTTTACTGTATAAACAATGAGACAACTGACATTACAATAAATTCAACAAGAAATAAACAAAGAAAAACAGGTCATGACCAAAAGGGAACGAGTTAGTGAACCAATGAAATACTTCTTCTGTGTGTGTTATATCTTGATTCTATGCAGTTTTACACAACCATTTCCATTTTAGCACCTTCTTATTCCTGATAGCCTGCCCCACTGCACAATCCAGAACCCTCCTCCAGGCAAACTTTAAAACATATCGCTGAAAACCTCTTTTCTGCTTTCAGACTCTAAAAGGTTTAGTGTACCCTTAGGCCCCGTTTCACCTGCTTTGAGACGCATTACTCCCACCGATATCCACCCTAAGTCAGTCAAATCTCAATTTTACTTCCACACCTGATTTAGGATCATTTCTTCTCACACCACCTGCATCTTAAACACAAGGACATTTATAACAGGAGTGGCTCTGAATCAGCTGTGGCAGATATGAGGTAGGAACTGGATTTCAGGAGCACCCCAGAGAGTGATACGCTACAATGATTCCCAGAGGAGACGGATCGTCTGTCTCTTCTTTTGGCTGGAGTACTGTTGCAGATGCGCATAGTGTGAACCACGCCATGGATCCGGCTGACGCTTGCAGCCACCTACCATTACAATGTTAGCCCATTAAAGCCCAGATTTTTCCCACAAATGTCTTAGACTTTTTGCTTCTTTCATGCTTTTTCAAGTGTCTTTTAACATCTAGATGATTTCAGGATTACAATTTTTTTAAATAAAGACGACGACTTTAGTGACCACTGGACACATATCTCATAGAAACCTTAGCAAAGATTGAGATACTAGAAGTTTTTTTACAATAGCCACTTAAGGTTGTCTAAGGCTCCTAAAGTTGTCTACTTGTGTGCCATTTGATTTTAAAACAATACAGTCAATAAAAATTATGTTTAGTGCTATATAAAAATAAATAGCCAGCATTAACTGATTAAATTTATCATGAAAAATAACTGACAATGAATTTCATTATCAATTAGTCAGGTCTTTGCACTGTGCACGAAAAACCGACGCCAGTGACGCCACTTTAAAGTATTGAAAATGGACAAAATGCTTATGAATAATGGAGGTAACAAAGTGAGATGCTGCAGGAAAAGTAAACGTCACGACCTGACACGACCTCTCTCGACATAAGAATGTTTAAAGTACTTCAAACAAACAAACTCATATAGTTCATCACTTGGCCTGTCAGGTGCTGACGTTTCATGCATTTAAAACATATTTTCTCCACTACAACATGAAACAATGTTGCCAGGTTTTGCTAGAGAAATAAGCAACGCGGACTGAAATAACAAGCCCAAACTAAGTGACCCCTTGTTTTGGGTGGAAGGGCATACGCACATTCTGCATTGGGCATCCCTATGCATCCATTTGAAAGAAATTTTGATACAGTTTTCTTTCTATTAGGGTCTTAAAAACATAGTTCCTTGTTGTTCCTTTTTCAAAAAAGTCCTCCAACTTTCCTGGCATGTTATTCAAGGATCAAATAACCATCTCAACACATCATAAATTAACTTTTAAATGAAAAACATTGATTTTATTGTCCACAAATCTCATAAAACAGGTAAACTCATGCCAATTTATAATCTAAATTAGATTATCTACAAATGTGTGTGTATTGATGGCTATTAATTTTATCATTTAAAAAAAAAACAAAGTCTTACATCAAAGAAGCTTGTAATGGCAAAAAAACTGACTTATTCACGATACAGCACTAACCTGAAGTACCTTATTGCTTTTATAAAACGGTTACCACACAATACAAATATTAAAGCCAAAAATATGCAACTTTCATGAAGTAAAATCACTAAAAGCCTTCCTTCCGCTGGAATAAAATAGTCCCTGACCGTGAACAGCAACATAAGTTACATTATTCTACCATTAGATGGAGGCTGTCTTTAAAGACTGTCTTTATGAGTGAGTCAGTCAGTAGAGAAGACTTTTATATTGAAAGGACTGAAACTTGTGAACACGGAGAAGCAAGACGCAGCTGACAAATGACTAACATTGCAGGGAACGAGAAAACCCCTTGACTGTTAAAAGGACAAGATATCGCTGCACCCATTGGGTAAAGCGGTCATAACCGTGTTTTATTGTGAATAAAACGCAGCTATTGACCATTCAGAATCAAGGACTGGAACTAACCGTTTTATAAAATAAAATAAAATATACGGGATATAATATATATTGAATTTCAATGTATATATTTAATATTATAGATTACATTTTATATCAAAATCACATTTTAGTTTTAGAGTGTACTACTGTATATCTCAGACATTTCGTTTCTTGTCAGTTTGATTGCAATTAATTCTGATAATCATTGATTCAGTTCTCATTTATGGTTGGATTTAGCCTGTTCCTCACTGCAATCAGATGTTGTGAGATAATTCTCCCTACTGTCATAAAACACAGGTCATAATCCCTTGGTAGCTAATTGGCCAGTGTGCGTAAACCACACAACCATCAGTGGCTTAGGATAAGTGCATGTCAGCTGTAGCTTTTACACGGCCCACTGCAAATTACGGTTTCTTGACATGATTCACACCGAAAGGAGACTGAGGAGGGAGCCATCACCGCCCAAGCTGAGCACAGTTGGAGTTTACTGTGCAAAAACATACTAAAAGATCCATATGTCAGCCTGAGTTATGTAAGCCATCTCAGAAGGGCATCTACCCTGGATGACCTTCTCTTCGGTAAGAGGGAAAAGAGGAGAAAGAATAGAGACAGAGAGCAGAAAAGGAAGGGAGAGGAAGGAAAGGTAGAAAGTAGAAGCAGGAAGGCCAGAGGGCAAGATGTATCTTGTCAGAAGGGTGAAAGAGTAGCACCTGATGCTAGTGACAGAAGAGTGAAATATAAAAATGTCAAGCGGAGGTGCTAACACACAGTGTCAGGTAATCTTTCTTTCTCTCACTCGCTCCATGCGCTCTCTAGCTCCTTGCTCCAAAACAAGCATTCATAAAATTGCCAGTCACTCTCCTTAATTCCATCTGTCTGTTTAGACAACTGGTAATTACCAGTCCTGCTGACTGCATCTATGCAGCATCCATAAGGGAAATCTCACATCACACACACGAGCATAAATTCATGCCCCAGGCATGCTCCGCATGCACACTGTCATTGTTTGTCCTATCACCTTGACATCTTAGACAGGAATGGCTGAATGATCTGGTGGTGAGCATGCACTGAGAATAACATGATCATATTAGTGTTGCATGAGTTTCTGTGCATAAATCTGTTGCATAATTTTAGCTGTGATAAGTGTGTGGTTACCATCAAAAAAAAGTGTAACATTTTATAAAATTAAACAACATATTACATTATATAATGTTAAATATTATACATTTATTATATTAACATATAATAAATAAATAGGTTTAACATAATCATTTAGAATACACACTAACAGTCAAAAGTCAGTTTAGTGCATCCTTGCTGAATAAAAGTATTAACTTCTTACTTAACCCAAACTTTTTAGTGGTTTTAGTCACAAAAATATTAAGCAGCAAAAACTTTTTTTGTTTTGTTTTTTTTGATAATTGTGGCAAGCAGTGCGAGGCCGAGAGCCGTTGGGAATGGAACGAGGCCGGTGGCGTGAGTGCTGTTAAGTTATGTTGTTCGTTTAAAGTTATGTTCATTGTTTGTTTTAAATTCATGTTGCTCATTTGTCGGTTCCTAACTCCTTCTCCAGTCTTGAACATCGTTGCATTGGAGCCCTCGCTGCTGTGGGGAAGTTGCTGTGACATTGAGTTGGATTGAGCAGAATCTGCCGCCAAAGACGCTCGAGTTAGTGGCACTGAATGCTCGGCGAGGGGAAGGATATGGGGAAATGGGGCATCGCAGCCGGACGCCGACGAGGATGAGCCATCACCGGCCATCAGGTGACAGGGGGACAATAAGTCTGAGCAACAGTGCATTTTGGGAACCGGACCAAGAATAAAAAAATGAGCACAGCCTCAAGGGTACCCCGGCCTGCGAAGGGCGATGGGTGTATGTGGCAAGTGGGGCGGGCCGAGACAGTGGAAACGGTGGCACGAGTGCTAATGAGCGCGCCACATTGGTCTCGAGTCCCACAGAGAAGCTCTGGAAGGATAAGAGGAGGCGTGACGACAGTGCAAGACGAGAGAGGACCAGGCCGGGACTTTATGTTGTTGTTTTGTTTTAGTTTAGTTTTAGTTTAGCGGCAGTTGTCAGTGAGGGGCTGCCGCTTTACTTTCATTTTGTCGTTTATGTTTATTACTATTAAAGTTACGTTAATCGTTTGCCGGTTCCTGTTTTCTCCTTCCCTTGGCCTTGAACATCATTACAATAGTAATAAGAAAAGTTTCTTGAGCCGCAGATCAGCATATATAAAGATTTCATGTGATATAAATGGGTCTTTGTGCATGAAAATTTAGACTCTTGAAAAAATGTGAATGGAAATTGGAAATGTCCTAAATCCTAATCTTTAAAACATATGAGACTTGAAACAATGTACACAAAAATAAATAAAATATGGCTAGGGCAACATACGCAAACAATTATGGTCCTGCACTGTCAGTGCTGTGAGTTATGTCTGTGGTTTCTGTGCTGGGTATAATGAAGGCCTACGGATGGACTGACTGTGATGTACTGTACTTATATTATAAATCAAGTTTTGATCTGTCCATTTATAAACTCAGGTGATGCAGCTCACAGAAACTGTCAAAGTTCAGAGAGACAAACTATTGATAAAAAAGAGATCCAAAGAGATGCCAGTTTTATTGAACAGAATCTGGAATTCAGCTGCATTTCTGAGAAACTCTGAAAGAAGGCGTACTGTCTCTGTTTGTGTCTCACTCTCGGTTCATCCCTTCATCTAGGCCTTGCTGATGGATCTACACTGTGGCTCCTGCTCTGGAATACCAAACAGAGGAAGTGCGGCGCGCACTGTGAGGGAGGAAAGATGACGCGAGGGACTCTGAGACACGGACGTATCGATCGTTGAAGGGAGAGGCGAGGAAGGGAGAGGGGACCGGACAAGTCTGTGCTGTCCCTTCAGCTCTCAGAGGAGATGTTGAATAAAACATCAGAGGCCTGCTGCAGTCGAAAGAACACTGTGTTCACTTCCAAGATGGGATTTAGGAGACGAAGACAGAGCGGGCAGGTAGAAACAGACCAAGGGCTAAAATGGCTGCTCGTCTTGGGTCTTCTCTGTTTGCTCACTTATTCAAGTTCAGTGGATGAGTGCAAAGCAATTTAGAAGAAAGCCAAGAGGTCTGTCAGGATGGATAGAGAGCCAAACCCTAGAAGTTGAAGACAGTCTTTTAGCTTGGTTCATAACTTTTGATACGAGAAAAAAAAGCCTTCATGCTCACATCACAAGGCCAATGATCAGTTGTTTTGTTCAAGGACAGATTTTTCCCTGCTCAGAATCGGGCACCAGATGCTCGGCGAATGTTTGAATGTTTATATTCAAAACTACTGTATATACTGTATAAAGTAACATATACTCACACGTTTGGGGTTGATAAGATTTTTAAATGTTTTAACAGGTGTTACTTATGCTCACTAAGGCTGCCATTATATGATTATAATGAAAAATGATTACAATATAAAATAAAAGTGTTTATGTCAAAATGTAATATACTCCTGTATTGGCAAAGCTGAATTTTCAGCAGCCAGCGTCTTCAGTGTCCTTCAGAGATCATTCTAATATGCTAATTTGGTGCTTAAGAAACATTTATTGTTATTATCAATGTTTACTCTTTTTTGTTTGAAGAACAATTTTGTGCAGAGTCTTTCATTTTTTATAACCTCCAATAAACGCTGCCTATAAATGCTTAGAAGCTTCAGTCACCTCTCTACTGCAATCTTGGCCCATTTCTCGCTTGAAAAAGCTTCCAGATCACTGATAATCTTTGGTTTTCATGTTAGCACTGCTTTCTTCAAATTCCACCAAATCTTTTCAATGAGATTTCAATCTGAAGACTGCACAGAGGCCACTCAAGAACATTCTACGACTGATGCCTGAACCAAGCTTAAGTCGATTTGGATGTACACTTTGGCTGTCCTGCAAGAAAGTCCATTGATCATCAAACTTCAGTCTCCGCACAGAGGGCATCACCATCTTTGCCAAAATGGTTTGATACAAAAAAATCATGATGTCCTTCATACAGTCAAGATTTCCACTTCCTGCAACAGCAAAGCACCCCCATAACAAATTTATTAAAGGTGCAGTCTGTAAGAATGATTAGTGTTCAAAATAGGTACTGCAGTTCAAATTCAAAATATCAGAGATCGTTGTTTACCCCACCCCTTCCTCCTCAGACTTGACGCTCGCGCGGGTTGCCAGTTTGAGGACACGCAACAGAAATGAGCGCAATTGACAATAAATGCTTTTTACTAGCTTTATTAGCTGGCAGCAATGGCTGCAATACGCTGTGTTTCCTGCCAACTGGCATCCTGGGGTGTCAAAATACTATTGGGTGCAATAGCAGTGGGCGAGATCACAGAGACCAAATCAAAAACAGACATTCCAACACGGAACGCACATTTCAAAGTAGAATAACTGGCTGAAGAACTGTTTTTCAGAGAAACGAGTATGTGAACTCCATTTCCTAAACATATTATGGTATTATTATGCTTTAGAGTGAAAAAGTTACATACAGCACCTTTAAGTATAATCACTGGCCTACAGTAACAGCTGTACGCGACTCTAGTTCCGGCGGAAGAGTGACCTCTGACCCAGCGCATATGCTCACCTTGAAATAGACCTCTGACCCAACGCATGATGTAATGATGAACGCGGTAGCGCAGAGGATAGAGCAAAATAAAACACCGATCATGAATCAGAAGTATGAAACGAGAATTTTTAAAGAGAAATGTCAGAGGATTTCAGAAGAGGAGCTTGAGTTTGTTGCCCAGCCCTATTTGTTTAAACCGTGAGATATCTCTACTCTCACCTAAGATTATGCTATTTCAACAGCCTACGTCATACGTCGGGTCAGAGGTCACTCTTCCGCCGGAACTACTCGCATAGGGCCATTACCGGAAGCCAGTGATCATAGTTTAATTTAAAAAAATTGATATTTTTCTTACAAAAACGTATCGCTCCACCTCAGAAGGTCTTTATTAACCCCCTGGAGATGATTACTTTTTTATGATTACTAAAATCTCCATTCACTCCCACTATAAAGCTTAGAAGAGCCAGGATATTTTTTAATATAACTCCGATTGTGTTTGGCTAAAATAAGAAATTCATACACCTAGGGTGAGTAAATTATGGGATAATAGGGGTTGAATAATTATGACACAGCTGTATTACAAAAAATGCATTACATTATATATTGACATTATCACTTTTAACTTGTCACTAAATGAAAACCTTGTTATATATAATATACTATATATATATATATATATATATATACACTCCAAACTCTCTTAATATATCAGATGTATAATAATATACAGTATAATGGTATAACTATAGATCTATAGGAGCACTTGCCCTATCATCTATCCTTGGTGTTATTAAATAAATGTTTTGTTATTAAATACATGTTGAGTGTGTGTTATTCATTATGTTCTTTATATCAAGACAAATAACTGATTCTAATGAAGCTTTAATAGCCTATATTGTACTCTTACAGCTGTCATACAATGACATTTCGCAGAAAGCAAAGTGAAAATGTCTTTATATCACCAAATCTAATGCTGCAGACAGACTGTGAAAAAAAAATGTCCAGAACAATTTGTGCAAATATAGTGCAGTGAAGTAAGAAAACTAGCTTTGTGACATAAACTGTTATTAAATAAATATCTGTGGTCTGCAGCATACAAGCTGCTCACTTGATGCCTTATTTGATAGAAATGTGTTTCTTCTTAATGAAATAGGCAGTTAGCATTTGCACAAGGTGTAAAATCTTTTTTGAAAGATGTAACAGGATGGTTTCCATGGCACCGCCTATGTATTTCAAGGTGAGCAGGACCTAAAAAAAGACTAACCGTGACTTTGAGCAGTGGGGAGGCTGCCAGTTAGTGGCACATCACTATGACACATTAGATAAGACAACTTTCTGTATCACAATGAAAAATACTGAAAAAAATTAGAGGGGGAAACAATCCAGAACATTATTGCAACTTTTACACTGCAAATCTCAGAAATGTATATAACTAAAAACTGCAAAAAAAACTAAAAATAATAAAGCAATATGCCACATGAGACCTTGCATTGTTGCAGGGATTTTACCACGGTTAATTTGCAAAGCGAATCCCCTTTTAACCCCTGTAAAATCACTGTAATGTAAGGTCTTGCAGGGCCAAACATTGACCCCTGATGGACCCCTTTGAACGTGGCTTAACCAATACGATTTTCGATCCGCAACTATCCATTATATAATACATGTTTTAATTTTAACTTTGTAACTTATCCTTATGATGTACCTAAGGTCTAATATTCCACAAATCATCCCTGCCCTTAAATCCCAAACTCATGCATTGTATAAGAGCTTATAGAGGCTTTATACTAAATGTTGTTAAGAAACCATGACCTGGGATTCAATAGCAATCAATTGGAAAAATGTTGTGTTCAGCTTTAAGGTCTAATCCTGTTCTATCATATCTCTCTCAGCCTGTCAGAGACCATCTGATTTAAGACTGTCCCTGACCTTATGGCGACAGCATAAAAGGGAGAGAAGGCAGCACTGTGGAAGACTGAGAATTAATTTAGAGGTTTGAATACAGTTAGCTGTATGACTGCAGTAATTATCTAGTATGAGAGAACGATGCTTTGTGCATTCAGAAAACAAGAGGAGGAGAGAGTGTCTCCTGAGCAAATAAGGCGGGGCATAAATCTCTATTTGTCTCTCTCTCTCTCTCTCTCTCTTTCTCTCTCTCTCTCTTCTCTCTCTCTCTCTCTCCACTCCCTCTCACACACACACACACACACACACAACACACACACACACACACACTACACACACACACATACACACACACACACACACACACACACACACACACACACACACACACACACACACACACACAGGAATGAAATAATTCAGTAGGTGCACACTGAAGCACTTGATTTTCAGACACAATAACAAACAATGAGGTTGAATAACAGATGAGCTGCAATTTGAAAAACACTTTAAATTCTTCAGGGAGTTGAAGGGCCAAATTCCTCTAAAAAAAAACTCTAAAATATCAAATTGCAATATTTATTTTTTTGGTTTCCAGTACACTATCTGAACAAGACAAATTTTATTTGTAAAAAATTAATGTTATTTCTTAATATTTTTTACTTATTGAAAAAAATTTAATAAATATTATTTCTAATATTTTATACTAATGGTTGAGGGAAAAATGTTTTGTTGCTAAAAAAAAATATAATTTAACAAATTTTATAATAAATATTATATAAATATCATTCATATTCAATAATATTTTATACACACATCTTGTGATTTTTGTGTTATAGTGTGGTGCTGTGTGTGTGTGTGTGTGCTGTGTGTGTGTGTGTGTGTGTGTGTGTGTGTGTGTGTGTGTGTGTGTGTGTGTGTGTGTGTGTGTGTTCTTTATACGTCTGCCCTAGTTTTGCCAACACACACGCAATCACACACTCTCCCGGTCCTTTTATTCAAACAAGCTCATAAATTCTCACAAGGGGTGGCAGATGTCAGGCCGATTTACACTGTAAGAGACTTAGTGATGCAACCTCGTGCCTATCCCAGCATCCCTCTCATTACACTGAGTGTTCACTGAGAGACGCACATTCCACGGTGTATGTCAAACTGTGGCAGACTAGATGCATGTGTGTTACTCTAACAGTGCTGTTTCTGCTTATGTTACCTTTAAAAGAACTTTATTTCTGGCTGTGTGTACATAAATGAAATTCCCCCTGAAAGCTTCCATTGCACATAGTTGAATGATCTGCTTAGATTAATGATTCAAATGGCTAAACACATCCATACAAACACACACACAACAACAACAGTTCTGCCCTGTGGCAGAATTCCCTGGCATTGAGCAAGGACCTCAGCTACAAGAAACAATTCTTCTTGCGCCAGGAAACCATGTCCCTTGCATGAGTTCAGTAGGCTTTGAAAGGCGAAAGTGTAAAAGAAAGCAAAAGACAGACTGTGCATAACCGATTGACAGTTTCGTGAGGGCTGGAGAACTTTTCGGCAGGCTCAGAAGGTGCTGACAGAGATGTACTGTATGTGTGAGACACTGAGATCATAAGAAAAGAGAATAAAGGTAAGGACAGTCAGAATGTACAAAGACATTCACAAAAGTGTCATCAAGAATTCACAAGAGGGAAAAATGGCCCAGGCCATGTCACTGAGAAATATGTGCACATTTAAAGAAATACACAACCATTCAAAAGTTTGGGGTCAGTTTTTACCATTTTGGTAACACTATATAATAACTGCACACTATTAATCATTAGTCAAACATTAATTCATCATTTATAAAGCGGTACTAGACATTAATAAGCAGTTTATAAATACAGCTATAAATGCTTTGTTCTTGATTTAGAAGCATATCTATAATGCTTTTAATAATTGTATTTTCATACTTTATTAATGATCTAGTTATCATTTCTAAATGAAGTATAGCATTATTTACAAACCAGTTATTTAGGAGTTGTCAGTGATTCATACGTTTTCAAAAAAAAAGTGTCTTTATTGTCACGTTTGATTATTGAATGTATCCTTACTGAATAAAATTTATTGAAAAGAAAAATATTACTGAAACCAACATTTTGAACAGTTTTGTAAATGAAAAATGAAAATAGTGCTATAATTTACTCACACACTCACGCTCATATCATTCCAAACCAATTTGCAATATAGAAATTCATGCATAATCTTTTTTATATAATGATAGTTCATAGTAATCAACCAATCACGATATGATTTAATTGTGGGGTAATGCATCACTGTTTTACTTGGTCAAAACAATCATACTAAAATACGTTTGAGTGTGTTGAAACTTGTTATAGCGTTACTCTGTACGTTCACTCAGTGGCTGGTATGAGACACTTGCTGCACATTACAATATCACATTAATAAAAGCTGGATGACTTGTGTTGCTAAATGGCATGCCATTCATTTTAAAATATATTATATGGTTGAGAAAATGCTGTATTACTGTTACTATAAATACATGCTATGTAGCCACTTAGTGCTGTCTCTACAAACATGTTACTCGTGGTAAATCAAGAAAACGAGAGATTAAAACAATAAAACTAACCGTGTTTAACTATGTAACAATGATTTGTTTTCTGTCGATAAAAGTACCCAAACAGTTGCTCACCTGTCTAATAAAACGCATACTATATTAAAGTGGTTGGTGTTTCCATGGTCTCATCCCTAAATCAAGGGTAGCGCAGATATGGCGTCATTGACAGGTGACGCAGCGACACGGGCCATTACACTGGTTAAAATAGATGATTTCTCTGGATTTAAACATTGTTGGAAATGTTTGGGATAATGTAAGTAGACAAGTCAACAAAATATATAATCTATTAATCTAAAAATTTTACATAATGTGCATTTATTGACAGATATGTAAGCCAGATTTGAAAACAAATCACCTGTATTTGCAGCATGGCCCAACATACCAAAATACCTGCAATAAACTACAGCTCCAACGAGTTCAGAATAATTTCCAAAAAAAAAAACACTCAAAGCTAATCAGAAATTATATCACTCCAGCAGCTTAAAAAGTGTTGAGTCAAATGCCAGCTCACTCATTGTGCATACTCACGAGTTACAGAAGCATTGGGGTTTAAACAATTTTGTTAAAGCTGTTCAGCTGAATCCTTAGCCTCCCTATCGCTACCTCCCTATCCCCCTTTAGCCCATTAAGACTCCACACACACTGAACTTGTGGTTGTTCCTCTGGGACTGATTCATGCTGAGTAGAAGCTCAGTTGTAGCTCTGCTATCCCTCCGTCAACCACACACCTCACTCCCACAGATGCATTTCAACTAGGGGTTTATACTGTCCCTGGTCTTATTAATGTTGCTTTGAGAAAGAAATCTATCATAAACACTTGGAAACTATGCAGGTTTAGAACATTATGACACATTGGTACAGTTCCAAATCCTAGTGAGCTTCCTAAATAGGCAGCATATTAAAGCATTATAGATGTGCATTTTATGCAAAGGTTTTTTTCTTTTGGTCAAAATTATAAGGTAGCGTCACATGCATCCTTCACAAAGAATACATTCCCATAACGCATTGTGAAGGGCTTACTTAGGAGCATTGTGAAGGAAAACTATGTAAAAAAAAGTATATTTAATAGGCTACTCAATCAAAAGAGTTAACACAACAAGCCAGGTATACTTTGAATACTTATTCTTTTGATCGAGATACTTAAAAGTATAATTGAGTACAAGTACAGGCCAAATATACTTGGACTTTTCTCTTAGTATCCACCTTATTCTGCTCTAAACAATGCGCGCCGCCATGACGACGACTCCGGTTGCCTACTTCCGGTTTGCACTGTATTAGCAGTGAGAGAATGAGTTCAGGCTCTATCTATGTGCTGCTGTTGGTTGATTTTACAATTCAAAGAAGATAAATAAAAAAAACTTTAGAAACTGGGTGCTTTGAGCATAAGATTAAAAGGAGAGAATGCCTATGTCCGGTTCGGATCAGCTACATTCAGTGCCAGAGAGTAGACGTTTTTGGTTAGCTGCGCTAAAACTGAAGCATCCAACGAAAAAGGTGTAATACGTTACCAGTATGGATGGGCATTTCAAGCAAAAATAATATTCGAAGATCGCTGGGTATTATTCAATTATTATTCGAAAATAGCACCCCTCAATCACGCACACATAGCCTACATATTTTTAAATAAATATATATATATATATATATAAAAAAAAAAAACTAAACATACTTTTTATATTTTAGTTTCACAATATAATGTTTTTTATTTATTTGTTTATTTATTTCATCTATGTTGATTATATGAAAAGGGAACCGCATGAGATGAGTCAGATATGATCATAATGCCGAATATCGGAAAACATTTGGAATGGCTCAGACATGATTTTGACCACTTATTAAGTTTTGTTAAAGCCTTTCTGTAAAGTGAAATTCGTTTAGTAAAAATTGTATCTTCATTTGTATCAATGTTTTATCCACAAATTGCCTAGAATAATAAATATGACTGACAAATATAGCGCGTCTAACTCAGCGTATAAGTTAGGCTACTTGCCTCACATACATGAGAAGTATATAGAAAGCTTGAAATGTGTACTTTTAAACAAAATAATTAAAAACGAGCAGAAATGGGCTGCTCTCTGCTTATGTAGGTTAATTCGTATGAAGTGTGCATTTCTCTCTAGGCGCGTTCACTTGCGAAGATGGCGAGTCAGCATCATCAAATTTATCTTTGCAGTCGATACTTACAGAAAACACTAGTTATTAATAAACAATTCAAATGTTTAATGCATAATCATTACTTTTGCCGTTTTTTTTTATTCTGGCAAGCTTATGCGTGCGTTGTGATGCAGAATAGGCAATATTATGAAAACGCTCATTATGGTTTAGTATTCTCTCCCATATAGTATACATAACTTCCAACCCAATTTCAGTCGTGCACGGGCAGGGGCAGCCCTACTTATTTATTTCACATATTTTCTAATCAGCACATCACTGCGGCGTTCTGAGCAAGCGGCGCAATCTTCATAAAGCTTAGAACCGGAAAAGGACAACCGGATTCCGGTTCATACCCGCTATGAATCATGGGTAAATTCGCTAACCAGGAAAAAGGTGGATAAGTCAAGTCCACTTAAGTGTAATTTTAAATATATTTCTGAGAAGTACATAAAGTATATTTCTGAGAAGTATATAAAATGTAGACCGCCCCTTAAAGTAACACCAAGTAACTTTTCCTCTTCGGTCGCCCTACTGGTTGGAAACGAAATTGTCCATTGCCGCTGTTGTAAATAATTTAGCCTACCGTCGCACGCACGCTCGCTGTTTTGAATAAACGATGACCACAGACAAGGTAGAGTATGTTACATGATTTCATGAAAGAATGATGTATTGCGACATCAGAAACGAAGAAAAACGAAATAATGACTATTGTAGCGCTTGACGTAAAGCAGTCGAATTTTGTAGTTCTTTTTGTGGTCGGGTTCCTACCCGAAACCCGAAGTTACATAGTGCCAGTAAAAGTGATACAGACCCCGTCAGGCTATGGCAGAAGTGCCTTTCACCGTGTTACGACTTGATGAACCACTGATAAGATTTTGGAAACATTATTTTAAGGTAAACAATGTTACATAGTGTTGCTTTAATCTGCAAGTTTCCACCGACGGCGCCGCCATTGGTTGCACAGACGAGCACAGAACACTATTTGACCGAAAGAACCTCAGGGAACTGTGTCAACTTGTGTTAAAGTTAAACATGATGGTACATGCAAGTGGATGAGATTAATTAACTCCACAACTACTACATGAATGCATCCACTAACCATTCAGAAACATCCAGGTGCGTCTAAAAGTTGCAACATTTTCCTAAGTCTCTCCATAAGGCTGCACTCCGCTACTGGTTATATCTGAGATTTTGGATGAGTGAGATTATTCGTGTGTTTTGTTATTGTATCCGAAGCTCATGTAAAAGGATTGACCGCCTTCTGAACAAGGGCGGGGAGCAGCAGCACATTAGCATTTAAAGGGACACAAACAAAAACGGCACATTTTTGATCACACCAAAAATGGGGCAAATTTGACAATATATAATAAATTATCTGGGGGTATTTTGAGCTGAAATTTCACATACACATTCTGGGGACACCATAGATTTATATTACATCTAGTGAAAAGGGGCATGATATTTCACCTTTAATGAACATTTTTGTCTAATTTCCAGCTAAAATATCTAAAAGTCCTCGAAACAAGATACATTTACTAGAGAATAAACACAGCATAATATTAAGACTTGTTTTCAGAGAAATTTGTTTTCAGTCCAATTTGTCTTGCACTGGCAGAACTTGTTTCAAGTATAAACACATTTAAAACAGGAAAAATCTGAAAGTATAATAAAACAAAACCCATTTTATTCAAAACATCTTATTCAATGTCGCTTCTATAGTTTTAAAGTTTTAAAGATATTTTCTTCAGTGTTGTAATGTACATTTAAATGAAACCAATAAAAAATGTAAGCCAGGGAGTAGAGAAATCCAGCATTCATAACCTGAAAGAAGCCGTCTCACTGAAAGATTGAGTTATGACATGTTGAATAAAAATTCAAAGGTCAACAAATAAAAATACAAAAATAAAAGCAAGCGGCAACATTCTAATCTGAAAAATGAAACCTACCCGGAAGTGCGAAAAAACTGCAATACATCGAAAATTCGCTAGGGGCAGGTCCCAAAACGGAGCAAATGTCCATAGTCCCCCATGTTAAAATTTTCACAGCATAAATTCATGTTTATACAGGTTGGTCCCATGGACTTTTATTGTATTTTTCGATAGGTTCCGAGTGCCTGACAACTGACAATTTTCCAAGATGGCGCCGCCCATACCCCCCATAAACGGCCTCAAAACCGTTCTTCAGAAAGTCTATGGGTGATGTCACAGACGCTTTGTTCATATTTTTTACAGTCTATGGTTAAAAGGCAAGAAAGTAAACCTCGCCACAGCTAGCAATACAACAAAAAGAAGTGGTAGGACAGTTTGAAATATGGGTATTCACATCAGCAGGGTAAAAGTAAAACAGACATGCTTAAATGACAGCATGAACAAATTAACTGTTTTTTGTGTTTTCACAATAAAAGATTATTGTGCAACTGTGATTTTAATGAAATAGTGTACAAGTCACTTCAATATACAAACTTATAACCCTTATATTAAAGTATAACCCATTTTTCTTGATAAATCAGTCCCTTGTTTTGAGAGATAATTGCATTAGAATAAGATACATATTAGGAACAAGGGCACAATGTGTATGTGTGTATATGTGTGAGTGTCAGTGTATAGAGAAAGAAAGAAGGTTGAGCTGTGTGCTCCAGTATGAAGTAATTGGTGTTATCTCAGTGCGTAGCTGCACGAGGGGGTGACAAGAAGTGAATGACTAGGGGGTGAGTGTGGAAGAGAGAGAGAGAGAGAGAGAGAGAGAGAGAGAGAGAGAGAGAGAGAGAGAGAGAGAGAGAGAGAGAGAGAGAGAGAGAGAGAGAGAGAGAAGAGAGAGAGAGAGAGAGAGAGAGAGAGAGAGAGAGAGAGAGAGAGAGAGATGACACCAAGAGAGAAGATGAGAATGAGGTGGATGTTTTGAGAGTTTGAGAGGGTGCTGGAGGGGGGTGGTTTGATCCAGCCAAACAGAGAGCAGAGAAATGCTATGAATGTTACATTCCCACTAATAAAATTGAGGACAAAGTTCAAAAGTAGATAGAAAGTAACAATTCTTCATTGTCTCTTTATCTTGTTCAGACTCTACATAGCAAGAATAATTAGTCATTTTGGATTTATGGGTCCAACTGAGTATTTCAACAACAAATCAAAATTGGCTACTTAGCCTATCTCCTTAAGCCGGGTTCACACTACGAATATGGCCACTATTTGGCCATCTGAGACAAATTTGTGAATCCTAAAAGATTCTTAAGATGCTAGCCCTTTTGGTCGTTATTTTGACATGTTTGTCCACAGCCGATTAATCACGGTTGCGAAAAAATTTACTACAGACGAAATTCTGGCAGTGTCAAAATATTTGACGCACAGTCCTGTAGTGTGACCTCCTGCGACAAACATCAAATCAAAAACCATTAGGAGCACAGACCCTGATGATGCAATTTTTGAGACAACAACAAACCACCACTTGCTCCACACACATCGTCTTTCTTGTTTTATCCAGTTTTCTTTTCAAGATAAGCCATGATCAAAACTAATGCTAAAGATTGTTTTAGCTTGCTAGCCACCATTTCAATCCCACATGTAAATGCAGCTCACTTCACTGAACGCGTCATTGATGATGTAAAACTGCAGTACAGTCTGATATTAATGACAACTGAGATCCTACAGTGTGACATGGCTTACAGCGGGGAGCATGTTCATACAGTCTGACAAGCAACAGTCGTAAAGGACTATAAATCGTAGAGTGTGCACCCGGCTTTAATTTATGTTCCTGATTGCATTGCGACTGAGTGTATGTAATTTTAAAGAAAAATGTTTGTCTCTGTAATCAAAATACAAACTTCCCTTTATCACTGATGCCACTTGGGTTGTACAGACTATTGGATAATGTTAACCAAACAGCCAAATAGCTTTTTGGACACTAAACACCATCTAACCGTTAAATAACCGAAAAATAATTTCATTATCTAATTAATACCAGATGGATAAAATGTATCCTGTTTTACATTTTTCCTCATTGAATATCCTGTTTCACTCTGAAATTAAGGAAGTAATTTCCACGCTGACTTTAAACAGCCTGCTTAAATTATTCATTCACATGATATATGTTCTATTATACAGCTAACATCTTAGTCAGCTGCATATCCCAATGAAGCTAGCTAATTAGCAGGCAACATTATGATGAGATTTTCTGCACTTGGTTGCCTGGGTTCTGACCTCTCTGGCTTCTAACCCATTCTAATTCAATTACATTCAATTGAACCAATTTGAATTGAATTCAAATTCAGTTGAGTCACGGCACTATAGACTGATTTAAAGACAGCTGTACTCAGGGGGGCTTTCCATATAAGAAACGAGCTGATTAATTGCCAAATCCTGTACACAAATATAAATCTCTTTCCTAAAGGTCAATTTGGCTATTTAGCTATATACATATAATTACATAACTATGGACCTGCTTATATAACTGCTTCATGATAGCAGGATGAGCACAAACTGAAAGAGGAAAAGAGGAGGAAAGAGAGTAGCCAACATTTTTAGTGCATTAAACATGTCTAGGGATTAGACTACAACAATTGGATGCACACAAATGCTGCAAAGCTTTGTAGTAGGCTACTATGAAAAGGAAAAATGTTTGAATCTACACCAGATCAGAATCACTAGACAAAATGCTAGTATTAGCAATGAAAGGCAATAAAAAGCAATAAGATCTGTTTTTTTTTCCTGAACAGCCCCTTCAGAATTCTAATCTTACATTTTCATCATATTAAATCTGATTTTGTAGTAATCATCACTAATAAAAATAGAATAGTTTTTGTTAAACCTGTATGTGAATATTTTCATCAGTAAATCCACACTTACATTTTTTTCTAAATTTAAGATTAATAAGCAACTCAATTCTGAACTACCTCAAACCATATTTACCCAAAACTCACAGAAAATCCAGATTCAGCAGCATTAGAATTAGAACACACAAAAAAGAAAAAAGAAGAAAAGAAAAACCCAATTGCGTGTATGTACCTGTGTATGGCAGGGCAGACGATGCAAGTTTGATTCGGTTCTTTTTTGTTTGCTAGTAATACTACCTTAATATTTATATAGGTAGTATATAATATTATATATATATATATATATATTATATATATATATATATATATTTATATATTATATATTATATATATTTATATAGAATTGTATTAATAAAATGTTATATTATTTGTTAATATTGTTATGATAACATTATTAATGTAATAAATAAATACAATTTGGTTTTTTGTGTGTGCTATACAATTCTGGTACAGTGCTGGGTCGCCACTAGATGTCCAATCTGTGTTGTGAAGCAAACCAGTTGAAAACCCATGTCACAGACTACTGTATCAAACTCTTCTCCTCTGCATAAAATTCTCATTTCCCTTCTCTTCCACTTTCTCATGTCATAACTGTGTAGCATTTCTTAGGCAGCACTAACAGCATGTTCCTGCAGAGCCCTTGCCAAGGCTGACAGGAGCGTATTGATTGGTGTGTGTTGGGGAGCTCAACTCGTTGGCAGTCTTGGCAGTTCTAAATGGACTCTTGTTAGCGATTCAGATTACTGATACGGCACTGTCCCGCACTTCCGATGTTGCTGCCCCGACTCGTCGCCCGCGTTATTTTCAACAGCGAAACATGAGCACGGCACGCCGGCTATTCATCACTTCCTCTTCACTTCAGAGTGGGGGATGCTGATAGATTACCTCAATTAGGCCAGACGGACTGGTTCGGAGCAGTAATCTATGAGAAGAGAGGAACGAAAACCTTGGCGGTGGCTATATTTATACAGTGGCGTGATAAATGCTTAAGCATTCGCTAATTCCTGTACAAGCAGATTGTGTTCAGGTCATAGAACAACCTCCAGCCAATATTCAATTAATAAGTGACACAATGGGGATTTGTAAAGCGCCTGTGTTCAAAAATGACGAATAATGCTGTCTGCACTCAGACCTTGCTGAAATGATAGCTAATGACATTAATCATCAGATAAATGCACACAGGAATTTTGAATGATTGCAAAACTTTACAAAAGCCAAAAGCTCTGGCCCTGAGAACGCCGCAAAAGATGCGCTAACTGGTTGAAAGTTTCAGGAATGCCAATCGCTCCATTTCGCACTTCTCTTTCCTGTTATCTTTCCATCTCCATCTCTATTTCTATCTCGACTATTAGGTATACCTGTAACCTAGCAACAGGGGAAGACATTGTCCCGCCCTCCACCTTCTCTCACAGTGACAGCTTCGGCTTGTCTGCCAATACGGCACAAAGGACTGCATCTCCCAGGGGGCCCAACGGACCAATCAGAGAGTTTTATAGGACCTGTTGAGATGCATACCTACCTCACACACAGACACTGTGCCCCACCCTAGGAACAGGAGGAAAAATCAAAGGATGAACGCGAGATCATACACAAACACTCACCTGCCAATCAAATAAGAAGCAGCATCGTTTGCACTATCGAATGCATCAAGTCACACCACCACACCCTTATCAGACTGCCATGTAAATCCTCCAAAGCCATGTTATTTCTCCATCAATTTAACAGGCATTTAACTCAAAAGGCACAAGCGGTTAGCTCATTGTACAACACAACACTGTGCATATCTTGCCCCGCTGAGGTCTCATAATCACACCAATATTATGGTCAGTCATGTCTCCTCCTGCTGGTTCATTATCGTGCAATCCCTCTGTCTCTCCTTCTCCCTTCCAGGCTCAGTCAAAGCCAAATTAACCCCTGCAGTGCCGGCTTAAGACAAGCTATTTCTCTTTAATAAGCTCGCTGATTGCACAGGAAAGCCATTCATACATAAACATGACTAGCGTGCTGCACTATAAAAACAAGCATTTGACCTCCTACCCTGAGATGAAACATTGCAAGGGCTGGTCATAAACTACAAAGTTTTAGAGGAAACATTCACCCAAAAATTAAAATCATGCCTTGTGACATTCCAAACCAGTGAGCTTTTCTTTATTATGTGGAAAATGTATACTATATATACATGTATTATATTATATGGACAAAAAAAAAATTCTTCATAATATCTTCATTTGTGTTTTGTAAAAAAAATAAAGACATTCAGGTTTGGAACAAACATAAGAGTGAGTAAATTATGGCAGAATCTTCATTCCCCTCTAAGTGAGCATGTGAGCGTCAGTATATTCTAATCTAAACAGACATTAGGGTCTGTCAAAGTGCAAAAACAGCTACACTACCGTTCAAAAGTTTGGGGTCGTAAGATTTTTAATGTTTTTAAAAGAAGTATCTACTGCTCACCAAGGCTGCATTTATTTGATTAAAAATACAAAACAAACCCAGTAATATTGTGAAATATTATTAGAATGTAAATCAGCTGTTTTCTATGTGAATATATAGTAAAGTGTAATTTATTCCTGTGATCAAAGCTGAATTTTCAGTGTCACATGATCCTTCAGAAATCACTATAATATGATGATCTGATGCTCAAGAAACATTTATTATTATTATCACAGTTGAAAACAGTTTTGCTGCTTCATATTTTTGTGCAAACCGTGATTCATTTTTTGCAGGATTCTTTGAAAGTTCAAGAGAAAAGTATTTAATTAAAAAAGAAATATTTTGCATTATTATAAATGTCTCTACTGTCACTTTTGATCACTTGAATGCATCCTTTCTGAAGAAAAGTATTAATTTCTTAAAAAAAAAAAAAAACGTATTGACCCTAAACTTTTGAACGGTAGTGTATGTTAATTAACTTTGAACTGATTCGCTATATCACACCAATTAGATGGTATTCTGTTCACATTGCTAATGGGGATTTTGCAGGACATTAATGACAGATATAAGTGTTGGGCCTGAAGAAGGAAAAATCGGAAGAAAAGAAAGAACAAAAACAAAAAGATATGCTGACTGTGATATCTAGATTAGGGTCATGAGTTAATTGATAGCAATGATACGCACAAAATGAACAGTTATTTTGTATAATATTTACTTAAAATGCACACTATGCATTAACAATACTGGTTGATTTTGGAATTGACACAATTGACCAAATTCTGTAAAACAGGCACAGTTATTGGCAAAAGCTCTCAGACGATTAATTGGTAATCATTCAAAAAAAAATACTGTAGTGTATTACAGAGTTGCATACACTATTCTGCATTCATACACTCATAAAAGTAAAGGGGATTTTGCATGCAGGAATGCCCAACGCATTCTCATCCTTTAGCGTCATATAGGTGACGCCATATGACATTTCGTCGAAATCTTACGCACATGGCATCCTTAAGCTTCAATATAACACGCACTGTTATGGGTAGGTTTAGGTCTGGAGTAGGGTTACGGTTATGACGCCTTGGGATCTGCGTCTCATATTGACACTAAAGGATGCCATGTGCGTAAGATTTCGACGAAATGTCAAAAGCGTCTTGGGATGAGAACGGGCTGGAATGCCATAGAATAAACACTTGAGTTCCCCAAATAACCTTTCAGTGAACCGTTCTTAAAAGAACCTTTTTTTTCTTAGTGTCAAGAACGTTTAAATTATCTGTAGATTCTATTTCCACTATAAAGAACCATTTTGTCTATTGGAAAGGTTCTATGGATGTTAAAGGTTCTTCATGGAACCATTATGCCAATGAAAAAACTTTATTTTTAAGAGAGAACTTCTAATACACAGTTTTAGTAGAATGTATTTATGACACAGTAAGCGTACAATATGACATATTGTTGAGATACTGAAGTGTGCAACCATGGGAGCTGAAGAGCCTTCAGGTTCAGAAAGTTTTCAACAAAGATGACAGAGAACTATGAGCTAGATAGTTCTTTTCAATTGCTTATAGGTACCATGAAAGTGGTTCCTCTTCAGTGTCTAATAGAAGACACTTTGTAAAAAGTGTATTTATTCTTAATCATTAAAAATGAATTTTTTGTAATTGCATATCACATATAACAGGCAGTATACTACTAAAATGCTGAATTTAAATATTTCTTTTCACTTTTCACTCTTTTCAAAATGAATAAGACTGAAGGAAATGCAAATTCACACCTGTGCCGCTCAAACAAACCTTTCAGCTGTGCTGCAGTTCTCAAGAAAAAATGTTCAACACTCTTACTTCAACAATAATATATTATAATAATAATAAATTAAACAAATGTGATGTTTAACCAGTGTTGGGGAGTAACGGAATACATGTACCGGCGTTACGTATTCAGAATACAAATTATGAGTATCTGTATTTCGTTACAGTTACAATTTAAATAGTTGGTATTTAGAATACAGTTACATTGTTGAAATCAATGGATTACATTAGGATACTTCTCTGTTTCACGAGTTTATTCACTCTCTAGCTAAATAAATTAAGGCAACTCAGTATCTCCCAGAAGCCCCAATGTGAAAACGAAAAAAATGTGCGGTTTGCGTGATCAGTCACAATGGAGTCGGAAGAGGAGCAGCGGGAGCTAGAGTTGAGATGGAGCAGGAACAATAGAGCCAGGGCAAGAATGCGTTTCGATCTTGGAAATTCAAACAGCATTTCACATTAAAGATAGAGAAGGGAGAACGAAATATAGCCTAAATGTGCAGTGCAACCTCTGCTTGCCAGCAACCAGCTCCTTTCAGCGTCCAAAGACGCAACCTGAAGAAGCATCTTAAAGTAAGTTATCCTTCCCGTCCAGGTCCAATGCTACCACATCTTTAAATTACTATAAGAATTATTTGAAGTTAACATTATAAAATATGTAGACCTACACCAAAAAAATAAATAATTTAAAATTGAGCAATTCCAGCGTTATGGACGCGACATTTGCAGTCAAAACTTGAAATAGAATTTCTTAGAAAATGCATTTAATACCAATATATTTAAAAACGTCTGTTTATATATCCATATACTCCCGTAATAAAGGAGTCCAGACATTAGAAAAATATCTGTCTACAGATGCATTTTCTAGGCTATTTAATATGAGGCAAATAAACATGCGTGGTGTAGAAGGGTTGGCTCTCCACAGAACATAAAATATACATTTTATTATTTTTTTCGCGTTCGCATTTATGAGGAAAAAAACAATGTTACGAACGTGACCACTCTGAAAGCGGCACTAAAAGACTGCTTTAAAACTTTCACGCAGAGACCTCAAACAGAAAGCACAAAGCCTTTCTTTAAAGGGAATTTCGTTTTGTATTAATTGTATCTTAATTTTAATAAATGTTTCATCAACCAATTGATTTAATAAATAAGTAGGCTAAATATTTCGCGACATCGAGGCGCCGGCGTGTGAACTGGAGCTCGTCTCTTATGAACCGAAACTTAGCGTAAGATTATACCTGCCTTACAGTCGCATGTCTAAATTTAAACAGAACAAAACGAAACAAAACAGACTGCGTTCTGCTTATGTAATCCGTATGAAATGCGCATTTCTCTCTGGTGCGTTCACTAGCTTAGGCCTACTGCAAAGATCGCCAGTCAGCATCGTCAACTTCATCTTTGCAGGCGACAGTGACACAGACAGAAAACACTTGTTTATTAATAAACAATTAAAATATCTCCTTGCTATATTTTACATATTCATAATCAATACTTTTGCCGGTTCTTTGTGACAGCTTTTAGGTGCTTTATTTGCAGCGCCATCCCTATTACAATAACGCGTCACCACCGCATCACCATTCCGCATTCCTACACTTATAAAATGCAATTCAATACGGAAGTAATCCAAGTATTCAGAATACAGTACTCAGATTGAGTAACGTAACGGAATACGTTACAAATTACATTTTGGGGCATGTATTCTGTATTCTGTAACGAAATACATTTTAAAAGTATCCTTCCCAACACTGTGTTTAACAAGTTATTTTTTAAGATTAAATTCAGCAAATACAGTGTTTTTAAAGTGTTTTAACATATTTAAATATTGCATATAATAATAACATTTAATTAAATTATTATTACTTGAAAAAAGAAATTTGATTATGTAACTCACATTACTTGCATCACTACCAACACTGCATACTATAAAAACATATATACTCAAACACACAATCTGTATATTTACTCTCAAAGAATATCCCTGCGTATTTGCTCTCCTTTCCCTCCTTTTTTCTCTCAAATCTGTCAAAATAGGGAATAGAAGTGATCAGATCAAAAAGAGAAGTACACCCCATATACCTTTGAATGTTAGGAGGAGGATTCTTTTATTTCTTGCTACTCAGTTTTCAAAGTTTCTAATAGGACAGATCAAAGAGATAATTTTAAACGAATAAATTAGCTGATTGTCAGGCAGAAAAAAAAAGATGGCACAACTGTTGAAAGAGAAGCTGGGTAATGGATAACATCTACTCTATCCATTCTGATTTAGGGGCTTGCTATTACACCAAAGAGAGCTTGATCCTCTGGTGTCAAATGCAGTCTAGGTTTTAAAATTCCTCTTTTCTCTGTTCAGCTTTGTTTCTAATTCTACTTGACTCTGGCTCAGTTGCTTTAACAGTACTTCAGCTAAACCTTCAGATCAGTCGTCCCATTTTTCTCTAGAGATATAATCTAATGTTGAAACTACTTCTGGAATTCAAGAAATGTAGACAAAAAAGTGTCTGAATATACCATTTAGAACCACATTTTTTTTAAATCATTACAGAGATCATTACAAAAAAATATATAAATATTTATAATTTCAAAAAGCTGAATAATTCAAGAACAAAATAAGTATCTAAAATAAAAGTTACTCAAAATTAACTATGTGTTTATTGAACTGTTGTATTACTTCCATATACACCACTGTTCAAAAGTTAAGGGTTAGTACGTTTTTTTAAGTAATCAGCCAGGATGCATCAAATTAATAAAAAGTGTCAAGACATTTATAGTGTACAAAATATGTATAGTGTTTATACTTACAAGACATTTTTAGTGTTTCTTAGTGTTGCTTTGATTTTTGTTTTTTTTTAACAAAGGATCCTGATTCATTTTCAACATTGATAATATCAAGAAATGTTTCTTGAGCAGCAAATCAGCATATTAGAATGATTTCTAAAGGATCATGTGACACTGACTGCAGTAATGATGCTGAAAATTCAGCTTTGACATCATAGGAATAAATTAATTTTTTTAATTAAAATGGTTCTTTTAAATTGTAAAATATATATATATATATATAAATATGTTTTTACAGTATTTTTTATCAAATAAATGCAGCATTAGTATAATAGATTTTTTTAAACATAAATATACTATGCATCAAAAATCCACTTGTCTTAAATCAAATCTGAGGGGGATGGATGGATGGATGGATGGATGGATGGATGGGATGGATGGATGGATGGATGGATGGATGGATGGATGGATGGATGGATGGATGGATGGATGGTGATGGATGGATGGATGGATGGATGGATGATGGATGGATGGATGGATGGATTGGATGGATGGAGTGGACATAATGGATTAATCTGTACTTTAAGCAAATCAAACAATAAGTATGCAGCGAATCAGTGACAACATGTTGGTGGTAATCTGTAATGGAGATTTAATCTGTAGATGTGGGCCTCAGAACAAGAAATATTTCTCATTACCCAGCTGAACAAGATACCTGCTACTTCCCACATCTCTAATGAGCCAACTCACCATAACACAGGTAATAAAGGTCAACTTACACAGCATATAGCCAATGACATGGACACATACACATATTCAGCACTGTTAGGAAATACACAGCGCAAGGAGTGGCAGTGAATTGTTTTTTACCTGTGCATACTGTGTATTTTAACATCTCACCATAAATAGACTAGACAATGTGTGATGATCTAAATTTAAGTATCGATGAGTATTTATAGGTTTTTTCCATTTAAAGATATTACTACTGTCAGATTAAAGCACTGCTTGTTGATACAAACCACTTTAAAAAAAAAATTCCCTTAAGATGACCTTAAATTCAGGTCAGAGTAGCCTAGTCTCAGACGGGACGCCCACAGACCACCCACAGTCCGTTCACTGACCGTCTGATGCATACATCTCACAAAACGCTTTCTCAGAATGGTGTGTTGTACTCTGATTAGCTGGCTTTACATCACTTTTGGGGAGTTTGTTTGTTTTGGGCATATTTTGTTGTGTTGTACAGAACATTTTACACACACTTTATGCTATTGTATGGTGTTTTCTGCACAGCCATTCACACGCCATCTGCATTATTACATTTGTTTCAATTACAGTATATTATTGGGACACAATCTATTTAAGATAAACTCGGTCCTAAACAGCATGTAAAAAGAAATGATCTGTGGTTGTCTGTAAAACTTGTGGTCACTTTACATGTCTATCACAAGTAAGTGGTTCACAAGTAAGCATCTATCCCACTCCAGGTCAGTGGTGGTGTGACAGTTATGGTAGAGATTTGGAAAACAGCATTTTGAGTCAGAGAGAAAACAACAGACAGACAATTAAAGACAACATGGTGAACAAAAAAAAAAAAAAACTTTTTTCATTATAAGGGCACTAAACCTTTAACACCATGCTTATCATTGGGCTATCTTTTATTATTAGTTCTGAATAATTCAATGATCTATAAATAATGCAGCTTTAATTAAATGTAGTTACACAGACTGCATTTACTGTAGGAATTTGGCCAGCAGGAACACAAAACAAACCAGACATTGCAGGTCACACTGGAAAAGCTAAAACGCACTGTCCTTTTTACATAGTATTTTGTGTAAAAATTAAGATGAAATGTCTCCAGAAATCTTTACCTGTAAATTCAAAAGTCAATTCAAGGCCAAAATCACTGATAACAATATAAAAGCATATAAGGAAAAGGAAAAAGGAGGTAAATTATTATACTCATTTAACATTGAACTTTTTTTGTACTAATTTTAAAATGTACCTGCAATTTTTTTAATTTAGATTTTTCTTTTTTTAATTAACAATTATTGGACAGCATGAATCTTTAAAATTTTAATTTAAATAAATGTCACTAATACCCAATAAAATAAATGTGACATTTATCTGTCTCATTATTTAGTGTGAAATAACTGCAGATGATGATGAGTGAGAGCTTACTGTGACAGCTTATGTCTTTCCACATTTCTTCATGTGTTCAGATGAGCGTAAGGAGATAACAGGATGTGTACGATAGGAAACAGTTCCAATGCTTCACAATTATTTGCTAACAGTTATTTTTCTGTTCAGTTCAAAGCTTATGAAATGCATAATGTGCTCATGATATGTATGTACAATTAAATAATAGAAAATCAATTAGATATTAAAATTACATACACGAAGATCATCATATTAAATAAAAAAAAAATATATATATATATAATAAAGAAAACCCACTATATATACAGTGTGTGCGTGCGTGTGCTACAAAAATAAAAATTCAAAGAATTCCCAACCCCCAGAAACTTAAAAAATCTGGTCACCCTAAATATTTTCTGTCTGTGGTGTAATATAACAAGTACACACATATAAATTGAAAAAGCACACCGCATTGGGTTGAATCTAAGGACATGTGTAACACATATAATTGAGCACTGTGGCCACCTGTCTCTACAACCTCCAGTTCCCAACACCTTCAGTCACTGTGATTCTCTCTTTCTCTGTCTGTCTCAGCAGTGAGATTAGATAAGGGGATCAGTTGTACAGAGTTTGACCCTGGCCCTTAAGGCTAGTGTGAAGATGCAGTGTGCAAGCTGTAAATCTGAGCGAACTCAGATAAGATCAGTTGTGAAAGTAGCTCTTTTAGACTAGGAGAGGGAGACGAGACAAAAGAAAATGACAGAAGCTTCTCATCCACATTTTTGAACACCACTCAACATCTTCTGGAATCTTCACAAAAGTTCAATGTCCAGATTAAGCTCGATAATAAGAAAAACATGTAATAAGAAAAACATAGTGTGGTTTGCCTCAAGTGAGAGGCTGAAATATGAAGAGAGCACATTAAGGCTGCTGGAAATGGAAATATAGTGAGGTATAGCGAAGAAAAGGATGAAGTGTGACAAGGCAGCTCATGTTAATGGTCAGTGGAACTGCAGGCGCTTCATTCAGGATGCGCTTGAAAAATTAAGCAACACTCCCACTGCTGAATAATTCCTACCTTTAATGCTAGAGAGGCTGAGGGGGGAAATGAGCCTGCACTTAGCCTATTTTTCCATACTCAAAAGGGCAAAAATACACTCAAATTATATAGATTACGTCAGCTAGAAACGTAAACACAGAAGGCAGTCCTGGTTTTGAGAGTGGGTGCAATCTTTCCAAATTTTACACCATCGCACCATCTCATCCAACTATGCTTTCAGTATGTTTTCATGTCTGCATGCTAAAAAAAGTGTTTATTATGGCCAAGAACCAACAACTTAGACAGAAAGAACATCCGAAATATCAATATAATAGACTGCTATGGAAAAAACTCCTTAAAAATAATTATACGTAAGTTCTTTCCATCCAAAAGATTTTAGAAGGAATACTGCACAGGCTTCTATATATATATATATATATAATTTTGGTTTAAGTTAGTTATTTGATGCTATATATCCGGGGGGTGTGACGTCATGATTGACAGCTGTGATTGACAGATTCTCTGAGTGAAGTAGTCACTGAGGCACCTGGTGACTTTTTGGGGGATTTTCAGGAGGAGATTGATAGCCTGGTAATACCAGACTCTGCTACTTCACTTTGCTTCGTAGACAGGAGACGTTTCTCAATATGCGTTCTTGTCTGTACTTGTGGTCTTGTGGACTTGTGAAACGTCATCAGTCGCTGCCCAAGTACTGTCTCAATACACAAGTTTGCATTTAGGCAAGAACGGTTAAAAATCCCGGAAGTGTTCTTGACACGCCCATTTTACCGAGGATGCATCGGTTGGTAACTTGTGTGAACTTGACGGCAGAAATATCCCAGCATTCATTTCGGAATTCAAGGAAGGAGCGGGGAGCAGAAGAACATATCGCCTCAAACTGTCAGCCGCGTTCTGTGTGCTCGTCACCTTGTAAGTTCATTCTTCCAAGAACGACTAGCAAGAGTGTTCTCCCCAAGAACACAAGTCCGTTCTTTGCATTCTTGGTTTTGAGAAACGGCCAGAGTCTGGCATAGCATAATAGAGAAGTGTTTTCTCTCTCGCTAGGGGGCGATTTCTGAAGTTTAAAATCATTGGTGAACCGTAAGCCAATCAGATAAGTTTATTTATGACATATGTTATGCGCTGACACAGCCGCATCGAACCACAGACATCATGCATCGAACTCAAATCTATGATCGAACTTCCACCTGCTGTAAACACTTGATGATGCGAGCGAAATACCGGAGTGAACATGGCTGTGAACGACTTTTTTGATCGGTGAGTGATTCTAATAGAATGACTGCTGCTCTTGACAGGGCGCAAACGAGCAGAGAGAGAGAGAGAGAGAGAGCCGCGCGCGCACTCTCAGGTCTTCAAACAACACGAGCGCGGTCTTGCTCTCTCTCCCTCGCAAATATTAATCAAAATACAATCGACAAGATAGTAAAAGATCGGAAGACCGCAGTTTCACGTGGAGCATTTGGAGATTTTTAGAGATTAGAGACTCTAGGAACAACATCTCAATGAACAACATCTCAACACTAAATTATAAAAGCCTGTCTCATATAGACGCCTGTCTCAAATACAAACCGGTGCAGTTAGATGATTTGGACAAATAAAAGCCTAGGCTATTATTTGAAGTTTTACGGTATTTAAGACCTGGAAAAGAAAGGAGACACTGACCTGTCAAAAGGCTCCCCAGTTTCTCGCTGACGATCGGTAATAGTTGATAAATTAAACTTTTCCCAAAGGGAGTAGGGCCACAACATCACCTCCATTCAAAATGTTTAATACACACTCTTCTTCTTCGGGCTTCAGTTTGCTAATGGCGGGAATATTCTCCACAACAGAGAGAATTGCATCCGCGTCTCCCTATCCGCGGTCGTTTTCGATTTCTCTGACCTAACTCTTAAACTCGGCGCTTAGCGACTACGTCACGGCTCTCAGCCCGCCCTCTGTTCGTTGATTGGCCCGGCTGTTTTCAGGCCGGTGGAAAACAGAAAGATAGGCTGCTATCTTAGACTGACTACAGGAGCGAAATGAAATTAGCGGAAGTAGGAAGTCTGACGTAGTCAGGCTAGGAGATTGAAGCTTTAACTTTAATTTCTACATTTCCATAACTGTTTATTTCACACCGACATAATGAGTTGTTCTGCAGTAAACTGTACTAACCGTTTCTTGCGGGAGTGTGGGCGGGGCCTTGATACCGCGGCTACACATTACACACACTACTGTGCAGACTCGGGTCCCGAATCAGTACAAGATGTCAGCACCATATTGGGACATTAGCGGCTTCACTTCTCTACAATGGAAGAAAGTGAAGTTGCGTCATCCATCTTTTTTTTCCAGTTTATGATTTAAACCAGGGGTGTCAAACTCAGTTTCTGGAGTTTAGCTTGATCTGATCTTAACTGATCCAGCTAATCAAGTCATTCAGGCTTATTTAAAAACTGCAGGTGTGTGTGTGTTGAAGCAGGGTTGGAACTTAACTCTATATGGCTACGGCCCTCCAGGAAGTGAGTTTGACACCTGTGATTTAAACACAGGTTTGTAATGAAATGATGGTGATGAAATGATGACATAATTTTCATTTTTTATTTTCTATTCCTTTAAAAGACCGTCACTGACAATCAAGCGATTTTTTGGAGCATTTCAAGCTAAGGTCATGTACAGACAGCAGATGTACCTCATCTGTACATTGTGCAACTGGACAATCGGACATATGGAACAGCGTAATCTAACACAAATGTAAATATAACATATTTTCTGTATAGATGCTATAACAAGAGTCTGCAAACAGTTGGCAGGTCAAGAAAAATATGTCCACTTGATTTTTGTTATTGGGTAAGGGTAGTGTATAGTTTCAAACATAGCTCTTTGACTTCCTACAAGTCTTGTCAAATATTATTTCCAGAACAAATGAGATTTCCAGTTGAAAACATTACCAAGTGAGAGGGTCATAACCCATAGTTTTCATAATAGTGGAGGATGAACTTCTGAACTGAAAGTGCCACTTCAACAATCCAGAATGAAACCAAGCTGCACAGACAAATACAAAGCCAAACCCAATAATCATGCTGGCTTGACATTGGGTTTCAGTTCCTTTAGCAACCCAAACAAAAACATAATGAACTTATATCATCCTAAAACTTGATTTGTTTTTCAGTCACAGCAGGACTGTGGGAAGATCTTTGTGCCTGAGAGCAGAAAGGGAAAATGGACAGATTGACAAAAGACACTTTTCTGGCTCCTCTTTTTCTCTGCATTTGATTTTGTGCTCCTGTAGATAAACTTGAAGAGCATGACGCTAGCAACGAAAGTTCAAAGGTTTGATTCAAGTCCAGATATTCATCGTGTTCTTGTCTATCTTTGTTTAATTTCCCACAATTCTTATCCATTTATTCATATTCCCTTTCTGTCTCTCTCCGACTAACCCTTCTATTTTCCTGCGGCAAATGTGCCCATAAAAGCCAAGTCCTTCCTGAGCCAGGCTGACAGATAGACCTAAATATTTAAATGCTGGATGGACACTTCACTGCAAGCATACCAGCACACATATGCCCTCAATCTCTCCCTTACAGACACAGACATACTCACACCCACACCAAACTGTAATCATACTACAAATACTTGTAAATATAAGGCTATAACTTAACAAATATAAGTTTGTTTTGTTAGTTTGAAAGATTTCAGAACTCTGGTTTAGACCAAAAAATTCAACACACACACACACACACACACACACACACACACACACACACACACACCACACACACACACACACACACACACACACACACACACACACACACACACCACACACACAAAGAACTACTTTTTTTTTTTTTTACCAAAAATGAAAATGTTTTCATCATTTACTCACCTTCATGTTGTTCTATATATAACCCCATATAAGTTTATGTATAAAATGCTATGCAATGAAAGTTGATCGAGGAGCATTTCAAGGAAAATACAACAGCAAACTGGTTTGGAGAGAAATGAAAGTAGGTGATTAATTATAGAAATAGCGGTTTTAAGCGAGTTTTGAGCATTTTTTTAGGTATATTTTAAATAATGTATAATGTAAACAATGTAGATTTTTTATGTTTTTGAAAGAAGATTCTTATGTTAGATTCATTTATTTAATCAAAATTACAGTCTAAAACAATTAGTGCTGTCAAAATTGTCGTGTTAACACATGCGATTTATTTTGTTATATATATTTAACGTAATTAACGCAGCATCCGTTTTTTTACCCCTTTGGCTAGTGTTATAATATGATCACGCTTTATTCAAGCAAATGCTTTTAAAGTCAATGGGGTCCAAAACGGCATTGATGGCATTGAACGGCATTGAAAATCGTTTGCATTCGAAGGAAGAAATAAAGTAAAACAAGTTGGTAACAGGAGATTATTGTATAAACTATTCCAACACACATATACTATTTTGCCAAAAGTATTGGGACATCCCTCCAAATCATTGAATTCAGGTGTTCCAATCACTTCCATGGCCACAGTTGTATAAAATCGAGCACCTAGGCATGCAGACTGCTTCTACAAATATTTGTGAAAGAATGGTTCGCTCTCAGGAGCTCAGTGAATTCAAGCGTGGTACCGTGATAGGTTGCCACCTGTGCAATAAATCCATTCGTAAAATTTCCTCACTACTGAATATTCCACAGTCAACTGTTAGTGGTATTATAACAAAGTGGAAGCAATTGGGAACAACAGCAACTCAGCCACGAAGTGGTAGGCCATGTAAAATCACAGAGCAGGGTGAGTGCATGCTGAGGCGCACAGTGCGCAGAAGTCTCCAACTTTCTGCAGAGTCAATAGCTACAGACCTCCAAATTTCGTGTGGCCTTCAGATTAGCTCAAAAACAGTGCGTAGAGAGCTTCATGGAATGGGTTTCCATGGCCGAGCAGCTGCATCCAAGCCTTACATCAACAAGTGCAATGAAAAGCATCGGATGCAGTGGTGTAAAGCACGCCGCCACTGGACTCTAGAGCAGTAGAGACATGTTCTCTAGAGTGACGAATAAAGCTTCTCTGTCTGGCAATTCGATGGACGAGTCTGGGTTTGGCGTTTGCCAAGAGAACGGTACTTGCCTGACTGCATTGTGCCAAGTGTGAAGTTTGGTGGAGGGGGATTATGGTGTGGGGTTGTTTATGAGGGGTTTGGCTTGGCCCCTTAGTTCCAGTGAAAGGCAAGACATTTTGGACAATTTCATGCTCCCAACTTTGTGGGAACAGTTTGGGGATGTTCCTGTTCAAACATGACTGTGCACCAGCCACAAAGCAAGGCATGGATGAGCGAGTTTGGTTTGGATTTAGAGCGGAGACTGCGAGCCAGGCCTTCTCATCCAACATCAATGCCTGACCTCACAAATGCGCTTCTAGAAGAATGGTCAAAAATTCCCATACACACACTCCTAAACCTTGTGAAAGGCCTTCCCAGAAGAGTTGAAGCTGTTGTAGCTGCAAAGGCTGGGCCAACTCCATATTAAACCCTACGGATTAAGAATGGGATGTCATTAAAGTTCATGTGTAAAGGCAGACGTCCCAAAACTTTTGGCAATATAGTACACAAAGTTGTGTATAAAGTACACAAAAGAATGCATTTGTTTGCTTCCAGCTCACTTTCTTCTTCTTTTCTCTGTTAACTTCCTTTCCCTCTTTTCCACCCTTATTCTTTTAAGTATATTTGATAACTGGCCATTTAATGTGATCTTTGGCTGACAGGAACTCAATGATAGCATCAGAAATGCCACTACGGAGAATTCTCCAGACGCAGAGGAGAAAACATAGCCACCCAAAGGGCACACAGAGAGAACAAAACAAGCCGAGCGTTAGCAGTGGAAACATAATTTTCTGTGATGAGCCTCAATATTGATTAGCTCTCAAATCACCCTCCCTCCCTATGTCTTCCCTTCTCGACCTCTGCTTTTTCCTGAATATATCATTCTGCTGTAGCCATATTCCTATTATAAATAAGGTTTCCACCAAGGCTGTTTCCACCACTGCTTGACGGTTTCTCCCCATTATTTTTTCTTTCTCTCCACAATAGGGTTTGGATTATAGGGTTTTTGTGACAGAAATTAGTCACATGACATTTAGATTCTGATAATAACAACAAGATTTTAAATCACATACGCCACTGCGCAGACCAATTGGTGTATGACATCAAAGTACAGTAAGAGTGATTCGAAAGCGTATGGAGACGTCTGCTCTCTAATCGCTTTCGCAGTACTTTGATGTCATACATTGATCTTTTCTGTTATCTTAAGAATGGTAACAGAAAGGTTTCTCCAGGCATTATAGAACTTTAAAGGTGATGAAACATACTTTGAATGAAAGTCCTTTTAGATAAAAGTGTCTGTAAATGTAAACCTCTATAAATGCAATGACAGTGCAATTTATATGCAATGCAATATACAGCTTGACCAGTGTACTCTATAAGCCAAATAAATGACTAATGACTTGTTTCTTGTTAGTGATTAAGAAAAACGACACTCGGTTACTAACGTAACCTCGGTTCTCTCTAGAAGAGGGAACGAGTGTTGCGTAAGCTAGCTTACGCTACGGGAAAACCCCTTTTCTCGAGAATACTGAAGCCAAAAAATTATCCTTTAATTTTCACATATTTAAAACGCATGCTTGCATAGAGCAGACCTAGAATAAGCAGCTCATGCGCCTATTGGCTGCTCTGTGGCAAGATGCTGCAACCTATCGGTGGACTGATAGTGACGTCAGCACCAATAGGAGCGCGGGTGCCCAAGTGCGTCACGTCCCGCCAGAATAGGCGTGGCTTACCTTAATATAAGCCAGGTCCAGATAGGGTGTTCTTTGGTTTTTCACACTGAAGCGAAATAAGAACGCAGCATTAACACGGCCGGGTTACGCAACACTCGTTCCCTCTTCTAGAGCGAACCGAGGTTACGTTAGTAACCGAGTGTCGTTCTCTTACGAGAGTACTCTCGTGTTGCGTAAGCTAGCTTATCCTACCTTATCGGAAGGGCCGACAGGGAAATGACTTGCGCTCTGAACGGAGTAGAGAGCACTTGGGGACATAACCGTGTCTTGGTTTGAGCGTAACTTTAGAATCATTAGGCCCAAATTCCAAACATGACGCTCTCACAGAGAGCTCGTCGCGGGACTCGTGTTTTCAGCCAGCGCTGGAGGGGGTGCATGCGCAGCAGACCCAACCGAAGCACTGCAGCGGCCGCATACGAACCGACGGGGGGCGCGGCGGATTCATCCTTCTAGCTCCGTAAGGAAGCGGATGACCAGCTCATGTCTTCCCGGTGACTGAGCGTGCGTCGATTCTGCGAACGCCGCCACGGCCACCACATAAACTTTGAGCGTGGATGGGGACCTCCCCTTATCCATCAGCTCTGGTAGGAAAGTGAGCAAATGCGCAACCTCACACGACCGTGCGTCCAGATCTCTGTCGGTGCACCACTTGGAGAACACCGACCATTTAGACGCGTAGAGCCGTCCCGTGGAAGGAGCTCTAGGCTGCGTGATCGTGCTCATCACTCTTTCTGGCAGGGTAACGAGTACCCGTTGATCAATCATGCGTGCAGAGACCAGCGCTCTGGATGGGGATGCCAGATCGAGCCGCGAGCCTGAGAGAGGAGATCTGCCCTCACCGGAATAGGCCACGTAGCTGTATGTGACAGCCGTGCTAGTTCCGGAAACCAATTCTGATTCTCTCAGTGCGGAGCTATGAGGAGCACCGAGTGGCGCGTTTCCCTGACTCTCTTGATTACCTGTGGTAACAGAGAGACCGGAGGGAAAGCATACAGTGGGAGGCTGGGCCAGACCTGCGCCAGCGTGTCCTCGTTCTTCAAAAAGAACATCGGGCAATGAGCGTTGTCTTTTGACGCAAATAGGCCGACTTCCGCTCTGCCGAATAGGCGCCACAGTTTCTGGACTGTTTGGGGGTGCAGGGACCATTCCCCCAGGGGAACGTTGTCCCTGGACAGTTTGTCTGGACCGTCATTCGAATGGCCAGGCACATGCGCCGCCCTCAGCGAGCACAGGTGCATCTGGGACCAAACAAGGATGCGTTCCGTCAGATTGCAGGGGTTCCTGGATCTGACACCACCCTGACGGTTTACATAGGAAACCACAGACATGTTGTCCGAGCGAACGAGAACGTGTTGGTCCTGTATGAACGGGAGGAAGCGCTTCAGCACGTTTTCGACCGCTATCATCTCCAGACAGTTTGTGTGAAAACACTTCTCTTGGTCTGACCACTGGCCAAAGGCCGGTCTGCCTTCGAACAGCGCGCCCCAACTCGAGTTGGACACATCTGTCGAAACTACTTTCCGATAAGAGATGGTTCCCATCGTCACTCCCTGCTGGTACCAGTCGGCTACTAACCAGGGCTGCAGAGCCGCTATGCAGGTCTGAGTCACTCTGATTTTCTGGCCGCCAGAAACCCAGGCTCGGCAAGATGCGCAAGCAATCAACCAGCGATGGAGCGGGCGCATGCGCAATAGGCCCAGCTGGAGCACCGCTGCAGCTGATGCCATACAGCCCAGCATCCGTTGAAACGTTTTCAAAGGGAGAAAGCTACCCTTCTGGAAAAACGCGGCTAGGTGGCGAACACAGCCAATATCAGCTGCCGAATTTCTCCCCATTATTTTTTCTTTCTCTCCACAATAGAGTTTGGATTATAGGGTTTTTGTGACAGAAATTAAATTAGTCACATGACATTTAGATTCTGATAATAACAACAAGATTTTAAATCACATACGCCACTGCGCAGACCAATTGGTGTATGACATCAAAGTACAGTAAGAGTGATTCGAAAGCGTATGGAGACGTCTGCTCTCTAATCGCTTTCGCAGTACTTTGATGTCATACATTGATCTTTTCTGTTATCTTAAGAATGGTAACAGAAAGGTTTCTCCAGGCATTATAGAACTTTAAAGGTGATGAAACATACTTTGAATGAAAGTCCTTTTAGATAAAAGTGTCTGTAAATGTAAACCTCTATAAATGCAATGACAGTGCAATTTATATGCAATGCAATATACAGCTTGACCAGTGTACTCTATAAGCCAAATAAATGACTAATGACTTGTTTCTTGTTAGTGATTAAGAAAAACGACACTCGGTTACTAACGTAACCTCGGTTCTCTCTAGAAGAGGGAACGAGTGTTGCGTAAGCTAGCTTACGCTACGGGAAAACCCCTTTTCTCGAGAATACTGAAGCCAAAAAATTATCCTTTAATTTTCACATATTTAAAACGCATGCTTGCATAGAGCAGACCTAGAATAAGCAGCTCATGCGCCTATTGGCTGCTCTGTGGCAAGATGCTGCAACCTATCGGTGGACTGATAGTGACGTCAGCACCAATAGGAGCGCGGGTGCCCAAGTGCGTCACGTCCCGCCAGAATAGGCGTGGCTTACCTTAATATAAGCCAGGTCCAGATAGGGTGTTCTTTGGTTTTTCACACTGAAGCGAAATAAGAACGCAGCATTAACACGGCCGGGTTACGCAACACTCGTTCCCTCTTCTAGAGAGAACCGAGGTTACGTTAGTAACCGAGTGTCGTTCTCTTACGAGAGTACTCTCGTGTTGCGTAAGCTAGCTTATCCTACCTTATCGGAAGGGCCGACAGGGAAATGACTTGCGCTCTGAACGGAGTAGAGAGCACTTGGGGACATAACCGTGTCTTGGTTTGAGCGTAACTTTAGAATCATTAGGCCCAAATTCCAAACATGACGCTCTCACAGAGAGTTCGTCGCGGGACTCGTGTTTTCAGCCAGCGCTGGAGGGGGTGCATGCGCAGCAGACCCAACCGAAGCACTGCAGCGGCCGCATACGAACCGACGGGGGGCGCGGCGGATTCATCCTTCTAGCTCCCTTAAGGAAGCGGATGACCAGCTCATGTCTTCCCGGTGACTGAGCGTGCGTCGATTCTGCGAACGCCGCCACGGCCACCACATAAACTTTGAGCGTGGATGGGGACCTCCCCTTATCCATCAGCTCTGGTAGGAAAGTGAGCAAATGCGCAACCTCACACGACCGTGCGTCCAGATCTCTGTCGGTGCACCACTTGGAGAACACCGACCATTTAGACGCGTAGAGCCGTCCCGTGGAAGGAGCTCTAGGCTGCGTGATCGTGCTCATCACTCTTTCTGGCAGGGTAACGAGTACCCGTTGATCAATCATGCGTGCAGAGACCAGCGTCTGGATGGGGATGCCAGATCGAGCCGCGAGCCTGAGAGAGGAGATCTGCCCTCACCGGAATAGGCCACGTAGCTGTATGTGACAGCCGTGCTAGTTCCGGAAACCAATTCTGATTCTCTCAGTGCGGAGCTATGAGGAGCACCGAGTGGCGCGTTTCCCTGACTCTCTTGATTACCTGTGGTAACAGAGAGACCGGAGGGAAAGCATACAGTGGGAGGCTGGGCCAGACCTGGGCCAGCGTGTCCTCGTTCTTCAAAAAGAACATCGGGCAATGAGCGTTGTCTTTTGACGCAAATAGGCCGACTTCCGCTCTGCCGAATAGGCGCCACAGTTTCTGGACTATTTGGGGGTGCAGGGACCATTCCCCCAGGGGAACGTTGTCCCTGGACAGTTTGTCTGGACCGTCATTCGAATGGCCAGGCACATGCGCCGCCCTCAGCGAGCACAGGTGCATCTGGGACCAAACAAGGATGCGTTCCGTCAGATTGCAGGGGTTCCTGGATCTGACACCACCCTGACGGTTTACATAGGAAACCACAGACATGTTGTCCGAGCGAACGAGAACGTGTTGGTCCTGTATGAACGGGAGGAAGCGCTTCAGCGCGTTTTCGACCGCTATCATCTCTAGACAGTTTGTGTGAAAACACTTCTCTTGGTCTGACCACTGGCCAAAGGCCGGTCTGCCTTCGAACAGCGCGCCCCAACTCGAGTTGGACACATCTGTCGAAACTACTTTCCGATAAGAGATGGTTCCCATCGTCCCTCCCTGCTGGTACCAGTCGGCTACTAACCAGGGCTGCAGAGCCGCTATGCAGGTCTGAGTCACTCTGATTTTCTGGCCGCCAGAAACCCAGGCTCGGCGAGATGCGCAAGCATTCAACCAGCGATGGAGCGGGCGCATGCGCAATAGGCCCAGCTGGAGCACCGCTGCAGCTGATGCCATACAGCCCAGCATCCGTTGAAACGTTTTCAAAGGGAGAAAGCTACCCTTCTGGAAAAACGCGGCTAGGTGGCGAACACAGCCAATATCAGCCAGTCGTCCAGATAGTTCATTATTCGCAGCCCCTGAGTTCTCAGGGGGGCGAGCGCTGCGTCCATGCACTTCGTAAATGTATGGGGTGCTAGAGACAGGCCGAGCGGCAGGACGGTGTATTGATATACCTGACCGTCGAAGGCGAATCTCAAAAATTGCCTGTGACGGGGTGATATCTGAAACAGAAAATAGGCATCCTTCAGATCTAGAGAAATAAACCAGTCCCTCGGGCAAACGTGTGCGAGGAGTCCCAATCATAAGGGATGGGGAGCATTTTATTCTCACTTTTTGACGCGCGAGCAGCGCTTTGTGCGGAAAAGCTTTCTGTAAGCGTGAGCGCGTGAGCGCGTGAGCGCGTGTGCGTGGGCAGAGACTTACAAGTGCATTTGACGCATTTATTGAACGTGTAACAGAGCGGGCAGATAGTGGGCACGGACCTGTGGACACATTTCTTATATTCAACACTCGAGCGGCTTTTCTGCGCTTTATGAGAGTGTGCTCTGTGAGTGACACGAGATTTGATGTGCTTGTGTGTAGGGGTGAACACTGGGGCGTGGGCACTTGCACTACACTTAAACACCAACGGCGTGAGCCGGATAACCAGACAGTATACTCTTTTGAGATTTCTCTGGGTCGCCGTGAAAACGGCGTATGTGTGCAGGCGAGAGGGTAAATGAACCGGCTCGTTGGCTGCTAAATGGACCACTGCAGTAGCCTTTTTGAAGGGGACTGACAGGGAAATAAACTTTGACTGTGGTCCGGCCGCAGCGGGACACGCGCGTCTTTCTCTCTCATAGTTTGATATGAGTCTTTAGTGATAGAGCGGGCAGAAAAATAGGCGTGGACGCGAACTCGCGGACACATTTCCTACGTTCAACACTCGAGCGGTTTCCCGCTTTAAGGGAGTGGGCTCTGTGAATAACACGAGCGTTCGTGCTTGCGTGTAGGGGTGAACACTGAGATGTGGGCACCTTTCTACACTAAAACACCATCGGCGTGAGCCGGATCTGCATAAATGTTATCTGCTGCGGGAGCCGGGATCGAACACGGGTCTCTGGCGCGAAAGCTTAGGGTTTAGCCACTGAGCCACAGGGGAAACAACGTAAGCTTTAGTTGCCGCGAGCAGATAAGAGAGAGAGAGAGCGTCATCACAGTTTTCGTGTGTGTGTGTCGGCACTGTTTACAGGCGTGCGTGTATAACAGGCACACTACTGCAGTATAGACATTACCGGCGCTCGTACTAGGAGGAGCTGGAAAATGTTTGAGAAGAAGAGGGAGTTTGTCAGGCCTCGGCGGGACAAAAAACCACACTTTCTTTCGACGGTGACGTCTCGGGTCGCGCGCTCGCTTCCTGTACGTAAGAAAGCTGGTCGCGAGCTCAGAGAGGAGAGCTGCATAAATTTCTTCTGCTGCGAGAGCCGGGATCGAACACGGGTCTCTGGCGCGAAAGCTTAGAGTTTAGCCACTGAGCCACGGGGGAAACAACATAAGCTGAGTCACTCTGATTTTCTGGCCGCCAGAAACCCAGGCTCGGCGAGATGCGCAAGCATTCAACCAGCGATGGAGCGGGCGCATGCGCAATAGGCCCAGCTGGAGCACCGCTGCAGCTGATGCCATACAGCCCAGCATCCGTTGAAACGTTTTCAAAGGGAGAAAGCTACCCTTCTGGAAAAACGCGGCTAGGTGGCGAACACAGCCAATATCAGCCAGTCGTCCAGATAGTTCATTATTCGCAGCCCTGAGTTCTCAGGGGGGCGAGTGCTGCGTCCATGCACTTCGTAAATGTATGGGGTGCTAGAGACAGGCCGAGCGGCAGGACGGTGTATTGATATACCTGACCGTCGAAGGCGAATCTCAAAAATTGCCTGTGACGGGGTGATATCTGAAACAGAAAATAGGCATCCTTCAGATCTAGAGAAATAAACCAGTCCCTCGGGCAAACGTGTGCGAGGAGTCCCAATCATAAGGGATGGGGAGCATTTTATTCTCACTTTATGACGCGCGAGCAGCGCTTTGTGCGGAAAAGCTTTCTGTAAGCGTGAGCGCGTGAGCGCGTGTGCGCGGGCACGAGACTTACAAGTGCATTTGACGCATTTATTGAACGTGTAACAGAGCGGGCAGATAGTGGGCACGGACCTGTGGACACATTTCTTATATTCAAACACTCGAGCGGCTTTTCTGCGCTTTATGAGAGTGTGCTCTGTGAGTGACACGAGATTTGATGTGCTTGTGTGTAGGGGTGAACACTGGGGCGTGGGCACTTGCACTACACTTAAACACCAACGGCGTGAGCCGGATAACCAGACAGTATACTCTTTTGAGATTTCTCTGGGTCGCCGTGAAAACGGCGTATGTGTGCAGGCGAGAGGGTAAATGAACCGGCTCGTTGGCTGCTAAATGGACCACTGCAGTAGCCTTTTTGAAGGGGACTGACAGGGAAATAAACTTTGACTGTGGTCCGGCCGCAGCGGGACACGCGCGTCTTTCTCTCTCATAGTTTGATATGAGTCTTTAGTGATAGAGCGGGCAGAAAAATAGGCGTGGACGCGAACTCGCGGACACATTTCCTACGTTCAACACTCGAGCGGTTTCCCGCTTTAAGGGAGTGGGCTCTGTGAATAACACGAGCGTCGTGCTTGCGTGTAGGGGTGAACACTGAGATGTGGGCACCTTTCTACACTAAAACACCATCGGCGTGAGCCGGATCTGCATAAATGTTATCTGCTGCGGGAGCCGGGATCGAACACGGGTCTCTGGCGCGAAAGCTTAGGGTTTAGCCACTGAGCCACAGGGGAAACAACGTAAGCTTTAGTTGCGCGCGAAGCAGAGATAAGAGAGAGAGAGAGCGTCATCACAGTTTTCGTGTGTGTGTCGGCACTGTTTACAGGCGTGCGTGTATAACAGGCACACTACTGCAGTATAGACATTACCGGCCGCTCGTACTAGGAGGAGCTGGAAAATGTTTGAGAAGAAGAGGGAGTTTGTCAGGCCTCGGCGGGACAAAAAACCACACTTTCTTTCGACGGTGACGTCTCGGGTCGCGCGCTCGCTTCCTGTACGTAAGAAAGCTGGTCGCGAGCTCAGAGAGGAGAGCTGCATAAATTTCTTCTGCTGCGAGAGCCGGGATCGAACACGGGTCTCTGGCGCGAAAGCTTAGAGTTTAGCCACTGAGCCACGGGGGAAACAACATAAGCTTGAGTAGCGCGAGCAGCCACGGTAGCTCCCTTGTAACGTAAAGGAAGCTAGCCGCGGTTAGAACAGCAGTCCATTGATGCGTGTCCCTCAACCTCAGACGCGACGGCAGTGCGCGTCGGTGAAGGGAGGCGGGGAAGGTGAAAAAGTGAGGCTCGAGGGAGGCTTTCCGGCGAGCGCGTCGCTGTAGCTACAGGCTCCGGCAGCCCTTGGGAACGGCGCTTATCACTGCGCGGTCCCACAAGGGGCAGAGTGACTGCTTCTGCGGTGGCGCGGTAGCTTCCTTGTAACGCAAAGGAAGCTACGCGCGGTTAGAACAGCAGTCCATTGATGCGTGTCCCTCAACCTCAGACGCGACGGCAGTGAGGCTCGTGAGCGGCAGCTGCGCGTCGGTGAAGGGAGGCGGGGAAGGTGAAAAAGCGAGGCTCGAGGGAGGCTTTCCGGCGAGCGCGTCGCTGTGGCTACAGGCTCCGGCAGCCCTTGGGAACGGCGCTTATCACTGCGCGATCCCACAAGGGGCAGAGTGACTGCTTCTGCGGGGGCGCAGTAGCTTCCTTGTAACGTAAAGGAAGCTACGCGCGGTTCCGTCCCAGGCGGGAAGCGCACAAGATGTGGCGGTCCCCGACGCTGAGAGGGGCTCGACATGAGCCGCATTTGGAAACTCGAGGCATTTGAAACAACGCCTCTTGCTCTTTTAGAATACTAGAGAAGGAATATGAAAAGGATATGGGCGCCGGATAGCGCAGCAGGTACGGCGATGAATCGGCGAAGGCGGCTTCCAACTGCAGTGCAGAGGGCTCGTCCCGCTGAGGTGCTTGCTTCGACGGCGCAGGCTACTCCGGAGAATCAGCGATGTAGAGTGAACACTTCGCTGAAGAGGTGAAAAATCAAAGAACACCCTATCTGGACCTGGCTTATATTAAGGTAAGCCACGCCTATTATGGCGGGACGTGACGCACTTGGGCACCCGCGCTCCTATTGGTGCTGACGTCACTATCAGTCCACCGATAGGTTGCAGCATCTTGCCACAGAGCAGCCAATAGGCGCATGAGCTGCTTATTCTAGGTCTGCTCTATGCAAGCATGCGTTTTAAATATGTGAAAATTAAAGGATAATTTTTTGGCTTCAGTATTCTCGAGAAAAGGGGTTTACGCAAGGGCTTCAGTATTCTCGAGAAAAGGGGTGCTAGCTTACGCAACACGAGAGTACTCTCGTAAGAGAACTTCAAAATCAGCCAGGGCTGCATTTCCCAAAAGCATCGTAAGCCTAAGTTGATCATAGTACAAATGCCACCAATGGTAAAATAAAAAATAAAATAAAAATTATATACTCTACCGTTCAAAAGTTTGGGGTCAGCAAATTTTTTTTCCACGTACTGACCCAAAACCTTTGAATGGCTATATTTATGGCACTTTTAAAAAGTCAATAAAAAGTAATTAAGTCTGTGTAAGCAGAGCATTTGACAGAATTATATTGTGTGTCGTTTATTATTTTATTTAAAATTGTATCATCTGTTGTAAAATTCTAAAATCTCATAATTTGGCAATACACATCAGAGGGCAAGAAGAACTGCATTTCTTTTTTTCAAAATACTTCTTCCTCAAAAGTACTCAAATAATTATTCATTGGGAAGAATTAGAACTTAGTTAAGAATCTGTATCTGCTGCATGTCTGTCTGTATCCTCCAAAATAATTTTTCAGTCTAATAACCCAGTTTTAATAAATCACTATCCACATTTTGTCAATTTGTATGAAAATAAACAATATATATTGATTCTTAAGCCATTTTTGCACTATATTTTCATATATAACATGCATCTGCCATAATAAACTAATGCAATGTGTTAAATATTAATTTGGAGGCTTTTTTACAAATACATGTGATTAATTCCAAGTAATTGGATTAATCATTAATTAATAAGCCTGTCATGCTAATTTTAGACTAAATCCTTTTATCTACCAAAAATCCATAACCAAAATAATTATGGATACATGATGGGTGAAAAAGTGTTGAAGAGGATCTAATAGACCATTGGACTCATCCTTTCCAATTGTTTCTCTTCCATGCTGTCTTCTTCACACAACCCCCTCCACCCTGGTTAAAAGCCCAGAACATCCATCTGCGGCCGGCTGCGAGAATAGCTTACCACCCGATACATCAAAAGCTCAAGCCTGGCCAAGAGCTCCACCAACACTGTGTGTCTGAGCAAAAGCGAAGGATAGGAACCACAGTTAGCCAAGTGTGCTTCTGCTTGGGTCCTTGTTTGGCTTTTGATGCCTCATGTTGACATCAATGGCATCACAGGCCTTATTGAATGGAAGAGGGCCATTTCCTAGAGCTGGGTGTTTTACATATGAAAGAACTTCATTGACAAACTTGCGACAGGCACACATAATGTTGCTCTTTAGCCCTGCTGTAAAACATAAATCGATGATGTACTGACACTGCAAAAATCATTTTCTTAATCAATAAAATTCGTAAAACACAATATAAGCAAAATGCGTAAGAGAAAATATTTATTATAAAAAAAATGACTGATTAAGATGGCCGTGAGCAAATCTTTTCCACTGATATAAGAGTATTGTTTAGCATTTAAAAACATTATCTGTGAGTGTGCGTGATGGCAGTGACTGCAAGGACGGTTCGTCTCAAGTCTGCTGTGTGCATCTCCTCAGATTCCAATAAAAACAATGTTGCCCTGGTAACTTAGCATCAACAGGTCATAAGGGCTCTCGCTCATATTACTCAAGAACACATCACTTCTCTTACACTCCAGAGAGGCACTTTTGCCACTTTATCCATCTACTTCAATTAAAATAAGCTAATACAACAATAACTTGTGTCAGAATTTCACATTTACATTTGTAAAATAGAAGTTTAATAGACTTCATGCCGAACGTCACATTAACAAAAAATCAGGTCTCAATGCATCCGCTTGTCGGAAAAAGTGTTAATAGCAGTACGAACTGACAGCGATATCTATGGACTTTTAGGGTAATTAGCTAACCTAGCTAATTCCTTTTATTGTTAGAGTTTTATTCGATTTAAATATCGAAATGTTAGTGTAAAGAAAACTAAAAACTGTTAGATATCATTCTACATATGCGATGGACATCCGTTATGCTCATCTTTGCTCACTCCTTTGAAATTAAGCGTAGCGTCAGTTCTGACAGGTCATGTTAGTCAAGCTCGCATCAGCTGACTCTCAGCTGATCCACGTCTACCTATAGGAATACGACGCCTATCACTGTATACATATATAAGCTCCTTCAGTATTATCAAGCAGCTATCGCATTCTCAGAAGCTAATTAAATGCGAAATTTGATAGGCAAACCACATCATCTCACAAGTAATCGTGCAATCGGGAATTTAGCGAGAGGAATTTGTTCCCTCAAGGATTTCACCTCAGATTCATTCAAGTTTGTGAACTTGAACACAAGATTTGCCGCATTGATCATAAGTTGCCTGATATGGAAGTGACCTCAGTCTGCATTGCTGCTCACATCGCTGCATTATTGACACAGGACTTGATGTGATTCACTCTTCATTCATCTCTAAGCTCTTCACGAAGCTAAGCTAAGTTCCTTTTATTACAGCACAGATTCAAGCAGCTTGCGGTGATAGTTAAGAAATAACAATTCATGGTGCAAACGGAATCATTTCTGCTGTGGCACAGCTCTAAAAAGACAGTAAACACTCCCCTCGCCTCGCCTCGACTCGACTCGGCTCGCCTTTGTTTGGTTTTCCACTGTGTAAAAGTTGTACCTGTTTTCGGGTACTTTTTTTCGTATCACCTCCGGCGAGGTTCTGAGCGAGCTGAGGCGAGCTGAGGCGATACTAAAATGTGACGTGAAAACAATGCAGACTGCTGATTGGTCAGAGCTAGAATCGTCACTGCGTCATCATTGCACGCGCCGGATGGAGTATCCTGAATAACCCCGCCATTTTTAAAAAGTTTGGCCAGAGATTGCGTGATATACCCATTACTACTATTAAAACAGCATACACTCGATTTCCTCCATTGTCCTGTGTGTGTGTGTAGCGGGTGTGTCGCGTAGAAGATGATTATAGTCACGTCAGTTTCCTGTGGCGTCGCTATGACGACCTGGTACTATTGCGGAGGTACTATCTGTAATGGAAAAGGGAGCTTAAAGCGAGCCGAGCCGAGTCGAGCCGAGGCGAGTCGAGTCGAGTTGAGCTGCTACTGGTAATGGAAAAGCGCCAAAAGCTTCCCCCAATAGATCCCATACACTGTTAAATTGGCTACAGCAATGCTTCCTCCAGCTGCGTGATGCTTCCTCCATAGGATTCGATTTATAGCGCTCAACATATGCCGCTAACATCAGGAACCATTCTATCAGCATCAGTCATGTTGAAGGTAAGGCGTAAAAAAAAAGGACTTCCAGAAATTTTGCTATCAGTTTGTGTTGAGGGATTTTGGCATATTGTTTTGTTCTGTGGGATTATTGCTTCTCTCCCTGCTCTTATCCATGCTTATCCAGGTTGCATGGATGCGCAGGGAGTTCTTGCCCAGAACAGAATCATACCACCAATCCTAACTGTATGCTAATTGTCAATCATATTTGACGATAGTGGTCCTGACATCTCAGTCATCTTGATTAAAACAGCTCTATACTTAAAGAAGCACATACTTGACTTGAACCAGATGTGACCTTTTTTACAGAATAGTTTGCTGCGCATAACCCCCATTTATCCAATTCAACATAGAAAATTGCGTCGCGCTACAGATCTGTCTTGGCCACCAAGTAGACGGCTAAATCAGTAGGCCGATCTATGGCAGCCCTGGTGGCCGCGTAGAGACATCTGTGGTTAAATCAATCACATATGAAAGACAAAGATAGATGCCTGTTCACTGCTTCAGGGCACCGAGGTGTCAGCTTTCCCCCGAGCAGGCTCTGGTTATGGAGCAAGAAGTTCAGACTATTCTACGAAAGGAGGCTATAGAAAGGGTTCTTCCTCTCAGCAGGAAGTCGGGGATTTACATCCATTACTTCATTGTTCCAAACAGGGGCGGATCTACAGGGGGGCAAGGGGGGGCAGGTGCCCCCCCACTCTAGAGCCTTGCCCCCCCAGCTGCCCCCCTAACTTTGGTGATCCAAAAACTGTACTTGTAAAAACAACCTGCAAGCTTCTCAAAACAGTGAACTAAACGATACATTTACCAAAAGTGAACAATTACATTTTTATTAAAGCCCGTCCCCCCTGCCCCTCAAATACTTAGTACGTCCCTGATTCAAACGTGCAGAGCGGCGTTCGCTCAGTCACGCGCGCGCGCACAACACACACACACACACACACACAGCGAGTCTGCTGCGGTGCGGTGGCCCTGCAACCCGACTGGAGAGACTGAGCTGCCCCAGAGCCTCTGAAGGTGAAGTGAGTTTCCCCATGTGTAGTTAAACAAACGTTTAACTTAAAGTTACATTTGTAATGAATGTATTGTATGCTAAAGACATCAGCATCAGCGGTCAAATCGCTTCCTCGTGATTTGTAAGAGCACTCTTCCCTTTGATTGGCCTAATTTTGATTTTAGTAAAGACAAGAACAGCTTAATAAAAAATATAAATTGTTTGTATCTATAATAACATTTACTGATGGTCGCTGTTACGCCGACGTTACGTTACAACACAGTGCCCGTTAGGAGATCGATCATTTGATTAGCTAAGCAAATCCAATTCCTCTCAGATAAAACCAGGTTAAAACTGGGGAAATAACTAATAAAATCAGGATTATTATATTAAGTAGTCTAAACATAACTGCGTGTGTGCATGTGATAAATATTTCTGATTTTATATTTGTTATAGGCTACTAATAACAAAATTATTAGCTGGGTCGGTGACTTTTCCTGTCCCAATTGTTTATTTACACATATTTTCTCTAAAATGAGTCACATATTTATAATAAATGGCTTAAATTGTAGATTTGAGTATTCTTTACCATTTAAACAGAGATAATAGACATTAAAATAACATTTTGTATTTTACACAATTTTAATTGATGTATGCATTCAATTATATCATGTCCTCAGTGCACAGTAATCAACTTCTGCAAGAAATATAAACCATGAAATGACAAAAACCTCAAAATATTTTTTTATTATGTTACAGACTAGGCTAAATTGCCTCTAATCATACATATAAATCATGTGAAAATATAGGTATTTTCTTAAAATTTTCTTCAATTACTGTGTCCCTGAAGTCATTCCACCCTGTTAGTATTTACTTTTTTGCCTTCCAAATCTGACAGCAATTTCATTGAGACCATTTTCAAGAAGTGACTAAATTTCTTTACCTGCTGAAATTCAACTGTACAAACTGAAGTAAGCTTCAACTCTCACTCGTAACTTTTTTTTTTAGTTTTTGAAACGTTATCCTGCTTGTCCCACCCTTAAAGTTCCACCCTGTTAGGCTATGTTATGGAGAATGTTTGTCCTATCAAATTTTTTTAAAAACAAATCTGACATAGTTATAAAAGTTATATTCATCTGTAGAAGGTTAGCTAGCTAAATGTTGATCACTCAAAGAGCTAGGGCTAACTTAGCTCAGGATTTTCCACCCTGTTAGATTCCACCCTGTACGGTCTATAAACCTAACAGGGTGGAATGTGAAACATATTCTATTCATCAAAAATTGTTTTGCTGGTTTCAAGAAGAAAAAAAATCTAAGATGGCATAAGGGACATATACTATGCAAGAAAAGCTCATTTTGAAGAATTTTGAAGCCAAAATGTCACCGCATACCAGGAATGACCCAGCTACTTGGCCCTACAGTGTAGCATAATGTAATACAAGGATAACCGGTTTTCACTTATTGACTTTTGCTGGCAAGGGTAGTTGAAAAAAGTAGCTGGAGCATAACCATTAAGGCTAAAAGTCCCTGGACACAATTATTGTACTTTTTTTAATATTTTCATTTTGCTTTTTATACTTTTACTTTTTAAAAGATGCAGAGTTTTGTTTTGTTTGAACACTGCACTGGGCTTATTCCTGTTGTGAATTAAAAACCTTTGTAGTGTGTAAGGGCTCGATTAAACTAACTACTGTGTTTTTGTGTTTGTTTTATTAAAGCAATTCACATATAGGTAATCCCACCGTCTACCCCTGCCACCCTCCTAAGACCTCTTGCCACCCCTTTGCCCCCCCATGTAAAATTTTCTAGATCCGCCACTGGTTCCAAAGAAGGATGGAGAGTTGCATCCTATTCTAGACCTGCGCCAACTAAACCACAGGGTTTATAAACTAAAGTTCAAGATGCTTACACTCAAACAGATCGTGTCACAGATTCAGTATGAGGACTGGTTTGTCACAATAGATTTGAAGGATGCGTACTTCCATGTAGCCATCCATCCTCATCACAGGAAGATCCTAAAGTTCGCTTTCGGGGACGAAGCGTAACAATATTGGGTTCTTCCCTTCTGCCTAGGTTTATCATCCCGCACTTTAACGAAATGTGTGGATGCAGCTCTGGCTCCCCTGAGACTCCAGGGCATTCGCCACCATCATGAGTGGTCGCTCAGCGAAAGGTCTGAGATAGGACCATCTACTTTCTTGACACATTAATCAGCTAGAAATGATGGCGGTGTTTCGACCTCTCAAACACTTCCTCCCAGATCTGAGGGGCCATCATGTGCTTGTCCACATGGACAACACATTGGTGGTCTCTTACATCAATTATCAGGGGGGTCTGAGGTCACACCACCTATGCAAACTGATAGGCTCATCAGATCCTCCTACGGGCCCAAGGGCAGTTTATATTCCGAGATATCAAAACCAGGGAGCAGATATCCTGTCGATACAGGGGCTGAGGCCTGGGGAATGGACACTTCACCCTGAGGAGGTAAAGCTCCTATGGGAGAAATCTGGTCAGGTACAAGTCGACCTATTTGCATCTTCAGAGACAACTCACTGTCCTATATGGTTCTCCCTGATGCATCCCGCTCCACTGGTCTTTTATTAGTAAGCCCGTACTGGCCAGCCCGAGTTTGGTCTCCCTTCTAGATGGCTCTCTGATGGAGATTCCGATCAGGAGGGACCTATTGTCCCAAGCAGGGGGCATGATTTATCACCCTCGCCCGGAGTTGTGGAAACTGTGGGCCTGGCCCCTGAGGGGGCCCAGCTCATACAATCGGATCTCTCGACCGAGGTCGTAGAGCTCCAGTCCAGAGCTCCCTCTACGAGAAGACTGTATGCACTGAAGTGGAGACTGTTCTCTTCTTAGTGTGGAGAACGCCAATTTAATCCAGTTAACTGCCCTGTTGGTTCAGTACTTGATTATTTGCAATAACGTTTCTCTGCAGGATTTTCTCCTTCCACCTTAAAGGTGATTGTGGCGGATATATCTGCTTACCACACTCCTTTGGGTGGTGCCTCATTGGGGAGAGATCCTCTCATTACTCGTTTTCTTCGAGGCACTGTGAGGCTGAGGCCTGCACTGCGCACTAGAGCACCGGCTTGAGATTTGGTCATTGTACTTGAAGGTCTGGCTTTGGCTCCCTTCGAACCTATTGAAGAGGTTTCAAAAAACATTGCTTTCCTTACACTAAAAACGTTATTTCTCCTTGATATTTCTTCCATCAAGAGAATTGGAGACTTGCAAGCCTTGTCGGTTGCTCCTTCGTGCCTGGAATTTGCATCTGGCATGGTCAAAGCCGGACGGGTTATGTCCCTAAGGTCCCTACTAATGTTGCAGGTCCCATTATGCTGCAGGCCTTCTGTCCTCTTATCATCAGATAAGGAGAAACTTAATCTGCTATGCCCTGTTAGGGCTTTGGAAGCCTATGTCCACAGAGCTGCCCTGTGGCAAAAATCGGATCAACTCTTTGTCTGTTTTGGGTCACCTAGAAAAGGTTGCATCTAAGCAGAGGATGCAAGTGGGTGGTCAAGCAAGTGGGTGGTCAAGGCTATCTTACTTGCTTGTGAAGTAGCTGGTCAGCCTTCACCTATGGCTGTCCGAGCCCCTTCTACCAGGAGTATGGCTGCCTTAAAAGCTTTATTGTCGGGTGTCTCCCTTCATGACATTTGTTATGCGGAAGGCTGGTATTCACTGCACACAGTTGGGAGGTTTTATAACTTGGATCTAGGCTCATCTCCAGGGTCTAGGGTGCTTGTATCTTAGTGTGTGCAATGATTTCACATTCGTCTAAATGCGTCGTGGGTATAGTATTCCCACAGCGTCTCGACGCAGCTTGAGTTCCCTTGAAAGGGAAAGTCTCAGGTTGCATAAATAACCCTGGTTCCCTGAAGAAGGAATAAGACGCTGCGTCGCCCTGCTAGACTTCCTGCATGCCTGTGATCGACTTGCTTCAGCCTATCAGAAGCTATAGCGTGGTCTGTTTCTGAGTATGCTTTATAGTTTCCTTGTCTGTGACGTCATCTGCCAATCGTCTCGTCACACGTTGGACTGATTTCACATGTGCTTCATGATAAAACCAGGCAGGGGCGTTCCCCCACCGTCTTGCGTCTCGTTCCCTCTTCAGGGAACCAGGGTTCCTGAGACATAACCTGAGACATTCTGTGTGACCGACACCTTATGCAATAATTTAAGACATTACTCCTTATATAGAACCTTTTTGGCATAAGGCTTTAAAATTGAGTCCCTAGAGTTCTATTAAAACCCAGTAAATTTGTTTTTCTTAGAGTGTGTGTTGAAATTAAGTATTGTTTATGTGTTTTTTAACAAGATGAGTAACACTAATATACACTATTGCAAGATTGAGTGTTATTTTGACATGCCTAATTTTATTTTTGTTACTCAACTCAGGTATTCAGCTCAGTTTCCACAACACAATGTATTTACGTTTACAATGCATGTTACATAACCAATTTTCAATTCCAATGTGTGGAACCAATGCGCACAATTGAATTAAGTTCAGCAATGAATTGTTTTCACTCTAGCATAATTGATTGCAAACACATCTAACCTATGTTAACCCTATTACCACTCAAACTACAATGTCTAAAAGTAGTAAGAACACACCAGCATCACATGATGGTATTGTCCATTTTATCTTTTTTTTTTTTTGCTTCTTTATCTCTCTCAATTGCTCACCATCTCCCTCAGACAGATCTAACATTATGAAAGCCCTCATTACCTCCTATTACTGTGATTGTGCTAGATATATCCAATGATCTCTCCATTCCGCCATTTAAATCATACAGAGATCATTGACATTTGGTGGGCTTCTTAATACCCCGGGCTCCGCCACTCCCACCCCAAGCTGTGATGGACCCTTAAGGCAATGCGAAAACCTCTAGTTAGCCTTTTCATTTTATGTCTCCTTCTGTCATCACTCCACAATTTTAATGAGCAAAAACGACACTCATTTTACTGTCCTACTCCATCCAGGCAGGTGCCATGCTTTTCCTTTCTTTTTTTTCTTCCTACTTTCATCTAAGAACAGAATTTTATCTCCACACATACGGGGTAAAAAATACAGGAAACTTGCGAGGATGCCATGGAGTGTCTCAGATGATGTGTGTTTGTGGAATACAGACAGAGCTGCGAGTCTCCTTCCAAGCTCCTAAATTCAAGAAGAACACTGTTCCTGTATCCTCACAGAAAACTTTTATCATTATTATTGGGCCCACTCTACTTGCAACATTTATTTGAGGCCTGTAAATTTATGAAGTATGATTATTCAAAAGAAAGTGCAAATTTATGTAAGTGATAAGATCAAATAAATTACAAAATATATTTTTATATCATATGAGCCCAAGATAATTTAAACAGAATACGTGTGAAAATTACAAAAGTAAAAACAAGCAAAAAATGCAAGAAATTAGCTGTTGCATAACACCACCTCATAATAAATTATATGCAAATTAGAGTATAAACTTGTTCTAAAATATCACCTAAAAGTCATTGTTTAAAAGAATACGTCAATGTAAGCAACCAGTGTCAGATGCAGAGTGTCTTTAACTGCACAAGCCCATCTTATTTGCATTCAGTTTCCACCAAGGTCATGTCTGTAAAGTTAAGCCTCAGTTGCTGTTAAGGACTTCAGGAACATCTCTAACAAACCCACAAAAATACAAGTACCCTGGGAAATTGCAGAAAGCAAGCTGTTTGTATAATGATATGTTGGAGCACAGACTTTTCACATTTCACACTGAAACATGGATGACGGCCCTTATTAGGTCTGTCTGGTGTCTGGTGCTAATTTATTCAGACACTGAACAGTAAAATTTCACACTGAGTCCAATGCAACCAGTGTTGCAAAATGAGAATCCAAAACAAAAGGGACAGACAGACGAGACAGACGGACAGGACAGACGAGACAGGACAGACAGACAGACAGACGAGACGACGGACAGGACGAGACAGACAGACAGAACAGGACGAGACACGACAGACAGACAGACAGACGACAGACAGACAGACAGGGAACCAGACAGACAGACAGACAGACAGGACGACAGACAGACAGACGAGACGAGGACAGACAGACAGAGAGATAGATAGATAGATAGATAGATAGATAAGATAGATAGATAGATAGATAGATAGATAGATAGATAGTAGATAGATAAGATAGATAGATAGATAGATAGATAGATAGATTGAGATAGATAGATAGATAGATAGATAGATAGATAGATAGATAGATAAGATAGATTAGATTAGATAGATAGTAGAATAGATAGATAGATGATAGATAGATAATCTTGAATAGAGTATCTTGTCCATGTATCTTGAATAGAATATCTTGTCCATAAACAGTCATTCTATTCTGCCCAACAGAAACATAGCCAGCTTCACAGTCTAAATGCACCATGGGAAGTATCCATAACCGCCTGTCAACTGTATGACAAATGGCTCTGGAAATGAATGAGAGGATCAGCATGCCGATACTGCAGGCAGGGAAGAGTAATTAAAAAGCCTCATTACGTCAAATATTTGATTATGTGCAACTCAGCCTCGAGTTTTGTAATGATGCAGAGACCTCAAGGGAGTCTAGCCAAGAACAAACGAAAGAGAGAGAGAAAATTGAAATGATATTCTCCTGAACATTCGGAATCAGATAATATCATTATTCATGAACTCGTTAACAGGTTTAAATTTAATATAGAGCCCTGTTTATTCACAAACACACATATCTGATGAAAATACAATCTATGGCTTGATAAATGTGCAGTTTCAGTGTGGTTTGGTGAAGTGAAATCTCTTGATTGGGATGTCTCTGCTCTGTTCCGCTGTCCTCGCCCCAGCCAGCCTGCCACGCTGTACATATAAATCCTGACAAGGGTGTCAATATGTCAATGCAAATGGCCTGCGTAGCACCTCGCCTGCTGTACTGGGCCCTTCTCCAGCAATAACACGGGAGACAAGAGAGACAACCAGTGTGTGTATACTTGTACAACTGGAAACTGTTTATATTTCATCTATACTGCTACAGCTTCTATTAGGTAAGCTATGCTACCTATAAAGGTAGTGAAGGTCATATAACCCTATATTAATGTAGATACAGTGAATCAAATCAAATTGGTTATTGATACTACATTATGGTAGAATGGTGAGTAGAGAGTCAAGTGTGGGAAATTTCCTTCCAGTTGGCAAGGCAACGCCTTTAGTCCTCCTTAATATATTCCTTGCTCTGTCTCAGGCTTCATCAGAGATGAAGGGGCAGGGTGGACGTGTCACATGACTGCGGTGTCTGTAATACTTCAGGCTGAAAACATGAGCCTTTTGCCCACAGGCTTCAAAGCATCCAGAACAATTAGCAACTATGAAGAAATAACAAGGAGGTCTACGGTAATGACGGTTCTGTAGATTACAGTTGCATGATTAATCGTTAAAAGATTGCGATCTTGCAATGTCACTCTAAATGACAATGATTCGCCTGTGTCTGATAAACCTTTGACAAAATCTTACTGGAGCATTCGCACTGCCACTGACCCAGAGAGAATCATGTATAGTTATGAAACAGCTTCACAAACAGTATTTTCAAGCACAGTTTCATTATTTCTGTTACAAATATTCATATTATCACAAAAGTACTGGGGTAAAAGTTTATAGTTTGGATATAAAACACTGATGTCTACGGAATAACGATTGCCAGGTGGCGAAAAGTGGCTGTTAAAAATGTATTTGTCATTGAATCATTCATTCAAGAGATTTAAAAAAAAAAATGCTGATTCATCCAGTAATGAAACAAGTGAAGTATTTATGAGTGAGTCATTGAATCCTTCATTCTAATCTTTTTATTATATAATTATAATTCATTCAGATTAATGAAACGTTTTAAATATACTGCCGCAATTAACATTTAGTCAAAACCTCTAATAAATTACATGTTATTTTGTTTAGTTGTCTGTTCAGAATCGTGGGAAAATCGTGATTTGAAACAAAAACAAAATTGTGATTCTCAATTTAACCAGAATCTTGCACCTCTAGTATTGATGGATCGATAAATCCTTCTCAGGCCGTTATATATACACATTTACACACACACATACATACACTGTGTTGACTCTTGGGACAGTTGATGTCACGAAAGTTATCATTTGCACAAGCTTTCATTTGCGCAATAAGTTGTGAAAGAGAACTCAATTTGGTACTGACAAAAAGAACCACAGAAAGTATGTATCAATGCAACTTTCATGAAGTAAAATCACTTAAAGCCTTCCTTCTGCTGGAAAAAATAGTCCCTGACCGTGAACAGCAACAAAAATTACATTATTTCATCATTAGATGGTGACAAAGACTGTCTTTATGAGGGAGTCAGTCAGTAGAGAAGACTTTTATATTGAAAGGACTGAAACTTGTGAACACAGAGAAGCAAGACGCAACTGACAAATGACTTGAGGGCACGGGAAAAAACTATTTTTTTATGTATTACCAATATAGGACTGACCTGAAGGAAAATGCTATATCTACTGTAAATGCAGGTACACTCACTTACTCGATCTCTCACAATACTCTATTCTATAGCTTCAATGAACAATATCAATGAGAAGAAAAATATATTTACGTTGCTAAGAGTGGTTGCTAGGGGTGTTGTGTAGTGATACATATTTTCTGTGGTTCTTTGCAAGCGAGCGAGCAAAATTTTAGATGCCAGTGAAACAATTCACAATTCTCGATTTAAATTTAGATGCCACAGCAAAACTACTAGCCTCACTAATATAAGTTCAAACATTATTGAAAACAAGTGAACAGTCAGTAATAAATTAAAGAACAAATAAACAAATTACAAACAATAGCACAAATAAATACAACAGCTATACAAATTAAATGAATAGTACTTCAAGTGTTTCATGTAGGTCACTAAGAGTATTCAGGTACAGAATGATCAAATATAAAATAACACAGCATTATTCACTGCTTCACCAAACGGTTCTCTGAGACATCAAAATGCAAAGTAATTATATCTTAATATATTTTTAATTTATTTAAATATATTTATATATATTTGTAATTATGAATAGGCAATGCAGAAGGTTTGCAAGAAGGTTTAAGTAAATGTGTGCAAGCGTCTTGTTTTTTCACTCTCCAGCGTACAGCAGAAAAAGCTGAGTACAGCACTTACAGATAGATGCCACATCAAACAATTAAACGGTAAAGAATAACTGTCATCCTTCCTTTCAAGTCATAATTAGGCATAAACGTTACAGACTGTTATACACGATAAGCTCTGATTGAAATGAAACGGTTCATTTTCAGAGAAGGAGAGGCTGAGATGTTTTCCAGTATTCACTATCGACTGTTCATTGATTAGTCGCATGCTGGCAGTTTATAAGGGAAATGCTGATGCACTGATGCACTGATTCTGCTCTATATTAATGTTGATGAAGCAAAATCATTGTAATAAATCAACCAGTCAACTTACCACTGACTCCAACCTCACAGGATCCCATGGGGCTGCTTTCCACCCCACATACACACACACCAAATACACTCTTTTTGCACCTGCATTCAGGTCTACCTACCTCATACACCATATCCTAACCAACACTTTCAAGAGGCCACCAACAAACAAATTGGGCGCTAAAAAAAATATCTACTGATATTTGCAATTTATGTAATTTATAGTTTTGAGGAAAGAAAAAAACATTTTAATAAAGAGAAAGATTTTTTTTTGCATCCAGATGGTGTAGTTACCACATCTACCAGCAGGGGAAAAGATTATGGTTAGGACAGGACACTTTAGTGCATTGCTACACAATGGCCAAGTCAAACCAACAGAGCCACCACATCCCACAAGTTTAGCCAGGATGCTGAGAAAAAGAAAATTGCATGTTTACATGTTGAAGATCCACACATAGTCCAGCACTTAGAATAGAGTATGACTCAAGTTATACGATTTTCAGAAACACAGATCTAAATCTTTAAATGCTACAAATTGTCAAGCTTTAGATATAAGCCCCAAATATTTTTTATTTATTTAAAAGAAACATTTTGTTATTTTTTATCGACCCTCATGTAAAATAAGCTATTTTGAGAAAAAATATTTTTAGTTCTCAACATTCTTTAATCCACAAATAATGCAAAATTTACAATGACATAAGAGTGAGTAAACTGAATTTTCCTTTTTGGGTGAACTATCCCTTTAAGAGAGCTCAATAGAGTGGCTCTCTGGTGGAAAAGGTGAAGGGCACATTGTACTTGCTCTGTCTGGAAATTACTAAAGTAAGTAGATGATATGTTTTTAAAAGGTAGAAAAAGAAAAAATACATATGATTGATCTAACCAGAGTGATTGATGACTTCTGTGGGCTATATTGCTAATATCATAGCGATAGAAAGCTAATTACATCCTGTGGGTGTAAAATAGCACTTCAACGTTTTTAGTAGTCTTACGATAGACACAGAATATCACTATTATTGGGATTCAGACATTTTGCAAATACATACCAGCATGTATGAGTAAAAAGGAGAACAGTCAATGTCAACTATATTACACAATTTAACCTACCTCAAAATTGGATTTCAATTGTAAGAAAATGACATACCATGCTAAGCTAAAATACATGTGAGAGATAATAATGGTCATTTCGCCAGTAAACCAGTACATTGCTCAGTAATTCAATAGGATTTTCAGATCTCTCAATATTGTTTATGTGGCTCCAGCGAAAGGCAGACACAATTTGTGCCCATCTGTGGTTTACCGCTCACTGGAGAGGCCATACTTATGTGATTTATCTTACAAAATAACACAGTAGTGTGGTATTACCTCAGATGAAGAAAAAAGGTAATGGTGTTTTATCTAGAAGAAAATACCAGAGTTCTCCACCATACCGAATTACCGTGACAAAAGACTCCAGCAGGCGGCCTCAGTTTTCCACAATATGCGAGTCTCAAAATGAAATAATCTCTGTTAGTGTCAAAAAACAGACAAGTGCTTTGATAAAAAAGCATGTTATCAATCATTTCACTAAGGGTGATGGTACTCCAAGTGCCATTCTCTAAGATAAACACTTTTAGGTCTGATTTCTGCGTTTAGAGTGTTGGGTGGGGGCGTTGTTGTTGCATTGAAAGGAATTGTCACTTTGCCCATTATTCCCATAGATATGGATGCCCTGCCTCTAACAGAGCCCCGCTGATGGTAATGCGCTGCCTCTGAAACACTGAATTACCGCGATACATCAAAGCTGCAGCTGCAAAGAGGAAAAAGTGTCAAAACAGTGCACACAAGCCTGGTCATTTTTTATAGTTAACCTCCTTAACTAGATTACCCCTCACCACTTCTACAGCAGCCCTCGCACACTGTCTTCAGATTCAGCCTCCAAAACAGGGTCAAATACACAAACAACCTTGATGTTGAGGCTCTGCAGCAGCAGATACTACAGTCTAAATATCCCGGAGCACACAGAATGTGCTTTCGGATGCAATACGATGAGTTTTTGTCTCAGGAAATGTGACCACATCAATGAAGGTTCAAAAGCAAAGGGGGTTGGCAGCTTGCAATTAATGTGTATTGACTTTCTTCTCAACCTTCAGTTTACTGTTTGCACTTACGTCCAACACTCCAATCGGCTGTCCTTGATATTGGCCATCAAGAGGCTGATATGGCCAGGTCCAGGGGTCTTTCTTTAGGGCATCAATTAAGGTAAGGCATAGCGATGCTCATATCATTTTAGACTGCCAGGTTTGATTGGAAACTGACGCGAACCCCTGCAGGATGAACTCAACACCTGATGACAGAGCGCTCTGTTACTTTAGACTTGAGCCTGAGAGCAGATTGTCAACCAAATAAATGACATCTTAATGTGAGCATCAGTGCTTTTGGCAAATTTTGAGCTAATCTTGGTTTATGATGCTGGGGCCTGTATTGTATTCTAAACATATTTTTGGTGCACTCAAGAGCTGTGTTTTTGCTATAACAGAGCGTATATTCACTACTACCATTCCGAAGTTTAGGGTCAGTACGATTTTGTTTTTTTTTACGGAAATGAATATGTTTCTTGATCACCAAATCATCCTATTTGAAGACATGATCCTCAAAATGATTTTTAGAGGATCATGTGCCAATAAAGTCTGGATTAATGACTGCTTAAATTCAGCTTTGCAATCACAATGATAAATTAAATTTTAAAATACGTTAAAATAGAAAAACTGTAATTTTACATTTTAATATTATATCATAATATTATTTTCTATAAGAAGGTTACATTAAAACTGCCTTGGACACTTTTTTACCATGATTTCATCATTTACTATTGCTCCCTTTTCAAATTAGTCCTGTATCAATTTTATGGTTTCATGTTTGTCCCACTTTGACTTTCAATTTTAAACTTTTAAACCATTACAATAATCTTAATTATTATATCCATAAAAAGTTGATAAACGTTGATACATTTTTAACAAAACATTAGTAGAAAACCAATTAGACAACAGTGTCAGTTAGTGACAACCAAAAAATGAGACTTTATATGAATATCAGTGTATATACTTAAAATACAATTAATATTCCGTAATATTACCAATTTAACCACAATGACACTATCAGATGAGGGGGGGGGGGACGCACTGACTTAGGCTGAATAATGACACTATTGTACTGTAGAACATCTATATTCCTTATAGCTGAATTGAATTTGTTTTTTAATTTATGGATTTTACGACATGAGAAAGAGATATGTCAACAGCGTCAAAACTGCCCATAGTTGAAGAAACACCCATAAAAATGCTCTCCTGTAATTTCCCACACAGGAAGGTAACATTCCAGCAGCAACAGCTTGTGACTCAGCTGGATTTTTGACCTCTTTGACAATGCACTGCGTTCCAAGTTTCTCAGATCATTCCCATTCCAGCATGGCAAATTTGTATTCCAAATACAGCCTGAAATACACACAAATTCACAGTCTAAACGGCATTCCCATGACAAGACATCTGAGCATGTTTTAAAACAGCTCAAATGAATTCTGGCCAAGCAAAACAGATGACCCACAACTCACAGGTGCTCTGGCTCAAAGGTTAAGTGCTTTATTTGGACAATAAGGGCTAATTCCTGCAATCCTCCTTATAGAATTCAGCTTTTTGTGAAGGAGCTTTGATCTTATTACGCTTATTAGGACAGTAGTGCTGTAAATCTATCTGTTAAATGCCGCTTACAAGCTGTGCATATGCCATCCGCCTCACCCCAGGCACAAATTACACAGCATCTGTATGAATCCAACACCTCCTCACCCTATCAAATTCATTTAAAACAGACTGTGCTGTAACAATTTACTAAACTTATTTCTTGCAAATATGCAGATCTTCCCATTGGCGGCACATTAGAGCCTCAGATGGCCAAAGAAACTCATTGAGTCTTAAGGCGGGGATGGATAGACGCGATCACAGAATGACTTGAGACGGCATCAGTCATCTGATGTTACAGCCTACAGCCCGAGCCCCTGAGCGGGGAGGAGGTGGGGTTACCAAAGGGGAGAGTGAACAAGAAACAGGCTGAAAATATAATGCTGAGGAAAGAAAGAGCTTTTTTTTGGGAATCGAGGTGAATGCAGGCAACGTGCTGTCACACATGAGGAAATAGACAATCAGAAAGGCCATGTCACATCCCATTTCTATCAAAGACTCAAGCCTAGGTCTCCAAGACACATTCAATCCAGCCAGACCACACATGGATAACAAAGTAGTGTGTCCTTAGAGCACCTGTAGGATATTAGCTTACATAAAACGGGTCAAAACCATGCTTTGAGTCCTTAAAGAGACATGTGTGTGTGTGTGTGTGTGTGGGGGGGGGGGGGTTCTAATCTAAAAATTAAAGAAACATTCAGACCAAATCAATTAAAGTCAATAAACTTAATATTAATCCCCATTCTCACATGCAAATATACATGTATTCACATTTACATGTAATTTTTATTGTTTATTAACACACCTGACCAAAATGGCACACTTACGTGTACTTGCAGTGTTGCGATTCCCATCTTCTTTAGCCTTTGGCTTGCTTTCTTGGGGTTTAAAAGACACTTCACTAATATTATTAATTTGACTGCACTGACACTATTGGATAAGAAAAACACTTGAATTGACTTGGACTGAAATAATAACTATTGTTTTTTGTCAAATTGTTGATGAAGTTTGCATCATTGATTGTTATTTTCCTAGTTTATTACTTGAAGCTGCTTTAAAACAATATGTATTGTGTAAAGTGACATGTAAATAAAGGTGTCTTGACTTGAAAGGTGATTTTGCGAGTATCTATGAGGATTTTAAGATTCAGAAGGGTGCTCATTGTGCTCATGCCACTACAACTGACTACTACCCTATGTGGCATTACTTTAAAGTGTGGTGTCGGAAGCATGAACTGGTAAGATATTTGGGAAGCTGTATCATCACTGTGCCCTTAACCTCAAATTTCTCTTGGGTGGCTGGGCTTGTGTTGTATCGTCTAGCTTTTTATTCTGTAACCTGCTTCTATCTTAAGAAGCAAATAAAATAGTGGTGAAGTAGAATGCATGAGAGAGTGACATTCAGAGAATGAATAACTGGATTACAGACAAGTGAAGCCATCTTTTTAGCGGAGAGATTGTGAGAAAAAAAATAGCACAGGAACATGAGAGGCAACAGATCTCACCACAGCAGGATCCCATGGAGTGAGGTTCTTCACTCACAGTGGAAGAGGAACATAAAGCATCAAGCATGATGATTAGCACTTAACCAGAGCAAAAGAGCATGGAAGATACACACATTCTTAAATAGTCATGGTTTTATGTGGAGAGGCTTTGTTTTTACTGAAGAAAATCCCAAAACCCTGCTGAACAACCAGCATATGTTGTGTTTTGCACGCTGGTCCCTAGCAGACTTTAACTAGCTAATTCAACAATATTTCCTTTGGCAATTAGCTTCTCTGTAAAAAAACAGACTACTAAATTTAGCATGTAGACCAATGTTTAGCTACTGTAGTTAATATTTCCCGGTTACCCCCAGTTAGTTATATTTCTCTAGGTATTACAGACCTCATTGAGCTAAACCGACACCAAACCAGTACTAATCGTCATAAACTAGCTTGGACAACCATGCAAATTCAAGTTAGTCTAATGTCGTTTTTGCAGCAAGATAGTGCTTTCATAACACTAGAATTCAATTCATTGCTTTGAAAAACTCTGCTTGGAGACTCATGGGAGGATCTGAACTGGAAATTAAATGAAAGCTTTAGCGTAAGTTCTGCCGGGAAGACTCAATTGTTACGTCACTTATTACCTTCTCATCTATCCAATCGTGTTCTAAAACTTGTCTTGTAGTATAAAAGATCGGTACTTACACATGTCTGAGTTCTACATTCACCTGACGCCTACATCCTCCCCACCACCACCACCAGGATGGTCCCTTCCCATACCTCCCAGGGGTCGGCTGCGCTCCTGCTTTCGTCTTCAGACAGAAAAAAACAGATTCCGTACCCTCGGATTGCGAGCTACGGATGGGGCCTACGCCAAAGAACTTTATATCTCAATACTTGCTTATGTTATTTTGCCTCCCGAGTCTTTCTGGTAGAACTAAGGCATGAGAAATTGCTTGAGTAAGATTAAACCAATCTCTAATGCTTCTGTAAACAATTATTTGATGCACAGCATGTTACAGGGATTATGACTTAAAATGTTTTAGTGAGGTGCCTTTGGTAGATTGGAAATCTTTGTTTTGCATCATAAGCATGGGCATATTTTTGGGACAATGATCTGCAGCTCAAATTTTGGGCAAATTAATTTCATTACAGAAAATGAACATGCAATCAACTTCTACATATTTGTGATATCAAATATGCTTTGCAAGTTTCTGTACTTAGGTATTCGATACTGTTTGGCAGTTATAAGTTAACATATTGTATGGTGTGAAAATGAAAATGCAATATGATTACAAATTTTTATCAATTATCATTACAAAATTTAAAATAAGATATTGATGATAATAAGAGATGGATGAGAGGGATGGATGGATGGATGGATGGATGGATGGATGGATGGATGTGATGGATGTGAGAGATGGATAACTTTTAAACAGACTGATTTTACTGTGCATAAATAAGAGACTCAAGTGTATATCTAAAGCGCTTCAATCATAATCTCACCAAAACAACACTATTTTGGCTGCATCAATAACAAAAACAAATGAAACACATCAGCATCTGGAAGCCTGAAGGTGTGAATACGTACAAAACAGTGTGATATCGTCCTGTTTTGCTGCTTATGGAACTGCACCAACCCCACCTCCCCACAGATAAATGAAGGGAGGAAGATGGAGAGGGACAGAGTGGGAGACTCTCAGGGAGGCTCCTGGTAAACAGGCTGCTAAATGTTCTGTGCTGAGCATCAAGGCCCATGGATATTGGGTGAGACACAATGGTCGACCATTCTAAACCAGAAAAGGCTAAATCAGGTCAAATGTCTCAAAACGTGGGTTTTGATACCTTTGTTTTGTCAGTTACATTTTGTTTCTGACACCCTTATGACACAATTTTTGTGTCTATCTAGCTTGTTAATCGCCAGTTTATGAGAAAAAATTAAGCTTTATATTTGTTAAACTAGCACACACTCAATAACAACAACCATGTGCAATTTCTTGACAATTGTATTGTTGACAACAACAGCGTCCTTGCCTGTGTGATGTTGCTTTATTATATAATGAAAGAATTAAGCCAAAAGTCTGATAAAGCCGAAATGAAAGTCTCTAAAGCCGAAGCTGGACAATTTGAGAAATTGAACAACTGGTAAATTTCAATACGCAGTGCTGTGCTGCTTAGAATTTTTTTCTAGTCATTCAAACAATTTCGGTTCTCTGTCTGTGCTCTTTAATAAAGATTTTATAAAAATAAATTTTACATGGTACAATCTTAAAAATAAGTTTTTTTTTATTGGTATTGATGGTTCCACTGAAGAACCATTAACATCATGAACATCCATGGACCCTTTCCATTGCACAAAAGGCTTTAGTGAAAAAGGTTCTTTAGATTAATAACATTTTCTTTAAGAAAAAATTGTTCTTTTAACTGTTCACTGAAATGGTTCTTCTATGGCATAGCTAAAAAAAAATTATCTTTTGGAATCTTGATTTTTAAGAATGTACCACAAGTAATTGAATTAACCAAAGTGACTTACATTACAAAGTTATTAACATTTTTTAATCAGTTCATGTCTTCCAGAGGAATCGAACCCACAACCTTGCTTTTGCTAGTGCTAATGTTACAGATGTTACTGCTATTAAAATTTCACCTACTGTACATAATGTCTTTACTCATGTGGAATTTCCTCACGTACAATTTCCTCATGTACTACCAAAGGGAAATCCCTCATCTTTTTTTATGCGTTCAGTGCATAAACTGTGAAATGGCTGCTGAATTGCAGTCAGTAGGAATTGGTAATTATAGGTTATGAGAAACATTCCTGCCCTCGCGCTGAGACACTGACTGGCTGATAAAAGCCTCTTGATTGAGTAATTGTGCGTCTGAGAGCCACATTGCAGGGCGGAGTCTGTAATCATAGCGTAATCTCTTGTTCGTTCAAGCCCAACACCAGCCAATTCACACAAATTCGAACAAAAGGGGTCAATAACAGCTGCTCAGCAGAAAATTGATATAATGATTATACTCAGAAATAAATGGCACTTGAACTCCGCTAGCTCAGCTCATATCACGGTTATATCCACGGTGATGCTAGTGCTTTTTGCTCGAGAAATGAAGTCTCTCTGCCTACAGTGTTTTCACCTAAACCACCTGTGTCATTACCGGATCATCAACTCCTAAAATGACCAACTGTCTCTGCTAAGTTGTTAAAAGTGTTATTTGATGACTCATGGGCACTAAAGGGACTTGAGATGGTTTACGCCTGGAGCGTTCCCCCTTAAACTACAGGAATGAGATTAGCTGGGTGAGATCAAGTAATGCTCAAGAACTTAAAGCAAACCGCAAGTAAAATTGAGGCAAGTGAAACAGATGTTCCAAAACATGTAAGGCGAATAGAGTGCTAATGTTCCTCGTGGGACTCTACACACTATTCATCACCTCATCAAAATTAGACACGCTGCCGTACTTGTCTTTGGAAGTGTTAAGGAAAAAATTAGCTCTTCCAACAGGTACTAAGGTATCTAAGGGAGCTTCATGTGATAAATGCCAATAACTATATCTAAAGGGAAGTTCACAAATGAACTGGAATATCTTTATTTAGAATAAAAGGATAAAATTTTAATTGAGGTAGGATTCTGAAATGCAGTTTGGATGGATGGTCAATGACTGAAGCTAGCGAACAGCTTTGCCTTTTGTTGCTGATGCAATGCACATGGTATGATGATGGACAAAGTGTCTGATAGATGGTATGAGTGCATTGCTGGGTGGATGCAGATTCGCCCCAAGAGAAGAGAAGATGCAAGAGTATAATTGTGTTGGGCACTGAAGTGTGTGAAAGGATTAGGCTTTGGCCAGTCTTCAGCACACACGTGTAAAAGCCTGTCCCCCGGGGAGGAGTGTGCTGGCCTGCTTGTGTACTGAAACCAATGTGCCGACAGCACCATTCGTCTTCGATACGGCTCTCCTCCCCTGCCTGTTTGCTATATCAGCCTTGGCCTTGTCTTTCATCAACCATGGCGTGTCCTCTCCGATCCTGCTCAGCTGCTCAACACTGTCTCTGTCTTCATTAGTCTGGCAATATTACGAGCGCAAGCTTCCCTCAAGGTGTGTGCTGGTGCTGTTACTTTTCTATGTTTGGTTCTGTGAACACTGTCCATGAAAGTTTAGCTGTGCATTTAGTTGTGGTTAAAAGATGCCAACTGGCTCACCACCAAGACTATGGACCAAAAAAATTGAAAGAATTGAATATCAAAGGAACAGTTCTTCCAGAAACAAGATTTTGTAGAGTATTTATGTCGCTGTCTTCGTGAAGTCTATGTCACTCACTATACAGAATCATAATGACATGGCCTATGCACCTTATGCACCAGAGAAACGAGGGCGCCGCCATCTTTAGAATATTGTCTTTGAACTTCCGTTTTTGCGGTCGCTCTGTATATTTCTATGGCATCGCTGTCCGGGAGTAATTAGCTGGTGAAGTTGATTTACTTATTGTAGAGTTAACGAAAGTTATCATGATCATTGTAATGTTTATCATAAGCATTGTAAAGCATATGTCTTAACAAATGGACCTTGGAATTTTTTTAAACGAGCCGTTTATTCATAACTACGCAAGATCGCTGTGAAAATACAGATCGGAAGTCAAAAGACAACGAGCTCAGCACTGAAAAGGGGCGTGGCTACATAAGGGTCTATAGTCAGGGAGAGAAGACCCAAAAGCGAGAATATGTAGCAAATCAAACTTTATTAATGAAACATTAGATCAGAGGGAATAATTTCACTAATTATTTTATTATTTTATTTTTAAGTTTTAAAAAAAATTACCGGTTGGCCGGTCACACGGCTTTTATAGTTTTCAGTTATGTAACTGGTGCGGAGACCTGCAGTGTTATTTTAATTTTGAATTTAGTTTTATTAATATTTATTTAGGTTTAATTTATTAGGCTGGGCCTATATTAAATTATTTATATATAATTTAGCTATGTTTCAGTTCAAGTTTATGGGACACCATTAGGCCAGGAGTCGCACACTCAGACAGGCCACCCCATAAAAATAAAGTTTGACTTGCTACATATTCCTGCTTTTGGGTCTTCTTTTCCTGACTATAGCTATAGCCATGCCATGATATATAGTGATTGACATTTCAGCACTTCGTGAATACAGTGACATAAATAGTTCTAAGCGCTTACTTGCACGTGCTTAGAGCTCGTGTGAATTTCCCATAGAAAAGGAAGTTCAGGAACAACCTGGATCCATCAGGAAACGCCACATAGATCGCTGCATTAGGTAGGCTAATAGATAGCGTTGCAGTCAGATTAAATTCAGTTATAGACTTTATTCACGAGTAATTTAGACCAATAATAGTAGGCTAAGAGTTGATTGACTCCTCCCCTGCTAATTTGGTTGATTACCTGAACATACTCCTATGGAACTTTGCTAATAAAATATTAAAACTTAAATGCTAAAAACAGTTATATCAATGTGTATAACGGAATTTAGTTATCCAAAACTGGGGGGGCCCCGCAAAATTCTTACACCACCCCGTAGCGCCGGGCATGGATAAACCATACAAAAAATTCTCAGTTCTGCCTTACTAAACTTGACCCTCTATTTACCACATCTTACCTCTAACACCTGTATACCACATACCTCTGATTTGCACAAAAAAAGACTGTTTTGGAGAAAACATAATGGCATTTAAGTGGATTTCTCTTCAGCCTGCGGAACCTCTTGCTTGCTGAGCAGATGTTTTGATTTTTCTGCAGTTCCAGTTATTCGGAAGGAATGGAACAATAAGTTTCTATGAAATTCTTGAACAAGTGGTTACTGCTACAGTGTCTACCTAATTCCATCTGGCTGTTTACCCTTTATGGTCCCCTTTAAGGCAGTGTAGGCGATTTGTTTCAGAAAAATATTCTGTTATGCTGGCTGAAAGTCTCCTCACATCCTGATAGCAATCCCTAAGTTAAGGGGTAGACAGTGGAAAGACGTAGGACCATAAAATGTTCGTCCAATCATTGCATTCGGTCTACAATTTTATTGTAATGTTATGTGCTTTGAGACACAGGGGAGTTTAACGCCATCTCTCATGACACTTTTGTTTGCTCCCTGCTAAACCCGTTCATGTGTTTTGAAGAAGGCGTGGCTTTCGAGAGTGCTGTGAAAGGGAGGGTGGGATCTTATGCTTTAAAGCTAGCTCGCTATTGCTAAGCCTCTCCAACAATTGTCTACCCTACCTTAAAAAAACAATTTAGGAAGTTATAACTAGACTTTTTGAAGTGTAAGATTGAGCAATGTTAAAAATGTTCAAGGAAATATTTGTATAAAAGATAAATGAAATAAAATAAATAATTTCTAATCTAATAATATTATATATACATATATTTTTGAATGTGTTCATAATTTCTTTGTATGACAGTTTGGCCAAAGTTTATGTCTGTACAATTTGTCACCTTTCATGACAAAAGTGACAACAAGCTTCCGGTTTAATTCAGGGGAAGCTTCAGGAAAAGATAGGGATAAAATCAAATGCTCTCCTGATATGTCACTCTGAATGCCCTGACTTTGAGCTATTCAAAATACACTTAATACTATTGTTAACATGGACAATATTCATTCTGCAACATAATCATGTACAAACAAACCTGGGTCTGAAATACTAGGAGCTGTGAAGCTAAGGTTGCATTTATTTTCTCTGTTAAGGAGTATTGCCCTCTGAGGAAATGGGGTTACTGAGGCTGCTATTTTATATGCAAGATGCCCACGGCTATTGCCCCTGATGACCCTGAGTGTTTGAAGCTGAAGGACAGCATGGAGACTGGGTTTAATCCTGTGGGCACCATGCCCACTGGAGCGTGCACTCACATACATGCACACACACACACAAACTGGCACAGGTGTGGACATACCTCTGCACAAGCACACAAAAACACAGAGAATGCATGTAAGCATGACTTCATATGGGGCATTGATTTAACGAGCACATGGAGTGCTAAAAACAAGCTACTACACACACAATATAATATATATATACTGTATATATTCTGATCCTCTAACTAACTCAAACTACTTTTAAATCCTGTGGTTGTTTTATCAAAAGCATTTTTTTTTGTCCACCTCCCTTGTGCAAAAAGTGCACTTCAGTGTACTTTTTAACAAAAAGAGTTATGAATATACTACACTTTCAGAGTTCACATTTCAGTGTATAAAGAACTTATTTCACAACTTCACTGTATTTAAAGGGTACCTATCATGGAATTTTGAAAATTACCTTTCATGTAGTGTGTAACATAGATCTAAGTGAACAAAAACATCCTGCAAAGTTTTAAATATGAAAGTTCACCGTAACAAAGTTATTGTCTCTCAAAAGTAAGAGTCGACTCTGAGTCGCTGATATGAATCGATAGACGAACGATGCATTTTCTCTAACTTTCGTACGTCACTTGTACAAGTTATTTGAATTCGACACGCCCACTCAGTGCGCGCGCCCAGCAGACAGAGAAACCTGACAACATCATGTCGACGAGACGCTGTTCTGAAGTGCGAATCAAAAGGAAACTTTTTTTTCACTGCCCAGGGACAAGCATGTGAAGACTCAGTGGCTAGAGTTTATATTTACAACTATACCACACAAGTATAGCCACCTTGAGCTGTGTTCGCGTTATTTTAATGACGATCGCTTCACAAACACAAATGCTTTCAAGTGTGGATTCGCGAGTCGCCTGATACTAAAGGAACGTTCAATACCAAGTTTATTTGGATCAGCTTCCTTCTCCGAATCACAACCTGTAAGTACTATTAATAATTGTTGCTTTTATGTGTGTGTGTGTGTGTGTGTGTGTGTGTGTGTGTGTGTGTGTGTGTGTGTGTGTGTGTGTGTGTGTGTGTGTGTGTGTGTGTGTGTGTGTGTGTGTGTGTGTGTGTGTGTGTGTGTGTGTGTGTGTGTGTCGTGGGGGTGTGGTGCGTGTGTGTGTGTGAGAGAGTGAGAGTTACGCTCAGCAGCTTCTAGGTCTCCAATGTCATTTTTTTTGTTTTTTGAAATATGCGAAATTATGTGAAGCGTATTGTAGTACTGCAGTGCTTTATCAATATGTTTAAGCCTTGGGCTAACGCAAAATATAACTGACTGGTCATCTGACCAATCACCGCCGATTAGCGTCACAAGGAGGGGTTTGGACAAAATGAGTCGTCCAACGAATCATTAGGGAGTCGGTGAGCAAATCAGGTAAAAATAAATGCATATTATAACACAACAAAAGTGTTTTTTGTCATTGCATGCATGTAAAACTGTTGTTGGGGACTCCCAGAACATTATTAGGAACATTTTAAATGCCATAATAGGTACCCTTTAAGTGCAATTCACATGGTAGAACAAGAAGCATCATAGCATACTTTAATGTGTAATAAGTACACATTAAAGTATGCTATGAAATCATCAATGTTGGGTGTAATGCATTACTAAGTAATTAATTGTTATTAACTTTAATTTAATTACTTTTCCTTGAAAAGTAAAGTAAGGGATTACTCTTAATTTTTATGTAATGTAATTACAGTTACTTCTGATGCATTTAATATTGTATGGATTATAGAACAATTCTATAAAAAACAATAGTCGATTTAATATCCAAATTAAATGTCTAATGTTAAAATTTATGTTTTCAATGTAACCTCGACTCTTTAAATACTTTGGTCAGTTAGACTAAGAATAATTTATGCAATTTTATATTATTTATTTGAAAGAATTAAAAGAGAAGTTTCATGTATATATTGTTTAACTGGTCAAGGTTGATATGGGATTTAGAAATTAAATAGTAATAAGTAATTAAATACTTTTATGTGAGAGTAATTAGTACAGAAATCTATGGAAGCTTGTTTCCGCCACTAAAAAAATAATAATAATAGCGACTTTTTATCTCACAATTCTGACCTTTTTTCTCACAATTGCGAGTTTACATCTCGCAATTCTCACTTTATTTCTCAGAATTGCGAGATATAAAGTCAGAATTGCGTGAAATAAAGTCCCAATTGCGAGTTATAAAGTCATAATTGAGAGATAAAAAGTCAGAATTGCGTGATATGAAGTCGCAATTGCGTGTTATAAAGTCAGAATTACGAGAATTATATCACGCAATTCTGACTTTTTATCTCTCAATTCTGACTTTATAACTCGCAATTGCGACTTTATTTCACGCAATTCTGACTTTATATCTCGCAATTCTGAGAAATAAAGTCAGAATTGCAAGATGTAAACTCACAATTGTGAGAAGAAAAGTCAGAATTGTGAGATAAAAAGTCGCAATTACCTTTTTTATTTTTCATTCTACGGCGGAAACAAGCTTCCATAGAAATCGAATCTTAACACTGATGAAGATGTAATTAGAAGCTACTAGCTAGTAAGTAATGCATTTTTTTTTTGAGGAACTTACCCAATACTGAAAATAATGTACAGGAGGATATTTCTTAAAAGGATTCTAAAAAAAAAATATTTCACAGATTTTAAATTTTATTTCTAGTAACACACTACAGAAAAAAAGTACAATAAAAAGATGAATGTAGGCCTACTTTAAAGATAAAATTGACAAATAACCACTGTAAAAATGAATGAAAGTATTAAATATTAACGTTAAAATCATTTTCATAATTTGTTTTTACAACTTTTAATCTTTTTTCAAATTAACTTAGATAATTAATGTGGTTCAGATAACAGTATTCTGAGTTTCTACTTATTAAAACAATCTCCTTCATTGTTGTAACTCTGTGGTGGTAGTTGAAGGCACAAGACGAAGATCCAGGTTAAACACAAACTTTACTTGAGGAGTACAGGACATACACAATGACATCTAACATTAATGAGAACTGACAAGGGACTGAACAGAACAGGGAGAATAAATACACAGGACAAAATTAGAAAAATAACTAGACACAGGTGGAGAAAGGTAAACTAACCAGGGACTAATGAGAACAGGTGCAGACTGGACAGAACATAATTGTGACAATTGTATTAACTAATTTTTTTTTTTTCAATGAACAACCAGGTACCTTAAGTTAAACCAACAAAAAAAGTGTACAGTACACTTTTAAAGTGTGTTTATATGTAATGCAAGTCTATATATTCTCTTATAGTATGCAGTAGGTCACGTTTTAAGTAGGCTACTTTTTATTTGTGTCAATTACATTAACTGAACATTTTTTGGGGGAATTTTAGGTGTACAATCAATAAATATAAGTGCACTTTTTTCCACAAGGGCTATAATGGCTCTACGAGCACTGATCACACTGAGACCAACAGATCAGACAGCACAGCCCTGCACTGGAACTCTATAGTTAATGTCTACATAATTTATTTAACCTCAGTTTAATCTGCATGTAAAGTTTATTCACTCTGTTTATTTTGTCTCTCTTTCTCGCTGTATAAAGATGTCAGCCACAGGGGCGTATGGATCTCATGATCTCTGGCAGACTCTCTGTGCTAGCTTCTCATCTGGGCCCGTTTAGAATTATAGTTTTATTTGAGTAAAGAAAAACACCTCCAGTAATTAACAAGAGACCTCTGTTCCAATCCTCACATCTGTCGCTGCCATAAACACAGATCTCAGTGCACACAACAAGTCACAAAGCACACTCTACCACTCAACTATTTATTTGCCTTTCAGCTTATATTAGAAATATCCCAGGATACTCACAAAATCTGTGACTACTGCATGCACGACTAGTTTTAGAAAGCAATGTCACTTAAACACACATGCCCCGGACAAAAATTTAGGCTACACCATTAAGGACCTTAATGTGACCACAGAATTATGGGTTCACATCCACATTCCTGGTTGTCTCCACTTAACGCATGTCCTTATTTTGCAAAGTTAGACGTGTTCCTGGGTCATCATATTTCGTTGATCCCGGAACAAAATATTGTACTAACCATATCCCTACCCCTAAACCTAACCCTACCCATAACTTACCCCTAAAATCAGAGTGAAATGATAGGTGAATAACACTGATGTAGAAGCACCTAACCCTGGTTGTAAGTCTAAACTTGACATAAACTGTGAACTTGTCTATCAAATCTGATAGGTTTGTAATGTTGTTCCAGGATCAACAAAGATGTTGATTCAGAAACATGTTGCACTTGATGAAATCAGGTTCAGCCCCCTTAAAGTCCACCCTGGTATTAGGATACAAAAAAACTACAAATATACGTACGCAACAAAAACACCAAATTGTTCACGCTGATTGAATATAGGAAAGATAAAAACACTCCTTTTTCATTAAAGTTTCTTTTCAATGATTGCAATTTGTATCGAACAGATTAGCTTCATGAAGGGATTGTGTAAATTAACTGGACATACTGGACATCACACACAAATAAAGGCCAATGTGGCCACTTACCAGGCCGTCGCAGTTACTAATGGCTACTGAGGCTCCCTGTACGTCCGTAATGTCACCCACATACATGCAGTCACTCTTCAAAGGCTCGGAGTGCATGCCGCCAGATTCCTGCCACTCCATCTTGGCTCCGGGAGCCACCAGGCGTGTGTTGCGGCGCAGACGCAGGTGAAACTCCCGGCCGAAGACGGTGACATTGTAGTAGAGCTGCTCGAGCGCATCTCCTCCGGACTCATGGTTGGCGTGGTCGGCCGATGCCGCCTCTCTTCTCCAGCGCCTACGGAACTGCCCATCTGCTGGACCAGCCGATACCGCATGGGACAGGAAGCGGCCTTCTGCATCAGTAAGAACGGGCTTCACCAGTCCATAGTCCCCCAGAACATGCTGCAGGGAATCTGCATTACACACAAAGAAAGTCAGTCAGACAGCACACATTGGCTGTTAAGCATCTATAATGAATGTCACTATGTTTGCACAGAAACAATGCTTCTTCTCACAAAGCGAATTCAATTTAGATGTGTTTATGTTGACACTTTAAATGCACATTCTTTCCCATGCAGCGAGTTAATGCACGTGAGAAGCAATGGGTCAGACGGGTCCGGGTGAAGAAACACATTATCACTTGTCTGACACCATAATTTTCATATTTAACAAGGCCTCTTTGAGCACAGACTGTATAAACAGTGTGTTTTGTTATTCTGCGTTTGTAATTGTATATCTGCCTCCCATCAAAAAATATCAAGATAAATAAAATGTATAATTGTCAATATGCCATATTGTTTTCAATGACAGCCGGATACTTGATAGACATATTTACAATACAGAAATAGCCTATATCAAGAAGAAACAAAACAGACTCACATAAGGAAAAAAAAGACCATTCATCCGAAATGAGTGTCACATTGAGCACCCTACATAGACAGCATTTTGGGCATCACATGTGAATTACGTGTCAGCTCAATTCACATTCAGCTCAGCTGATTCCAAACAAGCCTATGATATCCAAATAAGCTGCATGTGCCTATGATGCCCAATAATGTTCCATGCACCTAACATGCCCAGAAATGCGGCATGCACCTTTAATGTCCAAAAATGCTCCACTCAACTATAATTCTCAAAATAAAACTGCCATATGCACCGAAAACAGTCAATAATATTTCATGCACCTGATACACAAAATGCTGCACACAACTATGATACCCAAATGTGCCACAAGCACCTATGATACACAATAAGACTTATGCACCTGATGCACATTAATGTTGTACACACAAAATGATGCTCGAACCTATTATACCTCAAAATTATGCTAAAAAATGCTTCACTTACGATGTTCAAAATATGTTGCACACACCTATGATACGAATAATATTTTATGCAACTGATGCAAAAAAAAAGCTGCACACACCTATGATATCCAAAAATGCAACATGCACCTATAACACCAGTCTAATTTTATTCACCTCGTGCACAAAAATGCTGTCAAAGTAGGCAACTCACTAGGTTTTGAGACATAGCCGATATTTCAGTTCAAAGTGATGCTGAGCTCATAATGTGCATCTCTGAGGATTCACTTCGTCTAGCACATTTATTACATTTTTTATTTACCAATAACTATTTCAAGTTACCAACAAACCAAAAGTTGCAGCATAAAACATCCTAGTCTTTCTCTTCCAAAACGAAAAGTTCTATTTTAAAGCTTTGGGTGTTTTTTGTTTTTGTTTTTTAAGTTTCTATATGCAAAACGCAGGTTTTGTTTAAACGCTCTCAAAGGAGGAGAACAGAACTGGGACATTTTTTTTATTATTATTATTTGAAAGCAATATCCTGCCATACTTCCTCTCTCAGACATATCAATATTGCCAGAGCGTCTGTCAAAAATCGCAAACGCGAGAAGAAGGGAAAAAAACACCCAAAACATTTCCACTACACCGCCAGGGCTGCGCTGAGAATTAATTTCAGCAGCATGTGAAACAAACACTCAACAAACAGTAATGATGCAGCACACGAGAATGCCGCGTCTGTTTATTTTTCCTAAAGCTCCAGAGAATAATTAACAAGATCAGAAATAGCCTATGCCACAAGTTTCTCACACACGAGGATGGAGACAGTGCGCAAACATCCAGGTCTGATGCGCACTGGGGTGGTACCGGGCAGGACATCTTGCATGGGATAGAACTGGAAGTGTAAATAGGTAAAGGCAGCCGCACGTACCTATGCTACTGGAGATATAAAGGCCGTTCGTCTGCAGAAAGATCGGCAGTGTGATTAGGATTGTAAATCCGGCAGCGAAATCCATGGCAGCTCCGAACTGCGCAGGTGAGGGAGACGGACTTTGGGATCCAGCGTGTTAAAGTTCCCTGCGCGACCAGCAACCGCCACGCCAGCAACAGCCGCCCGCAACTTACTGCAAAGTGCACTAGGAGAGAGCGCGTGCCTCTCTCTCTCTCTCTCTCTCTCTCTCTCTCTCTCTCTCTCTCTCTCTCTCTCTCTCTCTCTCTCTCCTCTCTCTCTCTCTCTCTCTCTCTCCACACACACACACACACACACAACACACACACACACACACACCCTTTCCCTCCTCCTCGATTCTTACTAGGTTTCTCTGTCAACACCTGAATGCGCGCACGAGCGACAGACGGATGCGGAATTATTTATTTCAGACAGCGCAGTAATATAAATATTGATATTTCGCATCCTTCCACATGTAAATAAAATGTTAAGGACTTCAAACCCTCAAACTTCGCTGCAGTGTTTTTAAAAAATGTTACTGCTCAAGTCTGAAACTTTTACAGATGAAATTCTGCTTGTGTGAGGTTGTGTTCTTCATGACCTGCTCAAACTTTTCGCAGCGCCTCATCACATTCAAGCACAGCATTATCAGCTAGAGCAATAGCGCCCCCTTGAACACACACACAGACTGTCACTTCTTCAACAGTCACAGTAGGCTCAAGTAGGCTACCACTTAATCAATACCAAACCAGAAATGCAAATACCAGAAATATAAACAAAAATATGTGAGTGTCATCCACACAATAATATGCTACACACAACACTGTAATTATTGCAGTTGTCCGTGAACCCAGTAATGGCTAAATAGCTATTTATCTTTTAATGAAATAGGTTTGGGTTAATTTGGTACAAAAGCAAAATAATAATAATAATAACAACTCCCTCTCTCTAGCATCAGCGACATGTTCCCTTTCATTTATGTTCCAAGCATTTAGCAGAAGTAATTCACACTAGCTCTGCACAGCAGCAGCGTAGCAGATCTGGTCCGTCAAGGAACAAACCTACATTTCTATGTTCATTAATATATATATATTTTTTTAATTATCCCGAGATTTGTCATGACTGAAATCCTTTTTACTTTAGAGTGCCTTTTTTTTTATCTTATTTCAGTAGTTGCATATTAATACTATTCAAGTCTGAATCCATATTTGATATATCTGAACAGAAAAAATTATCCTAAAATTAATACATGTAGTATGCAGAAGAGAATTCAGTGTAATTTCAGTAAGAATTCTTACAGTAATTGCACTTGAGTTTGCGTTTATATCAGGAATAGAATTGTTATGAAAAGGCAGGTGAGCAGATAGCCTTTCTGAGATGCGGACAGAGAATGTCCTTGGTAGGGTCAAACACATGGCATCCATTCGTTTGCATGCATTAACATACCTAATGAGTGATGGGACGGATTTTAATTTTGCTTTTGAAAGGTTAGACTCCTGAGCATCAGGTTTAGAGAGTGTCAGAATTCATACTCATTAAAAAGCTGCCAGACCCTATGAAAGCATGATACAGTATTAATGAAAGTGCTTGGAAACATCCATATTTGCCGTGAAATATATTGTGTATATTTACCTATAACTTCACCTTGGGCAACATGCACATCCACAAAGCAATTGGATAAAATCAGGTTACAGCATTCATTATATTGGTCTCATGCAACTACACTACACTCTGGTTTGGAATAACACGATTATTTGTTCCTATTTCCTAACTACTTGTCATATTAGCTCAATTAAAAGCAAACGGCCTCCACATTGCAATTTTTGTCATCTAAAAAAATATAACAAGTAAGATATGTGTTACATGCATAAAGAGTTTTAAGTCCAAATGAGAAATAATAGTATTTTCTGACCCTGTGCAAAGTTATTCCAGTCAAAAGGATCTCACACTTAATGCTAACACAAATAGTGAAACATGTCTTGTGTACCTGAAACATAAGTTACCAGGCATTGCAAATTCCAAATCAATTTCTTGTCAATATTGTCTCATTTTAGTCAAGAATGAGAACAAAAAAGGCTGAGTCTTAAGGCCTTGCCTTACTGATTCTTAAGGCCTTGCTGATGTGAAAACCCTGTTCATTCCACAGATATACAGAGAGGTCAGAGCACAGTGTAATAATTATCAAGCACAATTTTGGCACTGAAATTCCCTTAATACTGCACATTTTTATCAAGCCCTTTTGGGAAGAGTACAAACAGAGATTGTCTTGTGTGTGCGTGTGTGTGCACGTGTGCGTGCGTTTGTGTGTGTGGTCCTGGTTAACTTGTGAGGACAAAATGTTCTCAGAAGGTCAAAGATTTCTGATATTTGTCCCCAAAACGTAAGGTTTACCAGGACCACACCACACATGTTTTGGTTCTCATGAGGAAAACAGCTTATAAATCATAATAAATTATTTTCTGAAAAATGTAAAAGAAGAACATCTGTGTGGGTTGTGTTTAGGGTTAGAGTTAGGCAATAGTATTCAGTTTGTACAGTATAAAAAATTATTATGTCTATTGAAAGTCGGGTGTGTGTGTGTGTGTGTGTGTGTGTGTGTGTGTGTGTGTGTGTGTGTGTGTGTGCGTGCGTGCGTGCGTGCGTGCGTGCGTGCGTGCGTGCGTGCGTGCGTGCGTGGTGATACATAAGTTGGTTTATGTATTACGTATTACAACTTATGGGTGGTTTATGAGGACATTTCAAAAGTCCTCATAAATCAAATGGCTTAAAAAACATAAAAAACAATGTTTTATTAAAAAGGTAAAAATGCAGCATGTCTCCTGTGATGGGTAGGTTTAGGGATAAGGGCAGTGTAGGGGGACAGAATATATAGTTTGTCCAGTATAAAAACCATTACGCTTATGGAGAGTCCTCATAATGCTGTTGCACCAACGGTGTGTGTGTGTGTGTGTGTGTGTGTGTGTGTGTGTGTGTGTGTGTGTGTGTGTGTGTGTGTGTGTGTGTGTGTGTGTGTGTGTGTGTGTGTTGTGTGTGCGTGCGTGCGTGCGTGCGTGCGTGCGTGCGTGCGTGCGTGCGTGCGTGCGTGCGTGCGTGCGTGCGTGCGTGCGTGCGTGTGTGTGTTCACTTTGTGCCACGGGATGTGGGGGAATTCTATCAGTGTGTATCATGTTTCCCGATAAAGAGACGTCTGATGGTTTGATGGTCAATACGTTTGATCTTTTCCTTCTCACTTTTCCTCCTTCTTACTCTCAGTCATTTAAACATTACAAAAAAAATCTCTTACATAAACCCCACTGTGAGAGCATGTTAGTAAAAAGCAGGAATTAATGGTTATTCGAAATTGCAAATGATCCACCTCTTTGTCTAATTTTTACACAAAATACAATAGTACCAAATAAGCACTTAAAACTTTTTGTGAATCTCCGCACATACATTGTCAATTATTGCATTAAATAGGAAATTAAATTAAAAAGGAAGCTGATCATCTCTGCAATCTGCGAGAACAAAGACAGTCTCTTCAAAATGTATTAGATCAGAGAAAATCTAGACAATTCTTAGCAGGAGATAAATAATGCATTTCTTTATAGTATCAAGAAAAGCTAATATCATGCATACAAATAACCATAGCACATACAAGTAAATCAGTAATATAACCTTGAGGAATGCCAGAGTTAAGCCATGTACATTCAAAATGTTTCTAAACTAACTGTTAAGGTAATTTTAACTTGGAAATTATTTTCGAGACAGAGCTAGGACAATGTTTTGAACACTGCACTGAGATCCAGAGGATCCTAAAGAGATCCATCAGGACAATAATGAGTCATTGAGTATAACTAGTGCTGTCTCAGTACTATGATTAAGTATAAATCCTGTCTGAAAGAAGCCACCTTTGTCGTTCCTGTAGAATAGGTGCAGTTGCTGAGCAACAACCTTCTACAATACCTTGGAGATAAAAAAAAAAGTTGTTCATATTGGGCGATAATGTGACAGATCATATGCAAGATTTTGTTTCTAAATTATGGTTTAGTCTTTAAGGATTCCCCTCCAGCCAGATACCAATCAGTCTTTAATAATACCTTTGTTGTTGGAAAAAGACATATAGACAAGAGGACAAACATACAGTATTTAGTCCATTTCAATACACCTGGTTAATTGGACTAAAGGGGAAGAAAAATCTAAATGGTCAATGGTTTTATGATATTTTTGTTGTTTTTGAAATGCTGAAAATTACAATTCTTCTTATAAATGAATTTCATGAATGCAATTTGGTCACAGTGTTTCGTTTGTTGTTTTTGTTTTGTTCAAGGAAAAAATGTGTTCTAAGCCAAGATCGAAATTAGATCAAGATTACAAATCGTCTGTATAAAATGGAGCCATGACCCGAGTGTGTTACAGGAGTTTGAAATGATTTCAAATGATCTCATCTGCTAATCTTAGAAATGTCTAGTGCATTATAATAACAGAAGACGGGATGCAACACGTATCAATTGTAAAATAGAGTTTAACTTGGTGTTTTTTAAAACATTTTAATGACAGAGACAGGGAATGAAGAGGGAAGAGAGAAAGAGAGATTGGGAAGGGTGCATGATCTGAGACAGAATAAAGCTTGCACCCTTCGGTGCAAGGTAGGTTTGGGTAGGTTTAGGATTAGTATAAGGGGATATAGTATACAGTTTGTACAGTATGAAAATAATTATGTCTATGGAAAGGACATAATGTGCCCAGAAGGTCAAAGTTTTCTGATATTTGTCCCCAAAACGTAAGGTTTACCAGGACCAAACCACACATTTTTTGGTCCTCATGAGGAAAACAGCTTATAAATCATAATAAATGGTTTTCTGGGGAAAAAAAAGAAAGAAAAAAATAAGAATGTCTTCTGTGTGGGTTGTGTTTAGGGTTAGAGTTAGGGAATAGTATTCAGTTTGTTCAGTATAAAAAAGTATTATGTCTATTGAAAGTCCTGTGTGCGTGTATGTGTGTGTGTGTGTGTGTGTGTGTGTGTGTGGTGTGTGTGTGTGTGTGTGTGTGTGTGTGTGTGTGTGTGTGTGTGTGTGTGTGTGTGTGTGTGTGTGTGTGTGTGTGTGTGTGTGTGTGTGTGTGTGTGTGTGTGTGTGTGTGTGTGTGTGTGTGTGTGTTGTATTTGCAAGTATATATTCGTCTATTTGTACCAGGTGAACAACAGAAGAGCAAAAAATGTACAATAAAATAACAGAAAACCAGCAGTCAGTACCATGGAATGTTAATAATAGCCTTTTAAAAATAGTTAACATATAGCATATGTTTTATCTTTATGCCTTGTTTAATCCAAGAACAATCCTGGAGTAATTGCACAATGCACACCTCATGCCACTAGTATTTTTAGACTTGAACATTTCAATAACAGTTACATTTCTGCAACATGGGAACGATCCTGACTACTGCATCCCTGTGAAGGAGCAGTATTAGACTTTAATTAGTGAGCTCACCATTCCTTAGAATAGCACAGAGTCAAGCCGAGTTGAAGACCCTGACTGCATCTCCTGGCTTTAGACAACACCGAAGATGATCTGATCTTGTTTAGTCAAAATAATAGCCTTTCAGCATAGACCATCTCTTACACATGTTAGGTGACAGCGTATAAATACGACTCATTAACAGAAAGTAAAACTCAGTTGTTGGAAATTAGGTAAAAATCTAAGATAAGATTAAATATGTAATTAAAACTTCTGTTGTGTTAGGAATTGGAAGTGTTTAGAAAATCAAAAAATGCAGAAAGTTTTCTGTGATGGGTAGGTTTAGGGGCAGGGCTAGGGAGATATACATACTCTACATACAGTTTGTACAGTATAAACATCCTTTTGCCTATGGGAAGTCCCCATAAAAAATGGAAACAGTGTGTGTGTGTGTGTGTGTGTGTGTGTGTGTGTGTGTGTGTGTGTGTGTGTGTGTGTGTGTGTGTGTGTGTGTGTGTGTGTGTGTGTGTGTGTGTGTGTGTGTGTGTGTGTGTGTGTCTGTGTGTGTGTGTGTGTGTGTGTGTGTGTGTGTGTGTGTGTGTGTGTGTGTGTGTGTGTGTGTGTGTGTGTGTGTGTGTGTGTGTGTGTGTGTGTGTGTGTGCTGTGTGTGTGTGTGTGTGTGTGTGTGTTGTGTGTGTGTGTGTGTGTGTGTGTGTGTGTGTGTGTGTGTGTGTGTGTGTGTGTGTGTGTGTGCCCATTTGCTCTTAAACTTATCCACATAATTTCCGTGGTGGTGTTACATAATAAGGGATGGAGAAGAAATGTCATCTAACTGAAAATGTCACTGAGCTGCCTTGAGTGAGTTGAGTCATGACAGACATTAAGAATTAGCGACTGGTGTGTGTGGTGATTTGATTTTTGGAATAAAAAAGAATGGTCAGAGAAGGCTTGTTAAAGGAATACCCAAATGATTATTCTGTCATCATTTACTCACCCACATCCATCCAAACCTTTATGACTTTATTTCTTCTGCAGAACACAAAAGAGTTTTATTTTTTTTTAAAGAATGTTTTTGTCCATACAATGACTTCAACGGGTCCAGAGAGAGAGAGAGAGAGAGAGAGAGAGAGAGAGAGAGAGAGAGAGAGAGAGAGAGATAGATAGAGAGAGAGAGAGAGGAGAGAGAGAGAGAGAGAGAGAGAGAGAGAGAGAGAGAGAGAGAGAGAGAGAGAGAGAGAGAGAGGAGAGAGAGAGAGAGAGAGAGAGAGAGAGAGAGAGAGAGGAGAGAGAGAGAGAGAGAGAGAGAGAGAGGAGGAGAGAGAGAGAGATGGTCCACTGTCCATAACACAATTTTACATTTGGGGAAGAGCTCTGATGTCAATGAAAGCCTTCAAAAACCTTATAGGACTATTACGCAATATTATACAAAAAGCATTTATGAATACTTAATGACTGACTAAAAATAATCTCCTAAAGTCTTTTACTGAGTGGAAAGACACCCACTGAATTCCCGCTATGCAATTGGGATCTATGGACGTTTCAGGGTCTCTGAAGACCACAGCTCTGCTCCCTAGTACATGAGTGCTTTTGCGCCACCGCATTTTAATTTTATTCTAATCTAATCTGTTCCACAGGGAGCATAACATGTAATTAAACTTTATGGAATTGCGCTGCATCTCATGCAAGATAACATTACGTTATACAAAAAATCCCCCTCAAAGACTCGCACAATCAAAAAAAAACCCAACAAAGCCCTATACATGTACACATGTACTGTACCTCACAAATTTGTATGCTATTGTACTTTTAAAACCAAAGATTTCAATTTCAAGGAGTTGTCTACTTTGTAATTCCTTTGTAAATATAAGTGATTCAAAAGATCGTCGTCTGCAGCATCATGAGGTCTGTGCTATGCAATTCGCATTTATTTCGAATTTTTATGCAATATCCAGCTGTGATGTCAGATGTGTAATGTTCAATCCAAAATAATAACCAATCACCAATGTAGCCTATTCAACATCTGTTTGCCTATATTAAAATCATTTTATTTGAAATCGCCTTCTCTAATGATACCTAAGGTTGGCCACGAGCATAATTGTACTGTAGGTACAATCACAGTTGCCACGGAAACTGGTTCTTAAAGCATTAATAAAGTTTTACAACATGGAGGAAATCACTAAAAGTGGAGTAGAAAATTATTACTGCCACCAAAGGCTTATATCTTGAGCAAATTTATTGTTCATTACTTAAGCATTTTCTTTCTTTTTGTACTGTAAATAAATGATCTGGTTCCTTCCATAATCTCAAACTTCAGTTCAGTTTGTAATACACAGTAATGCAGTTTAATCTGTGCTGGTATAGTACGGTGTCATCCAATAATTCTGAACTAGGCGCTTAAACAAGATCGATGCGAATGTGTGCAAATAAACAATGATACAGTATCTGTAGTTGTAATTATTTGCATTAGTTTAAATTACACAACAAAAATGTATGAATATGCTCTCTCTCTCTCTCTCTCTCTCTCTCTATCTCTCGTGATTTAGTTTAGTGCCATTAGCACAAAAAATACACACCTCACTTTATATTGTTACGCAAATTTGTGGTTATGGTTGTTTACAAATCTCCAAGTTGACAAATCAAGCCAACGCAAACAAGTTTTGCCAAATATTTTGTCAAATAGTTGCCGTTCCCTCCGACATCATAAAGATGGAGACTCACTCACAAGCAAAACAACAGGAAGGAAGGAATAAAGAAAATCAATCAAGGAAAAATAGGTCAGGACAGATGAATGGTCTCAAAGGACTTTCTCTGTTCCAGAATGCACAGGAGAGTATTGATAGATGTCTACTGACTTGAACCTGCTGTGAAGAGGCAACATGTGGAGATGGTTTGAAATGGTGAACCTGAAAAGGAGATTCAGGGTTTATTCTTTGTCAGCTATATTGGCGATGTTGAATGGCCTGTATGTTCATAAAGTGCTATGCCATTGTGACTAGAACTTTTCGTGAGGGCAGGTCACTGAGAACATACTGATAAGAGTTATCTAAAAAGGGGGCTTTTTGAGAAATTTTCATTAAACTATGTCATGCTAGACAATGCTGCTGAATTGTCAAGGGTTTGTGATGTCACAGAAGTCCACTGAAGGCGAGTTGAATTGAGAGCCCATGTGCAGCTTTTATACATAAAACTTGAACAAAATGTGAAATAAACAATGACTTGTCTTGACCGAACATGAACATCATGAACATGAACATCATGAACATCATGATCATGAACATGAACAGCAGTAACAAAACAACATCAAAGCTAGACAGAGAACAATGGGAACATGATGGCTATTTATACAGAGAAACTACTGACTAAAAAGAAACACCTGAGAACAATAAAACAATGAACCAAAGAGAACACAGGACATATGACTAAAACAACCAATCAGACCATGAAATATTAACAAGAACATGAAATGACAAACCAGGAAACATGACCATGACTAAACTTTAGAGTAAATAACCTGAAAACAAGAACGTGAACAAAACGTCTCGGTTAACCCTCGCTCCCTAAAGGAGGGAACGAAGAAGCCACGTCGGGAAAGACGAATAGGAATCTCGCTAGAGAGGCCAATCTATTTCGAGTGAAACTAAAAGAGCCAATGCACATTGGCAAGCAATCATCTACCAAGCAGCGTGGGTATATAATGAGCAGAAGGTGCGATTGCACTTCAGTTTTTTGCAGAGGAGCCGAGCTGGCTGTCCCGGCGGGCCGCAGCAGGTGTGGCAACGGGACGTGGCGTCTCCGTTCCCTCCTTCAGGGAACGAGGGTTACCATACTTAACCGAGACGTTCCTCTTCAGTCATCACTCAACGCCATAGGATCGACGAATAGGAAACACAGCTGCTGACCCCATCCATTGCCCTGTGCAAGCTGCTTGCCCCTTCTTGCCTGGGAGGACGATAGGAGAGGGCTTACACAGAGTGTATCTGTCACTGTTGTTCGGTGATAACCCATACAGTGAGTGAGATTATTGGATAACACTGGAAAAGCTCTACAGCTCTACAGATATCTGTTAGCGAGGCGCCACTTGCCAGCGCCCAGGAGGATGCAACGCCTCTCGTGGAGTGAGCATGCAACCTGAGTGGGCAGGGCACGCCTTGTGCTTGGTAAGCCAAGGCAAAGGCATCCACTATCCAGTGGGCCATCGTCTGCTTGGAGACAGCCTTTCCCTTCTGCTGTAACAGACAAATAGCTGGTCTAAGGTCCTGAGGCTTTGAGTTCTGTCCACGTACAGTCGCAGAGCGCGGACGGGACAGGGGGCAGAGCAAAGTCAGGGCTGGGTCTGCCTCCTCCAGGGGCAGCGCTTGCAGGTTCACCACCTGGTCCCTGAAGGGAGTGGTAGGAAACTTGGGCACATAGCCAGGCCGGGGTCTCAGCACAACATGGTTGTCACCCGGCCCGGACTCTAGGCACAATTCATCTACCAAAAATGGCTGCAGGTCCCCTACCCTCTTGATGGAGGCCAGTGCAACCAGTAGCAAAGTCTTCATAGACAGAAGCTCTAAGTATGCTGATTGCAAAGGCTCAAAGGGAGCATCCTGAAGTGCTCGAAGCACCAGGGAAAGGTCCCAAGAGGGTATGGATGGGGGTCGAGGAAGATTTAACCATCTCGCCCCCCTAAGGAACCTGACGACCAGGTCATGCTTTCCTACTGTTTTCCCATCTATGTGGTCGTGATATGCTGAAATAGCGGCAGAATGTACGTTGAGGGTGGAGGAAGACAGCCCTCGCTCCAACCCTTGCTGCAAAAAGGAAAACACGGACCCTATCGTACATCTTCGGTGGTCCTCTTGGTGAGAGCTCCGAGATGGTCATCTTCCCACAATGGGTACATGACTCATTCGCGAATGCTGCCTCAGCGTGTTCAATGCCCTGACACGTGATGCAGTGCTCGTGACCATGCCGTGATCCCAGGTAACGACCGCATCCAGAAACACACAGGTTGAGTGGCATCTTTAAAAAGACGCGCTCCACCAATGTAAGCTCTTTCAGGGGACTGCTCTCCTTGGTGCTGAAGCACGCAGGGGAATGGTAGCACCGAACACAGACAGGGAAATATGCAGCCTGTCGTGTGCAGTCTCTCTCAAAGGAGTCTTACCAGCCATAAGAATGGCTTTTCAGCGCTCTTGGCGCACCGTACCAAGCTGTAAAAACAGCCTTTTTGTTGTGCTCAGTGAAAAACATAAATAATCTCAAGTTCGCTTTCACTCTTCGGCCTCTGCCACAGCGCCAGGGCTCCCACCCTCCTCCAGCGGCTCGCGGTGAACCAAAAACAACTGATACCAGCTCTCAGTGATATTTGTCGGGTCCCCGCTATGATAACAGTAACTTTCTTAAATGTTTACAAAACAAGCGGGAACCCAGTGTGCCTGAATCTTTCCCTATTGCTGTTCAACTACATGATAGAAAATCTAAGGCCTTCAAAAGCCGTACAGCAAACCCATCTAATCTGGTGCCTATTACACGCCAAACTAAGATCGCTGTGGGGACAAAAAGTAAGACCGTTAAGTTAGCACTTTTAAACATCCGCTCACTTAAAAATAAATCACTTCTAGTCAACGACTTAATAACCACATACAACCTGGACTTTATGCTTCTAAATGAAACTTGGCTAGAAGACAGCTGCAGTGCAACAGTCCTCAATGAAACATCCCCTCCTAACTTTACTTTTATGAGTGCTTGCAGAGCGGGTAAGAGAGGCGGGGGCTTAGCTGCTCTTTTTAAAGATGTCTATCAATGTAAGCAAAAATCACTTGGGAATTACCCATCTTTTGAATATCTGGGTATTGTGTTAAAAGGTGCTCCACGTATTTTACTTATCATTGTTTACAGGCCTCCAAAATACTCTCCAGCCTTTGCTGAGGACTTTACAGAACTGTTATCAACAATTTCCTCTGAGTTTAACTGTTTTGCCATTGCTGGAGATTTTAACATTCACATAGATAATGCAGAAACCAATATGGCAAAAGAAATCAAAACTGTTTTAAAAACTTTTGATCTGACACAGCATGTAAATGGACCCACACATAATCGTGGACACACTCTAGATCTACTTATCAGTACGGGTCTAAACATCTCATCGATTGTTATTAAGGATGTAGCACTGTCTGATCATTTCTGTATTTTCTTTGATATTTTGATCTCTCCTGCCATTGAAGCTAGATCTGTGTCTGTCAAGAAGAGATGCTTAAATGAGAACACTAGTGTGCTATTTATGAAGGCTATATCATTAAAACCAAGCATATCTGCTGACTCTGTTGATTTTCTCCTTGAATCTTTTAACTCAAAAATTAAAAGTGTAATTGATGATATTGCTCCTGCGAAAGTCAGGAAGAATAGTGGTAGACAAAAAGCACCTTGGAGAAACTCAACAGCAGTGCAAAACATGAAAAGACAATGCAGAAGAGCAGAGCGCATGTGGCGGAAGACAAAACTTGTAGTCCATTATAACATCTACAAAGACAGCATCCATGATTTTAATATGGAACTAGGCAAAGCTAGACAGACTTTCTTCTCAAATATTATAAACAGCAACTTAAACAACACACGCACTCTTTTTGCTACTGTAGAGAGACTGACAAACCCCCCAAGCCAGATCCCCAGTGAAATGCTCTCAGACAGCAAGTGCAGTGAGTTTGCTTCTTTCTTCTCTGAGAAAATCAATAATATCAGAAAGGTGATCAGCTCATCCTTGAGTTGTGCTGGGGTCAAACAGATCCGACCACTACCTGAGAAAGTAGTTACTATGTCTGTTTTCGAAGAAATTGATGGCAAAATTTTGGAAGAAACCGTACAGCACCTTAAAACATCAACCTGCGCCCTTGACACACTTCCCACATCTTTTTTCAAAAGTGTGTTAAACAGTTTAGAAGCAGATCTCCTAGAAGTGGTAAATGCCTCACTTCTCTCTGGGAGTTTTCCAAACTCCCTAAAAACTGCAGTTGTCAAGCCCCTCCTGAAAAAGAGCAATCTAGATAAGACCATATTAAGCCATTATAGACCGATCTCAAATCTTCCCTTCATAGGCAAGATCATTGAAAAAGTTGTCTTCAATCAGCTGAACAAATTCTTAAGCTTGAATGGTTACTTTGACAATTTTCAATCTGGTTTCCGATCGCATCACAGCACAGAGACAGCGCTCATAAAGATAATAAATGATATTCGCTTAAATACTGATACAGGCAAATTATCAGTGCTGGTACTACTCGACCTCAGTGCTGCATTTGACACTGTCGATCACAACATACTTATTGACAGGCTTGAAAACTGGGTGGGGCTTTCTGGGATAGTCCTAAAATGGTTCAGGTCTTACTTAGAAGGGAGAGGTTATTATGTGAGTATAGGAGACCATAAGTCTGAGTGGACATCCATGACATGCGGAGTCCCCCAAGGCTCAATTCTTGCACCACTCCTATTCAACCTGTATATGCTCCCAATGAGCCAAATAATGAGAAAGAACCGAATCTCTTACCACAGCTATGCAGACGACACACAGCTCTACTTAGCCCTATCGCCTAACGATTACAGCCCCATTGACTCCCTGTGCCAATGCATTGATGAAGTAAATGGTTGGATGTGCCAAAACTATCTTCAGTTAAACAAAGACAAAACTGAAGTCATTGCGTTTGGAAACAAAGATGAAGTTCTCAAGGTGAATGCATACCTTCACTCTAGAGGTCTAACAACTAAAAATCAAGTCAGGAATCTTGGTGTGTCTCTAGAGTCAGACCTTAGTTTCAGTAGTCATGTCAAAGCAATAACTAAATCAGCATACTATCATTTGAAAAATATTGCAAGAATTAGATGCTTTGTTTCCAGTCAAGACTTAGAGAAACTTGTGCATGCTTTCATCACCAGCAGGGTGGATTACTGTAATGGACTCCTCACTGGCCTTCCTAAAAAGACCATAAGACAGTTGCAGCTCATACAGAACGCTGCTGCTAGGATTCTGAGCAGAACCAGAAAATATGAACATATCACACCAGTCCTCAGGTCTTTACACTGGCTCCCAGCTACATTTAGGATTGATTTTAAAGTATTATTACTGGTATATAAATCATTCAATGGGCTAGGACCTCAATATATTGCAGATATGCTCACTGAATATAAACCCAACAGATCACTCAGATCATTAGGATCACATCAGTTAGAAATACCAAGGGTTCACTCTAAGCAAGGAGAGTCTGCTTTTAGCTACTATGCCAGCCGCAGCTGGAACCAGCTTCCAGAAGAGATCAGATGTGCTCCTACAGTAGTCGCATTCAAATCCAGACTCAAAACACTTCTGTTTAGCCATGCATTTACTGAATGAGCACTGTGCCACTGTTCGTCCGACTGTTTTTACTGTACTTTATTTTATTTCTTATTCTAAAATGTTTTAATTATTCTTATTTGTTTTGATTATTTTATTTTCTCCTATGTAAAGCACTTTGAATTACCATTGTGTATGAAATGTGCTATATAAATAAACTTGCCTTGCCTTGCCTTGCCTTAAATGGTCCAGTAATATGAAAACTGAAGGATTTATGCCATGAAAAAAGTATGCATAATTTATAAATAATTGACTAAATTGTTCAAAATAGTTTTAGATAGAGAATAGCATGCACACAAAAATAAAAAGTATGTTAACACTTATAATAGTCCACTTTAGATATTGTACTAACTACAATTATCTTTGCAACTAGCCAACATGTCAACTATCAGTCATTAGAGTATTAGTAAGCTGTCTGCTTAATATCTACTAACACTTTATGTTGATGGTATCCCAACAGATATTCCACTGACTTTAAGTAAATTTGCAAGCACATGCCAACTTATTCTACTAACCCAAATCCTAACACCTAACCCTAACCTTACAGTCTACTATATTCTTCTGAGAGTTAGTTGAGATGTAGTTGCTTATTAGTTACTTACTTAATATGGCACTACTATCCTAGTAGTACTATTATACAGACATTCTATATAGTAGAATGTCTAAAGACTTTCAAAATAAAGTGCAGGATTTTGTCAACTTCCTTACATAAAACATTGCTGTTGTTTAATCTCCATACATTTCCACAGCATGGCTACGCAGTTGTGCTGTGGGACTGAAGATGTGTTAATAATTTTTTTAATAACTTTTTCCCACATTTTGCAAACGCAGTCCATCTGTGTCCCTCACTCTCCCTTTGCCACCCATGCTTGTTTTGCCAGAACTCCTCATACTCTCATATCCCTGTACACACATTTACACACATACATCCACCCACACTCGCTTGGACGGACTCACTTTCACAACAATTCCTATTTATGCTGGTTTTAAAGGTAAACATGGCAAAGTTATCAAATATGTACTTATGATGACCTTGTGTAGCCCAATTAATAAAGTCATCTGTTCACAGCACTACAAAAATCATAAACATTGCATGGTAGAGAATTAGCAGCATGCAGACAATATAGAGATCAACAATCACATGAAAGATCCAAGTACTGCAAACACAATATTTAGGTATTGGAAATAGGTACGTATGTACAACCTGTTTTAAGACATCAAAAAGGTAAAATTGTGGGAAGCATACATGAAAAGCACAGAGAGACTAAATACATTATGTTTTTTTGTTTTTATCTATGAATCTTGGAATATCTTTAAAAAATATATATTCAGTCAAAAGCTGACATTTCATACGGTTAGCAGGACCTGTCAAGTTTACTTCTCATCATGATGTAGGCCTAACACAGTATCAAATTCAAGGTTATGAAATCAACAAATAACTTGTTCTGCATCTAAAACTATTTATTTTTCATTGTACATGACAAATACTTTCTGGTGGTACAAAATGGTATTTTTTCATTTTCCAATAATTTCCCATATAAACAAGTCCTGTCCTACTTTTTTTTCATTCAATATCCTAAGTTAGATTACAGAAAGAAAACGTTTGACCAGTTTTAACCAGTAGGCTATACCATTTAAAATCCTCTAAGCAAACTAAAAAAACATTGCAGGTATATAAATTACTGTTTCCAGTCTTAATAAAAGACTAGGTATTCACAAAACCATTTAATTTATGTGTTATACCTCAACAGCATCCTTTGCTTATGTTTTTGGTTTATTTTGCACACCTGTTTCGAACCAAATTTATATTGGCAGAAAATATGATGATCATTATATTGTAAATCACTCAATCCCTTTCTATAATGACAATTGCTTTCATTTCATTTAATTTATTTTCCCTAGGTCCTAAACAAAGCACTGAATTGCTGAGCCAAGATTCTCTCATTGCTGGCAATAAATGAAAACATATACAGGACAGCTTACATTGTTATTCACAGAAATGCTTTGTTTTTCTTCCCTTCAAAATATAAGTTTAAATAGATGTTTTAAACAAAGTACCCTTGCTACTGTAGGCACAACGCACACACTCAATGGCACAAAGACAGCTGATCCATTAAAAAGGATTTCTCTATTGTATAAACTGGCATGATGCTTACAGCGAATGTCAGGGTGACTCTGACAAGCTGCAATTCCTGAATTAGAGGCCAAGCCAAACAAAATACATGAACTTACTGATTGAATAGGTGTCTAAAGAGTGATTACATGTATGCACATAAATGATTGCTTCCTCATATGTGAAAGAATGATGATCTCTTTGTGTCTTAGGTGACCAAAACATTAATATTTTTAATGTTGTGCAATTGGTAGTGTAGCAATAGAATATTTTCAAATGAAATCAGAGGAAACTGAATGCGTTTTTTTTTTAGTGGCACTTGAGAAGCGAAGCATCACTATTTTTATTCTTTATGTTTTTTCTTCTTCTAAAAAGAAAAAGTGCACCATTTGTGGTACGGACATGAATCGTGGTTTGGTGCTTTTTTTTCGATCTGGACCAGGAAAACGCCCTAGCAAAAACTTAGGAAGTACTCAGCAAAGAAATATGGTAGTGGGTTTATTTCAAACTTTCAAAGTATAACATTCCTTCACTGCTCATAGTTTCTTGGCAAAACTCCTTAATTAATTAACTAATTACATTATAATGTAAATATCAAGTGGAAGAAACTGAGTTGGGAAGCAAACAATGCAGTTTAACTCATCTAAGTAATCTATTCTGCAAATGAGGCTCTATTATACGGTTCTATATCTGGAACAAAAAAAAGTATTAAATACCTAGATTCACCTCTTGACTACTTATCATTCCTGGAAACTTGTGGGAAAATTCAATTTGCTCTCATAAAGCTGTGAATACAGTGTTAATTGTAAAGATTACATACTGTGCTTACTTAATCTTTTATTTGTTTTCCAAAAGACAAGAAACTGCAAGGTGCAAGTGCCTTACCCTCCCACTCATCCTGGAGATGCACTCAGTGTTTCTCTTCCAATCTGACTATCAGAGCCCACACAATGTCTAGCACAAGGCAAGCTGGAAATATGAATAAGTCAAAGACTTATGTGACCCAAAATCATGTAAAAAGACAAATTATTATTATAAATCCAACATCCACCTTGCACACAGAGACAGAGAAAAATCTGATATCCGTATACTGCAACATGTGAGACTTCCTTTTCTCCCTAAGGCTATTGGATTGTGGTCTCATAACACCTGAACCAAAACATGATCTGAATTCTGGCTGGTAAAACGTGTGATTGAATAAAATGTCCTGACACTAGTCTCTCTGACTGCCAGACTGGATTCTCCATCCCTATGAAGTGTGGTCTATAGCCTCAAGCCAAAAGTAGGTGATTATTCTAGCCAAAACCCAAAGGCTTCCAATGTCATTGAAAGTTCAGACATTTGGCAATGAAGTCTGTGAATTTGAATTGCTAAACAGGAAGAGTTCGGCCCTTGTCGACAGGAAAAGAGGAAAGAGTGTCCACCATTAAAGACAGGAGTATACGAAGAGTAGTATTTGTGGTCTGACAGTGGTCAATCCTATTCGGCTGATCATAATTGGGGCTAGCCTCCAGAGAGGCCCACTGAAGCCAATTGTCTGATTGGCCAGCGAATTAACAGTCGAGCACCCCATGATGGGGCTCAGGGTCAGGGAGGCCTTGCTAAGGTCAAGACCATAAACACCACTGTTTGTATACCCAGTCACTCAAGACTCACTTAGAAGATTGAGAGGCCTACCAGGCCTGAAGTCAGTGCTGTCAGCCAAAATCATACTGCCGTGGACTCGCCATCAGTGAGGCCGGGTTGGGCCTACTAGCTGATAGCCAGTCTATTCTGCTCTACACATATACTGTTGGGAACCATACTACACCAACACAAATATTGAGGCATAGGAGGCCTAATAAGGCTAGCTACCTGGTCGCAGCTATAACGTATGTCCCACAACGTTAGGACTCCCTTCTGAGGAGGCCTGTTTAAGGCCTACTTCTCATCAGTGAGTCTACTGCCCGAACTACTAAGGCCAACCAACTGAGGTAAGCTCCCAAGCTCTCTTGGTGGCTGCCCATTCAAGGAGGCCTGCTGAGGCCTACTACCTAATGGCACAGCCTTCGCTATTTACACATACACAGCGCCTGGGTGGATGACATGACATGAAATTCTACCTGTCCATGATGTCATAATTGAGTATAAATAATTGATAGATTTAAAGTTTAAAGGTGCAATGTGTAATAATTTTGAGTATCTATTAACAGAAATGCAATATGACATCCGAAACTATGTTTTCAGTGGTGTATAAAGAACTTACTTAATAAACCGTAATGTTTTTATTACCTTAGAATGAGACATTTATATCTACATAACTGCGGGCACCCCCTCTATGAAGGTCAACATATTGTGACGTCATGTTTCTACCGTAGCCGAAAGTGAACAAACAGCGCTATAGAGCGCGTTTCGTCACTACCTTGAAAGAGAAGCCGCAGAAAGCTAGAAATAGACACTGTGAGTAGTGACTTTTCCCTTGTCAGTGGTGTAAAATATGTAGTTGGATTGTTTCATGTAACTTAGTTTTTCTCCCTCGCTGTGTTATGGCTTTGCTATGTGGGGATAAATGTGTTGGTTACGTTCGTGAGACAGCTGATTAGTACTCTTGTCATTGACCATAAAACAGCATGTTACAGGAATCACCAACCAGTCGATCGCGGTCGACAAGTCGATATTGGAAGCATTTTAAGCCGATTCACGTTTGGCCTGACGAGCTTCAGCAGATAAAACTTATTTTTTTTATTTTATTTTTTTGTAGAGTTTGTAGAGCGCCCAGCTACGGCTCAGGACCTTGTTCAAAATCCTGCCGGGCCACAGAACGCCATTTACATAGTTATATTAAATTTACATTTATTTGTCTCAAATCACTTCAGAAATACTGTCTTCACCCTGTGCTGCAATATACATTTAGTTTTACATTCATTTACAGAAATCAGCTGGTTGAATGAAAATTGCTGATGTTATCGGATTTTCAGGTGATATTCTCAATTCATTCAGTTACCGGGTGCTCTGAGTCTAAGGTAAAGTGTTCAGACTGCAGACTAAGCAACGATTGTATTTAATTGTACAGTACAATCATAACATAGTACGGATCTTAATTCCATAATGTCCTTAAACATAACCTTATTGCTGGCCATAAACTGACAAAGTGCGCGTCCGGTGTCGCGGTGTGCGATACCTCGAGTTGTCATAGACGCGGCGCGGCGCTACGCTTTTCCTCCGGTGTGCAACGATCAAAACCATTCAAATTGCCCCTGACAGTAGACAAATGCCCTTTTCTGCAATATACGGCTTATTACGGTAATTTCATGCTTTCCGACAGCAAATGACAGCAGCTTTCTGACAGAGCGGGAAGGAAGGATTTTGACAGAGAGACACGAAGCAGGTTAGAGTGTTTTGGATTGCATAAAAGAAACGAACAAATACATGGCGAAAGAAGTGGTAGATAGCAGAAGAGGGGGATTGGGATGATTTTTAATGAAACTTGGGAGGCGGATGGCCGTTACTCTTTAACGTATCTTAGTATGTCGTGTGTGCATGTGTATGTGTGTGTGCCTATGGATGCATGCATTTGTATGTGTGCATATAAAAGTGTCCTAAATGAAAACTGTGTAACCCAATGTTCCCTAAAATACTTGTATATATGTATTATAGTTCAGTTTGACGAACGATGTGTGAACGACCTTGTGGCTGCTTTGTTTGTTAATAGCATTGCTGGAGGACAACGGGCATCTTGCAATGCAAGAGTGCTATACAAATACGGTGCTGTACAAAAACGTAAATTATAGTTCGCCTCAAAGTTTTTTATTTGTGTATTTATTTAATTTGTATTATTTCTTCCCCAAGCTCATAAAATAAATTTGGGTCGCACATAAATTGACATGGTCGGTCGGAAACCGGAACCAAACTAATTTTTTTTTTATGCCTCAGCAAAAAACGCAGCGCCCTTTAAGCAGGGGGAGTACAACTTACACCACTCTGCCTCCACGGAGCCCCCCCGAGTCAGGGGCCTACCATCTGTACAGCTGGGCGTCAGCTCATGGCAATGCTCTGCCTTTACGAGAGCGTACTTCGAAAACCAAAAAGAAGTGAAGGTTAGAACGTTTCGCTCGACCCGAGCCATAATGGTGCAAGGTAGGATAATATAGAACTGAAAGTGAAGTATTTAGACCTAACCTGTATCACAGGGGAATACTACCACCTAGCCCTGAGATGTAACAGGGTGCACCAGCGGCTCTAGAGGTGACAGAATTGTATCTGCGCCCAGCCTAGGGGACTGGGGCTTGCTTGTAAGCCAACCACCTACAACCCGATGCTCGAGCAGTAGCTCAGCTATGTGAGTGGAGCCTATTCTGGCGGCCCAAATCCATATGCTAGTTTTGCATGGCGGGATAGGGTAGACAAAACCCATTCTCTTCGTGAGGCCAAAGAAGGCCTAACCCTGCTCAAGCAAGACCCATTGTACCGGGGAGGCCTTATTGAGGCCTCAGCCAGGGTCTTGATAAATCTTGTCTCTGCACCAAGCTGCATTACTCTTCTTGCCCCAGAATGCAGGGCAGTGGGTGTGCTCTACCATTCAAATGGGATGTTTCTTTAAGCGGTTTGGGTGGCAGGGTTGGAGCTCTCAGTGTCGATGCCCACCCAGACGCAAGATAGTTCGCAAATGTCTCGTCATTGGGCAGCATCAACACATACCCATGTTCTCCTATCTCCTCAACATCAGCGAAACTACCCTACTGATGTTGGCGGACTGGATACGGGCCGAATATGGGTTCTTCCATGCCCTCTCGATCTCCGTATGGAGATCAGGAAGGAATGGAAGGCTCACCTGAGCTGGTGGCTTTTGGCCGGGGAGAAACCGATCATCAAGCCTTCCGCAAGCTTCCCTAACGCGCTGCCAAGGCAACCACAGCCTGCCCGCACCGCGATCCATCACATCCACCAGCTCTGCATACACGGGGCAGAGTGGCTGAGGGGGGTTTAGAATCTATCTGAATATCACAACCCTCAATATACTTCCAGGTATATTGTTAATGATTCATGGGCTGTCGCCGGTCAATAGGATCACCGTGATTTGGTTGTGATTTCAGACACTTGTCACGCCTGAGGCGTTCCCCCTTAGCGTCAATCGATGCAGTGCGAGTTCCCTTTCAAAAGAGAATTTTATTTTTATAAGGAAGATTCTACTCTTATTAAATGTGGGCTTACCATTGTTTTTCTATACTGAACTGACCGACATCGCTGTTTATTATTGCTCCGAGCGGATCCGCGCATCTCAAACGTGTAGCACGGTTTCGTTCCACTTTCGTTTCATGTGCTGTTTGATGTTTCTGATATGCAACAGCAATGGCAGCTCTTTTCAATTGGGCACTGTGGTGACACCAGTGCGTCCTCTAACAAAATTTAGTCGCACCATTTGGAATGTGACTGGAATGCGATTTGGTCGCAGTCTGGAGCCCAGCCCTGATAGATCCATTACAGTTGCCCAGCATCCACCTGTTAGATAACAGTCCAGGTATGTGAGACAAACAACACAGTGGAAGGACCAAGATGCTCCATTTGTGGCCTTATCATAGATCAGACACTTGGCATTTCACTGATCTTCTACTCTACTTAAAAGAAGAGAAGAGAGAGAAGGAGAAAAAAAAGTGTGAGAGCGGAAAAAAAACAAGAGAAACAGTTGCCAAGGAATCCATCAGTCTATGAAAGACTGCAGTCACAGGAATGAACATTCCCTTCCAGACCCTAGAAACATATTTAGGAACACTAGATACATTGCAACACCAAGTAATTAAATGTTTTTCATTGCTGTCATTAAGGCATCAACAAGTGAGGAAAAAGAAGTAAACATTGTGCCATGTGCTACAGCAATAGCTTCTACACTGGCAACGGTAGATATGGAACAAAATAGACCTAAATAAAATGACATGTGGCAACTTGACTGGTACATAATACCTCAGGAACACAAAGCTCTTTTCAATAAAGGGATAGGTTAATTCTTTCATAATTTACTCACCCTTGTGTTGCTCCAACCCTGTATGATTTTCTTTTTTCTGTGCACAGAAACTGATTTGAAAAATGTTGAATATTTTATTGATACAATGAAAGTCACTGGTCCAAAGTTATTTTGGTACAGTTTAAACTGTTTAAAAAATCTTCTTTTGCCTTCTACAAAAGAAAGAAAGCGATGCAGATTTGGAATGACAAGAGGGTGAGTAAATAATGACATGTTTTAATGGCATGTTAGTTCTTGGCATATTTTTATTAAATTATAATATGCAATAAAAGCTGATAATAGAACCAATTTATGTGTGAGGGTTTTGAAATCAGACAGAAATGTGCAACTGAAACTTGGCTCTACAGGAGAACTACCTCTCACCCGCATAAACTTCTTTTACGTGTCCAGACATTCACGTGGTCCTGTTCTTCCATATTACTGAGCGGTATGTACACCAGATTGGGCAGCTGCTGATCTGAGATTGCCAGATGCCAGCTGGTGCTCATTCTACCATTTGAACGTATACATCCCTTCTCTGTGGACCCTTTGCCTGGCCCGTTCACCCTCCCAATTCTCTGTGCTCTTGGTGTACACTACACTGACCATCTGTGGACGGCTCCATCTCAAGCTGCTCTTGGAATGACATGATCTGAATTCAGGATTGGATTTCCAATACTGGGAATTAACAGGAGTATTAAAGTCACTATGAAATCAAAATAGACAAGTAATGCTTTTGTAATATTGCAGAATTTATAATAAATGATTTATCCATGCACATCATTATTTTATTTTATTTGTGCCCTCGTAATCTTCATTTAAAATTATTTACCTCCCACTTGTAACAACATCTCTTCTCTTCTCGGATGACGTGTTTACTGTCACTCACTTGAGATCACCGCAATAGCGAACCACAATCATCCAACAATCCAATCAATTCCCGACAGCCAAGATCAAGTAAGACTTTTTTTATTGCTTGGGAAGCCGTTTCACTTGGGATTTATACGTCACAATAGGGGGAAAAAGATAGTGTGTCCAAAATCATGCATACTCTTTGAGTAGGTAATACATTTTCATTTGAACTTTCTTCTTTAACGTTAAAAAGTATGTTCTAAATAGGCCCTGTCCCAAATGGCACACTTCATATGCACTGTGAACTTACAATGGCTGCCGCATGCACGTTTCCGTTAAGTCCATGAGACCGTAGGGTGTTCTACGGGTCCTTTTAGGTTTCAAAAGGGTGTTTGAAAGCGCCCCCTTTGCGGTTGATTTGCGCCCTCAATTTGCCTTCTTCCCGACAGTCAAAGCGGGATTACATCACGAAAGTGTGGACTCATAGGAAGACTCATAGGAAGTGTTTTGTGTGACATTTGGGACAGGGCTGTACTGCATCCGCCATGTTGTTACTGTCATGTGATCTACCAGTGTCAGTTGCTTTGCTTCACTGCCATTCATAAGTCCTCTCCCGGGGCCCCATGGGATAGTAAAGTGTTCATCAAGTGCATACTTGAGAAAACAAAGTAGTAGCACACTTCAGAAGTAGTAGGTCTTCTGGGTACTTTTCACCTACTGTTTTTTGAATACAATGCATTTGGACATACTACTCTGTTGGTGTAGCCTACTGTTTTTCACTTAGTAGGGAAATATTCGATTTCAGATGCAGCATAAAAGTTTCTGCAAGCTTGGATGTGTTTGCTGCAGATTAGAAATCATAAAATATATCATTGAAAGTCTTACGGTCCAGTGTTGTCAAAAACAAAATAATTTGTTAATGAACCTTTTAAACATACTGCTACACTATAGAGCATTTTTTTACACAAAAGTATCCATCATATTGTCATAAAGCACTACATACTGGTCTAAATCAATGCTTTTACTTGCTGTTCCACAGGTCTTTTGTTGCAAGACATTTTAAGAGGCATGCATTTCAAAAGAGAGTATAACTGCTCAAGAACATATAAATAGAAATGACCTTTGGAATTAAAGTGAATAAAGTGATCTGCAGTACCTTCACCAGAAATAAATTACAACAGGTACTAAAGAATCAAGTACTAAAGAAAGCTTGCCAAGCACTGATTATAAGATAAAAAAGTATAAATTGCCCCTAAAAGGTATTGGACAAATAACTCGCACTTAAAAATATATAGGCTAACTGTCTTTAGATTTTCTGTTGAAAACACACATGAGATGCAAGGCTTTTATACTTGCTTATTTAACCAGCAAGATTTAACTAGCTAACAAAATGGCAATGCTGCTGATCCACCATCTAGACCAGCACCAAACAAGTATCAACCAGCATGGACAAAAAAAAAATTCTGTTATAATCCGATCTTGTCAGCAGGGCTGTGTAACAAAATATCAGAGTAGGAGAGTATTTTAGACAAATAATTACATTTTTAAAGCAAAATAAAATAAATGTGGTTATAAAATATTATATTATAAAAATTAAAACAAAAACGTTACTCTGTTATGTGGTTTCTCCGCTAGGATACCTCTGAGAACTTGTAACATCCTCTAAAAACAACTTGATGCCAATTCCTTAAAAGTAATTGCAAAAAATGTCTAAGAAAAGTGAAAAAGTTATCAGAAAAGTTCTTAGAAAATGGTTTGAATTTTGCATCTACCCTTACAAAAAACAAGAAGGCCTATACTTCAAGTTAATTTTAATAAGTATACTTAAGTAAAGTAAACTTTATAGTTATACTAATATCAATGTACTAGTACTTGTAAGTGTATTATTTACTAATTGGGACTAAATTGGCCCACTTTTTAGTGTATAAAAGTGTATTTTGAAGTATCCTTTAAGTGTAACAGTAGTAAACTTTGAGCACACAACTAGTTTACAACTATGTTTTCCATTTGTACTGCAACTATACTACAAGTGAACCTATATAATATATAAACTTACAGCTTACTAGTTAACTAGCCTACTTGTAGCACATTTTTTAGTTTATGAAAGTACACTTTGAAGTATACTCTCAGTAAACTACAAGTATAAAACAGTATTTAAACAATGTCACGTAATGTTACATTTACCTCAGAAAAGCCATTCAATGAGCATAAACTCGACAGTTTGCTAGAAAAATAAAAAGAGTAGCATTTTACAAAAACTATGCACTTTATAACTGTGACGGTCTCGGACCTGTCAGCTCCTCCTCCTTTGCGTTGTCTGTTTATTACGTCTCCCCTACAGGTGAGAGGAGCACAGGTGTGGCGTGTTGCAGGTGATTGCTCCAGGACCGCGTATGGTTGTTCCCAGTATCCTGGGTGTTAAAAGCTCTCCAGACGTGGTTGGGAGGGACCGCCGCTTCTCCTTCTCTCCTGCACCGTTTTGCTGATTTTGTTTCTTTTTGCATGACACCACACATATCCTGATTGCATTTGTTCTTGTTTCGAGTTGTACATTTACACTGACTTTAATTATTTTATTTTACTTATTTCTTGTCTTTAATAAATATTATTTTGAATTCAACTAGTCCGCGTGGTCTCCCCTCTCTGTTGCATGGGCCGGCACGGGCTGCATGTAACAGATTGGGGGCTCGTCCGGGATTTGAACGTTCGGGATCTGAAACAAACAGACTGGGGGGCTCGTCAAAGTAAGGATTTGAAAAGACATCGTAAATATATTTTGATGCTTATAACTAGGTTTTGAATGGCCTGGACTTTTGGAAGCTTTAAATATATTAGGTTTGATTTGGAAAGTGCTTTGATAGTTCATTGAGTTGAACGTTTAGTTTGAATCATTGATTGGGAAGACGCATGTGAATTAGTTTGAAAATTTGTTGCGTTTAAAATTGTTTAATAATTTGTTTTTGTTTTGGTGCGGAGAGGAGGAGAATATTTTTGTTAAATTTGTGCCTGGGCTGTTTAAGCCAGGTTGAAGATTTTGCGGTGAGCCATTGTTTGGTAGGGGTGGGTCTACACTGTGCGTGCAAGATTGAGTTTATTGATAAAATATTCGATAAGATAAACATCGGAGCTTTGTGAGTGCCCGTAAATTTTTTATTGTTTGTTTGTTATTTTAGTTTGTTATTTTTGTGCTATCCTGGGCAGAGGGCACCGTCGTGGACGCCTGCTTTAACGGCATTTTGTCGGGGGAGTTAAGGCACCGCTGATATTGTGTTTTAAAAATCTCTGTCCTAGGGATATGCATGAAGAGGATCGTTGTTTTTCTGTTTTTTTTTGTGTGTTTTGTTTACAGGGCAGCTCCATTTTGTCTCGTCTTGATGCACAGTGTTGTGGACGCACTTACCATTTGAAAAGGTGAGCTCGTTTGTTTTTTTCTTTAGAATCTGTAAGAATTGTATGCTGTAGAATTAGTTTAATTTTTATGGCTAGTTTGGAGGACTTTTTTGTAGCTCCATCTGTGGAGGTTCTGAATAATTTGACAAAGGACCAGTTGCGTCAAGTGTGTGAACATTATAACTTTGACTTGGGTTTACCCAGATCAGCGAAATTAGCCCAGATTAGAGTGTCCGTTCAGGCGGAATTGGTCGTTAGGAATATTCTTTCGTCACCTGCATCTTTAATTATGGAGGAGTTAGAGTTCGGTGAAGCAACGTCAACACCTCTTTCAACCGAGTTTTCTAAAATGTCACTTACGTTTGAGCAACAAAAAGCGTTGATAGAAATGCAACAAAAAGAGCGAGAAGCTCAACGTGAGGCAGAGCAAAGAGAGAGAGAGGCTGAACGTCGAGAGAGAGAGGCTGAGCGTGAGGCGGAGAGGAGAGAAAGAGAAGCTCAACGAGAGGTAGAGATGGAAAGAATAAAAAGTGAACGTGATGTGGCTTTAGAACGATTGAGACTGAGCGCTGAAGGTAGGCTTTCAGTTGATGAAGGTGAGGGTACTGCTCTTAGGGGTTTGTGCGTTCTCCTGATATATCTAACATGGTTAGGTTGCTGCCGAAATTCAATGAGAGAGATCCTGATGTTTTTTTTTCTTTGTTTGAGAGTGTGGCTGATGACCGTGGATGGTCTGACTCTGAGAGAACATTGTTAGTCCAAAGTGTTCTTGTAGGTAGAGCACAAGAAGCGTTTATTGCGTTGCCTGTGTCAGATAGGAAAAAATATGTCAGAGTAAAAGAGGCAGTGCTTAAAATTTATGAATTAGTTCCTGAGGCTTATCGTTTGCGGTTTCGTAGTTGGAGAAAAGGAGACAAACAGACCTATACAGAAGTAGCGAGGGAATTGAATGGCCACTTTAATCGTTGGTGCTCTGCCGTGGGAGTCACTACTTTTGAAGAATTGTCTAACTTAATTGTTTTAGAACAGTTTAGAAACATCCTTCCTGAGCGTATCGCTACACGTATATCTGAGCATAAGCTGAAAACCGCAGCGGAAGCAGCAGTTCTGGCTGATGATTTTGCTTTGACACAGAAGTATAGTTTAAAAGAAAACAACACAGGTAAGGTTTATCAGGAACAACGTTTTGGACGTTTTAATAGAGTTTTGGGGTCTTCTTTGGGTTCATTGGAGTCAACTACTCAGAGGAAAATAGATTCACACTCAAATCAGACACACAGAGGTGCTGTGAGTTTTCGCAGAGACTCTAGGTATTCTGCGTTTACACCTGGTGGTCAGGCTAAGAACGATGCTGATGTGTGTCGATATTGTTTAGAAAAGGGGCATTGGAAGAAAGACTGTCCTGTTTTAAAGGGGAAAAGTCAGAGAAATGGTAGTGATGTTGTTAGGGGCGTCACACTTGCTGTATCTGAGTCAGTTATACCTGCTAAAGTTTTGGTGGGGGAGACTGAGGTTAAAGCTGAAGGCGTTGTGACTTCATCTCAGACATCAGGCCTGAGTTCTGCTGAAGCTAGTGAGAGAAATGGTAGGGCTGATTCAGTTGTAACGGATGGGAGTGGTTACTTTCCTTTTGTTACAGATGGCTTAGTTTCACTGGTGGGTAGTTCCAACCAGGTGCCGGTTAGGATACTTAGGGACACAGGGGCGTCTGAGTCTTTTATCTTGGCGTCTTTGTTGCCTTTTTCTGCTGACTCGAGTACTGGGAAAAATGTTTTAGTCCGGGGGATTGGGTTGCAGGTTGTTTCTGTTCCTTTGCACAGAGTTAATCTGCAGTCTGATTTAGTACAGGGAGAGGTAGAAATAGCAGTCCGCCCTTCTTTACCTATAGAGGGTGTCCATCTTCTCTTGGGTAACAATCTGGCTGGAGGCCGTGTCTGGCGTGATATACCTCCCCCTGTAATTGTTAAGAATGTTCCCTCCATTGCAGATGACAGTGACGTTCATGGTCAGAATTTGTCTGTTTTTATGGCTTGTGCAGTGACACGTGCTATGAGCCATGCCGTTAATGATGATGTTTCCCAGACTAGAGAGTTACAGTCTGTTATTGTGCCTAATCTACCACCCTCTCTCTCTCATAGTGATTTTGTTGCAGCTCAGAAGGAGGATGTGACATTAAAAGATCTGTTCGTTGGGGTGTTACCACCTGAGGAGTTGCGCAATGCAGTAAGGGGTTATTTGGTTCAGGACGGGTTGTTGCTCCGGAAGTGGTCATCTCACACTGACGAAGGGGTTGAGGATCCAGTATTTCAGGTGATAGTACCAGTTAAGTTTAGAGACTTGGTCCTACAGACAGCTCATGGGGAGGGAGCTGGGCACTTGGGGGTAAGGAAAACCTATGACCGTCTTATGAAGCACTTCTATTGGCCTCGTTTAAAGAAGGATGTGGCATCCTTCATTAAGACGTGTCATGTATGCCAGTTAACAGGGAAGCCTAATCAGGTGTTAAAGCCAGCTCCACTCTACCCTATTCCAGCTGTAGGTAAACCATTTGAGCATCTGTTAATTGATTGTGTGGGACCATTGCCTCCATCTAAGTCAGGGTGTGGTTACCTGCTGACGGTGATGTGTCAGTCTACCCGATATCCTGCTGCCTATGCTTTGCGAACAATAACAACCAGATCGGTGGTGAAAGCTCTTTCACAATTTATTTCTATTTTCGGTATCCCTCATACTATACAGAGTGACAGAGGATCTAACTTTACGTCACGCATGTTTAGAGAAGTGCTTGAGCAGTTGCGTGTAAAACATCAACGTAGTAGTGCTTATCACGCCCAGAGCCAAGGTGTTCTGGAGCGGTTTCATCAGACACTGAAGTCGCTTCTCAGGGGTTATTGTGTTGAGCTTAACAGAGACTGGGAAGAAGGGCTCCCATGGCTAATGTTGGCAGCACGAGAAGTAACCCAGGAGAGTACGGGTTTCTCGCCTAATGATCTGGTCTTTGGCCATAGAGTTCGTGGGCCTTTAGCAGTTTTACAGGGGGAGCTGAAGAGTCCTGAGTCTCCTGTTAATCTGTTGGACTATGTGAACGGTTTTCGTCGTAGGTTGTTTTTAGCCTGTGAGATGGCGACGGACAACCTGACTAAAGCCCAACAGAAAATGAAGAGTTGGTATGACCGTCGAGCTGAACCAAGGGTCTTTAGTCCTGGTGATCAGGTTTTGGCCTTGTTGCCTATAGTAAACTCTCCTTTCCTTGCAAAATATGCAGGTCCTTATAGGGTCATTCGACAGGTGTCAGACCTGAATTATTTACTTTCCACACCAAATCGTAGGCGTTCTACTCAGCTCTGTCACATAAATCTGTTGAAGTCCTATTATAGCCGGTCTTCAGTCTCTGGGACAGCAGAGTCTAGTGACCGAGTGATGCCTGTTTCTTTAGCCGCTGCTGTTGAGGCTCCTAGGGCCTTGGAGACTCCCTACACGGTGGCAGCGCGTAGTGGTGAGGATATGGTTGGTCCTGATGACGGTATGTTGAAACCTCGTCTGAGGAACTCTGAAAAACTGGGGGAGTTGAATACATTGTTGGGACATTTGCCAGAGGAACGTGTATTAGAACTGTCGTCTTTGTTGTCCGATTTTCCTTCTTTATTTTCAGATACACCATCATGTACTCATTTAATTGAGCATGATATTGATGTTGGTGACGCAGAACCAATAAGACAGCGGTTCTATCGGGTGTCACAAGATAAACAGCGACATTTAGAGGCAGAGGTGAAGTACCTGTTAGATAATGGGTTGGCCAAGCCTTCCTATTCGAGTTGGGCTTCTCCCTGTTTATTGGTCAGTAAACCTGATGGGACATATAGATTCTGTACTGATTATCGTAAATTGAATAACGTCACGAAATCAGATTCTTTTCCACTTCCAAGAGTTGAAGATTGTGTTGATCGTGTAGGATCCGCAAAGTTTGTGAGTAAGTTTGATTTGTTGAAGGGTTATTATCAAGTCCCTTTGTCACCTCGAGCTCAGGAAGTTTCAGCTTTTATAACATCGTCTGGGCTATATTCTTACTCAGTCATGAGTTTCGGTTTGCGAAACGCTCCAGCCACATTTCAGCGACTTATGAACCGTGTCGTATCTGGTTTGCAGGGTTGTGCTGTGTACCTTGATGATGTGGTTGTGTATAGCGAGGAGTGGTCTGAACATCTAGACCGTGTTCGGGCTCTCTTTACTAGGCTTGTTGACGCTCGTCTCACTATAAATCTGGCCAAGTGTGAGTTTGCCCAGGCTACAGTTGAATATTTGGGGAAGATCGTAGGACAGGGTCAAGTGAAGCCGGTCCATGCTAAAGTGGTGGCTGTTGATAAGTTTCCTGTTCCTACCACCAAAACCGAGTTGCGGCGCTTTTTAGGGATGGTAGGGTATTACCGTAGTTTTTGTTCCAACTTTTCTACGGTGGTAGCCCCTTTGACCAACCTGTTAAAAGCTAAAGTGAAGTTTGAATGGACTGTGACCTCTCAGATTGCTTTTGATAATGTCAAGTTGTTGTTGACCTCTGCTCCAGTTTTGATGGCACCCCGTCTAGATCAGCCTTTCCGAATGCAGGTTGATGCAAGTCATGTGGGGGCTGGTGCGGTGCTCCTGCAGAGTGATGAGAAGGGGGTGGACAGGCCAATATGTTATTTCTCAAGAAAGTTTAATTGTCATCAGTTGAATTATTCAACTATTGAGAAGGAAACATTGGCGTTAGTTTGGGGTCTACAGCAGTTTGATGTATATTTAGCTGGGGGTGCTGTTCCTATCACTGTTTATTCGGATCATAATCCACTGACATTCCTCCACACTTTGAAGAGTCCTAGTCAGCGCCTTATGCGCTGGGCTTTATTTTTACAGCCATACAATTTGGAGATACGGCATATTCGGGGTGTGGACAACGTGATGGCTGACGCTTTGTCCCGTGCTCCGGGTGGGCTGGAGTGAATGTCTTGTCTTGTCCCATCTTTCTCTCTTCCTGTTTCTACACTCTCTTTTTCTGCCTAGTCTCCTTAAATGTAGCTTTCCAGGTACCGGGATTTGCTGGAGTTCTGGGATGAGGAAGGTCGATTGGAGTTGCTGGGGGGGGTAGAAGGGGGTTGGGGCCCTGTGGACAAGAGTTATTCTGCCCCATCTATGTATGCGGATGATCAATATCCCAGAACTAAAGTTAAGTGCTCTCTTTTAGATATAGAAATCTTTTTACAAATTTAAAAATTGTTTATTTTGTTGTGTGGGGGTTTGAAGGTTTTTGCAGAGGCCTTTTAGGGGCCTCTGTTTTAAGGGAGGGGGTGTGACGGTCTCGGACCTGTCAGCTCCTCCTCCTTTGCGTTGTCTGTTTATTACGTCTCCCCTACAGGTGAGAGGAGCACAGGTGTGGCGTGTTGCAGGTGATTGCTCCAGGACCGCGTATGGTTGTTCCCAGTATCCTGGGTGTTAAAAGCTCTCCAGACGTGGTTGGGAGGGACCGCCGCTTCTCCTTCTCTCCTGCACCGTTTTGCTGATTTTGTTTCTTTTTGCATGACACCACACATATCCTGATTGCATTTGTTCTTGTTTCGAGTTGTACATTTACACTGACTTTAATTATTTTATTTTACTTATTTCTTGTCTTTAATAAATATTATTTTGAATTCAACTAGTCCGCGTGGTCTCCCCTCTCTGTTGCATGGGCCGGCACGGGCTGCATGTAACAATAACATATTCGTTATATTTTTACTATTAGTCATTATTATATTATTATTGTAAAAACTGCATTATATGCAATTGTATACAAATCAGTTGTTAATTTTTAACTTTAATATTATAGTACCAGCTGACAGGGTTCCCTAGCCTATAGTTTGCAACATTAAGCCGGTGCGATTTATAATTGTCCGTTGTAATTGTTGCTTGTCAGATTGTTCGAACATGACCATCACTGACGCTGTAAGCCATATCACACTGTAAGATCTCAGATGTCATTAATGTCAGACAGACTGTACGAACATGACCATCGCTGTAAGCCATATCACACTGTAAGATCTCAGATGTCATTAATGTTAGACTGTATGGCAGTCAAGACGCGTTAAAAAACGGAAGCATGCAAGAAAACTTGTCCGGAGTTTTACATCATCAATCAATGATGATGTATCAATCATTGTATCAATCAATGATGATGTATCATCAATCAATGATCAATCACATTCGGTGACAGTGATCCGCATTACATGCGGGATTGAAATGGTGGCTACAAAGATATCTCTAATGTTACTTTTGGTCATGGCTTGTCTTGAAAAACTAAGACAATTTGACAGTCGCAGTAGGAGAAGTCACACTGCAGGACTGTGAGTCAAATCTTCTGACACTGCTAATTTCGTCAGAGGTCAAATTTGATTGCAACAGTCATTAATCGGCTGTCGGTGAACATGTCAAACTAACGATCAAAGACTTAAGATTTTAGCCAAGGATCAGAGAAATCTTTGGTGGCCAGATGGCCAAATCCCAGTGTGAACCCGGCTTTACTTGAGAGAGATGGTTTCCTTCAAAAAAAATTTATATAGGCTACTATACCTTACATATGTATATATATATATATATATATATATATATATATATATATATATATATATATATATATATATATATATATATATATATATATATATATATGTATATATATATATACCAATGAATCGATATTGAGTCCAATTGAAACTAGATTGGTATCATGAATTTTATGTCAACACTCAGCCCTAATAAAAACACTTCGTACTAGTCATTGTACCATGTAATCATTGTAACATTGTCAGTAAACCTAATAAAATTCTGTTCAGTTACTAAAAGTTGTTACAATCACAATACACTTCTTGTGGTCTCAATCATTCTCAATAAATCATCTCCATCATATGCCTGAAAATACTCTTTTCATGTGCTGTTCTATCACAAGACTCTTGAAACTCTTCCAACACTGACACTCAATGATTCTCAGCTGAAAACAAATAAAGAATTTCCAAGAATATTGGCCCACGGTGAGTTACTTCTTAGTTTTGCCTGTCTATAAGCTAAAATTAAGATATTTAAGTCTCACTTCTCTACACAGTCGTGTGACTAGAAGCTGAAGAATCTCAAGAATGTTGTGTGCGGCTTGTGGCTTGTCTCCGATCAGACAATAGTTCTCTGGTCGGGTAAACAGGGTAAGCTCCGCTTTCCCCTATTTGAAAGATCTGCGATTATAAAGACTGATTCTATATTTGCAAACCTTCGATTGTATCATTATCCGCAAAAGGAGCGAAAGATCAACTTTGAGACAGAGACTTTAGCATTGTGTAGGCTTAATGAATCTGTTACTTACATCATCTTTGTTTGGGTGCTCATTAAATGGACTGCTAAAGCTTTGACTGGACCTGCGGTGTAATGTACCCACAGATGTCCATGTCTGACAGGGTAGCTGCTTAAAGTGGGTTCAATAGTTAAGACTTGAATCATTCCAATTATAACATAGAGTGAATGTTAAATCTTTAGCACATGGATAGATCGACTGCTGTCCCAATATGTTGGTCAAAACGGTCTCAAATTGAAGCTTCTCATGCGAGATGCTCATGGCTGAAACATGAAATCTGTTAGAAAACCTCCTAGTTAGCGAGACATACTGTACGGTCAGGCGACTCAATAAAGCCTGACCTAACGTACACGCACACCCAAACACACTTTTTAAAATCAATTGCCTCTTGGAAAACTGACTGTTGGCCTCACATGTTGGTTAAATAGATCACAAACTGATGGTTGTACTCTAATGTAAGATGTTCATGACTGGACCCACAAAAGTTAACACAAAAATGCTAAAGCGCCTGCAAAGAGGCCTGCATGCAAAAGTTATTTTAGGTGATTGTCCAGATGTACATGTTAGATGTAATAAAAGATCCCAAAGGGAAAATGCCTCAGGATTTAAGGCAGAAGACAAATGTGCAACTTTTGCATTTTCTGTAGGACATATTATAGATGCGTCATCAGATTTGAGATGAACCGCGGTGCAAATGCTTTCCCGAACGGTATGGTTTGATTTTTTTAGAGAACCGTTACACCCCTAATAGACAGCAAAGGTAGAGTAGAAAGATACTAAAGACATCTGCTGCGTCCCAATTCGCATACTATCCGTCCTAAATATTATTCGAAAATAGAATTAGTACGTCCTAAATCGTAGTATGTTGAAATGAGTGTTCCAAAGATACCCGGATGGTCTACTTTTTCCGGTCAGAATCCGAAGTGTAGATCGATGCGCACTCTAACGGCTGATATTGCCCACAACCCATCGCGCGCTGGACGAGGATTCAGTTAGAACTACAAACACGAGTGAAAAGTGTTGAAAAACTACAGACACGGAGGACTCGCGAGTCCGGCGGTTGTGTAGAGAGGTTTAGATAAAGTGGTTTGAGTGATTAATTATCAGTATCTAACCTGACGAAAATGTATTTATTCAATGTTGTCGACATTATATTGCATCTGCAGCAGCATTGTGAACTTTTGTAAAGATACGTTTAGCCATTAACTTTTAAATGCATCATTATATTCAAATTGCAAACACATGAGGAGAGTCTCCTCATGAAAGACCCACGACTGGTAGGTGAACGTTACGTGCTAAAACATTTCTCTCCGAAATGGTAAGAAATTATAATAGATTGAATGGAGGATTTTAACTGTGACGAGATGATTGACAGGGCATTTTACGGTGATAGGATGCACGTGACAGGTCCGTTAAAGACAGGAAGTAGTATGTCCCAAAGCTTGCTTACTCTTTTGCTACACACTCAAAAGTATGTACTTTTTCTTCACAAAAAGAGTACATACTTTTAGGTCGTAGTATAAGTAGGCGAATTGGGACGCAGCAATCGTTAACTTAACATAGTCCATTTAGGTTCAACCTTAAAGGAGAATTCCGGTATTTAGCACTTTGAGTCTATTTTCTAGTTTGTTTTGGATGAACTAGAGTGGTGGACACAGACATTTTGACGATGGGTCCTGTCTCGACTTTTTGACTATTTTAGAATCGCCTCTGGCCGCTTCAGAGTGGCTGTCTATGAGCATGCACAAACATGTCCTTAAAACAACCCTTAACATTCGTTTTCAAAACAAGTGGTTAGTGGTGTTCGTTGATGATTAAAAACAAATATATCGGTGCAATGTATGATTTCAATCAGTGTTATTTGCTATAGTGGAAATATTTTTTCAGATACCTCACAACCGCGTATAAACTTCCGCTCGATATTTGAGTCTAAAGCGTTAGCACACTCCCGACCACTTGATGGCGACAACCACTTTGCCGTACAAGGACGCTGTACAGAACACGGTGTCTAGCGCATAGACCTTCTGAGAGACGGAGAACTGAGCGAAAAGACTACAACCATGTAAACAGACCCTTTTTCCGTTTCCGGTAGTGCAGTAATAATAAATCAACGAGCACTGAGTCCTCCAACAAACATCAATGCGCTTTTTTAAAATGCCAAATAAAACATGACAGAAACTGTATTTCGCTACGCTACTTGTTTTGGAACATCAACGAACACCACTAACCAACCTAACAGTTTTGAAAACGAACGTTAAGAATTGTTTTAAGGACATGTTTGTGCATGCTCATAGACAGCCACTCTGAAACGGTCAGAGGCAATTCTAAAATAGTCAAAAATAGTTATTTTCATCACATGGACTATTTTATTTCCTCACATGACCTTCCTGGGCCTTGAAATTGGTTATGACGTTGCTGTCTATAGGGAGGTCAGAAAGCTCTCGGATTTCATCAAAAATATGTTAATTTGTGTTCCAAAGATGAACGAAGGTCTTACGGGTTTGGAACGACATGTGAGTAATTAATGACAGAAATTTCATTTTTGAGTGAAACAACCCTTTAATGACAAACACTCAGGAGAACCGAAGAGAATCCATAATAGTGACAAATAATAATAATAATCTTGTTTAGTTGCATTTTATTACTTGTATTTAACATTACTACAACCCCCCCCCCCCCACACACACACACACACACACACACACCCTCAAAAAAAAGAACATATTTGTTACCTATTTTGGAGGTTTTCACCTACTAATTGACCCATCACAAAGACCCGCCCCGCCTTAGTTACTGTCGCTATGTCCGACAAGCTACGCCGCTCTCACGCTCTCACCATGTTCTCATGCAGTGAAAAATACATCGCGGAGCAGAGAGGAGACTGACAACACGCTGACAGACAGAACAGACTAGGATACTTTTCGGTTACTTTTGATATTAAACATATTAAACAAAGTCTCACCTTTCAAATATGGTCATTTTTTGAAAGAAGTGTAAACAATAAATACCGTTTTGGGGCTCTTTAATGTGTCGTGACAGATCGCTGTAGAGCATCAGTTAAAGCTGCTCGTGAACCGATCATCTCTTCCTTCTAGTTCATTTATATCATCAAATAAACATGAATGATCATAAGAAGGAGTGTTGTTTTATCCGTGGAAAGGCGTCAGTATATTCTGTTTTTCAAGTTCGAATCCTCCCATGTTAATCTACTAACTCTCCTGACAGCTTTGTCGGACAAAATGGCGGATGGCGAAGTATGATTGGTCAGAACACCTGTCAATCAAGCTCCACGCGAAGGGTCAATTGAGATCAGCTGGCATTGATTATTAAGATTATTCTTTTCAAAACGTAATTAAAATTGTTTAAGTATGTTTTATAATATTTCAAATACATCAACATGTTCTAAGTAATGTTGTATTGTCCCTACATGTACAAAGTCAAACTTAAACTTGCATTGCTTAACAGTCCATACAACCATGTCATGACAAATAGCTGTCCCACGTTCCCTCCGAGCCGTTTAATTTTTTGGATTGCACCATCAGTGCTGCACTATCCATGACTCTTTAATGCATTAACAGGATTTTACCTCTATCTTTCACAAATACGTATATGCAAAGCCAAAAATCCCTATAGAGCCTACCTATTATTTGAACACGTACAAAATCCTTGCCAAAAGTCTAGGTTTTACTATGCATTTAAAAGGCATTCCAGCTGGGTGACAAGGGTCTACTGCACAAGTAAGAGTTAAGCACACATATGGCTTGACTTTAAGAAGCGTCATTCAAATAGGAGCCCTAAGAGACTGTAGGTGTTGTAAAAAAAAATTTGCACTTTTATATTTCCTGCTGTATGGAGAGGCTATGATCTTGTGGCTGGAAGGGTTGAGGAACTGGGAGCTTCAAGGCCCTTGAGAATGCTGTTTTAGCTTGTTTGGAGCATGTGATCACATTATTATGTCTGGCAAAAAACTCTCATATCAGCCACATGAAAACAGGCACCACAAAAGAAAACAAAAGAACGCAATACAATTCGCAGCACGGTATTGTTCAGCTGTTTGGTGGCGTGCATATGTGAAGAATCTGTGATCCAGTGAGGTTTGTGCAGTGAAAACATAGACGTGGTAGTTTCCCTTAATAGGTCACAAAGTATTATGTCCAGAAAAACACAATCTACCGTCACGCATGCTGTTGACTTTGTCTAAAAAACAAATAACACATACAAATTTGATTTTTTTTTTTTTTTTAATGTTAAATATAGTAGTATATTATATGATCTTAATGTTGTGGTATTAACCCTTAAACACATACCTTGGTCTTTAGTGACCCGGGACGTCATTCACTACAACCCACCACCTCATTCATTTTTTAAAGTTAGACATCAACCTTCTTAGTATTCCTCAATCAATTCATTATAAACAATATAACAAGAAAAAGATTGCCTGTTTTCCCATTAATTTTTTTTGTAAAAATGGTATAGAGTCGCTAACGACCAGAGGTGTGTAACAGTGTGTAACGCAGCTCAGATGTTATGGGAAAAAGGAGGCGGGAACCGGCGAGCATTCAACAATTTGAATAATAAATTATTAAACAAATACAAAAACGAAAGTAAAGATGGCAGTCCCTCACGGTCGACTGCCGCCACACACAATAAAACAAAACATTAAATAAAATCCAGGCCTGTCCTCTCTCGATCTAAACTGTCGTCGCTCCTCCTTTTATGCTTCTGCTCCTCTGTGAGAGATACGAGATGGTGCGTCACGCAGGTGGCGCTCATTAGTAATCACGCCACCGGCCTCGTGCCATTCTCCCACGGCCCTCGGCCTCATCCTTTTTTTTCTGCACAACATTAAAGGTGCTCTAAGCGATGTTGGGTGACGTCACTTCTTGTTGACGTTCGAAGTATTGTCAAACATAACGGAGGCTAGCTAGAACCTCCCTCCTCCTCATCCACGCACTAACCCCTCAAATCCTTCTTGTCATTGGCTGGAACAGTTTGTTATGTTTCGTGGCGCGGGTTAGCCCAGTTGTTTTTTGTTGCCGTTTGTGGAGCCTGGGGTGTCTGCAGAGACTGCGTTTTTTTACAGTGTGTTCAGGGGACAGGCAGCTAGCGGATAGTGAGAAGATGTTTGCTGTATGTGAAAAAAAAATGTTTGGCCTAAAAAACGCGTGACATCGCTTAGAGCACCTTTAATTGAATCTTTGAGTGTCATGTGGTGTCATATTCACCTTTATAGCACAAGGTAGCAATGTCTGATACACCATGATAAAGTGATGTTTCACTCATTATTACCGCAGGCAGAAAACAAAAGAATATGAAGTATCATCAGCAAAACTTTAAATGGCTCAGCGATTTACTGTGGATCCAGAACTGAACGCATTCAAATATTAGTGTCATTGTCACTTCAAGGATCTGGTGAAGAAGCTGTCAGCGATTAAAATAATGATAGTTTTGGAAATGAAAATAGTTTTGATTATATGCTTGAGATTGTGAATATGAGCCAGATGCTGAATGTATAAAATGAGCTATGATGAGGACAGTGATGATGGTATAAATAAAACATCTGCTCAAACCAAGCTCTAAAAGCTCTAAATCCAAGCTCTAAAAGGTAATAAAATATGCTTTTTTCTAGAATCAGGAGAGTTTAATACTACAGCGGCAGGTAGAGATCCATCCGTGTTATAGATCCGGGTCGCTAAAGACCCGAATATGTAATAATGGTTTGCGAAACATTCATGCATTTAAGGGTTAAACTATACCTTATACTAAAAAAGATAATGAATGTAATGGTGACACATCATATCTGGCTTTATGTCTATGAGGTCTTTTAATCAATGACTGCATTGCTTTAATTGAAAATATACGAGAATATGAAATGAAATGGAATGTAGAGGGAAAAGCAATCTCCTCATCCCTCTCTCCTTCCTAATCCAATAATCCTTCTACTTTATTCGTCCAGGGACTGAGGTAAACCTTACACAGACAGCCCTCAGCATATGTTTGCCATATCCGGTAAGCCATGCAGGGAATGGATAGGAACGGCTAGAGTATTTAGGGCTGAATTATTCTGAATGAGTATAAAAGCATTAATTTGTTATTGAGAGACTGTTATTTACAGATTGTTTTTGGAAAGCCTCATGTTGACATAATATCTTGCGAATTAATAACCAAGCACAGGCTGTAATTCAAATCACTTTAAAAACGTACTGGGAGGAAGCCAGACCGTTCAACCAAAAGTGTTTATGACAAAAGTGTCAACACTTCAAACTGGAGATTGTCACAAAAGCATATCCAATTAAAGCTGCAAGCAGCATTGAAAGGGCCCTCGCACACGTGCCATCGCCACCCGGTGGCTTTAGGAAGACAGAGCACGGTGGGCTATGTGCATTTAAGTAGATAAATATAGTGGGAGTATGTCAAAGTCAGTTACAAAAATGTCATTTATTCTGGGGATAATAGCATGCTGTTAAACATGTCACTTCCTGTTGCCAGCAGGTGGCGCTATGACTGTAACTGAATATGAGCATGCACATGTGTTCAGGACAGAACTCTTATCAAACATGTGAAGTTTGGGGCAGATTGAACTTTGCCTTCTTAAGTAACAACAACTTCCTGTTTCATAGCATTAGCATGCTTTAGCACTTAGCTAAGAATTGCTAGCATGTTTTAACATGTTTATAACATGTTTATAACTCAATGGCATATTTACTATGTTGCCAGTACTGCATCACACTGTTAAACATGTCACTTCCTGTTGCCAGTAGGTGGCGCTATTACTATAACTGAATATTGTCATGCAGATGTGTTCAGGGCAGGACTCTTATCAAATGTGTGAAGTTTGGGGCAGATTGGACATTGCCTTCTTAAGTAACAACAACTTCCTGTTTCATTTCATTAGCATGCTTTAGCACTTAGCTAAGAATTGCTAGCATGTTTTAACATGTTTATACCATGTTTATAACTCAATGGCATATTTACTATGTTGCCTGTACTGCATCACACTGTTAAACATATCACTTCCTGTTGCCAGTAGGTGGCACTATTACTATAGCTGATAATTGTCATGTAGATGTGTTTAGGGCAGGACTCTTATCAAATGTGTGAAGTTTGGGGCAGTTTGGACATTGTCTTCTTAAGTAACAACAACTTCCTGTTTCATTTCATTAGCATGCTTTAGCACTTAGCTAAGAATTGCTAGCATGTTTTAACATGTTTGTAACGTTTATAATTCAATGGCATATTTAATATGTTGCTAGTACTGCATCACAGTGTTAAACATGTCACTTCCTGTTGCCAGTAGGTAGCGCTATTACTATAACTGAATATTGTCATGTAGATGTGTTCAGGGCAGGACTCTTATCAAATGTGTGAAGTTTGGGGCAGATTGGACATTGCCTTCTTAAGTAACAACAACTTCCTGTTTCATTTCATTAGCATGCTTTAGCACTTAGCTAAGAATTGCTAGCATGTTTTAACATGTTTATAACATGTTTATAACTCAATGGCATATTTACTATGTTGTCAGTACTGCATCACAATGTTAAACATGTCACTTCCTGTTGCCAGTAGGTGGCGCTATTACTATAGGTGAAAATTGTCATGTAGATGTGTTCAGGGCAGGACTCTTATCAAATGTGTGAAGTTTGGGGCAGATTGGACATTGCCTTCTTAAGTAACAACAACTTCCTGTTTCATTGCATTAGCATGCTTTAGCACTTAGCTAAGTGTTTGCTAGCATGTTTTAGCATGTTTCTAGTATGTTGCTAGCATGTTTAGCACTTGCTGGCACTTTTTTATATGTTATTAGTAGTCCACAACAGTGTTAAACATGTCACTTCCTGTTGCCAGCAGGTGGCGCTATGACTGTAACTGAATTTGAGGATGGATATGTGTTCGGGACAGGACTCTTATCAAACGTGTGAAGTTTGGGGCAGATTGGACATTGTTTGCCTGAGTTACAGCAACTTCCTGTTTCATGGCGAAACATCGAAATTTGTCAGGCCGCCGAGGACACGCCCTTCGACGAAAACTCAAGATCTTCGCAATTTAACGTCGCAAAGGCCTTAAGATTACACTCACCAAATTTGAAGATGATCAGATTAAAACTGTAGGAGGAGTTCGTTAAAGTACGAGGCCTGAAAATGGCAAAAACTGCACAAAAATCTGAGAGGAAGTTCAAAATGGCTGACTTCCTGTTGTGTTTAGGGCTACGCTCCAAGAGACTTTTTTGTAGGTATTGGGCCATTACATGTATGTACCGAATTTCGTACACGTACGTGAAACGTAACGCGAGGCGCACTCCGTTGAACCTTTATAGGTGGCGCTATCGAGCCATTTTGCCCCGCCCAATTTTGAAACGCATATCAGATGTAAATTTTCGCCAGTTCTGACGCGTGTGCAAATTTTTGTGAGTTTTCGTGCATGTTTAGGCCCTCAAAAATGCGATTCATTGCGGAGAAGAATAATAATAATAATAATAATAATAATAAACAGAGCAATTCCAAGAGGGTCCTCACACCATCGGTGCTCGGGCCCTAACTATCTGTTCGTAATATCTGAAGATTAGGCCTACTTCATACTTGATGTACTTGATCATTTATTCCTGTGTTTCTGTTCCCTTAAGTCTCTTTTAGAAATCCATTTACTCACACGTGCACACATAATCAAAACAAGAATCAAATCAGAAATTTACACCTGGCACTGAACATAATCTGAACACATTGATCAAGTCTGGAATCTATTAAAACTCAAAAACATTATCTTGGATGTTGTTCATGGACAAATCATGGTTTGCAGTCTCTAAAGAGTAATACATTAAAATATTAAGTACATTCACATTAAAATAGACTATTGAGTTGGAAATAACCAGTGGTTAAATTGGGCCGGGGCTCTCCGGGGCTCAGCCCCGGCACATCCTGCTCGTTTGCAGTCAGTTGACTACTAGAAATTATGTCACATACAATTTGATGAAAGTGATGCTTTTGAAAACATATTTCTGACAATAAATGAAAGATTTTTGAAATGGCATGTCTATTTTGTCTCGGCGGAGCTGAGATGAGAACAATCGGAACACGGCCGTAATTTTGTTCAGCAGCTTAATCTCGTTGTCAGTCGACCATGATCGCGCACCGCTCGCGCATGCGCATCTGACACGGATAAATGTACGCAGCAATAATGAATGTTCCTGGGAGACCGTGGTTGCGCGGGATGTGGATGTTCCAGAAATGTCAAAAAAGTGCCCTGGCCTTGAATGACAAGGTAAGGAAAATAAGACTAAATCAAAATTAAATAACCAGGACTAGGTTGACCATGGGATTTTTCTCAGGAGATGTTTGATCATTTTACTTCAGATACCGGATTATCAGCAAACTGCCAAGAGAACTGCTAATTTAACGTTAGCTGGCTACTTAAAATAAACTAGCAATCTATTCAGTCAGCATATTTGTATTTGATCTGTGTGAATTACAGAAATATAAGACTTGCTAGACCTAAGTTACTTTTAGCTACCAAGCTCTGTGGTTAATGAAAATTAAATCAACCATTTATTCTCCAACTTTCAGAGATAAATTGAAATGAGTGGAGCATATCCACCCAAGAAGAGGAAACTGACTTACTTCTTCAAAAGGTGGGGTGATATTCCAGACATTTTTAGCATGACTAGCTCTGTAACATGTTGGCAGTAGAGATGGGACAGTATGAAAATGATCAAAATTATCACAGTGTTCGGTATTATTGTGGTATTTTTAAAAGTGTGTTCAATATGTTCAGAAAGCACTGACAGCCTGTCAGTGACAGGCCTACACAAGCTGAACTAGTTTCAAAAAGTGTAACAGTGCTTAATATATTACAAAAATATAGGCAATATGCTTGTAAAAACTATTGAAAACGGTCTGAAACACTGTGAAAGAACTTGAACCAGATATGTCTGGCTGAGATCCAGGAAGATTTATTTACAACTCCAACGTGAAGTCAACTATGAAGTTGTATTTGAGGTTACATGTGAAGTTGGTTGTGGTTCTAAAATATAAACAAATAATAATGCACAATAATAAGCATCTGACTTACTATGAAAATTATTTACCAGTACTAAATATTATAGCCACCAGCATACAAGAAACAATACTAAGAATTACATTAATTTCTCTGTAATAATTAACATAATTTTTACCGTTACACCGGCAATGATCTCATCCCTAGTTGGCAGCAGACTTTACAGTGATGTACTCAGCAGACTTACCAGATGATTTAATTGATATCATATCAACATTCTATTAATGTTAAAGTTACAGAGCACCTGGCGTGTAAGAAAAGGCAGACTAATACTGAGGTGTTTGCATACCAGCCATTGTGGGAAGTAATGAAGTTATAGATGAGTGATGAGTTATAGATGTGTGTTCTCTGTACTGTTTTTAAGAATGTGTATGAAATTAAATGTAAAATCAAAATTAAATTACAAAGGTAAAACACAAATAAATTCAAATGTTGATTGTAAAACTAACCAGTGTTATCATCATTTTTATATCTTAAAGCTGCAGTCCGCAGTTTTCACCATCTCTGTTCGAAATCTGCAATTGCAGTTATTCGCGGAATTATCAACTTTACGTGGGTAGTGTAATGAGGCAACCACTGGAGCCAGAAATCAAAACTTTGCCTTTTTATGTGTGTGTGTGTGTGTGTGTGTGTGTGTGTGTGTGTGTGTGTGTGTGTGTGTGTGTGTGTGTGTGTGTGTGTGTGTGTGTGTGTGTGTGTGTGTGTGTGTGTGTGTTGTCGTAGTAAAGAGAGAGAATGGGAGAAGGAAGTTTGTATGAGGTGGACCTGGTCACCACAGACCCAAATCTTCTCAGCTGTTGCTACTGTCATATGCTGCACTGTCTCTCCATGTGGCACATTATGTTTAGCACATTGTATGGGTCACTATATCATAACAAGGTAATACAACGTGTAATCAAGTGATGACTGATTAACAGTAATGTAAATGCTAAATGTCCTAATACCTGTTGCAAAGTAAATGCTCTTAACCTTGCAGTTTTTCACATATCATGTAATACTCAATTTCTCCATTTCTTTGCACAAAACTCTCCAGAAAGTGCTATTTAATGGTTTATTTTTCAAAAAAAAAAATCCCGGGGGTGCATGCCCCCGGACCCCCCTAGGGAGAGCACCCCCACTTAATAAATCCCAATTTAACCCCTGGAAATAACTATAATTAAATATTCCTAAACTCTTATTCTACTAATTATACTAACATAATTAGCCTCTTCTTAAAGGTATACTAATACATGTACTCTGATTTAGTTTAAATCTGAGCCTCACGCCACTAAATTGGAAGTTTGAGGGCCAAACAGACTTTTTAGACATACGGTCTTTCCCAAAATGCTAATTGAATGTTTTTAGTGGCTTCAGCTGCACTGTGGTCTGGATTGTACAAAAGTACAATTCTTAGATATTTTGAGCATATTGTCATAAAAAGGTTTCTGAAGAAAATAAATACTATGCAATGAGACAGACCAATGAAAAAAACAAAACTAATCAATAACCTCTTCCATGAAAAATAGCACACTGTCAAATTACTCAAACCCAACCTTAAAGACCATTCTCTCACCAAGTCATTTTACTATGAGAAAAACCTAGTTTGCTATAAAGAACAAATACATTTGATAGGTAGTTGGGACCCTAATAAGGTCAAGTTCTCATTGTTATTATTATATTATGAGCATTTATGTCACGATTATTTGCAGTTAGTTTCACTTTCGTGGACTTTTAGTTTGTTTATCGTCTGTTTCCTGTTCAAGTTTTTCCATCTTATGTCATCTGTTACCATGGATATTCATTTAATAACCCAGCTGATCATTATTGAGTTCTTTATTCAGTTCTTCATATCCTTTCTGTCTAGGTTCCGGACCGGTATTGTTGGTGTTTGCTATGCACTGTCTCGAGTTGTTCGCGTCTGTTAATAATCCTTCTTGCCATTAAAAAAACTCTTAACCTGCATTCATTATCATCTTTGGAGTCTAAATGTGACAATTACAAGGTGGAAAGGTGCAAAGAAAGAAAGAAATTTATTAAAGTAGAACACTATACTTCACAAACGATGAAGCTCTTCACAAAAAAACCCTCTAAAGTTACTTTATATGCAAATGATCAATAAAAATTGTTTTGTAATAGCCTCTTAAAAAAAACTAAACTTAACATTATGATCACAACATTTAAACATGCTCAGTAATACATAATGTTAGTTAGCCTAACTGAATGATTTGTATTATCTTAGAACTGGAACTGAAAGTGAAAAAAAGTGAATCAAATAAATATCTTTGACAGCCCTGACAAGTACATAACCAATGTGCATCTTTACATTAAGACCGTTAGAAAAACTTTGTAATGTCTTCATTGCTGTTATGAGGTCATGACATAAAGAGTGCAGAGTTCTGGGTCAGGGATCTGTACTCAGGGCTAATAAAGGCCTTGATTCCCTCTTCACGAATCTCTATCCCATTGCACTACCCCCTATCCACCCTCCCTCCGACCAGTGTGCTGTTGCTGAGCAACGTGTGCTCTAGTGTTGGCGAGCATGACTGTTTGTTCCCGCCGAGCTGTGCTGAGAAAAAGGGAAGACACAAATTGGTAAACGGCAGCCACAGACCCAGGAGGCTGTGGATCAATGTCTGTACAAACAAACTCTGGCGCGCCCTCTCTCTCTCCTCCTCTCTCTCTCCCTCTCTCTCTCCTCTCTCTCTCTCTCTCTCTCTCTCTCTCTCCTCTCTCTCTCTCTCTCTCTCTCTCTCTCTCTCTCTCTCTCTCTCTCTCTCTCTCTCTCTCTCTCCTCTCTCTCTCTCTTCTCTCTCTCTCTCTCTCTCTCTCTCTCTCTCTCCTCTCAAATAGCTTTATTGGCATGGTGAAAGAAATCTTTACATTGCCAATGCATTCATAACACTATACAATAAAAACAAAAATTATTTTAAAAAAACAATTTACATGAAAATAAGCATAACAATAAAAATGTTTAATCTTCTAATATTTATATCAGTGTCTCTAGGCATATAGTTGGTAGCTCTGTCCTGCTGGAGGCTCTCTCTCTCTTTCTCTCTCTCTCTCTCTCTCTCTCTCTCTCTCTCTCTCTCTCTCTCTCTCTCTCTCTCTCTCTCTCTCACACACACACACACACACTCACACACTTCCTTTCTTTCTTTCTCTTTCACCTTTTCTCTCACCTCTATTTCATCAACTCTATGTTAATGATGTTGTTAGCCTGTTTTAATAATTCAGTTCAGGTAAATGCAGTTCTCATCTCAATCAGAATGATTTCTTCCTTGCATAATCTAAAACAAACAAATATTAAATGAGGAAACCACAAGGGTGTCTTTAGATTTACACTGGGATTTTAGTTTGTATATGAACTCCAAATGTACTGCTCAGACAGATGCAATAAGCTGGAGCCGTTTGCTTCAAGATATGGCTATTCTAGACTGAGAACATGATTGATTGATCTATAGGCTATAGCTGAAATAACTCTTGACCTTTGACCATGACACCACATCATAGTTCAGTCCACAATGTGCTCCATTTCAGTTCCATGAATTGAAATGGTTACACTCTACAGGAAATCAACAGGAACATCCAAGACACTCTCTTTAGAAAAGTTAAAAAGCCTTTATTTCTATGGCTTGGTCATTATCAACACTATTGGAACACTCTGACGCGTTTCGGCATACAAGCCTTCGTTCGGGAGTCACCCAATAGTCCCCCAAAATAGACATTTGTTTACACTCCACAGGAATTTGAATTGGAATGACAGGAAGTGGAAATTACTGAATTGCAAGTCTAATTAGTCTAACACAAGTTACTGATTTCAGATTTGAATGGCACAACATGAAATAATTTAACAATACTTTGTTATAATGTAGATACAACAATAATTATAAAATATTTAAGTAATTAATTAAAATAATTTTTAATACAAATTTAAATAATATAATTTCCAATGAGTTCTGATGGTTGTCATTGTCCACGCTTCCTGTTTTTTGTCATAGTGACTGTTCTTATTCCTTTATTGTGGACTTTTGTCCATTGCTTGAATGTTCAAAATGATTTTATAGTCAAACCAGAGTATAATGAAAGCAGTTGTCTGAAATAGAATATATATATATAAAACTTGCCACAACCTCAGCCCTAAAACTAAAACTGACAGCAGGGCCATGGCCGAACAGAAATAGAGCAAGATTAAATGACTTAAGAATAAAAACTTGTAGCGGTCAGAAATGAGTGCAAATGAAAGCCTAGCTTTTTTGTCTGTTTAGTATCCCTTGTTTTTGTTTACTTACTAAAGAGCTCCTCAATACAACAACAAAAAAAACATCATTAACCAAATTTCAGTTCTGGTTTTTCACCCTTTAAGGGCACTCAGGGAAACAAACACTATTTCCGTAATTATAAAATGAGCTATGGAACAACACACAAATGCAATACCAACAGTTTTCTTTGCCACACAACAATCGCTATAAACAAGAATGTTTCTGCCAAGGTAACAGTCTACGTTATCCAGGTCAGGATAGATGTTAGTCTAGTCCGCTAGACATGTTTTTCTGTTTCACCACTCATCCAAATGGCTTCATCTCCACAATCAGTTCCCAACTGATGAATCTTCTTGGATGTGTGCTGAAACATCTTGAGCAACAGAAAAACATGCCCAGTTGACTAACTACTTCAACAAGGTAACAGCCTTTGGCCACTAGATTTGTATTGGCTGTACCAAACTGCCACATATGGGATTGTAATGCTCTACAGCCTTCAAAACACTCACTCACAAGTACACAGATGCGCAATGACTGTCTCATATCAAAGTTTGGCAAAAAATTATCAAAAGTTTAAGACAACAGTTTTATTGTGTGAATTTTTTTTACAAAAAAACAACAACAAAGATGTCAACCTGAGTGTAAACCACAGAAATAGATTTGTCTTGTAAAATCACAACGGTCTCTCTGACAATCCTAGGCTCTAAAAACAAAAGAAAAAAGGCAGAGGAGTGGGCCACAATCAGAAAATTAGCAGAAATAGAATGAGCAAAATAGAAATATAGAAATATATAGCCTATACATATTATTATAGTGCAATTATAGTATAGTATAGTACTTCTATTGGTGCTGCAGAGTGCAAAAACAGTTTGTCTTTTGAAATAAATGAAGTTATTAAGTAAGGATTCATTAAATCAATAGAGAAAGTAAAGACTTTTACATTATTACAAAAAAAACTAATTCATATACAGTAAATGCTGTTCTTTTCAACTTTCTGTTAATCAAAGATTATCACAGTTTCCATAAAATATCAAGCAGCACATCTGTTTTCAACATTGGTAATAATAAGAAATGTTTCTTGAGCACAAAATCATCGTATTAATAATTATTTCTGAAGGATCATGTGACACTGAAGACTGGAATAATGATGCTGAAAATTCAGCATTGCCATCGCAGGGATAAATTACATTTTATTACAATAGAAAGCAGTTAAATTGTAATACTATTTCACAATATTACTGTTTTTACTGTATATGTTTGATCAAATAAAAATGCACCATTGGAGAGCATATAAGAGACCTTTTTTAAAAAATCTGTTAGCATAAGTGGCAAGCTGCATTGACCAATCAGCATCCAGGACTGAAACAATCCTTTTTTAAATGTAAAATAATAAATCAATGAAACAAGTTATCAAATAATGCACAAACAAGTAATGGATTTTTAATAACATGTTTTCAAAAACATGTATCAATACCAGATGGTTTTTAAAAAAAAAAGGAAAAAAAAGTAGGCCTATTCATATCTAACTCCCCCACCCTCAGCATTATCAATCTGTCTTCATGAGTTAAAAAACATCATAATTATTTTCTTTTCTCTCTCTATTAGTCAACTTTCTGTGTCTGACCTCTCCCATCTCCAATAACATGTTGTGATCATGTGTTAGACCAAACTGCCTGGATCCCATATGTGCTGTATCATCTCCTGAGTACTTCCATGTGCGCAGGACTGCGCCAGAACCAGGGTTCCAGATAAACACAGAGAGTGAGTAAAAGGGAAACAGCACCATGCCTCTGTCTCGATGGCTGGATCTGCAGATAAAGGCAGAGGCACAGCAGCAGCAGCAGCAACAGCTGTAAACATCTGCGGAATGCTGAAGGCCACCGGCTCTAGATGTCCCTCAAAGCAACACAGCATGCCATAAATTACAGCTTCGACACTTCATAGCAATTAGCCTCGAATCGTTGAGCCATTCTAACTGGAATTTATTATATTTATAAGAAAAAAATGCAGGATAAAAGGTGATCAAATTGGTGTTTGCTTTTTAGACAGTGTATTGTGTGAATTTAAAATTACACTATACAGCCATCATATGTGAAGAACAAAACAAAAATTGTACAAAGATTCAATGTGCAAGTAAAGAAAAAAACTAATGTCACGTAATATAAAGTAACAGCTATGATGTCAAACACCCGTTCATCATACCACAGTGCAGCACCCAAAACGGATCATCATTTTTGTGTAATAGCAACGCAATCTGATCTAATATAGGGATTATGCTGTTTATCAGATCATATCATCAAAAGGGGCTGCAGGCTAAAATCTAACTCCCTTTGGCAATGATTATGTTCACAATAGGCTTGACATGTCTTATTGTTTAATAATAAAACAGAGTTTTAAAACTAGCCCCGTTTACATGTAGCATTGTATTCTGATTATAACCAGTTTAAAAGTCCAATCATAATGAAAATGCTCCATGTCAACACCTCAATCGGAATAAAAATGCTTAAACCGATTAAAATTTCAGTCGGATTGAAGGAGTTGGAATAAACCTTTTCATGAACCGATCAAAAGAAAAATAACACCATGTAAACGAGCTGACTGTGTCAAAGAAGAAAAGTTTACATTAGCAAGTGTGAAATTGCACTGAAATTCGACACATTTGATTATACATTACAAGTCACATGGAACAATCAATTCTGCTTGTTTATACTAGCAATACGCTAATGAATTTAACTGATTAATCTGATTAATTTAAAAGTGTATTTTAACAACCAAATTATCAATTGGCTCTTCTAGGAGTTTCATAATGTTCTCCCATAAAAAGAAATAAGGAAGAGAGGTGTTAGCAGAATCATCGCCTGGTCTTAGCCCTGATTATGGCACATTAGCTGGCTAGGTTACCCTACATAACCCTACTTCATCTTTCCCTCCAGTCATTTCAAGCTCAATAAATTCTCAAGATGTGTATATGTGTGGCTGAATATAGTTTATGAGCAAAAGCAACACAGAACCAGAGAGCTGGAAGGTGGGGGGCAGACTGGACTCAGAATCCAGCCAGAACCCAGCTGATATTTTGATAATGAACTCGTCTCATCATCAGTCACAGAGACACCGAACATTGGAGACGAGGCCCAGCATGTGCACCGCACACACACTAGTAAGCTTTTAATAAGCAATGTCTCCTAAAGATCAAAAAGGAGGATGCAATCTGTAAAAAAAGGCAAGGGAAGAAGGACAAAAGAGGGGCCAGAAAAATCCATTCTCAGCATCCCAGCAAGGGCAAACTGACTCTTGCTAAGAGCCAAACCATGACCCTGTGACATGCATTGCTCATCTGCATTCAGTCTACATGTGAGCAGCACACTGTACAAGAAAAAAAAGAAGCCTCAAAAGGTTCCTATTATAATGTTTTATGGTAAGGGCGTAACATTTCTGAAACACGCTCAAAAGGGGTCAGCCAATCACAACACACTGGTCCATCCGACCAATCAAAACACATTTCGCTTTTCGGAAGAAGGGGCTTCATGGAGACAGAAACTAAACAGAGCGTTACTGACAGACTGGGAAGAGAGGTGTTCCAACAATGTAAAATATGTGAAAAAATAATGTGTTTTTAAAAACCAATTATGGTATCATAAAAAAATTATTTTTTTGACAAACAAAAACATTTAATCTTAAAATAAACATATTGTATAGTATTATTAAGTAAAAAGTGAATTAAATAAAATTGCAACAAAAAATGCCCCTCCTCCCCAAAAAAAAAACTTGCAACATTTTATATAAAAGAAATAAACCTCCTAAAAAGTCAATATCTTTGTTAATATATCATTATATTACAGTTTAATTGTGTGGAATTATTTATTTGATTTACTGCTACCATTTTTGTCACCATTACCAATATGCCCTTACTACCTGACTGAATATCACTGAGACAGATGCCTTGTGAAATCACAGCTGTCTTTGAGACATTTGAGACACAGTCTCTGTTAGTGAATGATTCAGCACACTTGCTGTCCTGTCTTCAGATGGTTTGGAGAAAGGCTATGCATTATCAAAATTTATTTACAATACCGGTAAAGAAAAAATATTAAGCAATAATTAAGAAGCCTTTTGTCACAGTGGGTTGCAGGAAGGCAGACGGAGACGAGGATATATTTTCAAAACAAAGGTTTAATTGTAATTAAACACAGGACAGCAGAACAGTTAGCAACACTGAAGAAGCAGTCGAACAACAGGAGAACATCAGTCTGAGTGTTTACTTTTCTCATTAGATTTTAGCACGGTTCTTCGTTGCTAGGAAACTTTGTTTTGTTTACTGTGTTTACCCTGGTAAAGCGTGGGCCGACGCGGCGTTTGTTTGTCGTGACTTTGAGTTTCGCTTGGCCAAGTAGTAGATCGTGGCCAACAGTTTACATATATTTTTCTTTTGAAAAATCAAAATATTTTGGAACAATGTCCACACTAGTGCGTTTTCGTTCACAGTGCTTTAAAATGAAAATGATCCTCGTCCATTCTGGCATTTCCACTGCGTTTCAGAAAAGTCCTCCGTCTACACTACACGACCGAAAGCGCATGTCACATGACCATTCATGCACACTGGGTATTTGTGTATAAGTGTAAACAGTTGCCAATTGTCACCAACTGCTCTAAAAATTAGCTTGCCTAATTGCCTAATGATCCAGAACACCCAATCAGGCAGCGAATGTGTCTGCTGCGTTTCCAAAAGTCTCAGTTTCAAGGGTCAAAAACTCCGTAGTGTGGACGGCAGGCGTAACTGTAGCAAAAGTTAAGCGTTTTAAAACTAAATCACAGTAGTGTAAATGCTTTTTTCCGTCTTTACTTTAAATGTATTTAATTAATCCCTGGCTGAAGAAAAATATTTACTTCTTTAGAGAAAAAATATGACTGACCACCGGTGGTGCATGTGTCCTGTTACGATCACCAGCTAGTGTGCCCTGGATGTTTATTGTCATTCTAAAAATGGACAACATTTCCCAAAACTCACTGCCTGGACTCATCATCCCTGATTGTCTTTAGCTGTGTTTTAACCTCACCTATTTAAGCCTGTTTTTTTTTTTTTTTAATCATTCGTATCACAAGTATCACAACTTCTGTCTTTGGTTTCCTGTGTTTATGGTTTTTGATTATTCTCATGCCTGGTTTCTTGGATTTTGCTGTTTGCCCTGTGATTGTTTGGATTGCTTGCAGACCCTTGCCTGTATTTTGGATTATGATTCTGGATTACCCTCAAATAAAGCTGCATTTGGCTCCTCAACCCTGTGTCTACAAGCAGTGTAGGACACATCACGCATTTTATTATGTTTATTAGTTTATCCAACAGCTTACAAATAAAGATATTAAAATTTTAGAGCATAACAATTTTTTTTTTGATTTTTTAAGTAGGTGCTTGAAAGCAAAAAAATCATGGCAAAAGAAACCTTAACCTGTCCCAGTCTCTTTATATGAAGTCTACAGTAGAACACTACAGTGGTGGTTCTGAGTAGAAATGAATGTATTAATTATTTACAACAACAGGACAAATGTAAATGTATTTTGAGATGAAATGAAGATCATGTCTTATGAATTCCTTGATTAATGATTAAACTGACCTTGACGAGGATGAATAACGTTACTTGGCTTTCGTGAGTGCTCATGTGTGCTTGTGTACACAAAGGTGACCTGATGTTCTAGTTTACAAACATACTTGTCCTTGAATCTTCCTTTCTTTCCTCAGGTGTTTCCATAGAAACAAGTGGGGTAAGCCTAGGTGTGTGATATAACAGCAGGTAAGAAAGCTTTGGCACCTTACTGAATATTTAAATCTTGTTCACCCACTTATCTCAGATCTGATTTTCTCATGTTTCAAAGAAAGGCACAGTTTCATCAAGTATTGATGACACTGAAACAATCATTAAACTGCAGGATCACACACACAAACACCCCTAAAGAAAGTACAATTAATGTCAAATGTATGATTACACATGTGCTGCATATATTGTGTTATTAAGTGCTTTGAAGTATATTTCACTTGTCATACTGTTTTTGAGGGTCACTGAGTGCTTTCAAAGTTTTGAGATTTTTCTTTTTTATATTTTGTACTTTTTTGTGTATACGTTGTTATTTAAAACCACATTAAAGGGGGGTGAAACACTCAGTTTCACTCAATCTCATGTTAATCTTGAGTACCTATAGAGTAGTATTGCATCCTTCATATCATATCTCCAAAAAGTCTTTAGTTTTATTATATTTATAAAAGAAAGATAGGCTGTACCGAGTCTTTCCGGAAAAAGCCGAGCGGGTGGAGGCGTGCCGTGTGGGCGGGAGCGCACGAAGCTTTTGCGTTTGTTGTAAACAGACAGACTTGTGGTTTATGAGGACATGATTTAGTTTTACAATAAAAAAAACTGACACCTACAGTGGCCAGCTAAACAAATGTATTTAAACACACAAACACACACCATACATCGCATGCTCCATCGATACATTAACTGTACGTGATCATGTTGTTTACTTGCTGTGCTTAGCTTACACGCCGATAGTTAACAACACACAGACATTTGAAGCAGTTTTACTCACCGCCTGCGGTTCCAACGCACGACCGTGAACCTTTATCGTTGGGACTGCTCCATCTTTAAGTATTAGGCGATCTGCAAATCCGGCGTCGAACTGGGCTTTGTTTATACAACTATTACCGTCGAAATGAAGGGAACAAACAAGAACACTTGCACAACTCCGTTGCTGCTCTGGAAAAAGAAAATCCATCCACAGGTCCCTTAACGCTGGGTTCTTTGGAAATGTGTGCAGTGTTGTCTTGCCCTGGCAACCAAAAACACACTTTTTTGGAGCCATTTTTTTTATTGCAGCGCAGCCGAGCCCAGCGCTCTGATCTCTCTCACGCACTAGGCTACAGCTGCGCGCGCGCCCTTCCGGGAGAAGTGCTCTTAAGACCCGTATAAGGAAATTCCACCCCACCTGACGTCACACAGAACCATACCAAAGAACGTATATTTACAAGAAGTGAAAGCCAATAGAACGTTCCATTGCAACACCAGCGCCCAGCAGCAGCGCTACGCTTCCGCCATTTTGGGGTGAAAGCCACTCGGCAGTCATATATTATACATATATTTAGTCCAGTGCAGAGGTCATTTTTAGGTTGAAATAATTATGTAAAAAGAGGGGGCAGCGCCAGATAATTTTTAACGCAGGTGCCGAGGGGGTGCTAGATCATTGACAGGGGGAGCTGCGCACTTATAGCCTATTGTATACTACTATTATTAAATGAGCAAAACTTCAATATTTAATATTCAATAATTTTAATTATCACAACTAGAGTTTTAATTTTACTAAATCGAATAAGCACAACATTCAGCATTCAATCAAATATATTTAAAGATTTATTATTTATGTTATTTCGACATAATATCTCGTTATTTCGACTTACATAATATGTGAGTGTGCAACATAATCAGAGAGTAGCCTATTTCTTCTCGTTTGGAATAGTTTCGTTTAAAGATTTAGTTGCAAGCTTTCTATATTTCTCATGTCTGAGGCATATTTCGGTTAATTTATGATGAGATTCGCTCAAGTTCACGAGCAATGCAAGTGACCGCGCCGTATGTCATGATTATATTGTCTGCAATTTTTGCTTATAAATCCAGGTAATTTGTTGATTAATTTTTTTTTTAATTAAGATACAATTTACACAAAACGAAATTAATTTTAAAGAAAGGCTTTCTACAAAACACAACGTAGGCTAATGACTCAAAATCATGTATGACCCACTTCATGTCTCCCGATATCATATCCTACTCTGTTCAATTTTCATAATCAACATGGGGAAAAACACATTATAATATTTGAACAAATATGAAACTAAATGCGCTTATTTAATGGCTACAACAACACGTAGCCTAGTAGGCATAGGCTACAGACTCTCTATTTACAACTATTAGGCCTATATAACAGCAATAGAAATAGCTTTACAGAAAACTTCTTATATCGTATATTAATAACCGTTAAAGCAAGAGTATGTAAACAAAAACACAGCCACTGTACAAAATTGTGGCAATTATAGGATAATGGACACAGCAATGCATCATAAAGATCATGTTTGTAGCATGATCCAGGGGATTAAAACGTACAAAATATATTTCAGGCCAAGTGGAGTTGGTAACTAATAATAGTAGTAGGGGAGAGCCGGGACGGTTGAAACACTTTTCAGATAAACGTCGTTTTCTAAGATAAGGTTACAGATAGATATTTTGTGTGTGTGTGATCAACAACTCACATATGTGTTCTCTTAGCATCATTTGTTATTCGGTACAAATATAGAATGATTTAAGTAAAAATTTACTTTGAACGGCAGTAGTGCTTTGTTTCAATCGTCCCGCTCGCAACACAGGGGTGGGACGGATGAAACATAACAGTTTAAACGGTAACTATCATCTAATGCTTGTTTTTATGAACAATACCTGACAAGTAACTTATATACATATTGTTACAAACATATTTTGTCATTTATTTTAATTTAAAGGTTCATATTGAAAACGTTTTTCTGTCGCCCAATAAACAATAGGCAATATATGCGCGTTTTGCATAATCTTTCTAATAAGCTATTTTGATGAATAAAGACAAATCCGTTTTCTTAAATTTCTTCCTCGAGTCATATTGAGTGTTTGCTGGTTAAATAGCCTGTTATTATGAAGAAAATTAGATTTCAACGGAGAAAAGTTAAGCCAATTAGAGGCACTCACATCCTGATGGTTGAGCGTACTGCGCAGGCTCAAACTGAGTTTGACGACATAGATGTGACGTGAGCAACCTATGGAAGTAAAATAATGACAAATGTTTTTGAAACAAAAAGCCTGTTGAATTGTACTACTTAAAAAAATATGCATTACATTGACTCTGCTTGTATTTTAATGCATTGTATTTTTAGGGCTTGCATTTTTATGGGCTGAAATTTAGCATTGTTGAATATTTAAGCTGTGAATATTTCAATTCAAAACATTTCAAATACATTTTCATTAGTACATTTTCAATAATCTATATTCACCTATCATATTTCCCTTCCAAAATATTCAAACTGATTATAAATACAACCTATAATATTCAACATGCGGTTCTCTTACGAGAGTATCTCTCGTACTGCGTAATATCTTACGCTACGGGGGAAAACTCTTTTCCTCGAGATATTGAAGCCGAAAATTATCCTTAATTTTTAAAAATGTAAAACGCTTTGCAGCAGCAAGCAGACAAGGGCGAGACAGCTCGCGCGCCCATTGGCTGCCTTGCTGGAAAAGCAGCAGCCTATCGAGTGAGGCACTGCGTGACGTAATGACGAATGGGGGCGCTTCGCGCCCATTTCGTCATGTCCCGCCAGTAAAGGCGTGGTCTCGCCCTATAATACCCCCTCGATAGCTGTATTTCTCTGATTTTTCTACTCTTCAAGCGAAGCTCACGCATCGCTGGATCCGGAGTGAGAAGCCGCGCCGTTGACCTGTAGCCTTCTCAGCGGGACGTGCCATCATCTGAAGTCGCTGGCCCAGCCGCCTTCAGCCGCCGTACCTGCTGCGCTTTCCGGCGTACTATATCCTTTACCCTGCTTAGAGTGTGTGTGTTGCATTATTTGCTTTTTTCCCACCCCTCTAAAAGAGCGGCGTCTTTTTAAAGATGCCTTCCTGTGTTCTTGCCGAGCCCCACTCAGCGACGAGGACCGCCACGTCATCTGCGTGTCCTGCCTGGGTGAGGATCACGCGGCCACCGCGCTCGCTGACGGCGGATGCCATCATTGTGAACGCTTGCCTATGGTGACTCTGCGGACTCGCCTAGCTTCGTTCTCCGAGCCCGCATCCCAGCCCGCCGTGATGCCGCGCCGCAAGAAGCGCCGCGCCCAGCGCGCGCCCGAGCTATTTCCAGCCCGCCAAAGCTCGCCGGTTCGCCCGCCAGCTTCGCCGGCTTCGCTCGAGTCGCTCCCAGACGGACAGCGGCCGCCGTCTGCCGCCGCGTCCGCACTTGAGCTCGACGAACTTACCGGAGACGGCATTGAAACTGAGCCGATGCGTCCGCTCTCTCAAGCCGTGGATTACATCGGCCTCGACTGAAAGGCGCTCGCGCAACTAACGCGCAATAGGCTGGACGGACGCTTTCTCGGGAAAGACGAAGCTCCGTCACAGTCGAGACCCGCGCCTTTCCCCCCTGAATGGTGAGAAACATTTGTGGCTAACGCTATCCGAGATGACGGAAGCTGAGCGCCCCCATGTTCCTCGACGTTCTCGCTCTGCTGGACGCCGCCCCCCCTCAGCGCGGGCCCCGGCCGAGGATTGAGATAAAGCCCGAGGTCTCAAGGCCTTCCTAGTCTCTCTAGGAAAACGACGATGTTCAGTTCCCGCTGCGGCCGGATTTCCACCAAAACTTCTCGCTCGTTCAGTTCCAAGCAATGTGACTGTTCCAGTGTATTTCGCAGTGAGCAAGCTGGTTCCACAGCCCGCTTGCCTGCGCACAAAGGCCGTCGTTTCGGCTAACTAGCAGCGCCGCCAGGCCCGAGATCAAACACCGCGCTCTCGCTCTGCTGGACGCCGCCCCCCTCAGCGCGGGCCCCGGCCGAGGATTGAGGTAAAGCCCGAGGTCTCAAGGCCTTCCTAGTCTCTCTAGGAAAGTGACGGTGTTCAGATCCCGCTGCGGCCGGATTTCCACCAAAACTTCTCGCTCGTTCAGTTCCATGCGTTGTGACTGTCCCAGTGTATTTCGCAGTGAAGCAGCCGGTGTCTCAGCCCGCTTGCCTGCGCACAAAAGCCGTTTCTATGGCTACCCAGATAAATCCAATAAAGAGTGCATTTTCTGGTGTTCCGGCCACGGCCGATGGTGTTACGAGTGTTGTAAGAATGCCCACGTCCCAGTGCCCATTCCCACACCCAGACACAGCCCGCCACGGTGCAGGGGTAGCACAAATAAAACCAACTCATGTTGGTTGTGCAGAAAATGTAGTGAACGCGCCCATACAAACCCCGCTTACACTACACGATGCGTGTCCCTTGGTTTCTGTAAAAACGAAACTAGCACACATTTAGTCGGCGCGAGCCGACAGTGTTCTCAGTGCAGTAAATGTGCCCGCTGTCCCGCATTTCTTCACTGACACGCCGAATCCCACGGGATTCACCCCCGCTCGCTCTCTATGCACAACCCGTCACAGAGAAGCTGAGCGTGGCCAGGCTGCCCGCTGTGATCAGCGCGCACCTCGCACGCTGTGAACACAGCGTTGATTCAGTCGGCGCGAGCCGAGTGTTCTCCGTGCAGAAAATGTGCCCGCTGTCTCGCGCCCGCATTTCTCACAGACACTCCGAATCTCACGGGATTCGCCCCCGCTCGTTTTCGCTGCACAACCCGTCACAGAGAAGCTGAGCGCGGCCAGGCTGCCAGCTGTGATCAGCGCGCGCCTCGCACGCTGTAAACACAGCAGTGATTTAGTCGGCGTGAGCTGACAGTATTCTCAGTGTAGTAAATGTGCCCGCATTTAGTAGATGTACCCACATTCCCTCACACGCGGCGAATCCCACGGGATTCGCCCCGCTCGCTTTCTCTGCGCGTCCCGCCATAGAGAAGCTGAGCGCGGCCAGGCTGCCCGCTGTGATCAGCGCGCCCCCCGCCTCGAACGCTGTAAACACGGTGTTGTGTTCCCAGTACACAGGGGCTCTCGAGCCGCCATCCTGCCGCGGCCAGAGCCCAGATTTCATTCTACCCCTAGCTATTCACGCAGATGCGTGGTCAAGGCTTCCCGGGGTATCAGAATGGGTGTTGAACACTATAACGAGAGGCTGTTCGCTACAGTTCGCTCGACGCCCCCGCCGTTATACGGCGCGAGTCGAAACTACGGTGTAAAGCGAAGTGTTTCATCTACTTCGAGCCGAGATAGCGAAACTACTGAGAAAAGGGGCTATAGAACCTCTATCTCAGGGCGAAGGGGGCTTATACAGCAGATATTTTCTGGTACCGAAAAAAGATGGTGGGCTCAGACCCATTCTAGATCTGCGACTGCTGAACAGAGCGCTCGTGAAGCGCCAGTTCAGAATGCTTACGACCAGGAAAATCCTCGCGCAAGTGCGCCAAGGAGACTGGTTCATGTCAATAGATCTGAAAGACGCCTATTTTCAAATACAAATAGCGTCCCATCACAGGCGATTCTTGAGATTCGCCTTCGAGGGCCAGGCATATCGATACACAGTCCTGCCGTTCGGCCTGTCCATAGCACCCCGTACGTTCACGTAGTGCATGGACGCGGCCCTCGCCCCCCTGAGACTTCGGGGCATGCGAGTTTTGAACTACTTGGACGATTGGCTGATTCTAGCTCGTTCACGAACGGAGCTCATAGAACACAGTGCCGCATTACTCGAGCACCTCGAGGAGTTGGGCCTTACAGTCAATTGGGCGAAAAGCTCACTGCTCCCCAGTCGGAGAATTTCCTTTCTGGGAACAGTGTTAGACTCGCTATCCATGACAGCACGCCTGTCACCGGAGCGCGGATTGAATATTCAGCACGTCGCGAGATCCTTCCGCCACGGCTCTATAGTCCCGCTCAGAAGGTTTCAGAAAATGCTGGGTCTGATGGCCTCAGCAGCCTCCGTACTCCAGTTGGGCCTGCTCCGCATGCGCCCACTGCAGCTATGGCTAAAAGCACAAGTTCCCCCAAGGGCGTGGACCGCAGGTCTATTTCGCCTCAGGGTCGACCTTCAGTGCATTTCGGCTCTGGAACCAGGGAAAGCAACCGACTGGTATCAGTCAGGTGTGAGTCTGGGGATCCCCTCGAGTGTGAAGGTGGTGTCTACGGACGCCTCCACTCCGGGGCAGGGAGCGCTGCTCGAGGGCAGACCGCTAGCTGGCCTATGGTCAGTACGGGAGAAGCTCCTTCACATAAACTGCTTGGAATTAATAGCAGTCGACAAAGCGCTACGGCGCTTCTGTCCCCAGAAAAAAGGCCACCACGTATTGGTCCGGTCGGACAACATGTCAGTGGTGGCGTACATAAATCGCCAGGGCGGCGTCAGGTCCCGAAACCTTTACAGGCTGACGGGACGCCTCCTGGTCTGGGCTCAGCACAACCTGCTCTCGCTGAGAGCGGCGCATGTGCCTGGTCACCTAAATATGGGGCCAGACAGGCTGTCCAGAAACAACGTCCCAGCAGGAGAATGGTCTCTGCACCCGCAGACGATCCAGCTGCTGTGGGAAACGTTTGGCAAAGCGCAGGTGGACCTGTTCGCGTCCCAAGAAAACGCTCACTGCCCGAGATTCTCCTCGAGATGCCGGGAGGCGCTGGCCCATGTTTGGCCCCGCCGCCCCCTATATGCTTTTCCCCCTGTCTCACTCCTGCCTCAGGTGTTGGAGCGAATCAGGAGGGAGGGATGCCCAGTGCTACTCATAGCTCCGCTCTGGACAAACCAGTCGTGGTTCCCTGTCCCGATGCAGCTGATCAGCGCTGTCCCATGGCCTTTACCGCTGAGGAGAGACCTCCTCTCTCAGGCGGGAGGCTCGATTTGGCATCCTCGCCCGGATTTGTGGTCCCTGCACGCATGGGCCATCAACGGGTACCCGCTGACCTCCCAGAGGGAGTGTTAAACACGATCGCGCAGGCTAGAGCCCCGTCTACCAGACGGCTCTTCACCTCGAAGTGGAATGAAAGGTGCCCCATTCGAGCCAATCCAGTCGTCAGACATGAAACACTTGTCTTTCAAGACAGCGTTTCTCATGGCTCTCGCTTCAGTGAAGCGCGTAGGGGACTTGCAAGCGCTTTCAGTGAGCGCGTCATGCATGGAGTTTGGACCTAATGACTCAAAGGTCATACTCAAACCGAAGCACGGCTACGTGCCAAAATCCCTCAATACACCGTTTAGGGCCCAGGTGATTTCCCTGTCTGCCCTTCCGGTTCTCAATGAGGAGAAGGACGCGAGTCTCCTTTGCCCTGTCAGGGCGTTAAGGGCTTATGTGTCCCGCTCGGCTGGGTTCAGACAGACCGAGCAGCTTTTCGTGTTGTTTGGCGGCCGTTCTAGGGACTTGCCGCTTCAAAACAGAGCCTATCCAGATGGATAGTGGATGCCATAGCGCTGGCTTACACTTCCAAGGGCCTGCAGTGCCCATTGGGTGTCAAAGCGCACTCCACGAGAGGCGTGGCCTCGTCGTGGGCATGGTATAGCGGGGTCTCCCTGCAAGATATCTGTACGGCTGCGGGCTGGGCTTCGCCGTCTACATTTATCAAGTACTATAACCTGGAGGTGCCCGCCTTACAAGCTAAGCTTTTGGCGGTCTGAACTTCGGGCTTATCGGCCGCCATGCGGCTTATGTGTGGAGTGTTAGCCTGTGCATCGCATCGTATAGGGCGAGACCACGCCTTTACTGGCGGGACATGACGAAATGGGCGCGAAGCGCCCCCATTCGTCATTACGTCACGCAGTGCCTCACTCGATAGGCTGCTGCTTTTCCAGCAAGGCAGCCAATGGGCGCGTGAGCTGTCTCGCCCTTGTCTGCTTGCTGCTGCAAAGCGTTTTACATTTTTAAAAATTAAGGATAATTTTCGGCTTCAATATCTCGAGGAAAAGAGTTTTCCCCGTAGCGTAAGATATTACGCAGTACTCGTTCCCTCTCTAGAGAGAACCGAGGTTACGTTAGTAACCGAGTACGTTTTCGGTCCATTTTATTTCGCTTTGAAAATTCGCTTCCACAAATTCAGTGGTTCAAATTCGACAGTAAATTCAACGTTAACATCCAGGAACTGCAGGAAAAGCAGTAGATTACCGAGCATAATCTCCATCTGCTGTTAGTCGACCTCAAAAGCAGGGGGTGCAAGCGCGTGTTGTTGACGAAGATAGAGCAGTTAGAACAAGCTATTCATTCATAAAAACTGTACAAAAATTGAGCATGCATTACGTTTTTTGTGATGATTATCTGGGTCAGCATATATGCGGAAAAGATGATAAAGGCACAAAAGCTGTTTTTATGTTTCATTCATTAACTTCGTTGTTACTTTCCCTGTGTAGCCTTACATGTTATCAGCTTTTTCTACCATGAACGGGATTATAATCGGTTTCTCTCAATACCTCATCATCATACTCAATGATTCCCTTTCTCTCGGGACAAAACTGACAATTCCTGTAATGGAATAATACAGTGATATAAAAGACAAAACTCGCACCTTATTGAGGAAGTATGCCAACATATATGTACTGCATTATATTAAACTGGGAAGGGTCATAGCACTTTCATATTGTTGTTCTATAGTTTAACTGTAAATCGCTTCGGATAAAAGTGTCTGCTAAATGACTAAATGTAAAATTGTCTTGACATTCGCACATTTAGGGACCGTCTTTAAAGTAACATTGCTAGTCCTATTAGGCCTCAACTTTTCTAACTTTAATAGTAGGGATGCGCCGAATCCAAATTTTTGGGGTTCGGCCGAATACTGAATCCACTGGTTAAGATTCTGCCGAATCCGAATACCGAATCCTACTCCCATCCTCAGTCCATTAACACAGTAAACACATCAATGAATTAGCCTAAACAACGTCCACAACAGTGTATTTTTCATTTTATTTTAACTGTAAAAAAAAAAAAATTTGGCAACATTATGCCAGGATGACAAGTGGGAAAAACTATTTTGACAATTACCATATATGCTATCTCAAGATCAATATCAATCAATATAAAAAATATTAGCCTTTTAGATTTATTTATTTATTATTTACTGACTGTTCCTTTGCCGTACCTGAAGTTGCTGCATTTTGGCTGCTGTCAGATTCCTTCATGCACAACTCGTATTCTTTCGGATGTTTAATACGCAAATGTTATAACAGCGGCGATGTTGTGTACAGTTTTGGGTCCTTGCCACCCCGAGACAAATCGCCATTGCAAATAGAACATATAGCTCGACTTGAATCGCCTTCTTTTAACTGAAAGTACTGCCAAACAACACTTTTCCTGCTTACGAGTTCCATTTTCAAGTTCTCAGCTCTACTGCACTCGAACCTACGTAAACATCTTCGCGTAATCAACGACTGTGTGATGTCCACCAGCGTAGCACGCATAGTGCAAGCCTAGGGTTCGGTTCGGTGGAAAAAAATTTGAAGGTTCGCAAAAAGCCCAATATTCAGCCGAATCTGAATCCTGGATTCGGTGCATCCCTATTTAATAACAAACTTCAATTTATTTAATTAAATTGCGCATTATGCCTGACACCTACATGAACACTTTACAGTTGGTTTTATGACTGTAAGTCGTTCTCTTCAAATGCTATTGAAGTTAGAAACGTGTATACCAATGTCGTAACTTTAGAGACTTACACTAAATGTGCGAATGTCAAGCCAACTTTATGCCAGTATCACTGGGAAACGCTGAGCATTAAACTTAGCGCAAAGTTTCTAAAGTTACGACATTGGTATACACGTTTCTAACTTCAATAGCATTTGAAGAGAACGACTTACAGTCATAAAACCAACTGTAAAGTGTTCAAAGACCAAACTCGCAGGCAAGCAGAAGGACTCAGAATTTCATATTCTGAGTCCTTCTGCTTGCCTGCGAGTTTGGTCTTTTATATCACTGTATTAGTCCATTAAGCTACGTTAAGCGTTTTATATGTCCAGCAGGGGAATCCTAGCCTGGTAATACCAGACTCTGCTACTTCACTTTGCTTCGTAGACAGAGTCTGGCATAGCATAATAGAGAAGTGTTTTCTCTCTCGCTAGGGGGCGATTTCTGAAGTTTAAAATCATTGGTTACCCGTAAGCCAATCAGATAAGTTTATTTATGACGTATGTTATGCGCTGAAACAGCCGCATCGAACCACAGACATCATGCATCGAACTCAAATCTATGATCGAACTTCCACTGTAAACCTGCTGTAAACACTTGATGATGCGAGCGAAATACCGGAGTGACCAGGGCTGTGAACGACTTTTTTGATCGGTGAGTGATGTAATAGAATGACTGCTGCTCTTGACAGGGCGCAAACGAGCAGAGAGAGAGAGAGAGAGAGAGCCGCGCGCGCACTCTCAGGTCTTCAAACAACACGAGCACTATTTTGCTCTCTCTCCCTCGCAAATATTAATCAAAATCAATCGACAAGATAGTAAAAGATCGGAAGACCGCATTTTCACGTGGAGCATTTGGAGATTTTTAGAGATTAGAGACTCTAGGAACAACATCTCAATGAACAACATCTCAACACTATAAAGGCCTGTCTCATAGACGCCTGTCTCAAATACAAGCCGGTGCAGTTAGACCATTTGGGAAAATAAAAGCCTGGGCTATTATTTGAAGTTTTACGGAATTTAAGACCTGGAAAAGAAAGGAGACACTGACCTGTCAAAAGGCTCCCAGTTTATCGCTGACGATCGGCAATAGTTGATAAATTAAACTTTTCCCAAAGGGAGTAGGGCCACAACATCACCTCCATTCAAAATGTGTATTACACACTCTTCTTCTTCGGGCTTCAGTTTGCAAATGCCGGGAATATTCTCCACAACAGAGCGAATTGCATCCGCGTCTCCATATCCGCGGCCGTTTTCGATATCTCTGACCTAACTCTTAAACTCGGCGCTTAGCGACTACGTCACGGCTTTCAGCTCGCCCTCTGTTCGTTGATTGGCCCGGCTGTTTTCAGGCCGGTGGAAAACAGAAAGATAGGCTGCTATCTCAGACTGACTACAGGAGCGAAATAAAATTAGCGGAAGTAGGAAGTCTGACGTAGTCAGGCTAGGGGAATCCTGGCGTATTTAGGGAAACCCTAGTAATGCATGCAGCACAATCGCCGCAACTAAACAACCAATAGAAATATATGTCAAACTCAAATGTAACATTGGACCTGTACATCCGCATCGGGGGAATAACATTATGATCTCGTTCACGGTAGAGAAAGATGCATGTATGCTACACAGGAAATCGTGAAGACACTGAATTTCACATAAAACAGACGTCATAATAATCACAGATACACTTACATTGTAAAATACATGTTGTAAATTAGTTTTAATGAATGAATGGCTTGCTCTAACTGCTCTAACTGCTCTATCTTCGTCAACAACACGCGCTTGCACCCCCTGCTGGTGAGGTCGACTAACCGCAGATGGAGATTATGCTCGGTAATCTACTGCTTTTCCTGCAGTTCATACGTGCACACTTCACAAGTCATCTGCTGCAATGAGGTCAAAATTATGTTTACAGAGGTAAGAACAGTCAAATACATAATATTGTTTGAGATAAGTTTGCGAGTGTATGCTACTTGCTGACTAGCGGTGGTGGCAGAGTGATCTGAAGCGTTTAACATGAGCGCGCTTGACGTCACATCCGCAGACAGCGCGGGAAAAATCCGACCCGACACAAAATAGGAAAAATAGGATACAGGCTTATAGGTGCACTCACTGTGAGCGGACAAGGTGTCAGTATGCTCAACAGGAGATGTTTGAGTCATAAATGGTAAAGAAAAAGGCTATTGTTACATTTATTTTGGGGAAAAAGTTGCATATAGTCCCTTTAAAGCTACACTGTGTGATTTTTACCCCCATCTAGCGGTGAAAGGGTATATGACCATCCAGTGAATATTAGTTTCTGTTCTTCTCAATTCCGATTTCGTTTTAACTCCTACGGTGGCCAATGTAGTCCAAGATTAACATGGCTTTCCAGTTCGACCTCGTCCACATTCGACACGGTGCCATTGAGTGTTTGCCATCTTTGGCTAATGTACTTTCAAGATGGAGGGGCAACATGGGACCGACATTAGAACCCCTTACCCGTGTGTATTTTCAATGGCATATTATACACTCACGAGAATACTTTATTACTTGAACGAAGTAAATATACATTAATGAGCACATATATTTTTGAAAGAACTAAGTGTTTTTAGCTAAGAATAAACTAAAAGAGTTACACAGTGTAGCTTTAAGAGCAATAAAAATACATAAGGGGAAAATTCTGACCATGTTTGTCATAGGCTAATTCATACATAAAAGGGTTAAAATAGTTACTCAAAAATACAAAAATATACAAAAAAAATTAAACAAGAGTCATCATACTACCCTAAAGTCATTTCAAACTTATACTTAGTTCATTTATTTCTTAAAGTACAGTTACCAAACACTGACAAGCTCCATAAAAAGATGGATGAAAAAACTAGATGGATGTTGAACTATAAATTATATATCTTAGTCACAAAAAAGTATAGACAATCCATATGGACTGCTTTTTATTGTTTTTATGGATCTTAACAGCCACTGTCTTTTATTGTATGAAAAACAATTTTAGAGGAATTTTCTTTCAAATGTACTGCTCCTTTAACATGAAAACAATTTTCAACTGATATAACATTTAAAATATAGGCTAGCTTTATAAAAAAATGCTTTCAAGAGTTAGGACAACAACCTTGTGCATATATTACACCAAAGCCCCCCAAAAGTGGGGAATTCAGTCCATGTTATGGCTCCATATTTTTCAGGGACATAATGACAGCCATGGACATGAGAAGATGTGATTACAGTGTTCACTGACATTTTGGGCACCAGCTCCAATCTCGTCAGCTCTCAGAAAACGGAAACATGAGTTCAAGCTGCACAGGACAGACACCATATCTCAACTTAATTGAACATACCCCTTTAAGTGACCTCAAGTTGTTGTTTTTTTGTTGTTGTTCTGAGAATTTTGCTCAGGAATCAGTTCAAAGACTTCAGCATTACACAATAAACATTTTCAGCTGTCTCTTTCATCTATCTACAGGTGAGGTGGTTACCTGTACTCACAATCATACACCCAAATACACAAAAAGATGATAAAGGAACATATACCAGTATGGAAACACCTAGTAAATCCTTATTATTACTCTTTTTGTTTTTTGCATTTTACAATATTAGTATATTTAGTAAGTAAATTAAAAGTAAATTAATTACAGTGACCATCCTTTCCTATTCTATCTAGTCTTCATAAATTTAAATATATGGTATAGCCTATATATAAAACCTTTTTCAAGATGTAACTATTGATTTGTTTACTACTAGAAATTAAGTAGTTAGTAGTAATACTATAATAATAATAATAACAATAATAATAAATTATAATATAACTATTTTTATAATTGCACAATATAATTTATAATAGTATTTAGTTTTTAAGTGTGTCCAAAGTTTTGGCTGCTATCTAAATATCTGAGATGTTTGAGTTTAAAACACTCGCTTCGATGGGGTTAAAAGGATGGTTTAGACCTGATTAACAATTAAACCTTTCTACGCAATGCTTCAGCGATGAGCAAAGACCCAAAACAATGACATCTGTCCCACATTAAAGCTTGCAAAAACAGCGACAGGCTCAAAGAAAAGCCAGCTCTCCATGCCGAACACAGGCAACAGACTGAGACAGGCAGACTGAGTAACTGAAACGTGGTGGGCCGTCAATGTTTTGAAAACACAGCCGACCCTGAGACTGGAATCTAATACAGAACAAGCAATCCTGCTTTTTAGATATTTTCCCTCAATGGCGAGTTTGTGTGTTCTGCATTTACATTCAATGACATATTGTAAGATCCGTGAATGAAAATCACAATGACTATTTATAGGCGGTGTTGAAATCTGTGTCCAATTTTCACATAACTATGCAAAACCCACTTTCCAAGTTTAGTCTTACTTGCACTGGATCCAAATGATACAATAACTCAAAATGTTTTCCTCCAGACTGTCGTGACTAGAGTGATTAAATCTGGCAGACAAGTTAGACTCGTGTTAGACTTTGGCACACACTTTCCTCACTCGATCACCTCTTTCCTTATACCATGAAAACTCACAGAGTCTGAGAACCGTAAAGCTTACATCAGGGCCTTTTCAGTGTTTTTACTTTAAATGTAAAATTAAAAACTGTATGTTCAAGAAGAGTTAACCCAGTTTGCAAGTGTCCAGCTCTTTTAGTACAAGTACTTTAAGTACTAGTCAATCCCTAGCTTTTCACATCTTTGACAGGTGTAACACTGCACACCGCATAATGCAGTTTGTGAAGAACTAGCGATTGATCTAAACATCATACAAATTTCATTTGATCAAATTCCAGTCTCTTTAAATATATTTATATAAATACTGATCAACTCTAAATTGCCTGCTCACAATAACTGTTGTGAAAGATAGGGACAGAAAATGAGACACATTCGCTAAACATCATGGTCAAGCACTTGTTTGGTTACAAAGAACTTAACCAATCAAATTCCAGTGCCTAAAAGAACCCTCATTAGGTAACCATAGAAACAACATGAAATCCTCTAACAAACTTTTTGTGTGCTATATTTGCTGCCAAATCTGTTGATCAATATCATAGGCATAGTTTTGGGTGGGTGGGTGTTCACCTTGATGTTAATGGGTAGTATAAAGCAAAGCTATAACCGTTTGAGAAGTCTTGTGGCAAGACCCACGAACAGTGTGTTCCCTCCAAAGATCAAATGAAACCTACTCCACTAATCAATATAAATGGAACGGCGTGAAATTCAAGAAGGGATATTTCATCCAAAAATGTCAGTCCAAACCTGTATGACATTCTAATCTAGAGAAGTGTGACTAGAAACAAAGAGAAAGAGATTCAGGAATCACATGGGTCTTTAAAGAGGATGAGCTGCATGATTCTGTATAAATTGAGAATCAAGATTTTGTTGTTTCAAACAGAATTCGCAATTCTATCACGATTCTGAACAGACAACTAAACAAAATACCATGTAATTTACCAGAGGTTCCGACAAAATGTTAATTGCGCAGTATATTTAAAATGTTATAAATCTGAATTAATAAAAAATATCTGTTTAAATTAATGAGTCAATGACTCACTCTTAAAGACGACACTTGTTTCATTACTGGATGAATCAGTGTTTTTGAACGAATCTCTTAGGATTCAGTAACAAATAAAGAGTTTGCCATCTGGTGGCGTACGATGTAACTGATACAATCATTATTTGAAGTGCAACATTACTTTCAGAAGGTGATTAACTCTATCTTAATCGCTTCCGTAGTTTATATCAGTGTTTATAACTACCGGTATTTTATCCAGTATTCTGTGATTAATATGAATAAACACAGAAATAACAATACTGTGTGTGGTTGAAAAGACTATTTGTGAAGATATTTCTAAATGCTTTCTCTAGGTCATTGGCAGCGCGAACGCAGATTTGAGTGTAACTGGTATGATTTTGTCACGGGCGAATCGGTAGGAATGAGATCGCAATCTTTTAACGATTAATCGTGCAGCTCTAGATGATGGGCAGAGAAAAAACAAAATAATGAATAAAAAAAAAGATGAATCAATAGATTAAGGGTAGGTGAGCTTGAAGTCCACTAGGCCTCTCATCTATCATAACGAAGAAATGGAAGGGGGCTCATGGTGAAGATGAGACATTTAAGCACTCTGAGGAAAGGCGTCGCGCCACTGGAAGCCCCTTAAAGCCTCAGCTGTTGTTTGTGGTCGTCAAGGCTACCTAAACCCTTGTATTTCACATCTAATTTCACGGTTGCCGTGGAGAGCAAGTCTGCCTGGCTCACCCTTGACAACGGCTAATCCGTGAAAGTTCAGGTGGCCCTCCTTACCAAGACAAAGGGATACCAGAGTTATCATGAGAAAGGCAGTGTCTTCAACACTGATAATTAAAAATAAGACCTTTTCATCTGCCTAACATTTATAAGCATCACTGACAAAAGCCATTTGTGACCCTAGAGATACTCATTACAATATTACAGATTTAGTTCGTATATCAGGTTATTCAGTAGTATATTCAGGTACTCTGAATAAATGCATAAGTGCATAGGACCATAAAATGTTCGTCCAATCAATGGTATGATGAGACATGAGGTAATTTAAAGGTCGTCTCTCATGATGCTTTGGAGACTCTGCTGTGTGTGTTCAAGTGTTTTGAAGGAGGCGTGGCTTTGGAAATCTCATGCTTTTAAAGCTAGCTCGCTATTGCTAGCCCTCTCCAAAAATTGCCTACCCTACCTTTAAATATTGTTTGGAGGGAAAAAACTATGTTTGCAAGAGATTATTAATCTGCAGACATTATAATACCCTGTTCCCTGACAATTTGTGTCAAAGATATTCCTAATAATAATATTAATAATAATAGGTTACAATATATATAGGAATAATAAACTCATTAAAAAAGTAGAGATGCACGATTCTGGATACATTTTAGAAGAAGAAAAATCCAAATTGAGATCACAATTCTCCCATGGTTCGAAACAGCTGACAAGTAACAATTAGCCTTAACATAATAACGCGTGTTTACTGGAGATTTAAGTTACAAGAGATCCTGACAAAATGTTAATTGCTGAAGTCTATATGCTTAATTAATTTGAATGAATTATTTATTTATTTATTTTAAATCGGTTGAATGAATGATTCAATGACAGTCACTTATTAAACAGTCAAGGGGTGCGGGAAGATGTTTTAAGTTGGGGGTGTTGTGTTATTGTGAGTTGGGGGGGGGGGGGGTCACCACATTTGAATAAGAAACAATAGATGAGAACGAATCGGTTACCTAACGTAACCTTGGTTCTCTCTAGATGAGGGAACGAGTATTGCGTAAGCTAGCTTACGCTACGGGAAAGATTCCATCTTTCTGAGAAATTGAAGCCAAAAATTATCCTATAATTTTGTATCCATTGTCAACGCAGTTCAGCTGCAGCAGACCATGAGAGGGCTAGCTAGCCGCTCATTGGTTCGCTCACGGAGAACTGCTTAAGCCTATGAGGGAGCGCGAGTGAACCCGCGACCAATGAGAGTCTGACTCGCTCTCAATACGTCACCGCCCGCCGAAACGGGTGTGGACGAGACTATAAATATCCCGAAATAGGCTGAATAATCTGGTTTTTTCATATACTGAAGCGAAAATCGCCAGTAGCACAAGCACGGCCAGGAACGCAATACTCGTTCCCTCATCTAGAGAGAACTGAGGTTACGTTAGGTAACCGATTCGTTCTCTTACGAGAGGTTCTCTCGTATTGCGTAAGCTAGCTTACGCTACGGGAACCCCTGGTCAACGCCGTGCGTGCTAAGCATCCACTATTAGTCCCAGGGGGGGACCCCGGGGAACTCTGTAAGTGGGAATGAATATATGTACATGTGACAAAAGGCCAGCGGAGCGGGCCGGTGACTGTGTAGTACATAAGCACATTATAGAGAGGGAACAGAACGAACTCGGTCTGTGTAATTAACCCCCTATAGTGCAGCTCAACCAGAAGAGCTGAAACATACTAGACTGCTAGTAGTTTAGCCTGCAAGATGGGTACTTCCAGATTGTAAAATCTGACAAAGGTGGAGGGGGAAGCCCATCCCGCTGCCACGCAAATGTCGTGAATGGAAATTCCGCTGGACCATGCCCACGATGAGGCCATGCCTCTATTGGAATGAGCCCTGATGCCCAGAGGGCATGGCAGGTCTTTAGAAGCGTATGCTGCTGCAATGGCATCAACAATCCATCTGGATAGGGACTGTTTCGAAGCGGCCAACCCCTTGGTGCGCCCACCGAACGAAACAAAAAGCTGCTCGGATCGTCTGACCGGAGCAGTGCGAGTAACGTATAATCTCGGGGCCCTGACCGGACATAGGAGATTAGTATCAGATTCGCTATCGGATGCAGGCAGAGCCGATAGGGATATAACTTGTGCCCTGAACGGGGTGCCGATCGCTTTGGGGACATAGCCATGCCTAGGTTTGAGAACGACTAAGGAGTCATTAGGTCCGAACTCAAGACAGGACGCGCTGGTGGACAGCGCGTGTAGGTCTCCCACCCGTTTTACTGGCGCGAGCGCGAGTAGAAAAACGGTCTTTAGCGACAGGTACTTTAGGTCCACGGTGTTTAACGGTTCGAATGGGGGAGCTTTCATAGCATCAAGAACTATGGAAAGGTCCCAAATCGGCACCGAAGGGGGGTTCATCCTTCTAGCTCCCCTGAGAAAGCGGATTACCAACCCATCTTTGCCCAGTGACTGGCCGCGCCGGGGTTCAGCAAACGCCGCGACGGCTGCCACATACACCTTAAGAGTGGACGGGGATCTGCCCTTGTCCAGCATCTCTTGGAGAAAATTTAGCAAGGAGGGAACCTCGCATAACCGTGGGTCCATACCCTTTTCGGTGCACCACTCTGAGAACACAGACCATTTTGACGCATAGAGCCTTCTGGTAGAAGCCGCTCTAGCCTGCATGATCGTGTTTAACACTCCCTCTGGCAAAGCAACGGGTAGTTGTTGAGCACCCACGCGTGTAGCGCCCAGCGCTCTGGGTGGGGATGCCAGATCGTGCCGCGAGCTTGGGAGAGGAGATCTGCTCTGACTGGAATGGGCCACGGCGCTGTCTGTGACAGCTGCGTGAGCTCCGGAAACCAAGTCTGACCCTCCCAGCGCGGGGCTATGAGGAGCACCGAGTGCTGCGCTTCTCTGATTCTCTGAAGCACCTGTGGTAGCAGAGAGACCGGAGGGAAAGCATAAAGCGGGCGGCTGGGCCAGGTTTGGGCTAGCGCGTCCTCGCTCCTTGAGAAAAATATTGGGCAGTGGGTGTTCTCCGCCGAGGCGAAGACGTCCACCTCTGCTCTGCCGAATAAACGCCACAGTTTCTGAACTGTAAGAGGATGCAGGGACCACTCCCCGGGGGGGAGTGGGGTTCCTGAACAGGCTGTCTGGACCGTCGTTCAGATGTCCCGGCACGTGCGTCGCCCTGAGCGAGAGCAGGTGACACTGAGACCAAACTAAGATGCGTTCTGTCAGCTGGAAAAGATTCCTGGATCTGACTCCGCCCTGACGGTTTATATAAGAGACCACGGCTATATTGTCCGAACGGATCAGCACGTGGTGGCCCTGAATGCGCGGGAGAACGCGCATGAGCGCGTTCTCGACCGCGTTCTCGACCGCCAACCTCTCCAAACAGTTTATGTGTAGGAGGCTCTCTTGAGCTGACCAGGGGCCGAAGGCCGGTGAGCCCTCGCAGACCGCTCCCCAACCCGTGTTGGAGGCGTCTGTCGAGATGACTTTTCGGCGTGAAACTGTCCCCATGGAAACGCCCCGCTGAAACCATTCTGCCACTGACCGTGGCTGCAGAGCTGTGATACAGGTCTGCGTTACTTTTTATCAGCTGGTGGCCCGTGGTCCACGCTCGGTGAGACACACGGCTCCTCAACCAAAGCTGAAGCGGGCGCATGCGCAGTAACCCCAGCTGGAGCACCGCGGAGGCTGAGGCCATACAGCCCAACGCTCTCTGAAAATGTTTTCAAAGGCGTGAATCTGTTCATCTGAAAAGATGCGGCGAGACGCTGCACACGGTGCGCGCGCTGCGTTGACAGACGCGCCGTCATCGTGACCGAGTCCAGCTCTATACCCAAGAAGGAGATAGTCTGACTGGGTTGTAGTACGCTCTTTGTCCAGTTGACAGAGAGGCCCAAAACTTTCAGATGGTCGAGGAGAACTGTATGATGAGACAGTAACTCTCTCTGAGATTGTGCTAAAATCAGCCAGTCGTCCAAGTAGTTCAGTATTCGCAGCCCCTGACTCCGCAGGGGGGCGAGCGCCGTATCCATGCACTTCGTGAACATATGGGGTGCTAGGGATAGGCCGAACGGTAGGACGGTGTATTGATAAACCTGGCCTTCGAGGCGAAACGTAAGAATGGCCTGTGAAGGGGATTTATCTGGATCTGAAAGTATGCATCTTTCAGATCTAGTGATATGAACCAGTCCCCCTGGCGCACATGCGCGAGGAGTTTTCTGATAGTGAGTATTTTGAACGGTCTCTTCATGAGAACTTTGTTCAGCGATCTGAGGTCTAATATTGGTCTGAGATCGCCGTCTTTCTTGGGGACAAGAAAATAACGGCCGTAAAACCCCGACTCGCTCATAGCCAGAGGCACCCTCTCTATAGCCTTTTTGCACAACAGAATTGCTATCTCTGAACGGAGCAGCGCGTCACTGCTTCTGGGTTCACAGTAGTTTCTAGCCGCGCTCGGAAGCGAGGAGGGCGGCGGCAAAACTGTAAGCGATAGCCTAGCTTTATTGTGTTTAACACCCACTGCTTCCCACGCTTTGAAGCGTGACGCTAGGGGGTGAATGGCTACATGGTCCCCGTCGCTGCACTTCGCGGGCTGCGTGAGCGCGCTGATAGTGTTTACAACAGCGGGACGTACACTCCGAGAGGAGTTTATGGGCCCTGTAACAGAGTGAACAGAGGTAAGACGCGCACACGGGCTTGTGGGCGCGCTTATACACTCTGAGACTCGAGCGGGCTTGGCCCGCTTTATGAGAGTGGACTCTGTGTGAGACAGGGGAACTGGAGTGTCTTTGTGTATGAGTGAACACAGTGTTGTGGGCACATTCTCTACACAAGTTTATGGACCGTGTAACAGAGGTGGGACGCGCGCACGGGCTCGTGGGCGCGCTTATGTACTCTGAAACTCGAGCGGGTTGGGACCGCTTTATGAGAGTGGACCCTGTGTGAGACATGGGAACAGGAGTGTCTTTGTGTATGAGTGAACACAGTGTTGTGGGCACATTTTCTACACAAGAGGCTTTTACTCTCTTTTTGAGATTTCTCTGGGACGCCGTAAACACGGCGTTTTGTGTATGAGTGAGCACAGTGTTGTGGGCACATTTTCTACACAAGAGGCTTTTACGCTCTTTTTGAGATTTTTCTGGGACGCCGTAAACACGGCGTTTGTGCTCATGCAAGCGGGAAGGGATACCGGCTTGGTAATGGCGGGGTACACTGCTGTAGTAGCCGCGTGAGCGGGGACTAACAGAGGGCGAAACTTTGACGGCGATCCGGCCGCAGCGGGAGAGCGCCGTCTTTTTCTCAACCACGCTAGGCAGACTTCGAGTAATCAGTTTTCAGCGCGATCCTCTGACGAGGCCCCCGGGGAGGCGGCGGTCTGTGGCGGCTGTCAGAGCGAGAGCGAGGGCGGCCGCCCTGGTGTCGCTGAGAAGTCTGACTGTGTTTAGCTAGGCGCTAGGGTGGGGCTCGTGCAGGAGGCTGGTCACGTGAGCGGCCTGCAGAGGAGCTAGCGCGACGAGGCAGAACAAAATTCGCGGGAAATCCTCAATCCGCGACTGAAGGGGGATTTTTCCCCCCACTCTCGTCCCATTCACGAAGTACCTCACTCTGTAGTAGACATGGGGTGCAGAAGCTGCTTGGCCGGCGGCTGAAAGCTTGAAGTCGGACTGCAGGCTTTAGCGGGTAGCACAGGTGATGAGCGCCATCTCGCGGAGGGCGGCATAGACGTGCGGCGACCAGGTCCTCTACAGGGAAAATGGAGAGAAAGCCCTTCTCTGCGGCTCCGTCCACAACGCGATGCGGGGTGGAAGAGTCAGAGCGAGTTCTAGCAGAGAGCGGGGCGTTCCAGGACTTCGTGAGTTCTGCGTGCAGATCAGGCAGAAAGGGCGCAGCCCGTTTAGCGGCGGGAGTCGAGCGCTGGTGAAGTAGCTGCGCGGGTCCCGGTTGATTCTCGGGCCGAGGCGGCGTGAGAATCGGACCAATCCTCACCGTCTGAAGCGAGAAGCGAACATGTCTCCTTGGTGTCCGCGGCGTCAACGGAGGCAACAGAGCGGCCACTCGGCGGCAGCTGTATGTCCGGAAGCGGCGGAGATGGAGAGCGGGAGCGAGAGGCTCCGGCGGGATGAACGCTTCCTGCTGGGGGTCCGGCGGCCTCTGAGAGCGGCGTTTCTTTCTCCGCGGCGAAGTCAGAGGCGGCACGGAAGCATCTTAGTGGCCGAAGTCGAGCCCGCGGGGTCAACAATGGCATAGTTTCGCAGAGCTCGCAGCCGCCACAGCGGGGGCGAGCTCGGCGTGCTCCAATCCGAGGCAGAGAGCGCAGAAGAGGTGGCGGTCCCCAGCCTCGAGGGGAGCGCGGCAAGAGCCGCCAGAAAATTTACAAGACATCTTGAAAAAGACGCTCGCTCTTTTAGATACAACAATATATAGGAAGCATTTTTGTAAAAAGGATACAATCCGTCGGATGGCGCTAGCTCACAGGACGGCTGAAGGTGGCGAAGACGGCCGGCTTCCTCAGTCTCCCAAACGCTCGCTAGAAGGTGCCTTTTCGACGACGGCGGCTTCTCTCTCAGGATCAGCAGATGCAGGTGCGTCGCTGAAGGATGAAAAAATCAGATTATTCAGCCTATTTCGGGATATTTATAGTCTCGTCCACACCCGTTTCGGCGGGCGGTGACGTATTGAGAGCGAGTCAGACTCTCATTGGTCGCGGGTTCACTCGCGCTCCCTCATAGGCTTAAGCAGTTCTCCGTGAGCGAACCAATGAGCGGCTAGCTAGCCCTCTCATGGTCTGCTGCAGCTGAACTGCGTTGACAATGGATACAAAATTATAGGATAATTTTTGGCTTCAATTTCTCAGAAAGATGGAATCTTTCCCGTAGCGTAAGCTAGCTTACGCAATACGAGAGAACCTCTTGTAAGAGAACACTAGTTTAAACAGCATACACAATGGAACATTTGACTGCACATCACATTTTTGACATTATGATAGCGTTAGGCTACTGCATGCAATCATGACCGTTCTACGGCAGTACGGGACATAAAACATAAATTAAGCCTTTAAAAAAATGAATGTTGAACTGTTTACCCTGGTATACAATAAAGAGCCAGCACAGCGGCAGGAAATACAAATGACCACAAACAAAACCTGCCTACCAACCTTAAATAACCCCGAAGGTGGAGTTGTCTTGGAGAGCAGAGACGATACTTCAACGGTCACAATATGACGTCACACTCTGCGTGTATGTTTATTTAAATAAATAATTTAACATAAATAACTGTTTAATAGCCCACTTAAAGTGTTTATTACTCATAAATTACTAAATGCTAAAAATATATAAATGTAAATGAAAAAAAAATTGTGTTGCATAGGCTACAATCCTGTGAAAAATAAGGGGTGCTCCCGCTCCCCGATAAACTTGTATCCCAGTACTTCTGTGATCATTTGAACATTTGTAACACAGAAACGATAGTGTGTGGTATAGACGACTGATTGTGACGATGTTTAATGGCAACTGCTTTCTCTGCGTCAGCAGCAACGCCAACTCAGATTTCCCGTGTGATTTTGTTAAAGGATAAAATCGGTGTCATTTAGGAATGATATGTGTGAGTGCGTTTGAATCGAGCTCGCGATTAATCGTGCGGCTTTAATTGTAAGCCATTTAAAAACACATTTGATCATAGACCCAGTAAATAAACAAAAAAACTCACAGTCCAAAGACGAAGATGAGTCAAAATTTCCAATCCATATAGGCTAAAAGAAAAAAACTCAGATAATATGACACAGTGTAACAGCATGTCTATACGGTCTATACAAACAATATCCTTCAATAAACAGGAAACCAATGAACTATAGGAAGTAGCTGCAATGAACTAAAACTACAGGTGTGATCAAATTAAATGTAATAAGAGCAGGAAACTTAAAGGAAACTGATGATAAAAAAAAACTCAAAGTCCATGAAAATGCACTAAGCCAACAAATTACTTTATGTGACACAAACAAATAAAACAACCTTTTTAAAAGTTTGGAGCCAGTAAGACTTTTTAAATGTGATTACAGTAAAAATTTTAATATTGTAGGCCTATGGTTCTATTTTTATGTATTTAATTTAACAATTTATTCCTGTGATGGCAAAGCTGAATTTTCAGCCGCCATTCCTGCGCATTATCCTTCAAAAACTAAAAAGAATTTCATTTTGCAACATTATAAATGTCTTTACTGTAATTTTTGAGCAATTTATTGCATCCTCCTTGCTGAATAAAATAGTTTTCTTTTTAGACCATAAACTTTTGAACAGTAGTATCAATTAGCTGTTAGTTTTAAGCTACATCAAAGCTAAGTTAGCTTTGGCTTCTCATTCTTATTGGCCATGTTTGCTGTTTGCTTAATATCTGAAGCAGTACTTTGAGACCAGTAGATCACTTATAACAAGCGTCGGTCATGTTTTCCACATGCCTTTGCATGAACTGTGTTAAGGTGTTGTTGTAATCCTTGGAAAGAGAAAGGACGCTAACAGGCGTGACACATCTGCTTACACTTATCAAGATTTTGAACTCTGCCACGTCAATAACCGACAGGCCCAAACACTGGACTCTCTAACCATCAATGTAGGCCTACTGCTGTGAGATTAAAGATTAAAGACCTGGAATAGCAGGCAAAACAGAAGACACAAGTCTGCAGGAATAAAGGAAAGCAACTCCAGCATGCTTTTACTTTATCATTTATAAAGAGTGGATTTAAGGTTGGCTCCAACAATTATGATAATTACAACAGTAGGCTAAATTTGCAGAGTTTATTTTTAGTCAGTTTCAAGTTAAACAAGTGATTTCCCATGAGAACTTTGCATTCGTAGCCTATATACTTCATATGCTGTCTGATTCTCTGTTTAACCTTCATGATTATTAAGCAGCTGTCAGGGCAGTTTAACTGTGTGTAATTTTGGGTTAGTTTATTCTCCTCAGGCGGTCCTGATTCACATGGTGCCACAGGTTGGATACAAGACATGAGGCAAGCCAGGGGGTGCATTTGATTTTGTGATTTAACTAACTTGACATGTACTGGTTTCAAGCAGGTAAAGAGGCCTTTTTTTCCATCGGCAGACTATTCACTCTATTTCTACGGTGCAGATGGATTGCAGCTGAAGAAGCAGCAAAGCAAACAAGCATAGTCAAAAAAAGTAAATATAACATCTCTACTCTCAATTTCTTCAATTATTTATGAAATTTACTAGCAATTATGGAATGAAAATTGTTTCAAAGTAAACCCTAACTTTTTCTTCCAGCGTAGCACAGGAACCTGCTTGAAAAACGTAGAAAATTGTTAATGGTTCAAAACTGCCACGGATTAAAAAAAAAAAAAAAGTGTGCATCTGCAAGGATAGCAGAAAGCATTGCCACCTTAAGCCATTGTTTTTAGGCTATATATTTATATATAATTTCCTCCCATTTTCATACGACTATAAAAAGATTCAACAACTGAGACATAAACGTAACAAATTTCACAGATGTTTGGTGAACAGAAATGGAATGACTCCCTGAACAGAGAGGGTCAATATCAAAAGCCGTCAGTAGGCTATGTGGTGTGGCCAGCAGCTGCTTTAAGAACTAGTCTCTCTCATCTTCATGGACGACACCAGATCTGCCAGTTCTTGCTGTGAAATGTTGCTTCCATACTCCACTCTTTCACCAAGGCACTTGCAAGTTCTCGGACACATGTGGTTTGGCACTGACTGCAAGGATGATCAGCTGTCGTTCCTGTCTCCCAGTAGCACTGTCTCTTAGGGGTCTTATATTACAAACATTGCAGTTTATTGCTTTGGCCATATTTGCAGTCCTCATGTCTCTCTGCAGCAGGACTATGGCATGTTCAAAGTTGATCAGGGCCTCAGGCATCTGTCTTCTGGTGGTTTTCAGAGCCGGTAGAAAGGTCTCTTTAGTGTAACAAGTTATTTGAACCGGTCCGGCACATAGAGAATGGCAAACTCACAAGAGGTGAAAAAAGTGAAATGTAAATTATTTAAATTCTGGGGTTTGGGGGCATCACTGCTTAGAAGAAAATTGTGATTTTTAACATGTAAATTCTGGTGCACAATAAAAAAATGGGAAAAAACAAAAAGCACATTTATTGACACTAGGGCTGTCAAATTTGTTTCGATTTTGATTCAATGTCGATTAATTTGGTACAGTACATGGCAAAAAAAACTTTGCCAGCTAACCAATCATTTCATATTTCAGAAGTAGGGGCTTCATCGAAAACAAAGTTCAACCAGACTAGAGAGAGAAGAGCTGTAAAATGTAAAAAATGCAGTTTTTTTTAAAAGGGTACCTATTATGGCATTTAAAATGTTCCTAATGTTGTTCTGGGAGTCCCCAACAACAGTTTTACATGCATGCAATGACAAAAAACACTTTTGTTGTCTTATATTATGCATTTATTTTTACCTGATTTGCTCACCGATTCCCAAATGATTCGTTTGACGACTCATTTTTCAAACCCCGCCTTTGCGTGACACTAATCTGCGGTGATTGGTCAGACGACCCAGTCAGTTATTTTTCGCGTTAACCCAAAGCTTAAACATATTGATAAAGCACTGTAGTACTACAATACGCTCTATTCTTTCTGACAACTCCTATAACAACGACAAACATTTTACATATTTGAAAAAAAAAAACACACACACACAGCTTGCAGACCTAAGCGCTGAGCGTAACTGATACACACACACACAGCTTGGAGACCTAAACACACACACACACACACACTTATTGAGCATGCTACAAAACCCAGAAAAGCAACAATTATTAATAGTACTTACAGGTTGTGATTCGGAGGAGGAAGCCGATCCAAATAAACTTGGTACTGAACCTTCCTTCAGTATAAACCGACTCACGAATCCACACTTGAAAGCATTTATGTTTGTAAAGGAATCCTCATTAAAATGACGCGAACACAGCTCAAGGTGGCTATACTTGTGTGGTATAGTTGTAAATATAAACTCTAGCCACTGATTCTTCACATGCTCGTCCCTGGGCAGTGAAAAAAAAGTTCGCTTTTGATTCGCACTTCAGGACAGCTCGTCGACATGATGTTTTCTGGCGCGCGCAATGAGTGGGCGTGTCTTATTCAAATAACTTTTTCTAAGTGACGTCGTAAAGCTAGAGAAAAAGCATCGTTCGTCTATCGATTCATATCAGCGACTCAGAGACGACTCTTACTTTTGAGAGACAATAACTTTGTATACGGTGAACTTTCATATTTAAAACTTTGCAGGATGTTTTCGTTCACTTAGATGTATGTTACACACTACATGAAAGGTAATTTTCAAAATTCCATAATAGGTGCCCTTTAAAAATCAAGTATGAAAACATTCTACAATCATCAAAAACAAAACCATAGACTTCGTAAAAGGGCATAATAGGACCCCTTTAAATTATATTTCAGGAGCATAGGTTTTCAAAAAGGATGTCGTTACAAAACATGCATTTAAAATTGAGAGTATAAATACAAATTTTGTTTTAGACTGTTACAGTTTGACACATTTTTATCATTTAGCACATTTTAATTAAAATATTAATTTTATTGACAAAACTTATGTAAAAGTGTACAACAATATGAAATCAAGGAAAACTGACTACATTGAAAGAACATCAAAACTATGACTACAAAAGAAAAATGCTATAAAAATGAACACTGTACACGATTATTTCTAAGAAATCCTCCACTGTTCTGACTTCAGTGTTATCATTCTGTCCAATAGTAATGTTTACAAGAATAAGCAACAGACCACTGAGAAAAGATGTTCATGAATCAGCATCAGTGTTGCTAAGAGCCATTAGTTGTTAAACCCTAAAGACCGTTTTGTGTTCTCAGCTCATATTTGTAACTCTTGGATGTGTGGTTGTGGCCTGTTACGGTCCATCTGTTCACATGGCACCACCTTGTGGATCATACCTCATTAAGCCTCTTAAAGAGAAGAAACCTAAAAGTCACTACTAAAAGTGCCAGAAAGAAAAAATAATAAAGCTAAAAGTAGCATATTGAACACTAATTCTATTATCACATTTTGCACATTCCACAAAAGGTACAGTGGCAAATTTAAAGGAAATACAACAGGTCATGAAGCTGAAAGAATTTATTATCAACCATAGATAGGAAAATACATTACTGTACAGGAACTTCTATGTACAAATCTCTTAAACTAAGAATACAGAGAACGGACAGAAATTAGTTGTTTACCATTCTTTTCCAAAGATTTTTTTTAAGAGCTGCCTTTCTTGGGTTTTATTAGAGACCAAACATTCATTGAATATCATGAAAGCTTTTCTTTTTCTACGAGTCTTTCTCTGCTGGCATTATTTTGAATGGTAAACGAGAGTTGATCCCATGAACTACATAATGGCTCATGACAGTAAGTACAGTGTTAGTCAAAGAGGAACAATATTAAAAGGTCATTGGCCTCTATGAAACGCACGGAACGGCCTAGCTAATCTATCAATTTTATTGCAGCAGGTTTTTAGTATCAAAAACAATGGCTGGAAAAGATCTGTTATAATATAAAGGGTAAACCAGGAGGAAAGCAAGAGGTAAAGAAAAATAAGAAAGGACAGAAAAGAAAGATTTAATTATTTGCAGTTTCTCACTAGTTTAAGCATAGATGTTTGATGTGTCCTACTGAAATTAAGAAAATACATTGACATTTAAGGTCTTTGTTTGGGAAAGATGAATAAAAAACAAATCAATTGAGTCTACATTGCCTCTTAAAGTGATTGAAGTAACATAATAGGTAATGTAAGGTACAAACACTTACCACTGATTAAAATGCACCGATATTTGATTAAGTCTAATACTTTACCATACAGTTTAGTGTAAGCGAGACACCATCTTCGATAACACCTGGGGCCGGTTGCATAAACTGCTTAGACTAGTCTTAAAAGATAGTCATTTTATTTTCTTCAAGACTGGTCCTAGGTTTCTAATGTCAGTTACATAAAAAGGTTGATTGGTCTAATTTGAATTAGAAAAGTAATGATTACCTTTTGACTAATTGCTAGTGTGTCAAATTAGTTCTTAAGACACAGTCTTAAGTCTGGCTATATGCAACTGGCCACTGATGTCAAACTGCTCTCCATTATGACATTAAACTGCACGAAATCTAGTCTACTAACAAAGCAGGATGCCCTACAGATTTAACATTATCCATCTTTAGGCATCTACTTCAGTCAGAGGAGCAAATTTGTTATAGGAACAATAAGCGATGCGAAACAGATCATTAAAAAGAGACACCAATAATACAGTAGGATTCATTATATACACACACACACACACACACAACACAACTCCGTTTTGTAGAAAGGAAATATTCAATACACATTTTATTCACATTTTACAAAAATCTAATCTCATTTCTACTATACCATTAACAATTCATGGTCACTTAAGACAAAACAAAAAGAATATTGTGAAGAGGCCCCGAATAACAGAAGACTGCTCTGGTTCTTACTGCTAAAATAAAGCAAGACGTAAAAGCGATACTGCTGCATAGTTGAAAGAAACTGATTTGTGACATGTTGAACGTGCGATGGTCATGCTGACATCAGTTTAGTGGAACAAAATATAAAAATCGAACCACAATCAGACCACTGCAAGACATCCTTTACAAGTCTTAGAGATGATCATTTGGTCCAAAGGCTCAGAACTAGGTTAGGAAGATAGTTTCAAAATTAAAAATGCCACGTGATGTACCGTAAGAGTATAATCTAACTTTTACAATTGGCTTCAGAAGAATGTATCAAGCTGGCACTAAACAGGAAAGATTATGGCCATTTAAAACCGATTCTAGACAGATGTAAATATGGAAAATGTATTCACAAAAAATCATAAGTTCAGAAATGCTAAAGTTCACTTTAGCATTCAAAACATTCTTGAAGCAAAAATAAATGTCCTATACCTGATTTCTTGAGACCTCAAGAAGATGAAGATGCACTGATAGCATAATGCAATCCGAAAATAAACTACATAATATTTCCACCACAAAAACAGTAAAGGTTTTTTTTATTCCAAGATAGGTGGAGTTGCTCTCTGAAGAGTGTGCAAAACAGAAACAGAGTTGCACTATTTATATAAAGGGAATGTTACTGACTTGACTTCACATAGACAGATGGCATGTTACGGAGCTCCCCAACTCCCCTCCCTTTACATATACACCAACAAGACACACTGAAAAAAAGTGTTCGAGATGAATGATTGGATGGACAAGAAAAGCATGTACTCTGAAAGTTACAAAAGAAAATAAATAACAATAGTAATACAAAAAAAGTGCAAAATGAGCGATGAGTGCAAAAGTATGGCAGTGAGAACCAGGAACAACCTCTTTGTCTTTTATACAAGCTGGTAAGTTTGAGTCATTTTTATAAAAATGTAGCTTACAACACAATCTTATTTTTCTGAAATTTGGATCATAATTTATTCTTAGTACAAAAGAACATTTAATAAAATTAAAAAAATAATAATCTTGAATGTGGCTCATATACAATCAAGTCAAGCCTAAATTTTTCTGTTAATATATTCAATTACATTTTGTACAAAGACCTGGGAGAACCCCTCTGATACAATGTAGGGGGTAGTAACGGCTAGGTCAGAACATTACTAGCCTTAAGAACAGTGCTACAGATCTTTCGAAGATGTGTAATGTAAGGATAAAAAGGTATGGGAAATCCTTTTCAACCTAATATAGTGACAAATCGCTGGTTAAAAGACTCCCTATATAAAACCTCCCTTTCTAATAAAAACCTCCCGTTTAGAACCACAGTGATATCAAGCGCAGTTTATATTATTCACATAGCCTGTCGTACAAAGAAACAAAGAGCCTGCCCCCATATAACTGGTTAAAACAATAGTACGCAAAAAGCAGTGCCGCTGAATCGACATCTAAAATAATTTGGTTTATATATTAAGCTCAATCCATTCCAACTCCCATCCGAGTAGAGAAAGACAAATAAGTGCTTTTTTTACATTATATAAGCGTGTTAAAACATTCCGTAACAGTGCACTCGCTTAGAACGTATAAAGCGTTCTGAATATTGCACCATTGATGGAAGATTAAAACATCAGGAGATGAAGCACCGATGTAGAGCGAGTTTCAGCACCGCGCAAGTGGAAAAGCTTTTGGGGTTCCATTCTCTTTCCCCTTTGGAGACAATTTGACTTACTGAGTTTGGTCTGCAAAAAACATTGGTCACTCATCCCAAGGCAAATTATGCAAGTGTGTCGGAAATTAAATTCAACTGCTAGCAATGTCTGTTTAGTGGAATGTCAACTTTAAAAAAAAAAAGTGTTTAAATTGAGGCTGAATTCATGAAATAATTGGTTAATGCTTATTTGCAGAATTACAATAACGGCTGGTTATAGTATTAATATCTGACCATAAAAGGAACAAAAACAATTTGCAATCCCTTTGAGTGTGTGACCAAGTCTTAGCCTCATCTTACAGTTGATAGATTGCATGCACACAAGCTATGTCCAACAATTAAAAAAAAAAAAAGATAATATATCAGCCTATGGGAGGGATTGATTCAAAAAAATAAAAAATATCTATAGCTTAAATAGAAAAAAAAACTCCCTGACAAATTGGAACACGTTGGACCCTAAAAATTAATAAAGGTACAAGAGAAGAAATATTTATATATATATATAAAAAGAAACAGCTTAGAGGTTTTATCGTTTTCAAAAAACTTATAAGAGTTGGGACTCTGCAGCGGCCGGGAGGGCTCACTACCTGTGTCCAGGTAAGTGGATCCCATTAAGAGGGGGAGGATAAGGCAGGACCAACTCCAGTTGTGCAAACAGGGAGAAGTGATCTGAGGGGATGTGAGGGTGTGGGCAACCACTGATATTGTTATCCAAGAGCCAGTTTGTGTCCAAAGGCCCGAGGACACCCAGCAAGCTCAGTTGTGGCCTGGAGTAGAAGATGTAGTCAATGACACCCTAAATTGGGTTTAAAAAAGGGAGTTGTGAGCACACACAGATGAAGCACACAACAAGAGCTGTTTTCGTTCTTTCTGCTGTTCATTTGTTATGTTACCACACATGGCAGAGCAAGAAATGGCACGACATGACACTGCATACATGTCAAGTTAACAAAATGAAACGCTATAGTCAATATCAATCACCATCCATCCCTGTAATTTTGGACCTAGAGTTTAAGATACAGAAATGGGTCCTAATGACACGGTTTAAAAAGAAAAAGTTGTATCAATGCATAATTTTATAGTAAATATCATCTTAGCATTGATACTTTTGATATAACTAGTTGTAAACTCGGAACAGTGGCAGTCACTTATATAGCTAACTGTACTTACCTTGAAGTCAAAAGTGTAATTGGTGTAAGGCATGAGCCCATTCTCGTAGGCACTCCTCAACTTGAAACCATGCGTGATCCTTTCGCTGGATGTGCTGATCTTGCCGTTGCAGTTGAAGTTGGTCAGACTGTCGCTGTAGCGCAGCTCCTTGAAGTCTTTGTGTGTGCAGTCCACCCCACCTGTGCTCAGGTACTCCACAACACCTACAATCAAAACCGAAACTCTTTAAACATGTCTACAGACGCAACTATTAAAGTGCCCCTTTTATGCCATTTTAAAGTTTCCTAAAGTTGTTGTGGAGTCTCCTACAACATGTTTACATGCATCAAAGGTAGTGCTGTAGCGGCGCGTCGATGACGTCGACGCTTCGACATCAAAATTACGTCGACGCCATATTTTTCCGTCGACAATTCTTTATTTATTTATTTTTTGCACCGTTCCCGGCGGTACAGCTCGCCACACACACGTGGGAGACCGAAACATTGCAGAATGGAGGACGAAGACAACTAGAAGTGAATGTGATTTCCATTATATAAAACACGTTGCAATTTAGACGCGCAAATTGGGTGCCGGTGCGGTGAGGTGTTTACGGTCGAGGCAGATTCGGGTCGGCACCTTCGCGCTCGTACGGACGCGTCCAGTATAAACAAGGCTTTACTCCGTGTCAGCGCGCGCTTGATCGGTAAAGAAAGCACAGCTCTCTCCCGAATCATCTCCAGCGTAGCAGAAGCACCACTAACTCCGCCTCCGTTTCCCTCGGAAGCTGATATTAGTATTTAAACATTCTCCAAGATAAAAAATGTTTGTAAAAAATATTTTATAACACGGTTTTGGCGGTTATAGAGTTCTAATGACGGGAGTTTATAGTATCATGATTCAGTACGCTAGTTCTATTTATTTAGATACATTATGGTTTTTTATTAATCGAGCAGCAGAAAAATAATCTTTATTTTAATCGTCCAATTAGTCGTTAGATTAGTCGACTAATCGATAAAGTAATCGCCCAACTAATCGTTTAGTTAATAATCGTTTACCCCAGCCCTAATCAAAGGAAAAAGTTTAATTTTCTCATAATATACATTTGCACATCACATTTTCAATGATTCCCAAACGACTCGTCAACTGAATCAATCCCTCTAAATCCCTCCTTTCAGCGAGATACTCTGTTTTGATTGGCCAGAAAGCTCAGTCTGTTGTGCTTGGTCTACACGCCCATTGCCATAACACCGTCAGCTCTGCTAGTCCTGAGGCTTCCTACACTGTAAACTAAACACAGTAACGAACAATGACGTCGATTTTACCATATCAATGCAAGCGCGAGTCCGATGATGAAACACTGGAAGATCTAATTAAGATCTTCCAGTAAAGATTCATTTTAACCATCGATTCTTCACATGCTCGTCCTTGGGCAGTGAAAAAAAACTGGTTGTACCTTAACATTATAAAAGCACATGATGCTATCCAGTATCCACAGGAATCAGCTGCGGTTCAAGTTTTCCCTGGTGTGACGCATGCAATACGTGGGCGGGCAATATACTAATGTTTCGTCTTGAGGTCACAACGAAACGGCTTACGACTCTTTGAAAAACGATGAATTTAATTGACTCTTACTTTTGAAAGACAATGACTTAATATATGGTGCACTTTCAGATTTAAAACTTTGCAGAATGTTTTCATTCACTTAGAGCTATGTTACACGCGATATTTTTTTTTTCACAGGATGGTAGAGGAAGACTCATGAATATTCATTAGGGACCTCATGCCTGATTGGTCTGATGACCTACCCCCTAACCCCGCCCCTAAACCTACCAGTCACTGGGGTTAAGACCAATCAGGGATGAGTTCCCTAATGAATATTCATGAGTCTTCCCCTACCATCCTGTGAAAAAATATCGCATGTTACACACTACATAAAAGTAATTTTCAAAAATCCATAATAGGGGACCTTTAAACAGATGGTTTAAAGACAACATTAAATCAAAATCAATCTGATTTACTTTGTCATTGGTCTTATTCTTATTTCATAATTCATCAGTGCTTGGACTTTTTAAAGGAAGTTTGTTTTCATAATCTTTCATCAAAGTTATCTGCCTCTGAAACTACTTCTCTACTAAGGTAACCAAGAGCATGTCACACAGAGCAAGAAATTTTTTTAATAGCATTTGTACATAATTCACATCAGTCAATCCTTTATTATAGGACTCAAAAACACACTTTTAACAACACAAATGAGAAAATGAGACTGGCTTTAAGGCTTACCCGAGTCAGGAAGTGAGTTTAGGTCAGCACACAGCACTAAAGGGATGCTGTTAGTTTCTCCAGACACAGAGGAGAGCTTCAGACTGCGGGAGGCCTTGTCTATGATATTCTTCACCTCTGACAGAAACATCATGGTCTGTACCAGCTTCACGTCAGAGTATTCTGGGTCCCAGTGCATGTGAGCATTAGCCACTAGTAGGAGCTGTTTCTCCATAGCATGGATAGACTTACCTGCTGTAGGAAGGGGGGGAAAGGCTGTTTGTGAAATGTGGAAATAGGACATTATATTTTGCATAAAGAAATTAACATTGCTTATCACAAATATAATTCTACAATACAAAATAATGCAAACATCTTTTATGCTCACCAAAGCTGCATTCATAAAAAAAAAAACAGTAAGAACAGTAATATTGTGAAATATTACAATTTAAAGAGCCCCTATCATGGATTTTTGAAAATGACTGTTCATGTAGTGTGGAATATAGCTCTAAGGGAATGAAAACATCCTGCAAAATTTATATCTGAAAGTGCACTGTATATAAAGTTATTGTCTTTCAAAAGTGAGAGTCAACTCTGAGTCTATGAAATGTTGTTTTTGAAACGAGCCATTAGCTGTTTTGTAGTGACGTAGATACGATATTGGCCGTGCTCAGTTACTGCCCGCGCAGACGGAAATGTAAACTTGAAGTCTAGAACACATTCAAATACTTCAGCTGAATAGCATCATGTCGAGAAGACGCTAGATTCTACAATGCAAAGATAGTTCAGCCACTTTGTTTTCACCCAGCGACAAGCATGTGAAGAATCAGTGGTTAGAGTTCATATTTGCAACAATACCACAACAGTATTCATGGGTTTCAGTCACATAACTTTTTTGTTGTTTAAATTTTACGTTTGCTGACATTTAGCTACATCTACCTTGTCCACAATCCCTCTCCATGTCCCCACCACTTTTGAAACATCTCGCGGCACGGATGTACCAATACAAATAAATAAAAGTAAAATAAGAGGTGATCTAGCACGCTGAAATGTGCCGTTTTTGAAATCAAGTGATCAAAGTGCTTGTTGACTCTGGATCAGTGGTGCAGAAACAGTGTTCTCTCGTAACTCGCGCACACCGCTTTTTTCGCTACATATTAAGGCCTGTTTACGGTGTGTTTTAGCCGGGGTTTCCCCTGGAAGGCTCTATAGAAATCTGGCACCCTATTGAACGAAGTTAAACTGAGAGAGCGTGCGTTCACAGACACCAGAATGAACGCATTCATCAGGCAGTAATTCAGTACGTTCAGTTCACGTTCGCCCAAAATATGAAACGAGTTCATGGACTATCGTTAATTGAACACGTTCAGGCACAACACTGTTGTACAGGTATATCTGATTTATGATTTAGTGTTGTATTAAATGCCCCAGTTATGCCCTATTCTCACAGTTTACAGCACAGCAGATAGACGGCATGTTGCAATTCGGTCCTACAAATGGCGGCCGCTCCATTGTGTGACGTCACATGAAATCTATGAATAGCCGAACCTTGTGTTGTGTTCTCATCATTTTAATGACGAATCATTCAAAAACATTAATGAATTCAAATGTGGATTCGCAAGCCGGTTGTTCCTGAGGAGGGCTCAGTACCCAGTGTATATGGATCAGCTTCGTCCTCCTCTGAATCACAACCTGTAAGTATTATTAATAATGTTTGCTGTTATGTTTTCTGTAGCATGCGCAATATGTATTTTCTGTGTGTGTTGTGTACGCTCCGCGCAGCTTCTAAGCGGGGTAAAGTTAGTTTTGTTTTCGATATTCCCCAGACATTCGCTGAAAAATGGCAATTACCTTCTAAACGACTTGCCCAAAAATTATTTAAACCCCATTGCTGCTAAAAAGGCAAGGCTAACAATGTTTCACAATCTTAATTTTACGTATTTTCTCTCTATATAATAAGCAATGCCCCTCAAAAGCCACCGCAATGTGAGTTTCGCCAGGAAATCTCGCTCTTGACGGAGACGCGAGTAAGGGGCCGTGTGGATGCGTTCGCTATCAATTGTTTAGAAACATGTCTAATGTTTGTCGTTATTACTTGGATTGTACTTGGTGTAGTGCTTTATCAATATGTTTCTGCGTTGGGCTAACGCAAATAATGACTTGATTGTGTGTTTACCACCTAACTGTGGCCTATGGTCGCTAACATAAACATAAATCAACTTATTCCCTCCCTGAGTTATTATTTTTTACAACAAAGCGTGAGACCACCATTATTATTGTAACACAATATAATCCGACAATCTCTGCCTACGGTTTACCAATCACAACTGACTGGGTCATTTGACCAATCACCGCAGATTTGCGTCACACAAAGGAGGTGTTTGGGAAAATGAATCGTCGAACGAATCATTTGGGAGTCTTTGAGCAAATCAGGTAAAAATAAATGCATATTATAAGACAACTAAAGTGTTTTTTGTCCTTGCATGCACGTGAAACTGTTTTTGGGAACTCCCAAAACAAAAATAGGAACATTTCAAATGCTATGATAGGGGCTCTTTAAGATAATAATTTTTAAAAAATAGAAAAGTTATGTAATTTAATCCTATAGTGGCCAAGCTGAATTTTCAGTCTTCCATGACACATGATTTGAAACATTTAGAAACCATATTATTATTATTATTATTATTATTATTAATGTTGAAAACTTTTTTTTTTTTGGAAAGAGGATTCTTTGATGAAAAGTTCAGGAACAGCATTCATTTAAAAAAAATTTTTTGCAACCATGTAAAACTGTCACTTTTAATCAACTTTGTGTAACAGTATATCTTTAAAAAAAGAACTTACTGTATTATAGCACCATTTAAAGGCAATATTTTTGTTTTTAATTCCATTTATGTGGGAAAGAGGTTGCTCAATTGTTATAAATAGTAACAATGGGGGGAAAAGGTTTTATCGTGCAGATACTCACAAGACACCTCCATAAACTCATTCTTTAGCTCCAGCAATGCGGCAACCCCAATGTTGTCCTTGGTCATGACCCGATTCAGCATAGCCTCAGAGCCCTCTGAATTGGCCATAGCCAGCTGGTTAAACTCTACTGTGTGTTTCTGCACCATACTGAACCTAAAAGCAAAAAAAATAAATCTGGTTTCATGTTTTATTCAAAACAACATTGAAACAAATCTGTCAGACAGAGTCTTACACCACACTTCTCACACTTGAAGTGTTACTTTACTCACTTTTCAGTCTTGTAGAATACAGCACATCCATCTACATGTTTCCTGTCCGATTCAGACATGGTTCTGGCCCGGGATTTTGGGCTGAAGAATCCATCATATCCCCGTTTACTCAGCTCCACAAGGAAGTAGTTATAATACTGTTCCGTCTCCACTTCCTGTGCATGAAACAGCAGACTAAGTGACTCTGACAAACAGTGCTGTAAGGGTAAACCCATTGACTATTCAGAGCTACCTGTTGTGCATCACTGAGCTAAAAAAAAAAAGTGACCTTTAAAGAAACAAAACTACAAGGAGAACACTTCATCTATTAGGACAGGCATTTCAAATACACCATAAGGTTATCAGTGGATTATTATGTGAAGCAAACTCAAGTATTGAATTAAAAAGTATTTTGAAATAAAAGAATTACAGCTAAGATAAATTGTAAATACTGCATTTTTGTCAAAAGCAACCACAAGTTAAGTAATTTAAGTACCCCTGGGCTTGCATAAGTTCTTTATACCTGTAAGCTGATAATATCTGCATTGCAGCTGAGGATCTCCTGCATAATGGACTTTTTCCTGTAGCTCCAATTAAGGGCCCAGGACGGGCAGTAGCCATAAAGTTGGCGTGTGGCGTACTTATCACACAGCACTTGTAGCACATTACAGTTAACAGGGCTGGTGAAGCAAAGAGGAGAGCATTATATCAGACAAAGTGTCCTCAGGTTTCGAATTGTGTTTCTATGTTTTTTTTAAGAAACATCTACCTGTTGGTCTCGTCCTTTCAGGCTCCTGCAGCACAATCCAGGATCTGGATGGAGGTTGCTCTGTTGGGACTGTGAAGGCAAAGTATATGCATTTCAGGACAATAATTGAAATTTAATCTGTAAAGGTAAAAAAAAAAAAAAAAACAGCTGTGCAATTCTTCAATGTTTTTAATTTTATTGAATCAAATTTAGAAATCAATTATGTATCAGCATTTAAACAGGATTAAAACAAAACAAAATAACTGCTGTGCAAAATAAAAATAAATGAACAGAAGCTGAATCAGAATTTGAATTTGAACCAGAACGGAAATTGAAATTACTTGAGTTTTAAAACACCAGCCTAAATGCTCTCATACTGGTAGATACGCTAGTTTATATGTTTGAAGGCAGTATAATTTTTTTTTTTTATAATTTAACACTTTTATTCAGCAAGGATGCATTAAAGAGATCCAAGTGCGAACAACTTTTACATTGTAGAATAATAGAAACAAATAGAATAATAGAACAAATAGAACAAAATAGAATAATAGAAACAAAACGTATTAGCCTTTTTACCCATTATTTAGGGCCGATGTCGATAAACTTGACAACCACACCACCGGTGGTGGTCTGCCAAAATAACTTTTTGAATGCCGTTTAACTTTCACATGAATATTATGACACGAGTGAAGCAAAGCTTTGTTTACAAAATAAATCATAGGTTAGCAATTGAATGTTTCGTCACAGCCATGGAAACATTTGGATTCATGACGAATGAGAGTTGTGGGTGAGCCCATAAATTTAAGCTTTGTCGGCTTTGTATTTTGCAATCTGGTCTCCAGATTATCCGCGAATTTAACAATATTCCATTAGTTAGTCCACTGGACATGGAATCTCGTTTCTTTTCCCCAAATCTTCACTCACGTCTCACCTGTTTTCGCAGGGGATTATAAACGTTTCTTCTTTTATTAAATTAGGCCTATTATATTCGCATTCTTTACTGTGGTAAAGTAGAAAAAAATGCTGTAGGACAGATAGTCTAACTTTTTTACTTGCACGTCAAATTTTTTTAACACAGTTTTTGCTTGTTATTAGATTTGGTAAGGTGAGTCAAGTTTTTTTGTAAAGCGCGTTTCACACATGCGGGTGATTTTAGTTTCACTTCTCTGGCAGCACAAAATCAAACAGCCTAAATGTCTTGCCCTTGTGGAAGTTAAAATTTGCTGTTTAGACCTTTTACAGCAAGAAGAAACAAAGATATTAGAAAAGAGATGGTCATCTTTCCTGCTCGTATCCTACATCCCTCTCAAAGCGCAGAGCGGTAGGCTTAGGCTATATCACGCATCTTTGTGTGGAAATAAAAAAAAAGACTTTATTAAATTATTTAAGTTATTTATTTCAATGCATTAGTGTTTTGTTTCATTGACAGAAGTGCTCAAATAAATACGCATGTCTGTTACGAAATGGATGTTTGAGCCTTGTTTATTTATTTATTTTTCAATTTCTCTACGAAGCTTTGAATAATCTGTGATGATTACTACCAAAGCTTCGAAGCTCAAAAAGAAAAATGGTATTCGGACTAGCCCTACAGATTTTAAACAGTTAATTTGTCCGAGACACCTACTACACTTAATAGCACCAGCTAGATTGTCCAAAAGGTAGTTCAGCAGTCGCCGGGTGCCATCTGGCTCCTGGTAGAGGCTCATAATCTCTTGAGTGAGTGGATTGCCTGCAGAAACACATACAAACAGTCAGTAGGAAACATTCACTACAAAGTGATGATCTCAAGATGTTGCAATCTCCAGAACAATGACACTCACCTTTCAACCCCAGTGTTTGTAATTGAAACAGTTTCCCCAATTCAAAAGGCAGAACCCGCAACTGGTTGTTATTTAAAAGGAGTTCCCTGTGGAAAACACAAAAAGAATGTTAAAGACCAATAAACTATCAGCTATGCGCTTAATGCTAGATCAAATACACAATGACAATAAGAACTTCTGAATAAAAGAATCATTGATAAGACTTTACAATAAGGTCAAATTTGTTAACATTAATGAAATAACTTACATTGAAAAATATTTGAATATTTATTTTTTAATAACTGATACTCAAATTCACTATTAACATTTATAGCCTTGAGATTAGACCTGGAAATCACAATTTAAACTTTCCTGGCATTCCCATGACTGTGGAAACCGTGTTAGGAGTGATCTAGTTTCATCAAGTGCGGTCACAAGAACGTTTTTCCTCTGTATTGCAAATACATTAAATGGAACTAATGATCCACGGACAGAATAACACAGCTATTGCTCCAAGTAGTTCACCTGAGAGACACCATGTTGCCAAGCTCTGCTGGCAGGCTCCTGATTTTATTGGACGACAGGTCCAAGAACACAAGGTTGTGCAGCTTGGCAATTTCAGGTGGGACACGTGACAGGGAGTTGTCACCGAGGTGCAAAGCAGTGAGGTGTGTGAGTGACCAAAGGCCCGAGCTGAGACTCCGAACATTACCTGAGACAGAAACAGATACAAATACTAATTAAAAGATCTCTCTTTAATTGGTTTCATTCATTTACATTGTAGAAGTGATCTGAAGTTAGTTAATCTAATATCAATCAGAGGATTTAATTCAAGACACATACCAGTTATTTCAAGCCCATCCCAAATGGATTTTTTCCCACTGTTTGCCTCCTCACTGGACATGATAGTGTACATTCGCCTGGAATCAAGCGGGTCATATTTCTCCTTGGGCATCCCTAGAGCACTGTGTGGGACAAATACATAATCAGATTTATATAACAAGAAAAAAATTATGCCATCTTAAAGCCTATTATTTTATTTACGGTATATATATATATATATATATATATATATATATATATATATATATATATATATACACACACACACAACTTGTCTGTACATTTAATTAGACTTTAAAGGCTATATGAAATAAGATTAGATAATGAATTCAATAATTCAGATAATAACGTTCTGAAAACTTTATGAGCTGCCGATCTAGACTACATCATTTGACAGCAGCCCAAAAGCTCAAAAGATTAAGCACAGTCCTTTGTTTTCCACAAATCTTCGTCTTACCTTTGTTTAGGTAATAATTAAAAAGTAACGTTAATAAATAAACAGGCAGCTAAATTACATCGCTAACTGTCAAAACAGACGCAACTTGTCAACAACTAGGCTAACGTTAGCTCCACAAGAACAAAACACACCTGTTACGCACGCTACAACACTAATTAGATTAGCAACATGTATAATAATATTTAATCGACATAATTAACTTAGACAAGTTGGTGCATGTCAAAGAAGACAAAATGAAGACAAGCAACAAAGAACGCAAGCTAACAAACAACTAAGTTAACGTTAGCTCGATGCAATGTTAATGCCCCAATTAAACTAATCATTATTTCAAAACGCAGCTTCCACAGAGTGACATAACATTAAATATCATGTTAATCACACACGTTTAAAGTAAGCATCCAATGCCTCTATTTAAAAACATACAAACAAACATTTTACCACAGCTAACCTGGTTTGCTATCAGCATTAGCCACAGGCTAACGTTACTTAAGGTTCAACACTCTAAAATATATATACATTTCTCTAACATGTGTTAAATAAACTGATATTTAGGAAATACTGTGCATATTTGTTTGTTAAAAATAATGACACTTTTATCAAAATATATTACCTTTATATGAACAAAGAGTAGCTAAATAGTGTCATGTTAGCTAATATATAGCTAACTTGGAAACAAGCCCAAACCGGGACTCTGAGCAGCAAATCTTTGCTAATTAATTCCAGAATTACCTCCAATAGCATACCAACTCCTGAAGTCAGTTGTTTGTCTCACTGAGGCTTTAATTCATTCGTTCGTGTCGGCTGTGCAGCTACGGGAAGCAGCGCAGCATCATGGCGGAGGATTTTTGTGCTGCTCTCCAAAACAAGGGTCCATATCATGCTGTTCATGTCTCAAGTCTCTCAAACCCTATGAACTGCCTACCTAGAACGCACCTGTGGTGCTCAAACATGCTGTCTAGGACTAGGTATGATGCTCAATAGCATTTGAGAGTCATTCTACCATTTAATTTGTAATGTCGTCTAGTGTTTTGGAAACATGTTTTAAAACCAAACTGAAATTTGCATGACGGATTTTCCCATTTTACAAAACATAATTTGTCGGGAATGTGCAGGAAATGATGGTGACGCAGCTTTGTGCAATCATTTTTACATTAAAAGAATAATTCATAAAAACATTTACTTACTGTTAACACGAGAGAGAATAAATTATGATCTGGGTAGCCAGAATTTGGGAAAACTATTCCTTTTCGCACACAAAACCATATAAAGTTGTTATTATTTTATGCCTGCTATTGAAAAGTATAGTAATAACAATATGTATTATATACTCTTGTTTGGTATGCGTAGTGAAACAAATTGTATTAAAATAAATGTATTTTTTTTAAAAAGCAAAGTTATTATAGTTTAATGACTTCAAGTAATCGGATTTACATTTAGTAAATCCTGCATTTCCATGAGGACAGCATTACTAGAGCTTCGAGCACAAGGCATAATTCTAATTTCTACTCATAGATTTTTATCCATTTTGCCTAATATTTTCAACAGAATGCTTAGAATCTTTTGAAACATGACCTTATATACCCCGATAATTAGCGCTTGTGGCTATATTTATTATTATTATTTGCTCTTGGCTGGTATGTGTAAAGAGCAAAGACTCAAATTGTATAAAAAATAGATTTATTTAAAAAAAAACTGTCAAACAAAGTAATTAAAAGGTTTAATGATTTGAAGTAACACTGGACATGTCAGTAATGTGTTCTTGTAGTTGGCGTAGTAATTCCTGCATTTCCATGGGGAGAGCGTGGCCGATGTCATCCGTTGCTCGTGACAGGAAGGCGTCTGTTGCCTCTTGCACTGCCGAGCATTTCACCTGATCATCTCGTGTCCAAATCGGAGCATGCATCCTATCAAAGCGCTTTGTGATGGGAGAGCGTAGGTGGCCTGGGGAACAAAGATTGAAAGAAGGGTAAAGAGAAAAACTATTATGATCACCTTGTTTTATCACTTAAAATTTCTTGCAAATTCTTTTTTATTTGCCTTATTATGTACAAGCTTAAAAGAGCTGTGATAGCACTAGTTTGTCACCTGTCACCACTTCTTCATAGCTGAGCATCAACATCCACAGAAGCTGAAGAAGTTCATCCCATTTTCTCCATTTCTCAGCTCCATCCTGTCACACCATGCAAGGAGATCATATCAGTTCAGCTGTTATGCAGAATAACGATGCAAAATGTTAATCTGGAATAAAACACTGTAATGATCTTTTACTGAGGGTTCTGAAGTCAGTGTGGAGCTCTTAAGGTAGTGTAGCAGCAAGCTTAGAGACACGGGCAAGCGTGTCTTCTGAGAACAAGCCTCATCCAGCAGCAGCTTCAACAACTTGCATCTCAGCAGCTTGCTCTCCAGAGTACTCAACAATAAGAGTCTAAAACAATACAAAGGGCAGCAAAAACTCAACATTCAAAAAAGCTCTGTGCAACCTCTAATTATATTGATTATCTTTTTTTTATTGTTCACCTTATCTTCCTGCAAGTACACATTCTGTTAATACAACTGAAGAGCTCTTCTGAAAGTTTGTCTGAATTGTAGGTGGGGTCCTTGTCCACCTCTAGGGCCAATGTTAACATCCTCTGAAGAGATAATACAATCCTGTAACAAAGAAAGTAAATGTTTCTCTTTTGCAAAGAAAAGAAGGAAAGTACAATCCAAACTGTTTTCCGTTGACCGTTGTTGTATAGCAAAATATCTTTCCCTAAGGATGTGTTACTTTATACTACTGTTCAAAATTTGGGGTCTGTATGATTTTCTGTTGTCAATTTAAAATAGCTGTTTTCTTTTTTAATATTTTTAATTGTAATTTATTTCAAGCTGAATTTTCAGCAGACAATACTCTTGAGTCTTCAGTGTCACATCTTTAGAAATCATTCTGATTTGCTGATTTACTGCTCAAGAAACTTTTCTTATTATTATCCATGTTGAAACCAGTTGTGCTGCTTCATATGTGTCAATGTGATACATTTTTATTCAGGATTTTTTGATAAATATAAAATTCAAGATGACAAAAAAAAATGTAATTAGATTTTTTTAAGATTATAAGTGTCTTTCTTGTCACTTTTGATCCATTTAATGCATCCCAGCTGAATAGAAGTATTAATTTCATTTTTAAAAAATCTTACTGACCCCAAATATTTGAACATTAGTGTATAATGATAACAAAATGACTTTATACACTTTATATACTTAAGACAGTTGTCCTCTTTCTTCGGATATTCCACATCTTTTGAGTTGTTCACGGACTCCTTAGCAGCATTAATCATCCAATTGATTAGATCCCTAAGAACAAGAATTACATAATTGCACACATAATATAATATGACAGTTCATTATTTATTACTGTATGCAGTCAAGTAAAGCTGATAGCAAAAATTGGGGCTTAAACTCACCTGACTTGCCCAAATGTTTCAGGGCCACATGAAAACATCTTCTTTGCAACAGAGTGTTGAAGACATTGAGTCCTGAGTTTAAAATGAAAGTCATCTTCTAAAACCTGCAACACATATTGCAGGAGCATGTACTGGACTATCGTCCGCAACCTCCTAGTGTCCTCCTTAAGACAGGAAGAATTAAGAGTGGAACAATTAAGAAAATTAGAGCATTACTTATAAATGTAAGTAGTAAAATTTGCTAAAAAGTACCTACCTGATCATTCATAGCCGTCTTCATCAGCTCCCAATCCCATGGGACTGTAGAAGCATCCACAGGGTGGTATCTGAACATACAAAACAAACATGAATAGTACGTTTAACACCTGAAATTTTTTTTGGGGGGGAGGGAGGGGATATTTCCATTTTCATTGAATAGGAAGGGCAGGTAGGATCACATGTTGGAGCACATACACTACCTACCAGGGTACATCTCTGACTTATGACTTTTTCATGAAAATGTAAAATGTTCAGTTAGAATAGTTTCACAAAACTGTTTTAAATGGGGGAAAAAACTCAAAGTAGTTGCAGATGTGATCCCACTTACCTCTGAGTCTTCATCAATAGATTATAGGCCTCTACGACTAGGACATCGGTGCTCTGTGGGTCCAAGAAAATTCCTCTGAGCAAATGTTCCGTAATATCCACCGGTGGGTAAAACCGAGGCTGAATAAAGTCAGAGAGCAGCTGAAGAGTGCCCTCTGGGTAATTCTCCTCAATAGTGCTGTAAACCAAACTAAGGCTCTGTCGGCACAGGGGCTCAGCGGGACCATAGGGTTCACCTTCCTCCTCATCGTCGTCATGCTGTTAAAAACAAAAAGTGACTGACTGAAATGTATTTAGCTTATGAATACTGATTTTCACAAAAGTTTTGGCAAGTTCAGGAGACAAGGGTGTCTGGTTGCGGTCACATTTATCGTTCCTGTAAAATCTGCCATATATAATATAATCAATTTAATATAATATAATGCAGTCTGATTAAACCCACAAACCCTCATTTCATATGAAATTACAAATGAATGTGAATTGATTTGAATATGAGGGAAGTCAAAATGCGACTGAAATTTTATTGCGGTTTTCTAAAATAATTGTGATTAATCAAGAATCTTGAGGCCTTAAATGTGATTTAAGATTTACAGTACATACAGAATAAAAATATCAACAATATCATTATTTTGCCTATTGAATGTCAAAACATCTTACCATCTGTGGAACCATTCCACCCATGCACTGACTTAATTTTCTGTACTGAGCCAGACAAATATGTTGTCCATCTTGGGAGTTGTTTTCAGAGAGATCTGAAACCACATTATCTGGCACATTTTCATTGTCGTCATCGCTGCTTGTCACCCAAAGTCTGATGGAAGGGCTTTGTGGGGATACTGCATCTAAATCATGTCTCCTTAGCTCTGCTCTCTTTGAAAAGATTGGCGGGGAGGGCTGCGAAAGGAGGAGGCTGTAGGTGCTACTTGGTGAGCTCAGCGTAGACAGATCAGGGGAATGTGCCGCTGTGTCGCTGGCAAGAATCTCTGTGGATGTCGGACTGCAGGGTTTACTCTGGATAGATCTAAGTTCAAGGCTCCAGTGGGGCGAGGCCCTAGATGAGGTAGGCATGGAAGGGGAAGAAGGTTCTGGTCGAACCAGAGTATGTAGGCCCTCATTTACGCAGATATTCATCGTTTCACCATTATCATTCGAAGAAAGTGCATTGGACGTTGATGCAGTATAAGTATCAGAAGGAAGCTCAAAGGTTTGAGGTGATAGTTGACTGTTGTATGTTGTAAATGGCTGATCCTTATCTTCAGATTTATTGGATGAGTCAGAAAATATATAAGCATCTACCTCACTCGGACAATAATATGGACTGTCAAGACTGTAAGAAGAACGAACACTGCCTTCCCATTTCTGTGAGGAGTCAACATTTTCTTTGTTTTCTTGGTCTGAGTCTAGGCCTATGCTGCAGACAGCTGGTGTACTAAGCTGTGTGTCTTTAGTGTTCTGCGATATATCTGCAGTAGAGTTCTTTAATACTTCAGATACATTTTTGAAATAATTTTTACTTGTATCATCAGAGCTGCAAAGTTCCAAAAACTTGTCCCAGCTCAACAGCTCACACGACAAGCTTGAATTACAATTTGTGTACTCATGCAAATGATTTTCTGTTCTTTGGTGTACGTCTGTGAAAGCATTCTCCTGAGTGAGTGACTTAGAGACGACAGACTGTACATTGTTCCCCACAAAGCACCCTGAATTAGCTACATCTTTTCCAACACTTGTTTGAGATTGTGATTCTAGAGGTTTTCCAAAAGATGCCAGTGTTACATGCACTTTCTTGTCTTTTCTTTCTACTGACTGCAGAGTCTGTGACGGATTCTGAAGCTGGACGTCGCCATCATCAGGAGGGTCGTCTTCACTTAAATCTATAAATTCTAAGGAGGAGCAAGTATCTCTTCTTGAGCATCTTTGCCTTGGATGGGTTAACTTGTGGTCTGTGATATCAATGAGGACCTGAGACAAACAAACAATGAAGAAAGTAGGAGAAATATAGTGGTAATTGATTGGACTTTTCAATGGCTTACCAGTTACCACCATTTGATAACAACAGAAAAGGGCCAGTTGTATATAAACATAGTCAACTAGTATGACCAACTAGCGGTTAGTCAAGGGGGGAATCAGGCTTACTTAGACCAATCTACGTTTTTATGTAACTGACTTAAAACAGTTCTGAACAATCAGAACTGATGATTGACTTGTGATGATTGACTTGTAAGACTAGTCTTAGCCGTTTATGCGACCAGCCCCAGGTGGCTAATGGCCGGTATGTAATAGATAGCATATAGACAGTTGATTACCATCACAAAATAACACTGAAAGAGAAAGGGTTAGGGGTAAATCCCGTTAACACCATAACTATATTAGCATTCACACACCAACACAGAATATTGTTTTGTTTATAATAGCTAAGCGTTGTCAGCCCTATGCTAAATGGCTGTCAATGTTTTTATCCGTTATTTAGCTGGGGGAAAATCGTTGTTAAAATGTGTATCTGTGGCGCTATAGTTGTTATTAAAGCTATAATATGCCGTTATAATTGTGCTGTTCTTTAACATCTGAAACGATTTTTTAAAACAATATCTTTATCGTTATAGTTATCGTCCTTGTTGAAAATGGGCCTTTATCCAACTTAGTATAAGTTACTCCTACAAACAAATAAATACATGGCTATATATTTATTAAAGTTTAAATAGTTTTATTAGCTTGCACAGAAGGTGGGGCGGAAGATCATGATCTGCACAGCTGCCCCTCCCCCAAAACGGCCATTGTCCAATCACACATCATAGCAACCGTTACTATGTGAGCAGGTCCGTCAAGCATTCCAAGCAAGCTGGTGAAGCGGTGCGCCCACGGCGTTTGTAAACCGGACACTAGATAAGTTCCCCCCGAGAGATTGTCTGGAGGAGTTGTGTTCTTTCCATTCCCAAAGCCGAAAACACAACGTGAGCGGTGCCTACAGTGGATAAAACAGTGTGGACGGCCCCACTCCCAGTTAACTTACATGTGTCGAACATGGTTAACTCGCATGCAGCGTGCGTGAGACTGAGACACTGAGATTAACGTTATTCAAAGCAACATGGAGAAAGCAGATCAAGAGGATCCACAAAGGAAGTATGTTTTCTAAAGGGTTGTTGTTAACATTATATTTTCGGGGGGAAATGAGCAGCAGTCACTAGCAGTGCAGACTACACTAGCAGCACTAGCAGACCCCCGTAGAGGAGTGCACGCTCGCAATGGGGAACGCATGAAGCTTAACGTTACTTGACAACATCAGTTCATCAATATCGTAACGAATAGAAAGAACTTTAAATAATGTATGGTTATCTGCATCTTTCCGTCTCTTATGTATAGTTACTTTTTAAACACGAAAATCGCATTCAGCATGACACGCAACGCAAGCGGTTGCCGTGGTAATGAACAAGCTTGTTAAACGAATGTATAATCCTGTATCTGAGGCAAAATTACTAAATATGCAGCGCGAGTTATATATTTATAACTCCAAACAATTAGCAACTGAACCAGCTCATAAAATCTTCTTGAAGGCTGTGCTGGTTGCATTTGAGGTAACTTAACTTACAGGTCATGGGGTTTCTCAGACTTCGCTTGAGACCGCTAAGCATTAGCCTCGATAGTAGTCGTGTCTCCTTCATTGTGTATTTTTATAAACTTAAATTGAATATATCCCTCCACTGCATACTGTAACCATTTTTGCCTCGATCTGGAGGATATCGCGGAGGTATTGCTCAAAAAAAGGTCACTGACACGCACGGGTATACCTATTCCCGTCATGGCAATCTGTCGCGCTGGTCGTGTTCGACCATTTGTTTGACGGACGTAGCAACAGTAACTAAGGGGGGCGGGGCTCGGCGAAAGGCTAATTGAGCAACGTTTGACCAATCAGAATCACTTATTCCAAAGAACCGCGAAATAAACAGCAAATGATATGTACAATAAGTTACACGCAAACTGTTTCACACAATACTCGAAATTTACTAAACATATTCACCAAATATGGTATTTATATAACAAAAGGGCAATGGCAAATATCAGCCGATTTGAATATAACTTTATAGAAATGCCTTGATATCGGAATAATGAAATGTTGAAATCTAATATATATATATATATAATACAAATTATATGTATTTAGTTTTATTTTGCACTTGAAGGTTGTTGTGTTCTGCATACACGGTGACGTCATTTGCGCCCGTACCAACGTAGCTGCAGCCCAATCCGCGCGCTACGTATAAAAAGCGAAAAGCACGTGCGGTTGAAAACAAGTGTAAATTTACGCACGTCCTGAACAAATCTCATATTTGCATGTGTAATCCACATGAAAGATAGTGTTCTGCGTAGAAATCGACAAAAGCCCAAGCGGACAAAACCAAGCAAGACATTGAGACTCTGACAAAGACAAACTGCAAATAGTAAACTTACAGGTGTGACTGGGAGCCATTCTGTTCGGATGAACGGAACTCCATCTAATTTGTCTTCTTTGTAACTACTTATAACCTCTAAATCAGAGTCGTCGTCGCTGCCCGAGCTGACACAAATAATATCCTCCATAATTCTGCCTCACCCTGTTCCATCAGTCATGTTTGTGCCGACAGATGTCTTACAACAAAAAATAGTAGGTCCAGGAGAGAGCATGAATAGTGCACTAAGAGTTGATAGTTACTGTTGTCAAACAAACCTCCACAAAATCAAAGAAGTCACGCAGGTTAAAGTCAATATACTGTCACCTAAATGTTTTGGTTTCACTATAGCGGGATTTGATGGAGGAGGAACTTCCGCAAGTGTCGGTAATCCGGAAGTGTGTTTGGATTAGTGGATTTACGGACCGGAATGATTTATTTATACTTGTCTGTATCGGTATGCTTTTAGTTGCGCTGTACACAACTTAGATACCCGTTTGTCACATTCCATATGTTAATGAAATTCCAACGTCATAGAATGTAGTGTAAGCTATCATGCAGTTTGACCTGAGCAGTGAGCACATATTGCTTTAATCTCGCCTCAAAGAGAGGCGGGGATGTAGCTCAGTGGTAGAGCGCATGCTTTGCATGTATGAGGCCCCGGGTTCAATCCCCGGCATCTCCACTTTTTCCACTTTCTTGTTGTCTAGAATACAACTTGGACTGTTGTCAAAGTCGCGTAATTTTAAATAACGGATTTTTAAACGCAAATATTATAAAAGGTCATTTATTCCTGTGATGGCAAAGCTGATTTTTAAGTAGCCATTTACTCCATCTTCAGAGTCACATAAACCTCTTTTATTCTAATATGTTGATTTGAATCTCGAGAAACATTTTACTATCCAATTATTTATTATGTTTATGTCCAATTGGTTAAAAACTTTTTGCTGCTAAATATTTTTGTGAAAACCTTGATAGACTAAGATTCAAAAGTTTGGGGTAGGCCTAGCCCAATAAGATTAAAGATAATAAGATAAAAAAAGAATTTTAAATGAGTAAAAAATTCAGCTTTGCCATCACATTAATACATACACACACGAGAAACTCAAAATTAGAATATCGTGCAAAAGTTTCTTTCAGTAATTCAACTTGTGAAATTTCAAAGTAATTTCAAAATGTGAAAGTAATATATTATTTAGACTCATTACATGCAAAGTGAGATATTTCAAGCCTTTATTTGTTATAATTTTGATGATTATGGCTTACAGCTTATTAAAAACCCCAAATTCAAATTCAAAATCTCAGAAAATTAGAATACATGAAATCAATAAAAAAAAGGATTTAAAATACAGAAATGTCAGCCCTCTGAAAAGTATAATCATGCATATGTACTCAGTACTTGGTTTGGGCCCCTTTTGCATGTATTGCCTCAATGCGGCATGGCATGGATGCTATCAGCGTGTGGCACTGCTGAGGTGTTATGAAGACCAGGATGCTTCAATAGTGGCTCTCAGCTCTTCTGCATTGTTCGGTCTAATGTCTTTCATCTTTCTCTTGGCAATGCCCCATAGATTCTCTATGGGGTTCAGTCTAGGCGAGTTTGCTGGCCAATCAAGCAGTAATCATGGTCATTGAACCAGGTTTTGGCAGGTGCCAAGTCCTGCTGGAAAACGAAGTCAGCATCTCCATAAAGCTTGTCTGCTGAAAGAAGCATGAAGTGCTCAAAAATGTCCTGGTAGACGGCTACGTTGATTCTGGACTTTAAAAAGCAGAACAATGCAGAAGAGCTGAAGGCCACTATTGAAGCATCCTGGTTTTCATAACACCTTAGCAGTGCCACATGGCATCCATGCCATGCCGCATTGAGGCAGTAATACATGAAAATGGGGCCCAAACCAAGTACTGAGAGTACATATATGTATGCATAATTATACTTTTCATAGGGCTGACATTTCTGAATTTTAAATCCTTTTTTTATTTTATTTCATGTAATATTCTAATTTTCTGAGAATTTGAATTTGGGGTTTTCATAAGCTGTAAGCCATAATCATCAAAATTATAACAAATAAAGGATTGTAATATCTCACTTTGTCTATATAATATATTAGTTTCACCTTTTAAGTTGAATTACTGAAATAAATGAACTTTAACACGATATTAAATTTTTTTGAGTTTCACCTGTATGTGTATATATAATATATATATAATATAATGTATATATAATATATTTCATAATTTCATACTGTTTTTACTGCGCATAAAATACTTTGTTCAAAAGTTTGTAATAATTACGTTTTTTAATGTTTTTGATATATTTATATCAAACACATACTTTTGCCTAAACAGGAGCATGAGTGACTCACTGGGAGTCTATGTTGTGGTATTAATCAGAGGTGACTATAAAACATTTCCAGTGCCGCCCCTTGTGAGAGCAATGTTGAGGCCCATGTCCTGAGTGCACAATGAATATCTGTATTGCGGAGTTCCTCTAAAGGGATCCCAGTTGTCTTGGAGACAAGGAGTTCACTTGGCCTTTTGTGGCTCTTGATCACTCTCTTTTTGAACACACACATCCATTCACACATAAACTTCCTGCCTTGTGCATCTTTCTAAAAATACGATGAACACATCTGCCCCTCTGGCCTGCACACTTTGACCTGTAGGTCAAAATCATCACTAGGACAAAGCATTAATGCAGCCTTTGCTTATTCCACTCTCTCTCTCTGGAAAGTTGTTTATAAAATAGCTCAAATTACCAGTATAGCCCGTTCCATTTTAAAGCTATCAAAAGCTGCAATATCTTATAAGATCAAGCACTGAGGTGATAAAGTTTCTGGCCCTTTTGACAGGTTATACTCTGAGAAATTTAACCGATCAGGAGGTCAAGTTACACTATAAACATTCAGCACAGGCCTCTATTGCCCATGTATGCTTTTCCAATCCGGATATTCCCCTGGGACTCGCACAGTATTATCCAGCGAAAAAGACAGATAGCCCTTCTGGAAATGTGCTTTCGCTCTTGCTTTCTGCCATGATACACAAACTATAAATTAACCCCTGCACTGAAATCTCAGTTTCATTATGTGCCCCGACAAATGTATACATTTTTTAAATACAGACATTGTAACAAAGAAGTTGTGCATCTCACTCTAGAATGTCGTAGACCAAACAGCAACAATGCATTTAGCTAGATCTGTTCAAATCTTCGTTTTTAATTTTTTTTAATCCTTTCGTTAAGAGGATTTAATCCAGACATATCCACAACTACACACAAGCCCAAAGATAAAGTGTAACCCTAATCCGGCAGTTGACTCAGATCTCACATAAAAGGATCCATATATATGTAAATGTTCATACTGTATTCATTTGTGTTTTATCCATTATTTAATGGCATGTGATGGAATCTATGAGACATTTAAGTTTTAAATATAAAGTATAGGAAATTTGGCAGAGTGGACAAACATGTGCAACTAAGCATGGCTCTAAATCTCCTCACTGGATATAAAGAGGCTTTTTTAAACTGGTATCTTCCAAACACAGAGAGAGAGAGTGAGCAAATGCCGATGCACTTAGCAGGGGTGGGTGGGGACGTTATTGAGTGGGGTATTAGGAGTCCATTGTGCAAGTGCAGAGGCAGAAGGAGAGAGGGGGGGTGGTGGGGGTGTGGAGATGAGAGGAACACATCTGTTCAGGAACAGAGAAGGAGGGCAAGCACGACAGAGCACTCGAGTGCAAAGGGAGAAAGAGAAAGAAGAAGTTGTTGGGACGGTAAGCATGTCCCAATTCTTTCTATTTAGAATGAGATAATGTCTTGCATTAACTTCGACTTTGCTTAAATCTGTAATTGTAACTTTTACTTCGAGTTTGCTCAAACCTGTAATTGTAACTTTTTTGATGTCGTCTGAATATTTTGAGCTTTTAAATTAGATTAAAATTGTTATGGATTCATTGTTATGTCTCATAAATATTTTTTTCTTTATTGTGGCATAAATTATGGCTTTAAATGAATGCTAACTCATATATGCAACCCATCAAGGATTACATGAAGCTAAATCTCTGTCTGAGAATTTCTTACCACACCTTGATCCCTGTCAACAGATTGTGGTAGAGCATGTATAAGTGTAACACTTTTTCATTTTTTCGGAAAATGTTTAGCTTAAGGCTTAGAATCCACACATGCAGAAAACACTTGTAATATACAAATTGGCACAAGACTTTTAAAATATATATTTTTAGCCTTAAGCTTTGAAATATGTTAGCAGTCATTACTTGTCAATTCAGTTTAAGTCAGAAACCGTTAAACTTTAAGTACACAAAGGTTGAGGTTTCTTTCCTATCATTTAGTCTGTATTGTAACAGCAGCATATGTTATGTCCACACTCACACTCACATCACACCACACTCACACTCACACTCACCACTCACACTCACACTCACACTCACACTCACACTCACACTCACACTCACACTCACACTCACACTCACACTCACACTCACACTCACACTCACACTCACCACTCACACTCACACTCACACTCACACACACTCACACACACCACACTCACACCACACACACACACACACACACACACCTGAAACTGTGAGAGATTTTGTGACAAGGTTGAGAGATTGAATTGATCGTAAATGACACACGCGGATGCATTGTGCGATATGTTATTGTATTTATTGAGCATATTTATGCATGTCTCCCTTACTGTCTTTCTGTGACTAAATGTGATTTTATACACATTTACATGGATACATGCGTCTCTGCCCATCGTTTCCCGTCAGTCTCCCGCCCTTTCTTACACTGTCCTCTGTCCTCGTCCCCTGAGACTGGCAGTGTTTTCCCTTAATTCCATTATTCCATAACTCTTCTTTTCCATGCCCCATTCCCCCATCCCTCCTCTACTCTAACAACCCGTCCTCTCCCACATCGTATCATTTCTTTAATGAAATGACACCTGCCAATTTAATTAAAGCCCCACATCCGCTATGCTTGTCGTCTTTTCTTTTAAAATGAAACGCATAAAACCTCTGCAGGCTTTTCATCCTTCACTCTTTGATACTTGCCATCTGCAATTCAATCATGCAGCTTTACAACCAAAACAGTATAAATTATTTTAGGACTGAAAGAGGTCCTAAGTTAAGCAATCCCTTGTAATGAGATTGCACAACTGATTTAATTTACATTCTTTTAGGAAGTTGTTGTTGTCCTTAATAGAACACAATCTTGAATAAGCATTACTAAATTATCTCCAAACTCTACATTTACAGTTCCGGCATCAATCCTACAATTCCTCAACACAAGAGAGGCCATCATCTCAAGTTTCAGCAAAGATGACGTCATTGAAATCACTTGACTGAGGAGGATTGACATTGGGTAACATTGGTATTATGGCGATGTTTTGGACAGCAGTTGTTTTCTACATGTGTGGACGTACAGTGGAAGTTTATGGAACGACTGATAAAGATGTAGTGCCAACCAGTTTGGCAAGAACAGTAACATCTACCGCTTTACCCACTGTCATCCCCACAGAAGATGAGAGCATTAAACTTGTGGTGAGAATGTGTCTTGAACTTATACACGATTCAGTTGGAAAAGATTGGTCTTTGTTGAAATGTTCCATTAAAAATTAACATGAAAATGACCCTATTTTCTTACCCATTTCTTTCTTTTCACTATCCTTAATGTATCTTTCTAGACTTATTGTGCCTTATCCATTGGTGTATGTTTTCCCACATTATTTAATTCAATTCCCATAAATGATTAACAATGCATAATTAGCAATTATGTCAAGTTTGGGGTCATTCATATTTTTTAATGTTTTTAAGTCTCTTTTTCTCACCAAGGCTGCATTTACTGGATGTACAATAAAACAGTAATATTGTGAAAAATTATTAGAATTTTAAAAAATAACACTCTTCTATTTGAATATATATTCCTGTAATGGCAAAGCATCATTACTCAGGCTTCAGTCACATGATCCTTCAGATCTCATTCTAATATGTTGATTTAGTGTTTAAGAAACATTTATTATTATTATCATTAATGATGAACAGTTCTGCCGCTTAATGTTTTTAATCAAAAAAATTCAGTATTATTTTACATAAAAATCTCTTGTAACAAATAGTAAAAGTTTCAGTTTTGACAATATGGGACCTTTAAGTTTTGTTTTCACACCATGTTGTAATTACTGTAATTACGCAATAAAACGTACTTGGTTACTAACGTAACCTCGGTTCTCTCTAGAGAGGGAACGAGTACTGCGTAATATCTTACGCTATGGGGAAAACTCTTTTCCACGAGATATTGAAGCCAAAAATTATCCTTAATTTTTTATTAATGTAAAACAGTTCTGCCGCTTAATGTTTTTAATAAAAAAAATTCAGTATTATTTTACATAAAAATCTCTTGTAACAAATAGTAAAAGTCTTTACTGACCAATTGAATGCATCCTTTTGAAATAAAAGTATTATTTTCTTTCAAAAATGTTTTTTTTTGGCAGGATTGGCTCACGAAGTATGGATACCTCCCACCCCCTGATCCCTCTACAGGTCAGTTACAGGCCTGGACAGCTGTTACTCAAGCAGTGAGGGAAATGCAGAGGTTTGCTGGTTTGGATGACACAGGAGTCTTAGGTATGGACAACACTTTCCCCCACTCTTTTAAAATCTCTTATTTAATGCCTTTAATTCCCTCACCTTCCTGTCACAGATGAAGCGACTGTTCAGTTGATGCAGACACCCCGTTGTTCACTTCCGGATGATGATGATGATGATCAAACCATCCAGCTTTCGGCATTACACGGTGATATGGAAAATCAAAGGATGAAAAGAGCAGTTTCTACCTGGACGAGAAGAAATATCAACTGGAGGTTAGACTGATTATTTTACCAGTTGTGTTTTTCTTCCTGCTTTTTCTACCCTATCTGCCTTAACTTACTTGATAGCTAGTTTACAGTATCACAATAAAGTAAAGACTGTACATACTGACATAAGCATGTGTAAAAAAAAAAATTGTTCTTAGTCCAACTCTCTTATTTCTCAGGTTGCGCTCTTACCCTGCATCTTCTAAACTGTCCCGTGAAATGATTCGCTCCCTTGTGTACTATGCCCTCCGAGTGTGGGCCGATCCAACATTGCTTGAGTTTCATGAGGTTATGGCTATACTTTTTAAAACTCAAATATTAGCACTGTGTTTCTGACCTTAACAATGTTCCTGTTTTATGGGTTCATGTAAATACATGTTGAACTATTTTGAATAGGTGCGAGGACCAGAGGGAGCAGATCTCCAAATAGATTTCTTGCATGGTCCCCATGGAGATGGATATCCCTTTGATGGAGCAGGTGGATCTGTTGGCCATGCCTTCTTTCCATCAGACCCAGACAGGGCAGGTGGAGTTCACCTGGATGCAGAGGAGGAATGGGCTTTCAGAGGTAATTCTGCAAAACACTCATAGATAAGAAATAATGTACAAAGCCAACAGGGTAGATCAGTACATTATCCACTGATATTAATATAATGGCCAATCATTTTCATAATGGCCAAAAATAAAAGCAATCATTTTGCTACAAGCGAATTTAAGCATCACAAACTTATAGTGAGCAAAATGTACAAATATTTTTACCAAATTTGAGATTTGCTAAATAATTTAATTTAACAGTTATTAAATAATTGTTTATAGAGATTAACCTCCCCATCTCACACCTGCTTAAAGGTCCCATGTTGTACAACGTTCTGAAGTTTTATTTTCGGTCTTGATGTCCTTAAGAATTTATTTTTGAGGTATAAGTACCAAAAACCATCTCAATATATTTTTTACAGCTCCTTTCTCAGGAGCTCTGCCAAGAACAGGTCGATTTTGGCCTGTCTACTTAATATTCATGAGCCTCTCTTCTGATTGGCCTGTTGTTTTCTGAGTGACCCACCATTGGTCGGGGTGGAGACTGAAGGCGATGATGACAGAGTAGTTCTGACATCTCGTGAAAAGGCACTACTTTACGCAGGCTGTGTGCATTTGTCTGACTGTTTTGAAACTTACATGGTAGTTACATAGAGCCTAGACCTCTGTTATGAAAAAAGCCAGGTAATTTCAGTTTTGACAATATGGGACCTTTAAGTTTTGTTTTCACACCATGTTGTAATTACTGTAATTACGCAATAAAACATGACGTTTTACTCAGAGCTGAATTATGAATTATGCACTTCTCTAAAGTGGTCATGGTACAGTGGCCACATGGTACAAGTTGGAGCTCTCCGAAAATTCCCATTTTACAAGTTGCAATTTCGAGGTTGTGAACGCTTTTTACAAATCGTAATCTCATAATTACAGTACCTACAACATGGCGTGAACGCACCTTTAATCTAAATGTAAAAATAAGAGGAAATTAGTAATTAAATATCCACAATGAAGTATCCAATATACTTCATTTACATACATATACATATATATATACATATACATATACATATACATATATATATATCCAGTATTGATAATAACTTAAAGGGACATATAATGCCCTTTTAGTCTCGATTTTGTTTTTGGGGTCTACTACAATAGGTTTTCATGCTTGAATGTATAAAAAAAATACCCCTTTTTACATATTTTACTTTGTTGCAGCACCTCTCTTCCTATTCTGTCAGTAACGCTCTGTTTAGTTCCTGTCTCTATATGGCCCTGTCCCAAATGGCACCCTAAAAACTTGCGGTTTTCCTACGAATCCGCACTTTCATGACATAACACCGCTTTGGCTTTCGGGAAGAAGTGTACTGCGGAGCTTGCATCAGTGCGGGCTATGAAAAAATGCACATCTAGGGCGCAAACACCCTTCTGAAACCTAAAATCACAAATGGGACATTCTACGGTCTCATGGACTTAACAAAAATGCGCACGCGGCAGCCATTGTAAGTCCACAAGACCGAAAGTGCATATGAAGTGTGCCATTTGGGACGGGGCATATGAAGCCCCTCCTTCTGAAAAGCTCAATGTGCTCTTAACGTTTACACACAGCAACTGAGGGCACAGATCTGTTCACGGTGCTGGTACACGAGCTTGGTCACGCCCTCGGACTGACCCATTCATCAGCACGGCAATCTGTAATGCGTCCATACTACCAAGGGCCCCTGGGAGACCCACTCCACTTCAGCCTGGGACATCACGACCTTCAACACATCACAGCCCTTTATGGTAACTGTCATTAAACTCCTCGATTGGAATCTCTGTTCGTCAGTTATAGCTCATGGGATTCATGTGAAATCTGAATATCATGTACATGAGACTCAAATAATCTATCCTGCATGTGTGTGTGTGTCCGTTTATGAATTCAGGTAAGAGGGGTGACCATATTCCAACTGACAGGCCTCTTCTTGTGACGGAAGCTCAACTGCGTCATCGACATGGAGGAATACACAGACTCACACACATGTACAGACATCCACACAATCATTTGGACAGGTAAGAGAGGATCAATTAAACTTTTTGAATTGAACAAATCAAAATTGAGCCTATTTACTAATGCATGTTCCTTATTGTCCCTAATGCTGGAATACTACTACAAATATAATATGAAAGGATTGTATTTTGTAGTGTATCTAAAATTAAATTTTAGATTATTGGAGGATGTTTTACAAAATAAAAACACTAGGAAATACACTAAACGACATCATACACAATACACTATACCAGACTTATGAGTATGAGTATGAGTATATGCATGATGCATGGTGCATATGGGCAAAAGTTGTGTGATATATTCCTGCCTTAAAGTAACAACAAGTGAATTTTCCTCTTCGGTCGCCCTACTGGTTGGAAACGAAATTGTCCATTGCCGCTGTCGTAAATAATTTAGCCTACCGTCGCACGCACGCTCGCTGTTTATCCAGCACTGGCTTTAGAATGAACGATATCCACAGACAAGGTAGAGTATGTTACATGATTTCATGAAAGGATGATGCATTGCGACATAAGAAACGAAGAAAAACTAAATAATGACTATTGTAGTGCTTGACGTAAAGCAGTCGAATTTTGTAGTTCTTTTTGTGGTCGGGTTCCTACCCGAACCCCGAAGCTCCGTAGTGCCAGTAAAAGCGATACAGACCCCGTCAGGCGATGGCAGAAGTGCCTTTCACCCTGTTATGACTTGATGAACCACTGATAAGATTTTGGAAACATTATTTTATGGTAAACAATGTTACAAGGTGTTGCTTTAACTAGATACATCACATTACATAACTATATTGTGTTCTGATTCTGAACACTGTTTTATGCTGATTTAAAAGACATGTCTCGAAATTTGAATATTTAAATATCTTGGAAACTTTTCTTAGAAAAATGTTTGTTAGTTTGTTCAAATGTATTTTAAAGTAACACTATGTAGTTTTTCAACCTTCATAATATATTTCCAAGACCCTTGTGATGGTACATCGACTTAAAATAAGTTAAATGACACTTCTACGATAGCCTGACGGGGTCTGTATCGCTTTTACTGGCACTATGTGACTTCGGGTTTCGGGTAGTAACCCCTGCACAAAAAGAAATACAAAACTCGACTGCTTTACATCAAGCGCTACAGTAGTCATTATTTCGTTTTTCTTCGTTTCTGATGTCGCAATACATCATCCTTTCATGAAATCATGTAACATACTCTACCTTGTCTGTGGGCATCGTTCATTCTAAAGCCGGTGCTGGGTAAACAGCGAGCGTGCGTGCGACGGTAGGCTAAATTATTTACGACAGCGGCAATGGACAATTTCGTTTCCAAACAGTAGGGCGACCGAAGAGGAAAATTCACTTGGTGTTACTTTAATGAAGAGAAAAATATTTTGAAATGTCTCACTTTGTCTTAATCAAGTTCTGTGGATCGCTGCAACACCAGTTTTGATGCAGTTGCCAAGATTCGAGGAGAGGTTTTCTTCTTCAAAGGTAGATATTTTAAGTATTTAAATAATTTAGGGCTAATTTATGGAGTTTGGAGTATTAAAAAAGCACTTCCTCGGTTTTCATCTTGTTATTGGTCTACCAGAGACTTTATCCATTCATTTAGTGTCACCATATACAGTAAAAATAATTTATTCTCTTATTCCTCCCTTTTTAAATATCTCCCTTACCCTCTCACATTTTGCAGGGCAGAACATGTGGAGAGTGAGCAGAGGTGGTCTCGTGTCAGTCAGGGCTGTTCCTGTACAGAGACTTTGGTCGGCTCTTCCTTCTTCACTGCCTCCACTGCGAGCGGTTCTGGAGAGACACACAGATCATGCCATCATCTTTATCACTGGTCAGTTTCCCTGCACAATCACATCACAAACCCACATTTCAACCCCACTTGTGTGAGTTAATTTATTTAATTTAAAGAATAAAGATTTATTTTAGTTGGCCTCGGTGCAAAGAATAAAAAGTGCAAATAGCATTAAATCATTTTTACACTAAGTGTAAATATCATTGTACATTATAAAACAGTATGCGATAACAACAACATATTCAGTGTACATGATTCTATTTATTATAATCAAAAATAGATGCTGCCTTTTTGGGACCTTATACTTGTCCCTATATCCCTAAAGCACACCTATTTCCACTTTTCGAATATTTTCTTACATGTCTTTTTAAAATAAATACCTTTCCGAACTGAAATGCTAAATACTCTATACTTACTCTCCATGCCATTGTTCTTGTTACAAGATGGATTTCTTTTGTAATTTGGCCTGGCTCAACCAGACAATGGTGGGCGGAGCCAGTGTAAATAGCTTTTGCCAACAAGATGGGCTATTTGCACAAGTGTCTATTTGTAAATTGACACTTATGTGGCTGATATATCCACATAAAATGAAAAAACGCTTTTTAGATGATTCCTAAACCCCTGCTACTTTTATTCAATACACATGTTTAGGTTCCCAGGTTTGGCTGTTCAAGGATCTGTCACTCCAAGACGGTTTCCCTCAGCCTCTGTCTACTCTGGCTCTGGAGGACTCAGAGGGACTGTGGCAAGGATTGCACTGGGACCCTACTCAGGGTGTGGTGTGGGGGTCTTTGAGAGAGTACGGAGAAAGCCCAGAGGAAAGTAAAGTCTGGAGAGAGCTTACTGAAGGAGGAGTGAATGGAATCATCACTGAGAACGATGACGAGAGAGAAAGGGCTGGAGACTTCAAGGGTGTGTTGCTTTTAGAATATTTATAGGCCTACAATAATACAGCATTGCATGTGGAGGTATGTGTAACAATGTTTCACAGCACTTCTGACTTTTTTTATCCTCTACGTCAATCAGGTTCGACCTACGTTTTCAAAGGCAAATCCTATTGGAAATTTACTCACCCAGGCTCAGCCCCTGAAGAAGGATACCCCCGACTTCTGGCCACCGATTGGTTGGACTGCCCTCAGCCGTCCTCTTACAGCCCCGGTGACATCTCTTTGATCTCCCACTATGGTCAACGGGAGCTTCGTGAGCAGGAAGGGCAAAGAATAATCGACCAGATCCGGCACAAAGACAAAACAAGAGATAAACCTCATAGCTGGGACTGTCCATGTCTAAACAGTGCAGTGACTCAAACTGGACCTATTTTACTTCTGCCTATTTTATTTCTGATCACTGTGATTTGTTAACCGTCACTTTCATTTTTTTCCACTTTCAAGTTCACAATCATACCCAAAAATGACTTATTTTCCTTGACTTTTAATCTCTGACCAAAGGAAGACATGTAGAAATAGTTGGCAAGATGAGTTCTAAGAACCATCAAAGGGAGTTGTTCTGTTGTTGTTTGTATGTACAATAACTCCTAACCGAAACGCTGGTCTTATTTCTCTGGTAATTCCAGTGTCAGTTGCTAAACCTCCTTAGAAGGATCAAGTTAGGTTAGTTACTGCCGCACGAGCACAGTCTTGGTCATATTATCAACCAAAAAGGTAAAAAACAAACATCAACAAAATGCCTGACGTTAATCATTTACAGTTCAGAGTCTGTCAGTTCACTAAAGCTTGTAAAGGAGGCAAATAAACAATACTATTCGCCTCCTTAATAAGATTTGGATTTCAAAAGCATAATGATATTATACATATTTTGATCATGAAGATGCAGAGAGCATCCATTGGGTTCCAAAATATGATTTGTTCATGATTTCTTCTTATTAAAAGAGTGTGAGAATTTAGATTAAAGATAAAGTGCAAAGAAAAATGAATGTCATACTACTGGTAAATACAGATATACTTTTAAAAAATAATTTATTAATGTGGAATGGATGATCAAATAATGATATAAAAAAAAAAAAATCACAATACAAATATGTACATTTGTTTTATATTATAAATATCACATTTCATGTAAAAATTCTTTATTCTTTTTCTTTATTTATTTTATGTACCCAAAAACTATGGCAATAAAAAGAGAAATAGGAGCATTATTTTTATTAAATACTGGCATGTTCTGTTACCTCAGGAATTTCCCACTTTAATCATTTCGGTTTACTGGCGCTATAGCATCACAAACAACTGTTGCGTCACTTCAGAAAAACCAGACGATAATGTGTGATAAGCAGTTCTATTTAAAGTACTTGTTCCCCAGGTGATGCAGCATATCTTTCTAAAATCATATTTCTGAGGTTCTATAATGTCATCTTTGGTGGTTTTGACTGCTTTTCTGGGGCTGTTTAGTTTAAATCAGGCCACTATGCCAGGCTGTAAGGAGCTCATAACGCCACTAACCCTGGAGGAAGACTCTAATATTGTAAGTGAATTATTAATATGTTTTAAAGCAAGTATTCTTTCAAAGTAAACTACATCAGCTTATATAGGACAATAAGGCACTTACATTTCACAGCTTCTATTTTCTTCCAAACAGATCATGGGGAAATGGATCTTCCTTGAAGGCATAGCTGATCACCACTTCTTTACAGATATGTTGAAGACTGTGAACAGCTCATGGGTGGAATTTAGCACTCTTGCAAACACGTCATCTCTCAGTCAAGGGAACATGCTGTAAGATTGTCCTGTTTTTAACATGTTTTGCTGTATTGAATACATTTCATCATGACCAGTATTCTGAATCAGATCGCTCTCCCTCTCAGGAAAGGAAAGTGTGAGTTTAGCACCATCAACACAGTTCTTAAAGACAGTACCTTTTATGCCAATGGTAAGTTAACAAAAGCGTATTAATTTCAGTCCAAACTCATGAGTTCCGAGCATTAAGGAATGTTATATTGTTGTTTGATCCACAGAGACTGACACAATATCAGAGGGAAAATTCTTGCCATCCTGTCCAGAGTGTCTCACCATGAGCTTCGTCAGCCAATTCAAAAATGAGACCATAAAAACGCTGTACTTTTTCAGTAAGTCACAAAATCCATATAGATGTAGACATTACATAAGGTTAAAGTAGTAATGCATTTCATGACAAACTGTGTGTGATGTTTCCCTCCTTGCAGAGAGAGAGAGCAACCCAACCGAGTCTGACATGGACATGTACTGGAAGCAAGCTGAGTGTCTTGGTTTCAAAAGAGAAGTCCAGTACTCCTATGATGGTGTAACAGGTCAGTTTGGGTTTCAAGCACTTGTAGTTTTCATTGAAAGCCACAGCTTTTAGTTCTGATGTAGAGAAATTAGATTAGAGATTTAACATCACTCCTTGCATACTAAATCTGCATAAAACATTCAGTTTAATTTTAACTCATGATACAGAAGTTACAGATAAAGCTCACAAAATCTTTCACGAACATGTCAAGGTCATAATTTAACTCCCAAATCTAAAAGAAATCTTAATGAATTGATATGCAATTATTTACATTTTCTTTTCTTTAAATGTAGCTTTTTTTCTTTCTTCTCTCACTGCAGAATTCTGTGTCAAAGTACAGCCCATCTGACAAGAAGCCAAGTTTGGACAAATCAGATCAATAATACATGTGTGTTTTTTTGTTTGTTTTTTGCTGCACAAAATAAATAAAAATGTAAGAACCACTATTACAAAAAGAACAATGCATCTCTGTTATTCATCTTGGTGTGTAGGCTATTTTTAATAAACCGTGATAAAAACTAAAATAAAAAAAGTAACATTCGTACCTCATAAAACTTAATCAGAGAAAATATACATAAATGTGACTCTGTGGGTAAGTATATTTTGGGATTGTCCTTCTTTCTAAAGACTCATGGTCTTTCTGACAAGGGCATGCCCACAGTTTTATGCACTCAATTGATTCCAATTCACAGAACCTGTTGCATCACTTCAGAAAAGTACTATGTTACGTAGCAGGCATGTTAGAGAAACAGACCTTCTGTGCAAGTATAAAATACAGAAGATGCTTTCCAGGTAAAACTAACATGCTCATGATAAGAAGAAGAATTAGAAGAATATTGATATGAGTTTTGATTAAATCATTTAACACATCTGGTCTTGCATTTGGATACAAAAAGTGCCTGAAGCTGCGAGAGCTACATTTACACCTCAAAGCAAATCAATGAAACTAAAAAGTAACCAGGTTCACGTTTTCAGTGTTTTTAGAGACTACCATCAATTTTGGGTGCAAATAATTAGTAACCAAATGACTGTAGCCTACTTTAATTTTCCTGTAACTCTTTAACTGTACTCTTAATTGTTATCTTTAACAGTTACTTCTTGCATTATATTGTATAGACTATACAATGATTTCTTACATCAAAATTTTATGTGGCAAAGTATGTTTTAAGGTAACCTTCTCCCTTTCACACGGTGACCAGTTCAAGAATAATTTATGCAATTGTATGTCGATTATTTGAAAGAATCCTTGCATTGTTCAACTGGTCGACGGCATTTAGAGCAATCTAATACTTTTTAAAGATAGTAACTACAGTAATCTAATGACACTGTTAAAGGTCTAATTAGTAGCTAATGAATTACTATTTTAGAGTAATTTACCCAACACTGACTACCATACATCACTAGGTGTCACTTTCCCCCCATATAATCCTCCATCCATGGAATCCGAAATCTCCAGGTCACTCCTATAAATGTCCAAACTGTCGCCAATAGCCTTACAATAAATCTTACAAACAGACCAGTCAGACTGGAAGTCCAGTAGACCACCCTGAAGAACAGCTTTAGAGACTTATAAACCATCTTTAAACCAACTTGTCTGAGGCATGTCTGACTGTGACTGGAAAAATCATTATTTCTGGTTCTTAGTTAGGTAAATCATAATATTATTTAAATTAATAATTTAACAAGTAAAATGCCCATATTTCTCTATTTATGTATGGTAACAAAACTCTTAGGTCTTGACATTTATTTACTACACAGTAGGCTATACGGGATCGTTATAATTGTAGTTGTTTTACTACTTTAAATTAAAGCAGATACACGTAATATTCCAATATCAAAATCTAATACAGGCAGAGGCGTTTAAACGAAATAGGTTAAAATTAACAGTAGGCTACTAGCAGCGTCCTCATATGCATCGACTGGATGAATATTCATGAGCTGAACAGGTGGAGGATGGCGCCGCGGCGGTTTAAAAGGTGTGAGCGGATTATTTTTTAACTTAGTTCCTCGTGCAATACCATGTCATCCAGCTCGTTTTGCGACAATGAATGTAGCTGGCCCGTTTTGGACAAAGTAGGAGTACTTTTAAAATGACTTTAGTGAAATGCTGAACATTATTCCAGTTCAACCAGACGTTACGGGGAAGAAACGGCAGCTAACCTTTTCTTAGTGGTATTGAGGTTTTTGCCTTCCTCAGAGCGTACGAGTAGTGTTGCTGTATTCCCGAGGATGAGATGAGGCCCTGTCATGGAAAACTTGTCTTCCTCGCGGGGTTTGTACTATGTGTGGTGACGTTAACCTCCTGGCACACATCAACGTCAGGTGAGTGGCATCATCTTATAATGAGCCTGTGTGGATGGCCTCAAAATTATTCGGATTATATTAGTAATTTGTATTAACATTTTTTTTAGGGGGGGGGGCTAGCCTATATGTTTGTCAATTTCTCTGAATTGACAGTCTGGTGTAAATCAATGCCAATGATAGGCTACCGTAATTTATAGTATTTTTTGAGAGATGGAAACCTTATAGATATATAAGATAGATATAGATAGATAAGGCTACGTCAACTTTGAAAGTTGTATGAACAGAAATATTGCCTGTAAATTACTTAAAAAAAATTACGATATTTTATATTCATATTTTAATTAATTTGTGGAGTGAGGGTAAAAAAAACAGAAGCAATCTTGGGCTTTTTTAATAAAGAGATATAATCCTGCTCGTTTTAAAGAACCCATAAAGCTAGCATAACTATAGCATAAACATTTGAATAAACTGTGCGGAAGATGTGATCACCCCTGGAGCTATATTCAGACACCACAGCTGAAATAGCTTTTAGGCTACTAAACTTTTACTAATAGCTCTAGTAAGATACACACTTGTTGCCAAATGATGAGTATGAACGTCAGCTTCTACAGCCTACACTAATTTCTTAAAGGGTAGTTCACCCAAAAATGAAAATTACCCCATAATTTACTCACACTCAACAAGTCATCCTTGGTGTATATGACTTTCTTCTTTCAGCCAAACATAATCAGAGTTATGTATATTTTTTAAAATATCCTGGCTCTTCCAAGCTTTATAATGGGACTAAATAGTAGGCATACCTGAGATTTTGAAGCACGGGTGTGCCACCCACAGTGGCAGCTGGCACACCTACAAATAAATGCAGAATTATTTTTTTAAGTCTTGATAAAACATTTTTTCTAAACTTGGCCTATTGTTGTTTACTTACAATTTGTTAATTTATTTATTTAAAATTCTTAATGGTAAAAAAATATTTGCGACTTTCAGACTGACAACCAATCTGCAAACAGCCGCTGACTCTGACGGTAACAAGGTTGTGCTGTTGAGACTCGGGCCTCATGAGGAGAAATGGAAACAAATGAGCGCAGTTCACACAAAGAAATTTAATGAACATACAGCAGTAAAAATTCATGTGGAGTTTTTCTATTTATAACATGATATGATACAGTTAAGCAACATCACACGACCAACAAGTGCTGAATACCATATCACGATTGAAAATGTGTCACTAATTTCAATGACAATTTCAATTTTAAATGACATTTATTTTAATAAACATGTAATTAATATTAAAGGTGCTCTAAGCGATGTCGGGTGACCTCACTTCTTGTTGACGTTTAAAGTATTGTCAAACAAAACAAAGGCTAGCTAGACTCTCCCTCATCTCGCACTAACCCCCCAAACCCCACCCCCAAATCCTTCTTGTCGGTTATTGGCTGGAACAGTTTGTTGTGGTGCGGGTTAGCCCAGTTTGTTTTTGTTGCCGAGCCTGGGGTGTCTGCAGAGACGCGTTTTTTTACAGTGTGTTCAAGGGACAAGCAGCTAGCGGATAGTGAGTAGATGTTTGCTGTCTGTGACAAAATAATGTTTTGGCCTAAAAAACGTGTGACATCGCTGAGAGCAGTGTTTCCCAACCCTGTTCCTGGCGGCACACGAACACTGCGCGTATTCTTTGTCTCCCTAATCAAACACACCTGATTCAACTCATTAGCTCATAATCACATGGGTTAATGAGCTGATGAGTTGAATCAGGTGTGTTTGATTAGGGAGACAAAGAATACGCGCAGTGTTGGTGTGCCGCCAGGAACAGGGTTGGGAAACACTGGCTTAGAGCAGTGGTTCCCAACCCTGTCCTTGCGCCCCCCCAACACTGCACGTATTCTTTTTTCCCTAACCAAACACACCTGATTCAACTCATTAGCTCATAATCACATGGGTTAATGAGCTGATGAGTTGAATCAGGTGTGTTTGATTGGGGAGACAAAGAATGCGTCGCGCAGTGTTGGGGGGGCGCAAGGACAGGGTTGGGAACCACTGGCTTAGAGCACCTATAAGTCACTTACATTTTAGAGACACAATATTGACTGTTTTTGTTTTATTTGAGCAGCGAAAAATAGTTCCAAACAAAGATCACAACAGAACCACAGCACATCTTCACCGGAACACATAACCGCATTGCTGAATGTTTCAGCGTTTTGAATGAATCGGTTGAGTTAAAGATTCAATGACTCACTCATTAAGACGGTGATCTGCCGCCACCTATTGGTGGTTTAGTTTCGTGTTTAAAAGTATAATTCTTTCCAATATTTAATATTTGTATATTCAAAAAATATTTAAAACAATCTCATAACATTATTTAATGTCGTTGTAATTTTTCAATGTCAATTATTTAATTTGATTGGTAGCAGCCATATAGTGTCTTATTATTCTAATTTAATTTTTTGATCAAATTTAAGAATTTAAAATGAAAGATGAAGCATAGCCTATATTTAAAACGATTAAGGAAAAATTCTCTTAAAGGTTAAAATATCATAAATATGCAGATTTAAATATGTCAAAGTTGACTGAACACTGATGAGAATATTGCTTTATTATTGCATTTTTTTTTTCAAGAAATTCTTTTTACTTGGACAAGTGTATGACCGATTTACTTGTTTGAAGGACCAGCACATGAAAAGGCTTAATGTCGTGCCCTGAGTTATATATTATATAGTATTATGGTTATGTGGCATAGTTTTACACATCATCCCAGTCTATTCTGTAAAGTTAGTGATAAGCAGAGTCAGGGGTTATTGCACATTGATCTGACAATAAATGTGGCACACCTAGTTTTTCTTATGCACACCCAGAGACTCTTTTCTGGTTATGCTGGTGTTTTGAAGCCCAAAAAAATGCATCCATCCATCCATCATAAAAGTAATCCATACGACTCCAGGGGGTTAATAAAGGCCTTCTGAAGCGAAGCAATAACATTTTTTAAAGAAAAATATCCATATTTATAACTTTATAATCTTGCTTTTGGTAAAGGCCTTTCGCAAGTCTAGTTCCGGTGGATGACTGAACTCAGAATCTCTATATTAATAATATCTAATTATGTCAGAACGGACTTGTAACGTAATTGACAAGCCCTGATCAAATCGTATTCACATATATATATTCACATTCATATATATATATATATATTATTATTATTATTATTTTTATTTATTTTTTCAAAATGCCAAGCAACAACCACAACAAAGTGCAGCAAAGCAAAGAGGAATTTCTGGAGCTCATTACTAGAGATGAGAATCTGTTATTCAAACCTACTGACTTCCTTAAACTCCCGACTTCCTTAAAAGATAAAGTTATATGTCATCGTTTTTTTTTTTTTGTCTGCAGAAAGCCAAAGGAAGCATGCTGCTTGGAGTGTCTGTAGACAGCAATTAAACATGATGTTTGATATAAATTGTATATTATGGGCATCCATCATATGCACAGTTTTGTTTTTGGTCACATTTATTTCTATTATAATGTCCTTTATGTACCATGATCCCCAACCATGATTATTTTCTGTCAATTCAACAAATGCTGTTGATAAAGCTTAACTTGTTTTGGGCCCAACATCCCTTTAATTCACATCCAGACATGATTGGTGTTCTATTCTCTAGAGAACTTGCCATTGCAGCTGCATTTGGTCTATGAGAGGTTACTGCGGGCAGAACAGCGCGGCGAGGTCTTATCACAAGAGCTGCTTAAAGTGCTGGGCCACCTACAAAACCACAGCAGTCCTCTATCTAATCTCACAATCAGCAACTCCTCAGGTGAGTCCAAGCACTTTCCCTTTTGTAATATTTGTGTCTGTTTGGTTATTCACTATTTTATCTGCCTTTCAGCTATATTAGAAGAGAGAGTCATTCGGCATTTGTTGCCTTCACAGCCTAATGCCCTCATCTACTTGCCTCATCTGAAAGAGCACAGGGACAGTCTGAAACCCATCGTTCACCTGGGGCAGCGACGCACTGGAGGTCTGTCTCCCATTATAGCTTTTTGCGATTGTATAATTGCACTGCTTGAAATTTGCAATTGAATTAGATTTAAACAATGTCTTATGCCCGGTTTCACTGACAAGGCTTAAGCCTAGTCCCAGACTAAAATGCATGTTTGAGATGTCTTAAAGGGATAGTTCACCCAAAAATGAAAATGATGTCATCATTTACTCACCCTCAAGTTTTTCCAAGCCTGTATGAACTTCTTTCTTCTGCTAAACACAAATGAAGATATTTTGAATTATGTTGGTAACCAAACAGTTGATGGACCCCATTGAGTTCCATAGTATTTTTTTTCCATACATGAAAGTTAGTGGGGCCCATCAACTCTTCGGTTACCCATGATGACAGAATTTTCATTTTTGGGTGAGCTATCCCTTTAACTGAAAGCAACTTGCACTGGGATATCTTAAAATATGTCAGTGCCATTGTTTTGTCTCAAGATGCTTACCAGTCATGTTTTTAAGGCACGTTTATAAAAGCTCTGTTTGTACGTTTGTATTGCTCTTTTTTTTTTACATATTTTTAATGACCTATAGCTGCTTTTACACTGCAGATGGTGTTTATGCATTGTTTAACTTCCTGATGCTTGTTTGGTGTTATGAAAGCAGTGAAGCATCTCTGTTGCAGCTTTTCATTTGTAATCAAAACCTAAAACCTAAGCTTAGCTGAAACTTGAACATTTTTTTTCTGCCTAGCAAGCCCTACAAACCTAATGTCTTGTATTGTATTTAATTCTTTTTTATTAGATTTTTGAACATATGCTTTTATGTTTCTTTTTACTTAGTCAGTTATGTTGTTTCTAATGGTTTTAAAGACATACACAAGAAATGTTTTATAACTGTAATGCATTCACCATAGGCTGACATAAGCTGACACGCATTGTTTAACTTTTTTTGCAGTGTCTCTGGTGTTAGGAGTGCCCACCGTGCACAGGCAGAAACAGAGTTATCTAGTGAACACCCTCCAATCTCTCCTATATGACCTTTCACCTGCAGAGAGGAAAGATATTGTCATTGTAATCTTTGTTGCTGAGGTAACCCTTGAAATTAGCTCTTTGTTCTCTTACATCTCTCCTGGCTTAATCTGTTTTATTGCTCTGTTATCTTATTCCTCTTAACCTCTCTGTTTCATTTGGTTTTATGTTATTTTTCTGTTTTCTGTAGTTTAAAAAACTTGAATGTTTTGACAAACATTATATATGGATTTTTGATAAAGCTGTGAATGAAAAAGACCCCAAAGATAGTTATGTGGCCGAGGCTATCTGCTAGTAAATTTCTTAATTGACAGTATTGCTCTTTTCAGAAAAGATTTGATCAAAATATTGATCAAATCTTGCACAGTTTCCATATTTATTTATTTTTTCAAATTTTTTGCTCTCTAGAAGGAGAATACTTCTATGGCATAACTTCATGCTCCAATAGAGATTGTATACATCAGCAAAATTGTTTACAAAAAAAGTAATCAAATTCAGACTTGGCTGAGCTGAATTAATGAAAATTTGTTGGCACAATTAATAATAAAAGTTGTAGCTGTGCTAAAAATTTGTTAAATGTTCTTTTCTGCTTAATTTTCTTATATTTGATCTCAACTCTTCTCCTTTTTGGTGCACTTTTTACTTGTTTGATCTTGGACTTTTGGTCCTGTTTATTAAATATGTGATTTGGTTTGTTGATTCTTTATTTTTTTTTTATTTTTTTTTTTTTAAATTTTACTTGATTTGAATTAGTTCACATAATAATTATTCACAATTAGTGCACATAATAATCATTTACAATACACTAGCATTTAAAAGTTTAATTAAATTAAACTCTGTAAATTCTGTAAAAAGTCTCTTCTGCTCACCAACGTTGCATTTATTTGATATAAAAATACAGTAAAAACAGTGAAATATATTTACAATTTAAAATAACAAATTTCTATATTCATATATTTGAAAATGCAATTTATTCCTGTGATGCAAAGCTGAATTTCCAGCATCATTAATCCAGTGTCACATGATCCTTCAGAAATCATTCTAATATGATGACTTTGTGCTCAAGAAACATTTCTTATTATTATCAATGTTGAAAGAAGTTGTGCTGTGTAATATTTTGGATTTTTTTGATGAATAGAAAGTTAAAAAGGACAACATTTATTTGAAATCGAAATCTTTTGTAACATTATAAATGTCTTTACTGTTACTTTCGATCAGTTTCATGCATTCGTATAATTTCTTTCGAATGGTACTATTTTATTGTTCTTTTTATTGATATGTATTTTCATTATTCTCTTAGACAAATGCAACTTTTGTGAATGAGGTTGTACAGAGTGTACAGACCAAGTGAGTTTTTCATTAACAAAACTTTTTCATCTTTTTGTAATCTGGCTGTGCGAGTAACTGATCACAATTTCACTCTGTGTAGTCTCCCAAATGCTGTCAGTTCTGGATTGATTGAGGTGATCTCTCCATCTCCTCACTTTTACCCAGACTTCAGTAACCTGAAGGAAACTTTTGGAGACCCTAAGGAGCGAGTCAGGTTAGAGATTCACTTGTGCTGTTGTGCAAATACTGTAAGTAACTGGAAATAGATGGTTTATTAATGTGATCTATTTGTTTTATTGGTCACAGATGGAGGACCAAGCAGAACCTTGACTACAGTTTCCTCATGCTGTATGCGCAGTTTAAGGGCACATACTATCTCCAGGTAATTTCAAGACAACGCCACACAACTCATTAATAGCTCTATGTTTCATTGTTTTTATAATCAGTCTGTATTTTTGCATATGTGTTTCAGCTAGAAGATGATATTGTAGCAAAGCAAGGATTCTTTGAGTCCATGAAAAGATATATAGAACTGGTGCTTTCAGAGGAGTGGCTTTTCCTGGAGTTTTCCCAGCTAGGATTCATTGGTCAGTGTGTTGTCCTCTCCGTTCATTAATGTCCTATCCTGTTTTCTTCTCTCCCACCATTTCTGTTTGTACAGTTGTTTCATTCATGCACATAACGGTCCGTGTCAGTTCCAGAAGTGGAAAGGAAATATAAACCCTCTTGGTTTGAAAACAAACACATCTGCTAGGATTTGCTTTTTGCACTTAAAAGAACAATTCAGTTCACATACTCGCAATTATTTAAATCGTTTCTTAAATCAAACAAGGGTGTGTTTCCCAAAAGTATTGTTAGCCAACTTTGGTCACAAGTTCCATTGAACTCTATTGGGCTTTGTTTGTAGTTGACTTTGGGAAACTTACAGCTGGGTTTTTTTCATATTTGAAGGAACATTGTTAGTGTCTCTCAGCTTCATGTGTACTTACTGTGACCAAATCTGTGATACTATTTGTGTCCTAGCATGAATTTAACCATATCGCTGATTTTTCATATTCTAGGGAAGCTTTTTCGCTCATCAGATCTGCCAATGATTGTGGAGTTCATCCTGATGTTCCACAAAGACAAGCCGATCGATTGGCTGCTTGATCACATCCTGTGGGTTAAAGTGTGTAACCCAGAGAAAGACTCAGTAAGTTTGGGTATAATTATTTTTATTTATTTTTTTTCAGTGAGATTGATGTAAGTCATATAATTGTTTATCATTACAATTCTTTGCACTTAGAAACACTGCAGTGATGAGAAGGCCCGACTGAAGAGAACTTACAAACCTTCCTTGTTTCAACATGTTGGTTTACATTCCTCGCTACCCGGTAAAATACAAAACCTAAAGGTAATTTGAATTTCCACTTCCTTGAATGAAGTTTTTCATATGTGTATACTGTATATGCTAGGGTTTAGTTTCAGTAGATTAAAGATAAAACTTAAACCATAAAAAAACATTTGTTGTTACTTAAAAAAAAAAACTTATTTTATTTAAGTTGTTGCAAAAATATAAGTAAATGGAAAAAATATATATATAAAAACAAATTAGAAATGATATTAAAAACTATAGTAGCATAATATAAGAAGCATTACTAGTAGAATAGTGGCTACATACTAAACCATCCAACAGTAGTATAGGTCTGTAGAAAACAGCTTATCTACATTGCAAAAATGACATTTACATTATTTATATTGGCACGTTTTTCCATAGTGACTTACAAATTCGGAGTAGCACAGCTCAAGTGATTCATCTTAAAGCCGAAGTGTGTTATTTCTGCTGTGCCAATGCATTATGATGGTTTTTATTATTTTTCATCATTTATTTTATCTATGTTGGGAAAACACACAACAAATGGGTTACATGGGTAGTTCACTATGGAAAATAAATTGGGGTAGGAGGAAGAATTTTAACTAGAGGTCTTCAAGCCTTCTCCTGAGCTGTGTTCAAAATCGCCCCCATATCCTCATTCACCATTCCCTACATTAGTCCAGTAATATAGTCGCTTGAATGAAACCGAGTGAGTGAACTCAGACACTGTGTTTGCTGGAAGGGCTTTTGCATAGTTTGTGCTTTCTGTTGAATAATCATTTGAAACTCAGCAAACTAGCAGCTCCAGTAGTAATGAAAACATTTATTCAGGGTGGGGGGGACTAAAGGACTAATGGTTAGAGAATCAGACTGTTAACCTGATTGAATGAGTGCACTCGATAATGCCCACTGTGGTTTGGGACATCACTACAAATGACTGTCCCTTCAAATAGTGCCCTTTTTAAGGGTATAGGGGGTGATTTTGACCCATTGTAATGCAAAGTTTATATCCAATCTGCTTCAGCTCATATGCATGTGATTTTCAAAGCATCCCGAAAAGCTTGACTAACTGGTCCAGGTGTGTTTTTTTAAAGTTGGAGATAAACTCTAGGACAATGGGTCACATGGAGCAAGGTTAAAGACCGCTGATTATAACGTCAAAAAGAGTTACACACTTCATTTTAAAGGGATACTCCACCCAAAAATGAAAATTCTGTCATCATTTACTTACCTTTTTTGGGTGGAGTATCCCTTTAAAGAGACTGTACCATTAAAGATGCAGTAATACAAAGTTTTAAACGTGTCCAGAAAAGATTGGAAACTCATGCTGCGTCCCAATTCGCCTACTATACTACGACCTAAAAGTATGTACTCTTTTTGTGAAGAAAAAGTACATACTTTTGAGTGTGTAGCAAAAGAGAAAGCAAGCTTTGGGACATACTACTTCCTCATCTTTAACCCACAGCTCTGTCGCGTGCATCCTATCACCGTAAAATGCTCTGTCAATCATCTCGTCACAGTTAAAATCCTCCATTCAATCTATTATCAAAATTCAGAGAGAAATGTTTTAGACGTTCACCTGCCAGTCGTGGGTCTTTCATGCGGAGACTCTCCTCATGTGTTTGCAATTTGAATATAATGATGCATTTAAAAGTTAATGGCTAAACGTATCTTTACAAAAGTTCACAATGCTGCTGCAGATGCAATATAATGTCGACAACATTGAATAAATACATTTTCGTCAGGTTAGATACTGATAATTAATCACTCAAACCACTTTATCTAAACCTCTCAATACAACCGCGGACTCGCGCGTGACGCGTCCTCCATGTGTCTGTAGTTTTTAAACACTTTTCACTCGTGTTTGTAGTTCTAACTGAATCCTCTTCCAGCGCGCGATGGGTTGTGGGCAATATCAGCCGTTAGAGTGCGCATCGATCTACACTTCGGATTCTGACCGGAAAAGTTGACCATCCGGGTATCTTTGGAACACTCATTTCAACATACTATGATTTGGGACGTACTAATTCTATTTTCGAATACTATTTAGGACGGATAGTATGCGAATTGGGACGCAGCATCAGTCAAAAATGAATTTATACTAGCCTATACTGTGCGCTTCACATGATGCCTAGAGCGTTCTAAATCGCGCACTAATTAGATTCCATTTCAGTTAGGATGCTGCCTTCGAAGGCAGCTGCTTGTGTTGACAGTATACAGCAAGGAAGCTCAAAAGGTTTTGGAACAGAGCTCATGTGTTTGTCTGTATTTATATGTCATATGCAGGATAAATCTTTTGGGAATCAGGTGCTGTTTAAAGGCCACAATAATAACCCATCTGCAGAAATCAGCAGCAGTCTGGAGAAATATCAGTCTCACTCTCTGGAGAGAGCTTACAACGGAGAGGACTTCTTCTGGGGCCTTACACCCAAAAAAGGAGATTATATTCTCTTCACTTTTTCCAAGCCTCAAGCTGTCAAAGGGTGAGACACCAGCAAAGGACAGTTTTGTGATGAGTATACAAAAGTTTAGTACTGGCAATCTTGCTAGTTTGTCCTACAGGTACATTTTTGGGTAAACTATCCCTTGTGCATTGTAAATATCTCTTTATTTGGATGTTTAAATATAGAAGTAAAAGCCCAGCAGCAGTGTAAATGTACCCACCTGTTTGCTCGAGTGCTTTTATATTTGAGTACGTTTGCCCTGCTGAAATAATGTGAACCAGTGGCTTTAGTTTAAGCTCCATTGAGTACGAAATTCTATAAAGCCCATGCTTGTTCAGGAACTGAATACACTGTGACAGCAATCTTTTTAAATCCCCCTTAAGCACACACAAAAGAGTTTTAGGAACCTCTAAAATGGCATCAAATGAACTAAGTTAGGATCTAAAATTTAGTTGCTTTTTGTTTATGGCCTTGTAAAGAAATTGAACTTTCTCAGTACCAGAGTAATTGTGGAGTTGTGGGTGTATCTGTCACTTGACAAAATGAGCCCAGGAAAATTCCTGGCTGCTTAAACAAATACAAAAGATAAAGAAACAATGGATTGTTTAAATTGTACACATAACTACGCATAACCTCTTAAACCAGTCATCAGTAAAGTTTAACGCTATTTTCCAAGGTTAAATACAGTGTTAAACGTTAACTCTAACAACAGCATCTGTGAAAGGAGAAACATTTCGATTTAGAAAACACAAACATAGTGTAACAGAAATGGACTTACAATTAAACTTCCATTGACTGATTTAACTTGTGTATATATATTTTCCACTCACTTCCAGGTACCTTTTTCGATCTGGCAATATTGAGACAAATGGTGACCGGTTTTACAACACAACAGTGGAGGTGCTCCCTACTAATGTAAGTATCATGCCAACACTTTTTCTGTTCAAGTTATCAAAGTAACACTCAAAAGATCTGCTTTCAGCAAATAGAGCTGAAAGTGTTGGGTTCTAGAAGAAAAACGAATTTAAAACAACAACAACAACACAAAACATCTCTTATGCTCACCAAGGCTGCATTTATTTGGTCAAAATGCAGTAAGAACAGTATTGTGAAATAATATTAAACATTATTAACATTGTACATGACATAATTGAGTCTTCCTACAATAGGTTTTATTTGATTACATAATTTACTGTGATTCATGGGACTGTAATTGTGTTTAGTCTGTGTTGTGTAAGATAGGTATTGTCATACAGTAGTTTTAGACGTTACATTGTACATTGGGACGTATGTGACTACACCCTTTATCTCTCTGTACATTTGCTTGCAGTGATAATGCCTTGCTCCTTTACTTGTTAGTCACCCATCTAAACCAACAGAAAGCTGACACCCATAACCAAATTTGTGGCTTTGCATCACTTGAGTTTTTGTTAAAGTTCACTCCAACTTTATCTCAAACCTGCTAGACTAGTATTTTTGTACATACATCCTGATATGTTACACATCCTTTTTAATTAATTTGCACCCAAATACAAAGTGCTGACAGTTTCATGTCTGTCTGTTTAACAGAACTCTGTGAAAGAGAAGGTGGAGAGAGGAGAATTATCCTGCTGTAAACCCTCATCCGATGGCTTTGTCGAGATAGGTACACAACCATTATTGATTTCCTGTTTCTTTCTTTTCTTATCCTTTTTCTGTCCCTCAATTGTAAAAGTTTGCATAAATACAAGCAGTTCACTCATTTGTTAAGTAATTTAATAAGTAATACATGGTAAAAAAAAAGCGATGATACTAGTCGGATATTAGTATCATCAAGCTAGCTGTGATGATGATAATTATGATTGTTACAGGAAACTCCTGAAAGATTTGGCCAGCAAGCGAAGTATGTAGGGTCAGGTATCAAGAACCGGTTTTTATTATTTTTCTTCCTTTTTTTTGTGTAATAGAGCTGAATGATTTTCATGATAACCTGTTTCATTAACAGTTCTTGAACGTCTGCATTTTTCCTCCTAATGCCCTGAAGCTGAGTGTACTGAAGCTATGACAGTGTATTTCCTAAATCTACCGGAATCTATATTTATTCAGCAAGGATGCATTAAATTGATCAAAAAAATGCTGAACTTTCTATTAAAGGGTACCTATTATGGCATTTAAAATGTTCCTAATAATGTTCTGGGAGTCCCCAACAACAGTTTTACATGCATGCAATGACAAAAAAACACTTTTTTTGTCTTATAATATGCATTTATTTTTACCTGATTTGCTCACCGATTCCCTAATGATTCGTTTGACGACTCATTTGTCCAAACCCCTCCTTTGCGTGACGCTAATCGGCGGTGATTGGTCAGATGACCCAGTCAGTTATATTTTGCGTTAGCCCAAAGCTTAAACATATTGATAAAGCACTGCAGTACTACAATACGCTTCACATAATTTCACATATTTCAAAAAACAAAAAAAATGACATCGGAGAGACCTAGAAGCTGCTGAGCGTAACTCTCACTCTCTCACACACGCACGCACACACACACACACACACACACACACACACACACACACACACACATAAAAGCAACAATTATTAATAGTACTTACAGGTTGTGATTCGGAGGAGGAAGCTGATCCAAATAAACTTGGTATTGAACGTTCCTTCAGTATCAGGCGACTCGCGAATACACCATAATCCACACAGCATTTGTGTTTGTGAAGCGATCGTCATTAAAATAACGCGAACACAGCTCAAGGTGGCTATACTTGTGTGGTATAGTTGTAAATATAAACTCTAGCCACTGAGTCTTCACATGCTTGTCCCTGGGCAGTGAAAAAAAAAGTTTGCTTTTGATTCGCACTTCAGAACAGAGTCTCGTCGACATGATGTTGTCAGGTTTCTCTGTCTGCTCGGCGCGCGCACTGAGTGGGCGTGTCGAATTCAAATAACTTGTGCAAGTGACGTACGAAAGTGCATCGTTCGTCTATCGATTCATATCAGCGACTCAGAGTCGACTCTTACTTTTGAGAGACAATAACTTTGTATACGGTGAACTTTCATATTTAAAACTTTGCAGGATGTTTTTGTTCACTTAGATCTATGTTACACACTACATGAAAGGTAATTTTCAAAATTCCATGATAGGTACCCTTTAATCAAAGAACCCTAAAAAAAGTATTGCTGTTTCCACAAAGAAAATTTAGCAGCACAAATTAATTAAACTTTGAGAATAATAAGAAATACTTCTTGAGCAGCAAATCAGCATATTAGAATGATTTCTGAAGGATCATGTGACACTGAAGACTGGAGTAATGATGCTGAAAATTCAGCTTTGCCATCACAGAAATACCAGGGTATCCGCGGGGTCTTGAAAAGTATTAAAAAGTGATAAATCAATTTTGGGAAAATTAAGACCCTTAAAAAGTATTAAAAAGTCTTATCACGGGTTTATAAAGTCTTAAATTTTGAAAGTATTTTTTCTGAATTAGCTGTCCAACAGTTTGAGTCCCAAAAACATCGTAAAATTGTGTGAATTTAGTCATTTTTATTTAAAAAACGAACAGGTACATAAAAAACTAGGCTATTTTGGGTGCGTTCGTAAATTGCCTCTCTGTCATGTCAATCACTGTACTGATTGCCTACAGTGTAGGCCCTACACCAAACACTGATCCCTAAACCTACCCGTCACTGTAACCTAAACCAATGAAATCGGTTGCAGGGCGGGATTTTCCCAGGGCGGGAAAAAAATCACGCGTATTACAACAAACTAAAACTGTTAAGTTAAAAGTATCACTGATGTAAATGGTTACAGCTTGAAGTGGCGGTGAGGTATTACAAAATATTGAGAAGGTCTTGAAAAAGTCTTGAAAAGGTATTAAAATTAACTTCAAGATTCCTGCATATACCCTGAATACATTACATTTTAAAATGTATTCAAATAGAAAACACTTATTTTAATTATATTTCACAATATTACAGTTTTTTTTCTGTATTTTTTATCAAATGCAGCCTTGGTTACCATAAAGAGACTTCTTTCAAAAACATTCAGAAATCTTACCGACCCCAAACCTTTTAACATGTACATGTACTTGAAGCTTGTGAGACTTAAATTGGTCAATATTTTTGTTCTCTAAATGACTATATAGGATTATTAATGGAAGCATCAAGTAACTGGAATCTAAATTGTATTACATTTATTAAGAACCAGCTAGATTTCTTGATTTTAGTATCAACTACTGAAATATTGGTTTCATGACAACAAGGGTTATTGATTTGTGTATCAAATTTAACGATGCAACACCCATGACATTGTATTTTACGACTGTCAATGATAAAAAAGGTTATAAAACACAATTTGTCTATAACTGGTCAAAAACGTGAGCGAGTATGAATGTGCATGTCTGTAATACACACACCCACTTCGATTTCATCCCTCTGGACAAACCACAGTAAGAAATGTGAGAACAAAAAACTGGTTATGTAAAAATGTGAGCCCAATGTCTGGGATAAGAGCTTTTCATGCAATGTAAATTGAAAGAGGCCGAGGTTTCCATGTACTTTGTGATGAGATGTTAACAATGTTTGTGTTTGTAGATTCTTTCAAGAATGGAGTGGCTGAGGGAGACGTGAATGAAGCATTAGAAGAAATAGCGGCAATGAAACTCCTGGTTCACTCTGATTCTGATGTCTGGGTTCTTCTCAGTGAGGTGAACCACATTCATATCATCTATATATAACCTTTAGAACCATGCCTCACTAAATTGGGATGGGCTTGAGATAACACTCACGTAATTCAGAGAAAGGTATACTCAGTCACATGTTTATTGCATTACTCTAAAGAAATGCTGACCCAACAATTTTGTTAACATTTCACCAGGGAAATACACAATGGTTCATTAGCACATAATGTATGTGAGGTTTTTCTTCCTTACAGTAAAATCAAATGAAAGTAAGGAAGAGGTCACAAATCATCTGTGTGACGAACACATCCAGTCAAGTACTCGTAGTGCTTGTCAGGCTGGTTTATTGGGATTTTCTTTTAAATGTAATGCTAAGCTAGTTCTCCAGCTCATCACTTCAAGTAATTTCTTCATGTAGAAATGTGGAAAATTATATCTTAAATTTTCTTATCATTAGAAACTAAGGACTCTTAAAGGGATACTCCACTCAAAAATTAAAATTCTGTCGTCATTTACTCACCCTCAAGTTGTTGCAAACCTGTATGAGTTTCTTTCTTCTGCTGAACACAAAGGAAGATATTTTGAAGAACGATTGGAACCAAACAGTTGTTTGGCACCATTGACTTCCAATAGTAGAAAAAATGGAAGTCAATGGTGCCAAAGTTCCAATCGTTCTTCAAAATATCTTCCTTTGTGTTCAGCAGAAGAAAGAAACTCATACAAGTTTGCACCAACTTGAGGGTGAGTAAATGACGACAGAATTTTCATTTTTGGGTGGAGTATCCCTTTAATATGGTATTTTCAGTAGATTATCATTATCACTTTGACAGAAATGGCCACAATTGTTTTTATGCCTTTCGTCCCCTCGTTCCAAACAAAATCTTAAATCAAAACTTATTTTATTGTAATAACCATTTCACAAGTTCATTTGCAGTAGCAGCTTCAACTGGAGCTTAGATATACCTCCCAGTGGGACTACTAATGCTTAAGATGAGTCTGGTAGCAAGATGCTTAAAGGGATAGTTCACCCAAAAATGAAAATTCTATCATCGTTTACTTACCCTCAAGTTGTTCCAAACCTCTATGTGTTTATTTGTTCTGCTGAACACAAAGGAAGATATGTGGAAGAAAACAGATCTCAATCCCCATTGACTACCATAGTATGTATTTTTTCCTACTATGGAAGTCAATGGGGATTGAGATCCGTTTCTTCCAAATATCTTCCTTTGTGTTGAGCAGAACAAATAAACACATAGAGGTTTGGAACAACTTGAGGGTAAGTAAACGACGATAGAATTTATTTTTGGGTGAACTATCCCTTTAAATTATGTTGGTGAAGGTGGAGGGATGCCAAAACAGCTGATGCTGGAGAAAATTGAGTTGCTGCTTACAGGCTCCGGCAGTTAATTGAAAGATTAGATGGGTTCGCTCCTCCCGAAATTATGTTTAGGAACCTCACTTCATGCTCGATTTTGCTAAGTCCCTTTAGAATTTCGACATATTTCTTTATTTTTTTGCCTTTTGTATAACCACAAAAACTTGAATTGTCAAATTGTCCACATGCTAAATTTGCATTATACCCCTGGTTTCACAGACAAGGTTTAAGTCTAGTCCCAGACTAAAATGCATGTTTTAACTCTTTTAACTGAAAGCAACTTGCACCGAGATATCTTAAAATATGTCAGTGCCATTGTTTTGTCTCAAGACGCACACCAGTTATGTTTCTTTCTAAGACACGTTTATGAAAGCTATTCAAATGTCCTTATTGAACTAAGGCCTAATATTGGCTTAATCTAAGCTCTGTCTGTGAAACCAGGCCTTTATCTGTTAATAACAGTCTATTTTATTAAATTTGTTAATAACAAAGGTGCAACTAAACCCTGAAATGCATGAATGTTTCGCCAATCAGTATTACATATTCTGGTCTTTAGCAACCCGGATCTATATCTAACACAGATGGATCTCTACCTCTCGCGATAATATAAAACTATATATCAAATATAAAAGCTTGGAAGGGTTCAGTTTGAGCAGATGTTCAGATACCATCATCACTGTCCTCATCAGAGCTCATTTCCTAGTACATTCAGCATCTGGCTCATATTCGCAATCTCAAACATATTCTCAAAACTATAATTTTCAACATCTTCAAAATCATTATTTTGATCGCTGACAGCTTCTTCACCAGATCCACCATGAAGTGACAGTGACACTAATATTTGATTGCGTTCAGAATTTGCTTTGCAGTAAATCACTGAGCCATTTCAAGTTTTGCTGATGATACTGCACTTATTCAGTCATCAAAGATTCAATAATGTTGTGCTGAACATTTTTTACTTGCACTGTTACTTATCTCAGGGAAAATGAATGGGAAAATAAGCATTCTTTTATTAAAATAAATTTTAAAAAAAGATTGTTATATTGTTTATAATGAATTGATTGAGGAAAATTAAGGTTGATGTCTATATTTAAAAAATGAATGAGGAGGAGGGTAGTGAATGATATCCTAGGTCACTAAAGACCCAAGGTATGCTTTTAAGGGTTACATTGACAAATATATGTTGGTTTTTAGTTTGATCTTTGCAGTTTTTAACATCTATGCACTTAAAATTAGTATGTGTGTAATTTAACAAAGAGTACAAGATTTTCTCTACTAAAAAAGTAGACAAATACATTTTCTGTTTTAAAGAGATCAACAACAATGAAAGCATGACCATGTCATCAGTTCTCTGTACTGTGTAATTTGAATACGTTTTGCAAAATTCTTGAACATACATTCACAGTAGGCTATAAATCATCACAGATGGATTAAAATAGTTCTAAAGATGATGATATATTAGAAAATTCTCCATTTTAGTCAATATTATTCACCATTTTATTGACACTTGTTGCAAGTCATTTAAATCTTGTCTTTACATTTAAAAAGCCTTTTTGATAAAGTCTCTGGCAGGTTCAATAGCCTTGTTTTCAGCTGTGACACCGCATCTAAGGTTTGCTTAAAAGTCACGTCTCTCTCTCTTTCACAGATCTTTATTAAAATTTGATGAGTTGAGGAGAGAGGAGAAATTTGATCCGCATGGTAAAGTGTAATACCCCCTGCCGTGGACAACAGCGCCCCTGCTGGTCTGGAAAGGAGCCTCCCTATACTTGAATGATTGTGATTGTGTGCCATCTTGAGGTCCAACGTAAATACTGAATTACAGGATGTTCCCCTCATCTATGTGAGCAAAGTTTTTTACACTGTTGTTTGTTTATTGTGGTCTATTGTTCTGTTTATTTTATTTCTGTTTAAATTATTTTAGTTTTTTATATTCATTACTTTGCCTTGCAAAAACAACTTGAAGAGACCACACACAAGGTATCTGACCATATTTTATATTCTATTGAATTTAAATAGTCAAAATGTCAATAAATGGCAGTAACACCAACTGTTTTTAACTTCTAATTTCATCATTACGGGTGCTTTTCTGCTGATATAATATTTTTACTTTCTGCCTCACCTGCATCAAGTGGAAATGCAAAGATAAGAAAATAAGATAAATAGATAAACAGATCTATTTCAGATCTGTCAGATAAACAGTCCTGTCCAGTGCTATTGTATCAGACTAATTGGGTGATTGATTGCACTAACAGTGTTATTGTAGTTTTATTCATATTTTGAACTAGCTTTAATTCGTTTTAGGTTTCAGTGTTAGTTTAATTTTTAGTCATTTTGCACATAGCAACACAAATTTTCTGTATTTTTTCCCCTGCTAATATTTTATTTTTTATTTTAGTGCTTCAGCTTAAACTTGTTTCAGTTTTTTGCCAAGGCAACATTTCTAATTTTAGTTAAGTTTAAGTTTTTTCCAAATAATATTTATATTTCAGATAACAGAAATGAATCAAACTGGGAAACTGGGTTTTAATCTTGGCCTTGCTGTAGGTAATCATTCCAACATATTGGTTACTGCAGTTAAACACTAGACTGTTTGTCCTTCCGAACACCTTTGGTGACCCTGTGAAAGATGAAAACACACATTCAGAAGCATATTCACGATTGAGAGCAAGGGTGAAGGAGAGGAAGGTGTGTGGATAATAATGCTACTCTATGAGATTCAGTTCCTCGCTCCTCTGATGAGAGCAGATGGGTAACTAGTCCTCCAAACTCTGGTGGAATATGTGTGTAGACTTGAATCCCAGATGAAGTGAGGTGACTGAACGAGAAGCAAACAACCACAGGGGCCTACAGAACCTAAACAGAAGGACTCACTCATAGCACAGCAAATTATTATTATTTTTTAATTAAAACAGGCATTTTTGCAATGCCACACAATGGTAAGATTCTACACATACAAACACAACAAATGCATAAAGATATTCAGAGGCACAGATGTAATGCATGCCAGAGAACTCCCGTCTGTTGATAGCACCAAGAAAAGGATCTAAATGTCATTCCCTGATCGGAATGATCTGAAATGTTTTCTCTCGACTTGAGTATAATCAGTGCTGATACAGACAAACAGCTCAGCGGGAGAGAGCAACTGTCATGCCATCACAACTGCACTCTCAACTACAAAACATAAGTGTGAAATACAAAATACATATTTTAAAAACAATTTCAAATATTACAAATTAATATCATACCCTGTCTGAACATAAAAAAACTACAAAAACAACCGAACTAAAAGGATTTTTAACACGTTGAACAAAGCCATTGAAAATTAAATGTAAACAAACATTAATACTGATAAATAAAACAAATGTAAACATTTACCATTTTAGTGACATAGGGATAAAACGAGTCTAGTGGAAGGGTTTATCTGCGTTGGGTTGTGGGTCTGGGAGAGAGGGATGCTCTCTTACTTCCGTTTGCTTTTGGAGTCAGTGGTCTGAAACACGCTAGATGCCGACATGAGGTTCTCAATGTACTGCCCAAGAACCTGATTCTCTGATTTTAACTTCAGATTTTCTTCTTTTACTGCGTCCACCCGAGCTGAGAGATCTACCAAAATAAGAGAGAAATACTTAAAGCGTGTTATTTATCAAAAGGTTGAAAAGGTAGACCTTCAATGCAATGTAAGTTGCATGAATGTTAATGTAAATTAGTTTATATTAGGTAACAAACCAAGTGGCGCTGGTTACTTGCCTTCAAGAGTATTCTGCAACTCAAGGACCTGGTTTATAAGTCTGGTCTTCTCCTCCAATTCCACCTGGTTTTCTATGTCCCCTGGAAGACAAACTTAGAATTAAAGTCACCACAAAATAAGTTCCCCTTTAATAAGTTCCCCTTCCTCTTTCAGCAACATTTCTTCACTTCTCTGATGAAGTGTTTAATAGCGGTATAGCGGAACAACCTGTCACTCACATGACATCACATCAATAGCAAACTACAACCATCCAATCAACTCCCGATGGACAAAATCAAGTCCTGTCCTACATTTTTTTCTTGTTCGAGAAGCTGTTTCATTCAGATATATGTCAAAATAGGAAAGAAACTTGTTTCATGCTGACTTTAAACAGCTTGCAGTGAGAAAGTCCTTATTATTAACAAAAAATTAAACTTACAATTTTTTTATTATTATTATTATTTTTTTTACAATATAATGCCCCTACTACTGTATACATCTATTGATTAGAATTTACATTTGAAAAATATATAATTTTTCATTTTTTTAGTAACTGTTTCAATTTGACATTCATTTGATACCTTTATAAATTAAAGAATATGAAAAAAAATTAACTCTTGACAATCTGTTGCTGTTTGTGGTACTTTCTATAAAACAAAAAATAAAAATCCCAAGATTTATCCACATTTCACATTGGATCTTACCATCCATGTCAGAATTCATGGCGAAATACTCGTCTTCTGTTTTGAAATGCAGGGCTGCGACTCGAGTGGACACACTTCAGGATGAGCACAAGGCCTGATGGAAACTGTACAAAAAAAATAAAAATAGACCAGGAGTTTGAAAAGACATTAAATCATAGATATGGACGTGTCTTATTCATTGATGCTGCAATGCTAGGCGCTAAGTTACATCTAAATAGCATGCGCATTGTGTATGCCTATTGTATGTAACATAATAGTAGCCTATATATAGATGGCCCAAGTCAAAATACACAAAATAAAGTGCACATTCGTTTTATATCTTATTGTAAAACTGCTACTCAGTTTAGCTGCGGTTAGCTGACACACAGCTGATGAGGTAAACAAACCAAGACACTTCCCCATTACAGTCCCCCCTAAAGCACAATTCATATCCTTCGCTTAAAAGTATACTCGTATAAATCTACAAAATAAAAATAAAATATGTAAATTATACCCACACCTTTGAAATGTACAATTAGGCCGGATGAAGAGGTGTCACGCTACCACAGCGATGTCTTCTGGAGTCTGACGTCATGGACTTGGAATTAACCGGTGGTATTAACCCTTTAGATCCCACAAAAATATTTCATTATAAATGAAATTATTTTCCCAAGCAAATGTTACATTAACTAATGCAAATAAAGACTCAAAGAAAACTGTGGAAAATTACCATTTTTGTACAACATTGACCCTCATTTATAATTTTGTTTTTATTTTATTATTGTGTTATGTTTCGTACAGTATTTTTTTATTATTATATCACTGTATGCTCGCTCATGCTGTTTTTCTCGCAATAAAACAAACAAAAACGTTATGACTTCGTTAAACTAGTGTTCATTTCAAAGAATTGCTTCAAAACTGGTTGTTTTGGTTAAGAACTGCTCGGACTTATTAAATACAAAAAGGTACATTAAATATGCCTACATTAAAAACTTAAAATTATTATAAGAAAGAAACGTTCAGAGCTGCTTACGATGTCTTTTGGGGGAAGGATTTTCAAACACTGAAAATCCACGTGCTGCGTGCAAACAATATCATCAAGCATTTACAAACGCCTTTCATCTGTTAAACTTGAGGGGGAGGGATATTACCTATAAATCACAGGCAAATAAACAAAGTGCATTTAATGAGGTGTGGAATGCATAAAATGTTGAGATATTCATCCGAATCTTGAGTAACGTTTATCTCTCGTTGACACTCTTGATTGCTGGCCATGATTTGTTTGTGTGTGACAATGTTGATAACCAGAGTTGACGGTACCCATTGGCTTCCATAGTAAATACTGTCTGGTTACCGGGCATTCTGTAAAATATTTGCTTTTGTGTTCAACGGAAGAAAGAAACTCATACAGGTTTGAAACAACATGAGGGTGAGTAAATGATGACAACATGTTTTGAAAAAACTTTTGAACTATTCCTTTAATTACAAGACCTAAAGCAATACTGTTATCACGACAAATATTTCACTTCTGAATTAAAAACAACACAAAAGATACTTAAGAATGCATGAATAACACAATTGGTTATTAATAAGTTTTTAAAAATGTCCTTGTTCACAAAAAATATTTCACAGCCTGTTATAAGTTGCTTGACATAGCAAAACAGAGTTGTTTGCATTTTTGGAGTTGGAACATAGTTGCTTGTTATGTAACTGTGAATAATGAGTAAAAAGTTTTTGAATAATAATAATAATAAATAAGAAAATCCACTTTAAGATATTGTCATTGCACTAGGTTAAAGTGTGCTTTGCTTTGAGGTTTAGGGTTTGTGTACAAGTCGGTGTGTAATGATTTCATGTTTGGGGTAATTCAAGGAAGAAGCATGTGGTAAGATGCAAATAGAAAAATTCGAAATACAGAAAATTAATAGAAATTATGAAGAATAAGGTCTTTTGAGCTCTGCAGATCTGACTAGTTAAGGTCTAGTTTTGTGTAAGATTCTCACAAACAGTGAATAACATTAAGTGTTATACAGACATTGATGCTGCTTGAACTGCTCAGTATCGCTGAATGTCTGGTTGCACTGAGAGCAGTGGTGGGAGGTTCGCAGCGGTGGGAGTTTCACCGTTGCATCTCCAATGTGGATGTGCTGATGCCGTTTAAGGTATTCCACTCGACTGAATCGTTTCCCACACGCCCCGCACTCGTACGGCCTTTCACCCGTGTGGATGCGCTGGTGCCTCTCCAGGTTGCCGAGACGACTGAAGCTGCGGCCACACTGCGGGCACCTGTGGGGTCGCTCACCTGTGTGAACCAGCTGATGGCGTTCAAGGGACCGTGAGTGCGTGAAGCGTTTGCCACAGAGTTCGCAGTGGTGCGGCTGCTCTCCCGCCTGCACGCATTCGTGGTTCTTAAGGCTCCAGGCATGGCCGAACGCTCTCCCACACACAGAGCACTGATAAGGCCGATCCTCAGCCGCAGGGCACGAGTGCTTCATGAGGTCAGACGTGGAGTTGAAGCCGCTGCCGCACCGTGCGCAGAAATGCAGCATGTCCCCGCTCTCTCCTCCCGACTCCTCTTCCTTGTTCGTAGGGGCTGATGGGAGTTCTGCCCTATGTGAGGAGGACGACCTACCCTGCTGAGAGCTGCATAAACCGTCCAGTCCGATGAACGCCACACTTTCGGATCCACACGCCTCCTGAGACGGGCTACCCAGGCCGGACTCTGCCTCCTCACGTTCACGCTCCGCTTTTAGGGCCGTCTCCAGTCCACTGAGCTCGTCTCCAACAGTCATTGTCTCCGCCGCTTGCCCCTCCCACACTTCAGCAGCAGTGGATTCAGGGCCAGTAGAGGCAGGGACCATTTCTCCTGCAGACACAAATACTAATTTTAGTACATTTTAGTTTGCACATTAAGGATCTACATTTGATCGATTTAATGCATCATTGCTGAATAAAAATATTAATTTATTTAAAACATTTTTTTTTCTTTTGTGTGTGTATTTAATCACCATCATCATGTTGTTACAAACCTGTATGCTATTTTTTTCCCAACAGAACACAATGAGGAACTTCTGAAGAATTTACACTCTTTTCTATACAACAGCAATTCATGGTGCCCAAGACTGTCAAAAAATAAAAAAATAAATATTTGGTCCCTAGTTACCATGGTCCCTTAGCCTGGCTGCCAGCCCGAACTCCACCCATAACATATTTTGGTCGGGAAGTTCAGTCTGGACTCGATCCATTGAGGAGGAATTATGCCCGGTTCAGAAATCGTCGGGCCAATCAAATTGCCAGGGCGGGCTTTATACGATGATGGACAGATAATCCATCCAATACGTAATCATCACGTCATCAAACGTATTTCTTTCAAAAATGCTTTTCGTGTTTGCATGGAAGTAGGGCTATACTCCGCGAATCCTTAAATTATTTTTGCAACACCGGCAAAGATCGATGGTCCCTATATACGGTTAATGTATAGAGAAAAGGTGTACATGAATATTGTAAGTGTAGTGTATTTCTCCTTTTGTTTCACAAAAAAAGCACAACGATTTAAAACAACATAAAAATGGAGTAACCAATGACAGAATTGTGATCTTTGAGTATTCCTTCAACTGTTCATGTTCGCAATCACAAAAAACAATAATAACCATTTTCCCAAACAAAGCATTGCAGTGCTTACCGTGGGTGGGACTGGGGGAGGGAGGGCTGGTTTCACTTTGGTTCATCTGTAGAGCCTCTTGCAACAGCCTCAGGGAGTCTGATCTGTAGCCTTCCACCTTTATCCATCATCCCACAGAAGCAGAAAGAGCGAACACGCAAGGTGTGAAATAAATTCCCTTTGCTCATAATAATGCATCTCTTTTAAAACTGATAATAAACACTTAAGACACATCTGAGGTGAGAGTAACCATGTTACTAATGTGCTGTTATTTTAACCTTTAAACAGGGTTTCTGCAGGTTTCAGTAAGTCAAATTTAAGACCTTTTTAAGACATTATAAGACCATTAAGATTGAAATTTAAGACCTACACGACGCATTATCCAAGTTAGATAGATAGTTAACTCGGGATCATTAGAGTATCTATCTATCTATCTATCTATCTATCTACTATCTATCTATCTATCTATCTATCTATCTATCTACTATCTATCTATCTATCTATCTATCTATCTATCTACCTATCTATCTACCTATCTATCTATCTATCTATCTATCGTGTGTGTGTGAGAGAGAGAGAAGGAGAGGTAGATATTTTTTTAATAGAAATTGTACTTTTGCATATTATACTGTAAAAACACAATTTTTGTTGATTTTAGTTGATCATAGTTGATCATAACTAGAGAGGAAATGATGAGATGATTAAAGTGACCAAAATTATCACGGTTATCACAGAATCCTGTTCAAAAAGTACTAATACTACAGTCAATTCAACAAGTTTTATGTCGAAAAACAGCAAATAACAAATTGATTAGCATCAATATGCACTTTTTGTTTACATAAACATTAAAATACCATTAAAAATGATGGCTAGATTTTAAAAGAGTGTCTTGCAACATGTAATCTACTAACATGTACAAGTTCAAATAAAGTTTTGACAAAAAAGGTTTTATACAAAGTTAAACCTCATATTTCAGCCTTTAAATATTTTTTTTTTATAAAAAGAATGAGTCAAAAAAAATTACTGACATTTACACATTAGCTTATATTTATTAGTAGTGTTTGGGTGAGCCACCCATCCTTCATGTTGACGGAGCTTTCAATGTTGTTATGCAAAGGGGTGATTGGTTGGTTCCTGTCACATGACCTGCGGTGCGTGCATTTGCGGCATTCTGAAAAGTTTAGATTTTTTCCATCTCGTTGCGCCTGGTAAAAAAATTAACGCGTCGCTTCAATTATGAGCACGCTTGCCGCGCGCCTACATTTGAACAAACTGTATACATTTTGAGTGCGGAAAAGACGCGATATGTGAACGGCCTCTGGCGAGCTAGCTCATGTCAAGCCACGAGCTACTGGGGCACGCTAGCGACGTGTTGGAGACCCCTGCTCTAGAGCTCCGCTTTGTAGGCTACAACTCGATACTTTTTTGCTACTTTGTAATAACTTTCTGCGGCAAGCGTTTCTGGAAATGAACGAGGGTAAACACTTTTTTAGACCTGACTAAATGAAATTTAAGACCTAGGATGAAAATCTGGCCGTTTTTTAAGACTTTTTAAGGCCTTAAATTTAAAGTCCAGAATTTTAGACTTTTTAAGACTTTTTAAGACCCCGCGGAAACCCTGTTTAAACTTGTTTTAGTGCAATGACTGCATTTTAGTTTGATTGGCAGGTAAGTGGGTGAAACTGAAGAAACTGTCATATGCTTTTCTGACAACCTCCAATAGTCCACTTGTGGTTTGAGCAACAAGATGATAAAATGCATGAACCCTATTTACACTAGATATTAACATTGTCCAATTTTGTTCTGATCTATCCAGCAGTCTTTGCATATTTTGGGAATATGAATTACACACAAATAACTAGAGGGAAAGACAGTGACATCAGCACTGAAAAAAGTAAATTTCAGTTTCTATAATTGTTGTCAACAATGATGGGTTATGATCTTTGGGCAGTTTTTGGACTTGCAAAATATACTTTGATTGAAATTAGTTTGAGTTTGTAAAATTGGATTGTTCTCTTCAGATCCTTCTCATGTCCTTAGCCCTCTGCATCATCTCTCTCCTCCACTTCCTGCAGCTCATTCCTAACATCCGATTGGCTACTCACCTCCTCTTTAACGCTGGCCACCTCCTTCCTCTCCCCAGAGACGCTTGTCCTTTCCTCCTCCTCCTCCTCTCCCTCCCCACCTCCTTCAGTGGGCAGATGGACACGGAACACGTCCCTCCTCTCATCCCTCACTCCTCCAGTCCCCTCATCCCACGCATTAGCACTCCACTCCTTCCCTTGCTTGCCTCCTGAGAGAGAAAGATGGGAGGGGGAAGAGAGGAGAGAGGAGGACAGGAGGGGGAGGGAGGAATCCAAAAGAGGAGGAGAGGGAGGAGAAAGAAACCTGAGAACTGAGGAGCAGGTCGCCATTATGGTTTCTCTCTTAAAGCACGATAAAATAGTATCACCCAATGAATCCGAGTTGGCCAGTGCGCTTACTTTGGAGATCCGTTCTTCGCGCTTTGCGCACGGTGTCGTCCGCGCCAAGCAGACCAGACGCACGGCGACTGGCCGCCCAGCCCATGCCATATTTGCGTTCGTTTCTCAATTTATTCTCTGTCAGCCTCAGTCTCAATTTCAGCGCTTCGTTCTCTTTTCTGTTAAGAGAGATTTCCACCAGGTAGTCGTTCACCGTGTCCTGGAAGAGTTTGGTGATCTCGCACACGGATGCGCGGACCAAACTGTCCATGACAGCGGTCAGGTGTACTTGAAAGGTCTTGACCGATTCCGCCATAGCTTTCCTGGTGTTCAGTCGCACATATAATAAATAAAGTTGTGCCCAAAAACTATCAACGAATCTCTGTTACGCCATATATAATCAGCACCAGTTATACTTCATGTTTTTAAACATCCACTTTACAACAACAACAACACTTAATTTAAATGCGCATGTGGTTAAAATAATCTGACATCAACAGTGGCAACGACTGTCACCCGTAACTTTGTACACAGCCAATGGAATGAACCCTGTTCCTCTATCTTTAAGCCAGCGACCACACAAATCAAACCCTCAAAAAGATGAAATTCCACTCCAGATGACCGCACAAATATCGTGGTCGGCTAAAAAAGATATGCGTTCATGTTTTACCGGTGTTTATGCGCTATCAGCGGAGCAATATCACCCAGTCGCGACCACCCCTCTCAACTCAAGAGGTTTTAATTCTCGCCTACAATATTATTTCCGGATGTCGCCTTCTGCGCATGCACAGAGCTACCGTAATTACCAGAAAAAAATGGACCAACGAAGGGTCAATGTGTGGCTGGTTAGCTTTGGCAGCTAGCCCCTGCTGGTAGTTTTTTTTCCTCCATTGAATAAACATATTGACAATTCTACAATTATGCATAAAAAATTAAAACACATTAAAGAGAAAAAAATGAAATACGAGAATCGTCCTTTTTTGTTGCAAAGCACTTTGAGCTGCATTCCTCGTATAAAATGTGCTATAAAAATAAAGTTTTAAATGAAAAATAAAGTTGTTAAAACAAATGTTTTAGTATTTGATAAAAATAATAAACAATAAATAAAAATAATAAATAAAAAGATAATTTAAACTTTCAATTATACCCAAAAAGAAAAGATGATAGTTTGTGCATAGAGTTCTGGGTTCTGGGGCTGCTTGCGCCACCCGAGCAACAGTGGAATGCAGCGGATCTGCAGTCACATCTTTTTTTGTGTCATACGGTGTTTTACGGTAGCCTATAAGTACTGGCATCGTGGTTACTTGTCGTATTCAACCAGGGCTCACATCTGGATACATTCCCGAAGGCGTTGGTCCTTCTACCTTGCACTATTTAGCAGTACGTGCTGCCTGCCTCTCCGTTGCAATCATGCCGATGTTCGTACTGAACACAAATGTAGCAAAGGACTCGGTTCCTGCTGAGCTGCTGTCGGAGGCCACGCAAGAGCTCGCCAAAGCGATGGGCAAACCCGCGCAGGTGAGCAGAGTGCATTTTTCTTGTTTTTTAAAAAACATATTGCATATGCATTGACTTTGCATATCAGTCTGCATGGAATGAGGGACTAATTATTGTTACGAGGCAACGAAACATACACGAGACTCTGTTATCCTCTTAACTTTAACTCATGTCATTGGATTAAATTTTTTTTAACCCTAAAGACATTTAGGCTGCCTATGTATCATTATTGTTTGTTTAGGTTTAAGCTAGTCTAGTGATGGCGGGTCAGACTCATATCCTTGCTTGAATCATACTTTCGAACGTTTCAAAGAACCAGTTCAAAAAACCCGATTCAGTGATTCTTTTACGTCATGACGCAATTGTGTTATCGCGTTACTTCAGACAGTGACCTAAAACGTTCCAATAAATCCATTTGTAGGCACTTTTTGCTGTTTATCAAATTTACTAATACGATCCCTCGTATTAAATTACTGTGCATTACAGTTCAGTGTCTTGCTGCAAGATTATAATAAACCAAATATGCATTTAAATACACTATACTAAAATTATTTTTTTATTCAAAAGAACTGAATTATTAACCGTTTAATCTTATCGTCTTTGTATTGATGTGAGATAGTATATTGCCATACACATCAACCCGGATCAGATGATGATGTTCGGTGGAAAAGGAGATCCGTGCGCGCTCTGCTCCCTCACCAGCATCGGAAAGATCGGGGGCGCGCAAAATAAGCAATACTCCAAACTTCTTATGGGCTTGCTCAACAAACACCTTGGTATTTCACCTGACAGGTACCTGTAAATCCACACAATATTGCTCTCTCTCTTTTACCTGAAGAACATTTAACAATGTTGTGTTAAAATAAAGCTTTTGCTTCCGAACTTAAAATGAATTTTAATTAAAATGCTTATGCATGCATTTATATTAAATTTAAGATCTGCTCTTCATATAATGGATGATTAGTACGTGTCAAATTTAGTGTAGTGTTTGTTTAATGAAACTCTATTACTTTTCAGGATCTATATAAACTTTGTTGATATGGATGGAGCCAATGTGGCTTGGAACAGCACCACCTTCGGATAAAGAAAAGGGATGTATGGCTTGATATAAGGCTGCGGTTTCTACTCCAGCTTTACTTGAAGAGGTGTTGAGAGTATAATGTCTTGAGTTGATTTAGTCTTATAACAAACAGCACTTACTGCTTACAGCAGACACCATCTTTTGACAATAAAGTTATTAAAACCGTATTGAGATGCTGTGTTTTTGTTATACATGCTTATTGAAAGCACGAATGCTTAGGAAGTCATAATGCTGATAAAGGAATTGTATAAATTATGGTCCAGATAAAAGTCTTTAAATGCAATATTTTTCTAAAAGTTGGTCCAGATTGTGATTATCATTTCCTTCAGACCAAGGCTTATTCATTTTACTTTTGGTGTGAACGGGCCTTTACATCTGCCAAAAAAAAGAATGCAATATTGTAACATTACTTTAAAAGTAACTTTCCCCACCACATATTAACAATGATGCAGATTAAAGGGAGATCAAGCAAGATTTATTTGTATTCAAACAGTAAAAAAGTGATTTACCAAACTATAACATGGAGTCCATAGAGAGACAGGCAACAGCAATCTAGAAACTAGTCATGTCAAAACAGAACATGAAGAAGAGTTTAAGAGCTTAACAGAAGAAACCAGGCAAGGTCAATTATCCAGTCAGAACAAAAGAGCAGATCATCAGAAAACAGACGGGGAGATTTTCCCATTAGTCCATTAACATCATTATGCATCCAATGTCCAGGAACAAAGACAACTGACTAGAGGGAGAAAATAAATAAGGAAAATATCACTTTATTGCTATTTACAAAGCTATATTATGTAAAAAAAAAAAGCATCTTCTGACCTGTCTCCTTATAACTTCTACTTGCCCTTCAGCACTTCTTTCAGGGCAGACACCACTTCAGCGGGATCGGGAAACTTCAGTTTGCGTGGAGGACCCTTCTTAATGCCAGACCACAAAACAATCTCTGTTCAGGAGAAAGAAATACAGAGGTAGCATGTGTAAAGAATTCTTTGGGCATCCATAGATTGTGTTGGCAGTCTTACCTTTATCTCCCTCCATCAGAGTGACCTCAAAGCTGTTCCGCCGAGGTTTCTCTGGATTGAGCACCACGTGAAGTTCAGGGTGCGAAGCAGCAAGTGCCTCACGCACACCTTCCGCACTCCTCCCGTACACTCGTCAGCTTTTACTGTAAAACAGCAAGAATATAAACATAACTCCTATATAACGGTGTAAGTCACACCTGCAAGTCATTTTTAAGGGGCAATTTTACCTTTTTGAGGGAGTTTCTTTTTTCTAACAATAAGAGGACACAAACAATCTATGTAAAACCCTACAATTTATTGAATATTAATTTAATATGGCTATAAAATCAAAGTAGCAAAACAAAGCACCTGTAAATAACGCACAAAATATTACAGCGTAAACAGCATGAACTCATTTAAAATAACTAGCCATGTGATCTCACCAATGCTCGATGATGACCTTTTGTCCAGTTTCTTCATCTTTTTTCTCTACTCCATCAAGCTTTTCTTTTTTCTCTTCCACTGCAGCTGCTTCTAAATCTACATCAGCCTTACGCTTCCGACCACGACCTGCATATTTAGGTTGATCAGTGTTTTTAGTTTGCATACATCAAGATAAACTGGTAATCGATATATATGAGCCTAATAAAGACAAAAATGCATTTGTGGCTATTTCGATCACAAACCCACTTTGCATACTAATTGTCATGAAAACATATATAATTTGTATAATATTCATAGTTGCAATCTAATTATTTATTATAGTGTCAAAAACAAAAATAAAGCGATTTAAAAATCGGGTTTGAATATAGGACATTATAGATGCATTCATATTCTTACGTGGGATTAAGAGATATTGCCTGATGTAAAACGTAAACTTCACACAACCAATTGACTCCCACTGAAAATACAAAACCTGACTAACACGAAAACTCATTACCTGCTAATGTGAAGCGCTGCACAAAAGATGAAAGTAATCTGTTCTAGTTTCAAGACCACATTTAAACGTTGTCAGTGTTACGCACCTGATTTGGCCCGAGTCGCCATTGCTGCAATCCCGCAACATGTGAAGACTCACTGAAGAGTTTGGCGAGTTATGTATGCTGCAGAAAACGTGTTGAACAATGCTGTGAAAGTTAGACGGACAGTGCCGCCTTTTGGTGTGGAAAGTCTTGACAGTCTTGCAATCAAGGTATTTTTTAAATTGGTGCTTAAAAAACATAGAAAATGTCACGGTAGAATATGAGTTTCACCAATGCCAAGTCATTTTATTACTTTAAGGGACCACAAAATATAGGGGTGAATTCAGGTTGATTGGGACACTTTTTCCAAATTACAGGTTTCTCAGAAACGGAAATATAAAATGTATTTTACCTTCACCTTCAATTTTACCTTCACTCCCAATTAAACACCCTTACAGCAGTGTTAACAAGTTTTTTGTCATTTGAAGCAAAGGTAATATAATTCTAAGTATAGTGTTATAAATGTAGCCTACTACATTTGCTTAAAACACAATTGCAGAAATGTACTTTTATTTGCTTTTTATGAAATTTCCTATGAATAAATTAGAACACTGAGACAATTTTAAAATTACCCCACCAATAATCTTTAACTTTTATTATGTGGTAACGATATGTCCAGTGTACAATGCAGTTTTAAATGTTTGAAGCACCAAGTTAGGAATCAGGATCTCTCATTATGTCCCTGTAAATAATTCATCTGTCAAATGCTTGGCTTTCAGAGTCTTGAAAGAAACAGAAAAGACACAAGACAATTAGAAATGAACTCGTTTTGTAAAGAGTACATAACTGAATTTATGAGTGGTAAAGTATTCATGATTAAGACGAGACATTACAGGTGAATAGGGTAAAAATTTTAAAATAATAGCCATGCTATTTTCACCATGAAACTTCCTCAGTTGATTACTTACACAAGGATATATATATATAAAAGAAATGTGTATGTTTAACTATGCAAACTAGGCATTGTCTAATTAAATATGCGTAATTTTGCATATATTTCGGTAGATAGATCTGGACATTAAATGAGAGAAAACCGGTATCACAGGACCACTTTAATTCTGACACAAATAAATTAATAAATGTATTTATTTTATTTTTAAATCCTCAGAATGACGAACCACCAGCAACCAACATTTTTCTTTTAATCATGTATACAGAAGGCACGTTAAAATCACCAGATACAAATTAGCCTAACCATTATTTTTTAATTTTAATTTTACTTCTTCGCCAAGACAAATTCCTTGTATATGGAAGCATACTTGGCATTAGCAATAAAGCTCTTTCTGATTCTGAACACATATTTTAGAATAATCCGAATTTTCTATTCTTTATTTATATGAAATTTACGGAACACAGTCAAAAACAAATTTGGTTATCTGCATGTCTATGATCTGCATGCTGAGAGAAAAGTGATTAAAAAGTGGCAACAATATTGGGATAATGAGAGTAAAGGGAGACATTTATATGCAATACAAAAGAAAGTGGGAGAAGGGAGGAAAAAAGGGAGAAATAGAAGGGAGGAAAGTATAGTTACAAGACTAAGAGTGGGACATACAGGTTTGAATAAAACATTACATTTAATATCTAAGCATCCAACAGGATTATGTGATAAATGCGGACAGAGTGAATCTGTGGAACATGTGATTATTAATTGTAAGGGTTATGAAGAAGAAAGAGAAGTGCTTAGAGAAGAAGTATGGAAAAATGAAGGGAAAGAGTTAACATTAAAGAATATATTAGACTCAAATGTAGGAAATAGTACAGTCAATGTGTTGTTTCAGTTTCTGAACAATACAGGTTTAATGAAAAGAATGTAGGATTAATAAGTATAGGCTTGTAGAGAGATGTGTATGAAGTAAAGTGTGGGATAAGGAAAAAGTTGATCCGAAGGTTAAGTAAGGTTTGGTGAGAAGTGGGAGTTAAAGGGAGGTGGGGTGGAAACTGGAGGAGCTGAACACGCAGCGTCAGTGGGTTAAAATGTGTTTTTTTTTTTGTTTTGTTTTTTTCCTTTCTTTCTTTCTCTCCTCCTCTCTTTAGGGGTGGGGAAGGGTAGGAGGTGTGAAAAATAGGAGGTGTTTCTGATCCAAGCTACCTGATGATGGCAGTAATGCACTGTAAAGTGCGGTTGCCAATAAAACAAAAAGAAGAAGAAGAAGAAGAAGAAGCATGCTGAGAGAATGTTGGTCATTGGTCAACCATCGCATGACATCATCCACACGCGACACAGCACGGCTACATGATGGTTTGACAACATTCTGGTCTGCAGGGAAGAAATAAGCGAGTATTTGTAAATAACGAGGTGTAGTTTGAACAGTGGATGTTTGGAATAGTGTAGATACCTTACTATATATTAAAAATATTATTTGCAAAAGCCTAACGGGCTAACGGTAACAAGCTAATTCAGTTTGACATAATTCAAATAAAACACGTTTTTTTGCTCAAATATTTCACAGAGGGGACGAATTCAAACAGGTATAGCACAATCATTTGTTATCTTCACATGTTTAAGAATACAAGTAGCTCGCAAAATTTAAACATTCTAGTTCTTTCTCGGTTACAGCCATGACTGCAGAAGCCCCAGAAAAGTCAGCCGAGGATGGCCTGAGCTCCTCGGGGAGTGCTGGGATCACAGGCACACGATTCGACTTGGAGAGAGAGACAGAACTGCGTTTTGAGGTCGAAGCAGGAGAACGAGTCCAACTCGAGCTGTTCTCCGGTATGGCAGAGGTGTTCGGATCCGAGCTGAACCGAAATAAGAAGTACACGTTCGGGCCAGGCTCTAAGATCGCTGTGTTCACCTGGCATGGCTGCACTGTGGCACTTTCAGGGAAGACAGAGGTGAGAGAGTTTAAAATTATGTCAGAGGCTATAATGACAAGGAACGAAGAATCAATTCAAACATGTCTGTCTTCCATAAATATAGGTGGCTTATGTGTCCAAAGATACACCCATGATGCTGTATCTCAACACCCATGCAGCTCTAGAGCAGATGAGACGTCAAGCAGAGAAAGACAATGAGAGAGGCCCTCGGGTATGTTAACAACAGGCAATTTATTTCAAAAGTTTGGGGTCAGTAAGGTTTTATTTGAAAGAAATTAATACTTTTACTCAGCAAAAAAAATATTATTGATAATAATTACCAAAGATTTGAATCTTGAATGAATGATTTTCCTTTGAATTGTCTGTTCATCAAAAATCCTGAAAAAAAGTATCAGTTTCCACAAAAATAATAAGCAGTACAGCTGTTTTCAACATCGATGTTTTCAACAATAAATGTTTCTTGAGCAGCAAATCAGTATATTAGAATGATTTCTGAAGGATAATGTGACCCTGAAGATTGGATTAATTATGCTGAAAATTCAGCTTTGCCATCACAGAAAACAGTTTTTTTTATTGTAATAATATTTCACAATATTTCTGTATTTTTGATCAAATAAAGAAAAGACACTTTTTCTTAAAAAAATAAATAATACCCTCTTTTGAATAGTCAAGTCACCTTTATTTATTTAGCGCTAAACAGTGATGTCATCATCCAGTTCAGTTCTAATGGTGTCAATGCTGGCAGATCAATAATATTGTTGAATATTAAGTGTCCTCAACTAAGCAAGCCAAAGGCGACAAAGGCACTACAATTGTGTATATTTTAGGGGTGGGAATATATAGGCACCTCGCAATTTGATTGGATTACAATTAGCTACGATTCAGAGGGCTGCGATGATGATAAAAGGGTAATCAATGCATCTTTTATTTTCCACACAGGATTTACTTTTTTCTTACTGTGTGACTATATATGTGGTTAAGTTGTGGTTAAACAGGGTTTGTTGTCATAGGTAATGGTAGTCGGACCAACTGATGTGGGAAAGACAACAGTATGTCGAGTGCTATTGAACTGTGCTGTGCGACTGGGACGAAGACCGACGCTAGTAGAATTGGATGTCGGGCAGAGCAGCGTGAGTAAAGGATACCTGAAGGGTCAATGCAGATCTGCTAAACATTACAGAGTTGTAAGAAATGAAACGCTATATTCATGTTTAATTGTTCTTGTCTTTAGGTCTCTGTGCCTGGAACTATGGCAGCTCTGTGCATTGAGCGTCCTGCTGATGTAGAAGAAGGCTTCTCTGTGCAGGCTCCGCTTGTCTTTCACTTTGGCTCCACCACACCAGGAACAAACATCAAACTTTACAACAAGGTAATGGCATAGTTGCACTTAAAGCTGCTGTAGGTAAAAATATTTTTTACATATTTGTTAAAACTGTCATTATGTCCTGACAGTAGAATATGAGACAGATAATCTGTGTAAAAATCAAGCTCCTCTGGCTCCTCCCAGTGGTCCTATTGCCATTTGCAGAAATACAACGCTCCCGTCAGAAACAACTAATCAGAGCCAGGAGGAATGTCTTAGCAGTGTCAATCACGCTCGTGTACGCGCTGATCACGCCACTCTCTGTCACAGTGCGAGCGCGTACCGTCGTTTAAACTCAAGATTGCCGGCGAGCTGCAGCTGTGCTTATGACGGAGAAACAGCCTAAACTGCCGATTCTCGAGTGACACCTGCTCATAAAACAAAGAGGTAAAAGGAAAAAGACCGATGACGATAAACAAGCAAAGAAAGAATTAGACAGAGCCCATTGACTTGGTTTCAAAACTCTAGCCACATAACATGTAGATAAAATGTCACGCACTCTCTCTGCTAAGCAACAATTGAAACCTGCTAATTCACTGGCTTGTCATGTTGCTGAAATAATGTACTAGCACACCTTATCTAGCATATATATTAAAAATATCTTACTAGCTATTTATAACATATAGAGTGAAGTATAAAGAGTGCAACGTTATAAAGTTACATGTATTGTAAAATACATAATGATTTAGGACCAAGTTTGTAGTCAAAGTATGGGCAGGCCATAGTCAATGTAAAGCATATTGTTGATGTTTAGTCCCTATTAGTGAATGTGCCATATAACTTTCAATCCGCCGTCATCGGTGTGTTTACTAGCCTGCGCGTTCACGACAGGCTCCGATGACGAGCTGTGGAGGGAGGGCTGTAGCGCAGCAGAGAGCAAGGGGGTGGGGACCTGTAAGTTGTGCTTGTTCAAATTTTCAAAAAGTCAACATTTTCTCAAAACTCCCTACTGCAGCTTTAAGGGATTGTTGTCTTTGTACTTCAGTGATACACTGAGCTTTGGGCCATAAATTATTGGAGCAGATTGATCTTGGCCCCAAACTATCCTGGCACTGTTTAATCAATAATAACGAGAAGTAGTGCATTTATCTTTCACTTAAACACAGCTATAAAGTCTCGCTCTTCTTATGTAATTGTTGATGCAGAAACAGTCAAATCAAATTTTGTAGCATTAACTGAGAGAAAAGTAGTACTCACTGGTTGCATTGTGACATTGTGCTCATTTTTACAACTATTTCAAAGAAACAGTATCAGTATTACTAGGGTCAAAGAGTTTAGTAACAAGAATCATCTTAGCTTTGAGTAGTAGGACTGTTAAAGAAAACATTAAATCATATGGTTAACCCATTAACTTGTTTAATGCATGTTCCTGGTTTATGGTGCTTTGTCCATTAGTGCATTATATTCCAAATTTAAAAGTCAGTCTTTTTTTAATGAATAGTACTTATTCATAGCTTTATTATACCTTTAGCAAGGATGCATTAAATTGATCAAAATTGACACTAGACTTTGACATGTTTGCAAAAAACTTTTAAATAAATGCTGTTCTTTAGAACTTTCTATTTATTAAGGAATCCAGAAAAATGTGTCAGTTTCCACAAAAATATTAACCAGCACAACTGTTTTCAACGTTTATAATAGTAAGAAATATTTCTTGAGCAGCAAATCAGCATATTAAAATGATATCTGAAGGATCGTGTGACACTGAAGACTGAGTAATGATGCTGAAAATTCAGCTATGCCATCACAGGAATAAATATTTAATTAATAGTTATGTTATAATATTCAGCCTGTGTGAGCTTTAGAGACTTCTTTCAAAAACATAAAAAAATCTTACCGACCCCAAACGTTTGAACGGTAGTGTATGACAGATTACTGAAGTAACAGGTTGTGAATACTGTTTCATGTTGACTTCCCTATGCATCATCCAGACAAATTAGAAGAATGTGTTATAATGAATGTCTCTCTTTTTCTCTTTGTGTGTAGCTGACTTCAAGCCTTGCAGAAGTGTTTTCCCAGCGCTGTGAAGTGAACCGCAAAGCTAGTGTGGGTGGCTGTATAATCAACACATGTGGCTGGGTCAAAGGTTCAGGCTACCAGGCACTCGTCCACTGTGCTTCAGCCTTCCAGGTGGATGTTGTTCTAGTCCTGGACCAGGAGCGTCTCTACAATGAGCTTAAACGTGACCTGCCACACTTTGTACGTGTTGTCCTTCTGCCAAAATCCGGTGGTGTTGTGGAACGCTCCAAGGACTGCCGGCGAGAGTCACGGGACGAAAAGATCCGGGAATACTTCTATGGTTTCCGTGGAACTTCCTTTTACCCTCATGCCTTTGATGTGCGCTTTTCAGATGTGCGCATTTACAAGATTGGTGCGCCCTCTATACCAGACTCCTGTCTCCCCCTGGGTATGTCTCAGGACGACACCCAGCTCAAACTCGTCCCAGTCAGTCCCGGCAGGGATTTGACCCACCACGTGCTGAGTGTGAGTTCGGTGGAGGATGAAACTGAGGTGGGGGCAGGTCAGAGCAGAGGGATTCTAGAGAGTCCGGTGTGTGGCTTTATAGTGGTGACAGCGGTGGACACACAAGCTCAAGTGATGACGGTACTCTCACCGGCGCCCAGACCGCTGCCACGACACACTCTGCTCATCATGGACATTCGCTTCATCGACCTTAAATAGAAGCATACAAGTATTTGTAGCAATGTTTGGTTTTCAAAGGGCTAATTTTAATAATTTTGTACATTTGTAAAAGCTGCTGTTATTTTATTTTTTAATAAATTCAGTTGCAATTTTATATGTCCTTCTGAACATGCATTAAAACAAACCAAAACCATTTTGACTACGTTATTCTGCATGCCATTTTTTCTTCAGGGAAATTACATATTTTGAGCAAAGATTGAGCAATTATTAGTTTGATATGCTAGTGTGTACACATGAATCTCTTCCGTATCTTAGTCTGGATGCCCTATGCCGGTGTCCCGAAATGATGCTGGGGACGAAGAAGATGATGATGCCTTGTTAAGGGGTTTATTTTTGGCTTATCAGACTCTGCATCGGATAAACGACTTGGGGAGTTTTCAGCCCCGGGCGTATACACAGATCAAAAGCCGTGTTCCCGGGCCGTAGAAAGACAGAGATTAAGGGAGAGAGCGGATAGAGAGAGCTGAAGCTCCTCTCCCATCAGATATTACCGCTAACCCGGGCCATGATGCAGAAGAGAAACTGAGTCTCCAAATCACAGGATGTGTGAATAAACGCCACCCTTTTAAAGTACGTAAAGTGGGGATATACGACACAGAGTGAGTATATACCAGTGGATGTCATTCATAATTGATGTGTTATTTATTTAAAAGCGTTTAGGCTCAAGTTGCCATTTGCTTTTGCTCTGTTTTGAAATCGGATCAATAGCACCGCGTTTCAGTTTCCTTCAGTCGAGGCTGTAACAAATGGAGTCCCAGGCTTAACTTTGCGGCCTAGTTAAACAGAAGGCAAAACACGATGTGAAAAGTTAAATAATCGTATTTTACTGTGGTTTATAAGTTATTTGTGTTACTGCTTAATCAATATGCATTCGTTCTGTATTTTGAAGTCTTGTTTTACTGTGTAAGGTAACGTTAGTATTTTGGAGGACTAACGTTATATTCTTAACTGGGGGTGATAAGCTTATCAACACTGGACTCAACCGTAGGGTTTTTGACGCTGAATTTTGCTTTTATGTTTGAAATTGTTTGTTTTGATATTTTAGTAATATTGGGACTCCAGTTTGGTTTGTGTTTTTGCTGTAGTGAATGACTGCGTCTTCATAATTGCCTAACGTTACCTAGACAGCGTTTTTATGCATTACAGTTCTATTCAAACGCGTGCAATGCACATATTAAGCCAATAAATGTCTAGGTAGGTGGACAGCTCAAAACAATTTTAAATGTAGATTTTCTCTTCCTCGAAGTGCATCTGTAGTAAACTGGACCTGTCTTGTAAACATTAAAGCTAGTCGGTGCAAAACCATTGTAGTCATTGTGTTTTAGAAGACTATAATTGTTAAACTGACCGTTGTAGGTCAGTGACATCCTAACATAATTTTCCAGTTTATTATTGATTATGTGGTCTGGTCAGATATCATCTGACATCCATCATCCAGTTCATTATTGATTAAAAGTTGATGGTCAGACTCAGATATGATCTAACATATTTATTAATTAATCAAATCAAGATATAATTCCCATATGAACTGAATCAGTTTTCAGCTGTTGCTGTGAATGAAGACAAGCAGAAGTAGCTGCAAGAAAAGAAGATTATGTGTCGTGTAATAAGGCTTGTATTTGCAAGGCTCAAGGTCACTGCGTGGTCAGTGGGACAGCAAAGCCAAGGAGAAAAAGGGGATCGTAAAAGGGGGACAGGTATGGGGGGAATTGTAGGTTATACAAAAAAAACCTGGTGGAGAATACAGGAAAAAAGAGGCACACCCTTTCCTGGTGAGTCAGAAGTTGTGACACAGAGCAGCAAAAGCATGATCAGGTTTCAACACGATTTGTGTGTACATGTGTTTCACAATTCATTGCTCTGTTTCACTTTGTTCATGTGATCATTCGTTTGATATGGGCTGCTTGTAAATTAAATGGAACCGGTATGGAGAATGTCAAGAATCTGTAAGATCATGTCATGAGTTTACATCTTACGTGTTTTATTATCTCCTCTTCTTATAGATACTGCTCAGGCCTGTTAAGGAATCTGAAAGGAGCAGGGCAGCATTCTAGACTCATCAGTGTCATCCATGTGAGGAAAGAAAGGCCTCATGGGACACTATGCAGGGGTAAAATGGTTTTGCACACTCATGTGTCACCAAGACTTGGAGTTTTCAACCCTGGACATATACGGATTGCGTGCAATTGCTGTGGTGGACACGCACTCAGCTGCGGGCGTTGCTTTTTTTCATATGAACCTCTGAAAAACAACTCTGCCACGTTATCATGTGGATATCTAAAAGTGCAAGATTCATGTGATTGCGACCTGGGAAACTGTGTTTTTCTGCTCGCTTTTCGGCCAGTGTGTCTCTTATCGAAGTGTGAGAATAGATCGGCCCAGAAGGGTGGAGAATGAGCTCTCATTTAGGGCACAAGACATCAAGAGCTCTGTTTTATATTTTGTTCTAGTAATTACGATCTTTTCTTAGACTGACTGCTCCAGAGGGGAATCCAGACTCCCATTGAGATTATAGAAAGAAAGTCTTTTTTTTCCCCCTTATACTTTTTGTTTCATTGTATACCTCCCACCAAAACTTTTTTTCATTCTGTAGTCTGACATCATACTCGCATGCTCTCATCTGCTGTGATGCTTTAAGAAATATGAGATTGGTCTCTGAGTGATATACTGTATGAATGGCTGAACTCAAATTGCTGCTTCCTTTGAGCTCTTTTTGGTGTAACATGGGGCTTACCAGAGATTTGCACTAAAAGAGCTTTGCTGTCACTTGATTTTCCTTTTAATGACCAAATCTTGTTACATTCAAGCCATATGAACTTATTTTTGATTAAACTAGAGCTATTTTTGTATTACAGTAAAGTCGTAGTATCGCAAATTATGTGTATATGAATTGAGTCTATTTTTTATGTATCAGCACAGACAAAAAAACATCTGCACTATATTACGTTAACATTTGATTTAGGAAAGAATTGCACCTTGATTTTTGAGAATATAATTCTGTTTATATCAGTTTCACTAAAGATATTATGGCCATAGCTACACACCATCCTCACTCAGGTGAGAGACAGGCTTTCTTCTCTCTCTGACAGCTTCCCCTGTTCCCCAGTTTTTTTTTTACTCCAAATGCCTGTGGGTCTCAGTTTGGGCGGGGCTCTTGGAGACCCCTCCCCATCCCGCCCATTTCGCCCCAGTCGCTATGTGCCTGTGTCCGCAGCAACCGCCTTCCTTGTGGGGGCCACTACACTGTTTCTCTGTTTCACGTGAGTAGAACCTAAATGCATTAATACAGGAACTCAGTGTCTCAGTATTACTGTACGTGTAATGAGAGAAATCTCTGTGCAGGTGTCCATGGCTGTCAGAGCGGATTTCCTCCTCCATTCCGCTCTATAATGCTGTGGTCTTCCTCTTCACACTGGCCAATTTCTGTATGGCCACATTCATGGACCCCGGCATCTTTCCTAGAGGTACACACTTCAGTTTATTTTTATGCAATTTACATAGAGAAAATGTGAGTAAATCCTGCTTAGTTGTGTGAAGGTGGGTGGATCTAGATATAAGGGGCACTTCAATACAACCAAAAGGGCACTTTCGCTTTTACTTTCACGATTAAAGGGGTTGATGCTACCCCTAAATATTTTACAATATTACAGTTTTTACTGTATTTATAATTAAATAAATGCAGCCTTGGTGAGACTTCTTTCAAAAACATTTAACCAAATCTTATTACCCCAAGCTTTTAACTAGAGTTGCACCGATATGAAAATATCGACAGCGATAACTGATAATTCTTTATATTTGAAAACAGACAACCCATATATTGGCTATAAATCTAAGGCCAAATTTTTATAGAATTTTTGAGAGCCTGAATACAAATACAAAAGTCTCACCATTAAGGCCTGTTCACACCGGGACGAATTTCGCGCGCATTATTCGCCGATGTTTAACGCCTCGTGACTAAACAAAGGGCGCCAATGTGAGTGTGTATTAGGGCTGTCACTTTACGTTCGAAAATCGATTGCACAATCGATCGGACCAACCAACAACAAGTATCGAAACGAAAATAGGGAATCGATTTTAGCTGCCTTTTTTTTTTTTTTTTTTTTTTTTACCAAAAATGTGTTTTAGGTGGACAGATCAATAGAACATGTAGGATGTTGGAAAATAATAATGTCTTTTCTGTTAACCAAATGCTTTTTAATATTCGCTATTACTTCAATGCAAGTGAACAAGCGCTCCGTTATTTGTTGTCAGAGCCGTTGCTTAGTGACGTGTGTCTTCAAGTAGGCCAGAAATGCGCAGATTCTGCGCAATACGCTGTATTTAATATATCACGAGGACTCACGAGTTGCGTGTTTGCGCTAAATCCACACAGATTTGGATTACACGAACTTCCACAGCAAAGAAAGTGAGTAAGCATAGACGCACGCCTCTTAATTTGACCGCGTTAGCCGCCAAAATTTATTTTTACCCGCATTTGGCGAGTTGAGGCCAGGGTGTTAATTTCAATCCCTGAATGTAGCACTCCTGTTTGTTATTGTGCACGAAACTTCACGCCAATAAAGCATCAGGAATATTGCTGATTTGCGCCCTCTTTACGTTCGTCCTAATGCCTGTTAGTTGTCCGTGGATTTGCCTATATTTGGTGTTGAAAATGGAAACGTCTTTAGACACGGAAAATCGATTTTACAATCGATTCAATGAACACTTATGTCTCAAAAATCGAACAGGATTTTTTCACAAAAGTGACAGCCCTAGTGTGTATATATATATATATATATATATATATATATATATATATATATATATATATATTATATATATATATATATGTATATATATATATATATATATATATGTGTATATATATATGTGTATATATATATATATATATATATATGTATATGTATATATATACATATGTATATATATGTGTATATATATATATATAATTTGTACAGTAAAGTACACTAGTGTTAAAAGATGCACGATACCATCACTACTTTTAACACTAGTGTACACTTTACTGTACAAATTATATATATATATATATATATATATATAATTTCATGTGTCATAAGCATAATGCCCACCCCCCCACCCCAATAAAATAAATTAGAAAAAAAAAAAAAATAGGCTTGATTTTCTTAACCCAAGTTATAATTTCCTTTAATTTTTCTTTTGGTGGGAAAGTATGACCTGGGGCCGTATTCACAAAGCATTTTATCTTACCACTAGGAGTACTCCTAAATCGCACTAAAAGATTTTAGCTAGGAGTTTTCTCTTAAAACTCTTAAACGCCTTTCAGACCTACTCTTAGTAAAGAAAAATGACAACTCCTAAACTAAGAGTGAGTCTTCGTTGCTATGGATGATGTCATTACTCATGCATTGAGCTTGACTGAAGTGACCACTTTGATTGGCTGATGATTGTAAAGCGGGAATGATTCCAAACACCTCCCCTACGATGATGAGTGACAGGTCTGAGAATGCGTGCGCTACACAAGTAGTGCGAAGGACGGAAGATGAGGAATAACTGAATAAATAGCCTAAATGAATAAAGAGTAAGGAAACACAAATAGCCTAATAGCCTAATGAAACATATGGATTAATGCAATATATTTGCAACATTATTGAATTAATCTGTCACTATATGCCTCTGCCTACGTTTGCAAAGAGAAGAACATTTCAATTTGATTCACAATGAAACGTTACAATTAGTTTACATGCAGTGAGTAGCCTAGTTTTGGTTGTTGTTGGTGGCGTTATTGCATCCCTAGTTATGCCTAATGCAAAATCCCTTGCGATTGGAAGCTCCAGTAGCCGCCGCATACGCATTTCAAAACATCGCAACGTGAAATGTCACAAAAAGCGGTTTGTGAATAGGTCTTAGTGAGTTAGGAGTCCTCTCGACTTCTTTTAAGCTGTCCCAGGCTTAGGTGCTACTTTTAGGGCTAAAATGCTTCGTGAATTACTCTTAGTCAAAAAAATTAGGAGTCCTAAAGTTAGGAGTGACACGCCCAATATTTTTAGGAGTTGCTCCTAAATTCGCCAGTTAGGAGCTACTTTTAGCCTTAAAATTCTTTGTGAATACGGCCCCTGGACAGTATTCATTGTGTTTGACCTGTGACGTGTGCGCACATGTCTTACAGCTGAGGAAGATGAGGATAAAGAGGATGATTTCCGGGCTCCGCTTTATAAGACGGTGGAGGTGAGGGGCATTCAGGTGCGGATGAAGTGGTGCTCCACGTGCCGCTTTTACAGACCACCGCGCTGTTCACACTGCTCCGTGTGTGACAACTGTGTGGAGGTACTCGCATATCCATCATAGATTCACACTAAACAAAGTCCTCAGTGTTTCGGTTATAGTCTTGACTTTTTTTTTCTTTTTCTTTTTTATTGTCTAAATGTGTGAATGCATGTGTGTCTGTGTTTAGGAGTTTGACCATCACTGCCCATGGGTGAACAACTGCATTGGGAGGCGGAACTATCGTTATTTCTTTCTGTTCCTGTTCTCGCTCACTATTCACATTATGGATGTGTTTGGCTTCAGTTTGCTATACATCCTCCATCACACTAAACAACTGGACCAGGTCCAAGCTGGAGTCACGTATCCTTTACACATAATGCACCCACATACGCATGTGCACATAAATACACATCAAGCTGTTCTGTTCTGTTGGTATCCTTAACACTCTACTCAGTATGGCAGTGATGTGTGTAGCTGGTCTGTTTTTTGTCCCGGTTGCGGGACTCACTGGGTTCCATGTTGTTCTTGTAGCCAGAGGGAGAACGACCAATGAACAGGTGTGTCTATGTGTGTGTGTGTGTGTGTTCGGGTGTGTCTTTTGTCCATATTGTATGTGTTTAGTCGAACAGAAGGATGTTATTTTTCTGCCTGATTTCCAAGGGTGTGTTTTCCTCTTTTCACCCTCAGGTGACCGGGAAATTCAGAGGTGGCGTTAACCCCTTCACACACGGATGCTTGAAAAACATTGCATACGTGCTATGTAGTTCGCAGGCTCCCAGGTTCAAAAATCGTATATCCTTACAAATAAAAATGTGTTTTGCAGATTATGTTGAAAATGAAATTCTAATTGTATGTAAATGTATTTTTTGGGCAGTATCTTGGTCGCTTACGAAAGCCTCGTTCAGTTCAGGTCCAGCCACCATTTTTGCGGCCGCCTCTATCTGAAGCCCAGCTAGCTGCTAAAGTCCTGGATAATGGCATCCAGCAGGTACAAACATCTTATCATCATGCTAACATTCATGGTTTGCAGCCGCAGTGCTTTCCAAATGGAGTAGGTCTGTAATGGTAGTTTTTTTTTTTTTTTTGCGCAGTGTAAATTGATTCAGTAAATAAATAAAAATAATGTTATAAATGTAATATAATAGATAAACTATAATAGATTAACTTAGAGATTTGTGCTGGTAACAAAGGTTGTAGGTTCAAAACATAAAGCGAAAACTTTTTAAAATAAGACATTGAACATTAAATTAGACATTGATTGATAATAATTTGAGCAGTGTTTTAATTAGACATTAAATTAGACATTGATTGATAATAATTTGAGCAGTGACCGCCAATAAGTGGTTATTAAATTGCTTATTGAATGCATTATAATAATTAAAATATTCACAATGAATTTGATATGTAATTGTTGTAGCCTAGTACTTATTTGAATACTGCTGTGCAAAAAAAAAATCATGAAAACAAAAATATTAAATATTGCTTTTCTAACATTTAAACACAAAAATAATATTTAAAAAAATCAATATCAGTAACCCTTTTCCATTTTTACCTCCAAACTTGACAATATTTAATATTTGTCATGCTCCAGTCTTTTCGTCTCAGCTATCTCTACAGCTGAAATGATCAACTTGCTTTTGCAAGTAATTGACGTACAATGCTAAAGATCTCTGTTAAGAGTAGGTTCATAAAATCCTTTTAGACTAACTGGCTATTTTTGATAAGAGTTGCTCTGTGTGTGTGTACTTCAGTCTAAAAGTAGTCTGGAGGTAATGGAGAGTCAGTCCACTGATGCTGATCCACCTCCACCACCAAAACCAGAGCACAGATACCCTGGGCTGCCTCACACACAAAATGAAGGTTAGTGCACATGCACCATGAGTATTATTACTTTTTCCAATGAGGTCAAGTAAAGATAAAAGGAAAAAATAATATATTTTTATAACAATCTTTTCTTTCAATCAGAGTGCAGCTTGCTGAACGAGACTCCACCAACACCTTCATTGTATAAATATAGGCCGGCCTATAGCAGCCCAGGAAAAAACCACACGGCCTCCACACATTCCAGCAAGGTAAGTCTAAGTGGATTACACATAAATTCAGGTACAGAAACTGTCAAATATATGACAACCATGATGCACTTTGCATTGCATTTCCCCTCCTTTTTTGTTAATTCTTTCTTTTATTATTTTTCTTTATTATCTGAAATCACTGGCAGTCAGTGAGCGAGTAAGTTTAGATTTGAGTCGTCTGTTGTTACGGTGTGTTTTGCACCTTGCTCTTGTGTTTTGTCATTTTGACTCTGCAGTTGTTGCATTTTATTCAAGCTGGACTCTTTCCTGTTGCCGTTTTCCTCATTCTGAAGCATAACTTGACTCCTTTCCTTCATCCATTCTGTAAAAAATGGCATGAATCTAGTGTCAAATCCTCTTTGATGTTTTAAACATAATTATTGTGCCTCCATACGTTCCTACGGAGCCCCCAAGGGGACATGATGGGAAGAAAAACCGTTTCAGCACTTCAGCGTTCGCTCGCAAAAACCTTAGCATTTTGCTGAGACACTTTGCGTCCACTCGCAAACTTTTGCATTTTATAATGTGTTATTTTGAGCATGTTAAACTTGCAGTGACTGTATTTTGCCCCAGTCGTTTAATTAAGTAAAATAATCTCAGATAGAGGATTTATTTTAAGATTAACAGTTTGTTCTCAAAACTCAATGTGGTCGAACGCAAAACTTTGCACAAGAATGCAAAAGTTTTCCAAGCAAATGCACAGCATTTAAATATAATCTTTCCTACAATCTCCAATGTCCCCTTAGGGGCTCCGTACGTCCCTTTTATACAGTGTGGTTTGCTCAAACTTTCAGTTGTGTGTCATCCTTCATCTCTTCGGTGATGCTTCAGCTGTCAGGAACGTTTGGTGTACACTTTCTGTCTTTCTATTTCCTCTCAGATGAGTCGAGGGAACAGTATGACCGAGTCTCCCTCTGTCCCCGTCACCACTGGGCAGCCCAGCTACCTCTCAGACCCCAGTTTGTCAAGCCGAGGGGGTGCAGGGTGCCGTGGGGGAGGGGAGGGGGTAGAGCTGGCTCGGGGGGCTGGGTGGGGCCTCTGCGTTTGGCGGGCGATCTTACCCTTCTTTTACAGACACCCTCCTCCAATCAGCAGCAGCCTCTTGCTCCTCAAGCCTTCGCTCTGCCCAAACGGCCCACAATGCCCTTGGGCCCCTCATATCTGAGGGTACGACCTCCACTAGCTACAAGAGTTTAGCCAATCAGACGCGCAACGGCAGCTTGTCATACGAAAGCCTGCTGACGCCCTCCGAAAGTCCAGAGTTTGAGTCTGCTGCTCATGAGCTGTCCCCGCCCAGACCGCACCCTCCGAACTCTCTTAGCACAGTACCGGGGCCCACGCCTATTTTGGGGTACACGTCCCCTTACCTGTCTGCTCAGCAGAGGGAGGGCTCTCTCCAGGCCTGCCCTGCCCCCCTAAGACCCTCCCCCAACAGAGCTTTCCTGCGCCCAACAAGCTCACCCCCTTCTCGAGCTCCACCCCTTTCTCCTCGCGCTCGCTCATTGGGCTCCCCTCCTCCTGGCCCTGCCCCTGGCCATACACCTCTGGGCAAATCACTGTCCTACGGAGGTGGCGCCGAATTACAGCACCGCCCCTCTACATCAGGGGGCGGGACTCCGATGCCGAAGTGAGTAATGCCTGCAGATTTTAGCCGTCTCTCTCTTTCCCCGCCCCCCAAAAAAACCTGCACGCCTGTGTGTGTGATGGTCAAGTAGAACATTGAGTTCCAGTGTTCGTGATTGTATTCATTTGGTTTGGTCTCTCTTCTTCTCTTTGTTCAGTAACACTGTCTCTTTCTTCCTGCAACCCATGGCCACTCTACTGTCCCTCGAATTTCTGTACGCACCCTCCATCTTTCTCTGTCCTTGTCCTTCTCTGTTCTCTTTCTTTACGTTCGTCTGCTCTCTTCTGCCCTCCCTCCTCCTGCCTTGTGGCCATAAGGATGACTATGTCTCTGTGCTAAGGTTCGTCTTATTTTGCTATTTTTTGTCTTAAAAGTCAACATATTGGAAAACCGTAATATTTAACATTTCTACCTCTGAAACAACTTCCTTTTCGCCTGACATTACCAAGGCGGATTAGACTGCTGTTGTAGTTCAAATAGCTTTTCTAAAATCTTAATGCAGCAATTTCTGAATATTTTAATAGAGTTCTGCAGGGATGATGTATTTTTGTAGGCAGCACGGAAGCACCCTTGCCAAAAACACAATAGGAATTTTTCATTGGCTTTTGGATTATTGCAGAAAAAAGCTGTGTACAACAAGGTTTCTGATTCATAAACATTTTGTTCGTCATGATAATCTTCACAAATGAACACAACTTTTATGATTTTTTAAGCCTAAATACAATCGGCAGAAGTAAAAAGCTAAATGTAGACTGTAAATGAACTACACTATGGTCACATGACTTCAACGTCACCATTAAGCTATTATGGTCAAAAAATTAGCTTGTAATTTAATGTTGACTTGAAACCTTGTTTGTGAATGTCTTGCTTGCTTTGTCTCTGTTACATTTAATACATATATTCCTACAACACTTTCAGTGCATCTAAGGTGTTTTTGGCTTTATTATTACCTTTCCACATGCATCCTATCTAATTTTTTTTTACATTTCTCTCTTTTTTCCCCTCCCACCAACCATTTAGCTCGACTTTTAAACAGAACGTGGCCAATCATCACGCCCACTCACACAAACCTGCAGGAGGGGTGAAGAAAGTGACTGGTGTTGGAGGAACAACCTATGAGATTTCAGTATGAACTACTGACAAGAAAGAATCAGGATTCATTTGGTTTTTGCCCTCTGAGCCTCGATCAGATATGTGTAAAGCTGCTCAACCACACATGCAAAAAAGCATATAAAGGACTACAAACACAAATCGTAAGTGTTTCCCAGTCAAACTTCATCAGTCACTGTGGAGGACATACACTGAGAACGTGGACCAGTGAAGACGAGTCTTACAGCGTTTGGTTTTTTGAATATCAATATGGTACACAAATAACACAGACTTTCATAGTTATTTAAAGAATCATTTGGTACTTCAATGTATTACCTATCGATTTGTACACAAGACTGTCCGATGATCACTGGATATTCAGCCTTTGGCGGGACCATGTGAAACACACTGCTGTCTCACCCAGAATGACGTCAACAGAAACCACAAACCTCTCAGCAGTCAGCCAATAAGCATTTGAAACATTTAGGACATGAATCACTGTTCAATCTAGCATATTCCAGTTTCAAACCTTTGAAGGGACAGTTCACCTAAAAATTTTAATTCTGTCATCCTCATGTTGTTTCAAACCAGGTTGACTTTCTATTTTCTCCCAAAGTCAAAATCAGGCTTTCCAAAATTTTATACAAATTTGGATTTGAATTTATCGGCCAATATATCGGTTATCGGCTCTCAAATATAAAGAATTATCGGCCAAAGTTTTTTTATCGGTGCATCCCTCCCTAGTAATAAATTTCAATCTGTTCCTCACAAAAGCTATCATAAGTCATTATTAACTGCAAATTCTGCCATCAGTCACGACTCTCAAATTGAATTTTCCCATACGCATATTCAAACTTGAGCACAAAACGCAAGAATTGCGTGCATATCACAGAATTGTAAATTTTGGGTGAACTATTCCTTAATTTATTTCTTAGTTCTTTTTTTGTTTGTTATTTTATACAGGTACAGATGTCTATATAAGTTTTACGTTTGATAAAGAAGATGATATTAAAATGCAGGCATATATGATGTATGATTGTTATAGGGTGTTTGTCAGGTTTATATGGCTGCATCAGCCAGATGAATTTCTCAGCCAAAGAGACTCATAGATGACAGATAGCACACTCGGCAAGTAGGAGCGAAAGTATCTGTAAAGACACAAGTTACTAGAGCACAACATTTTAATCGAAAGGTCATTTAGATTAAGTACTGAAGATATCGTATGCAAATTGTAACTTTGTGTCAGCGTGTCCACCAATCAAGAGAGATACTCTCTTGACACATGGTTAGCCAATCACAAGAGAGTTTATTTATTCAGCCAGAAGAGGCCAGTGCAAGTAAATGCTGGATGCACCATAATATGGATGGGGACATTGATTATGAAATTTTGTTATTTTATGTTTCTTTTTAAAAACTGAACATTGGTTAAAATAAACAACCAGAGTGCGGTTATCTCCTCATAGATATATAGGTTTGATTGTATTTGTCTATGTGAGAGAATGAGTGTCAAATTTTAGTTTAACTTACCTGACTGTTGTACAAGAGCACATTCCAGCTATCCTTTTGGTTCAGATCAGAGGTCATTCACGTCTTTTGTCTGGCTCTTGAGGTCTGAGGACCAGCGGCCGGTCAGTGTAAGATATAAAAGCCGCTTATGCAGAGACACATGCAAGGTTTTTTTTATCTTTTGTCATTTCCACCATGGCCTTATGATGCCTTTTTAACTGTTATCAAGGGTATTTCAGTCTGTAAACTGGATCTGAGAGATGACGGTTAGATTGTTGTTGAGTTTTGGGGAAGAATGCAGACTCTTTTTTTTTTAACCCTTCTGTATTCCTTTAATGCCGCTGACTCTTGAGTCATATGAGCAACACATTTTCAACAGAACAATAAATGATTCAAGAGTGAACGGAAGCTAAGTTTCCTCATTTTACATTGCAATGTTAAATACCATTTTGTCATGATGTACAATGCATATCAGTAGGTGGTTGAGGTGTAAATATAGTAAAGAATCCGTTCAGGCCAATGCTTCACTAATAACAAACACCATCTGGAAATGTGTCTCTTGCTCAGGAGAATTCAGCAAGTAACTGGTTGTTTAAGTGCTTTTGGGATTTGGTTAAGTACACGTGGTAATCCTTTAGCAAAAGCCACTAAGGCTGACACAAATCTTCTAGTTCAATACCTTTCTGAGGTCAGAGAATATGCAGACGGAAGAATAAATAAGCTTAAAAAAATTGACTAAGGGAAGTAAAGGAAGCACTAATCAAAAAAAAAAAATTGTTTAGAATTGTTATATATATCTTAATTTAATTGGTCGTCCATGAAATAAAACATGTTCTTTATATTATTGAGTGGTTCCTGTATATGGAGTCCAAAACCTGAATAAATTAAAAATAAAAGGAAATTAAATAAAGGAATATATGACTTGATAAAATGAATACAAGTCATTTTTTATAAACCTAAGTTTAGTCCTGAATTAATTATTGTATTACTTTTTGTATTTATTTTAACGTTATTTTTATATATTTTTTTATTTATTTGTGCATTCATTTATCTTTATTTTTATTTCAATTTTTTCTATATTTATCTCCATTCTTATAGAGAGGTCGAGAAATAAAATAAAGATAAAAACTAAAAGTATTTTTTATTTCAAAATTCAAAAATATACAGTTGCATTTTTGTAGCAGAGGTAAGCCATAATATCAGTAGAGATATTTTAAAAAATATCATCATTATGCTGGTTAATAATAACACAATAATTAATCACTCTAAATGATATGTTAACAGTCCAGTTCTGTATGAATATAAGACAATGACCAAGTTAACTGGTTTTAATCGAAGCAATTCAATGTTAAACAGAGCTTCATGTTTACTTTAAAGAGTTAATTGACCCAAAAATGTAAATTATCTCATCATTTACTCACCTTGCCTATGTTCCAAACATGTAGGCCTTTTTTCTTTTTTTTGTGGCTCACAAAAAATATATATTTTGAAGAATGTTACACAGTTATAGTTACCATTGTCTTCCACTGTATGACCAAAAATATCATGTTCCACAAAAGAGGGTAGGTTTGGAATGGGGTTGAATAAATTATGACAAAATGTACATTATAGGTGAACTATCCCTTTAATAAAAATGTAAATCCAGAAGAATTGGGTACACATCAGTGGATCATCACAGTTACTGAGCAGTGATGATGCTGATGCTTTCTTGGGTCGCCAATCAACTGAAAAGAAAATATTTATGGACATTAATAAAATCCGCTAGATTAAAAATGAATGTTTAACCAGCCAAAAAACAGAGCACTAACACATATTTCAAGAAATCAAGCACTCATTTTATTCAGAGTGAGTGCAAAAAATGGCAAACACACATAATCATGGGGCGTAAATGCATGCTGATCCGGCAGCTGGCAGTACCAGGCAACTAGTGTCATCATCTGTCTCTCTATCCTTAAACATGCCAAAACCCCATCTGCCAGTGTTCTCCAATATCACAGCATTGAAGCTCTCCTATCCCAGAATCCTCTGCCCTGGCATCACAGAAGCCCAGCCAACACAGACAAACAAAAAGACCTCAGACGCTTGTGAATGCAGACACAGATCATGCTCATTCACAGACGGTGACTACCAGAGATGGGAACAGATAGTCTCAGAGGGAGGAGAAGGCTTACGTTTTCTTCTCTTTGTCTTTTTTCATGGCAGAGGAGCCTTGAAGAGACTGCAGGGTTTCTGCAGCCACTTTCCTCCTGTTGAAGGTGTTCATCTCCTCTTCTAAATCTCTACGCTTCTCCTCCAGGTTCCTCTTCTCCTCCTGATGTGTGCGTTTCAGCATCTCAAATCTTTCATGAAGCTGGGAATACAAAACAAGAGTTCATTTAATTTTATTTGATTTGATTTTTGCAATAAATTAAATTAGTTTATTATGAGCGTATCATTTAAATAATTCTGTTAATGTTTAATCAATTAACACCCCTAGTTCAGTGCTGAGATGCTCGCTATTTTATTTATATTTTTTGGTTTTAGTTTTGTATTTTTTTGTTTAAGTTTATGAAAATGTTGTTTTATTTTATGAATAATTTTGACATGCATTTAAATATTTTATGATTAAATAAAAAGTTACTATTATTAAAAATCTATCTTATCTATAAAAAGATAATTTTTAAAAAATATTTAAAAGGCATTTAAAATTTTTATTGTATGATTTAATTTGAAATTACAAATATTTAGAATATTTTGCTTATTTTATTATTTTAATAATAATAATGATTAATTCGAACATATTTTCCATTTAAAAAAATGGAATGGAATGGTTTATACCTCTCTCTCCTTCTCTTTTAGCTCTGCTTCTGTCTCCTTCACTTTGTTGACAAACATCTGTCTCATCTGCTCCTCTTTGAGTTGTAGCTCTCCGATAAACTCTCTCCTCTTGGCCACGTATGTCTCCTGCAGACTGAATGTAAGGACAGATAGAGAAGCATTAACAGACATTTCATTTCACTTGATCCCAAACCACAAAACGGACCTATGTAATGTTTCCATGATCATATGATGCATCTTAAATCAATTTACTGTTTTATCTTTTACAGCAAGACTAAACTAACTGTAGAAGTGTCTTGGATGAGATCTTGCAGTACCTGAAGGGTTCGCTGTCAGGGTCTGTGTCTTTAAAGCCCATCTCCTCCAGTTTGCAGCGGCGGTACAGCTCATAGTGTCTGGCGTGGGTCTGTTCTCTCAGGTCCAACATGTTGACACGGATTAGCATCTCTCTCAGCTTTACAAAGTCACAGTGACTCTCGTTCTCCACTGAGGACAAAGCCCAGACATCGTAATTTCATTAAAGACACCATGAAATCAAAACTGACCATCCTTGTTTTTTTTTAATGGAATATTACAGTATTATAAATGATTTATCCGTGGACTTATCAAGGGGAAAAACAGTAGGCCTATGTGACAAAAATAGTATGACCGAATTTACAGTACTCATAAAAGAGTAGGCAAAAAGTAGCCGATGACCTTCTTCTAGCGAGATTCGGAAGTGTGCATAAGATGGACACTTTACTATCCCAGTAGGCCGTGAGAGAAGATTTATGAATGACAGTAAAGCGACGTAACTGACACTTGTAGGTCACATGATAATGACAACATGGTGAATGAAGTATGTACTCATGAGTCACTCACTCACTCACTCACTTACTCACAGTAATTACTTATTCAAAGTACCTACTAAAGAGAGTATGTGATTTCGGATGCAGCCGATGTGTTTTTCAGTAAATAAAAAAGAGAGAAAAATATAGCATTGCCCAATTTGTCAATTTTTTTCTAACCTAAAGACAATGATAATACCTTTATCTGCTAGTGCTAGCAGCAGTACCTACCCTGTACCACTCCCCATGGATACTGTCTGGCTCGCACCATTTTGTTCCCAATTTGAACCTCTTCGCTGCTTCCAATCACAGCAAAGGGCAGATGCGCCTGCAACACAAGTCACTGGATCAACATTAAAGGTGCCTCTATAGGATTCAGGAACATAGTGTGTATCTATTGTATATGTATATTCTCTCAAGTTCCTGTTACATTCATAGAAGAGTTTATTTCAGTCACAGCTTCATCATCTGTTGGGAACTGGTAGATCTGAACACCATTGCTGACCAGTTCACTCATGATCTTGATCTTAAATTTTTGAAGCTCACTCTTGGAAATAGTGTCTGCCTTTGCAATGATGGGAATAATGTTGACCTGGTTGGGAAGGAAAAATATGGATATACATGAATAATATAATTCTCTGTATAATTGTATTATATATAATATTATATATATATATATATATTATTGTGTGTGTGTGTGTGTGTGCACAATAAATGCACAATTTATAGCCTATTATTGAAAGACAATAAATGACAAACACTTTCTGAATACGATACCTTGCTGTCCAGTTTCTTCATGGTGACTAAGTCCAGAGATTTCAGTGAATGTCCAGTGGGAGCAATAAAGTAGAGGCAGATATGGATGCGTGAATCATGATAGTTATAAAGGGAACGTTTAATTTTAAGCTCTTCTTCAAGGAAGTTTTCAAACTGGGCATCAATGTAGTCCACAATAGGTTTATAACTGCAGAGAAACAATAAAAGGTGTAAGATTATGATTTGATCCTGACATTTCATTATCAATGTCATTCATTTACCTTTCAGTGCATATAAGCATTACCTTTCTTCTTTATTAACCTGGTCGCCAAATCCCACAGTGTCTACAATGGTCAGCTGCAAATCCACATTGCTTTCCTGTAGGTTGTACGATCTGGGGCGTAAATGCACGCCGTTCTGGAAGTGGCTGGCCTCTTCGTTTTCGAACGATGGTGTTAAAAAGTGTGTTCATTAAAGTGGATTTGCCTATCCCAGTTTCACCTGTAGAAACAAAAGCAATCTCTTGCAACAATCTTAATATTTAAATGGCAGCTCTGCAGGGTTTTAAAAGCACTTCTTCCTCACCTACGCAGAGAATGTTGAAGCTGAATCCTTGGCTCACTGACTTGCTGACCAGCTGATCAGGAAGACTGTCAAAACCGACATGACCGTTGAGAGAGAGAGTCCTCATCTCCTCACACTGAGAAATTACAACATCAAGAAAGTTTGACATGACATACCAGGGAACCATTGATAGTGTCATGATGAATAACATGCCACAATTTCATTTTAAAATGTTTTAAAATAAAAACAGTTATTTTAAATTGAATAATATCTCCCAATAGTATCAGTGCTCCATCACAACCAAAAACTGTCCCGCTTTTGCATTGATCTCCCTAATATGTCTATTAATATATGGAGATAGCGATCAAAGTGGAGAAGCAGACCCATCATGTCATTTTGTAACTGAGCATATTGGTATGCATGGACCGGGGTTTGAGTCTCGATCACAGAGAAAAGCAGCATGCTGAGGTATTCAGAGATCCTCACTCTGTACAAACACAAGGAAGTGTTTCACACAGCCTTCATCTGTTCCACTGCCCCAGTATTCTTAACACACACTGGGGCACAAAGGGCTCTTTATGCAGCCTGTGTTTCTCAGCATACTGAAGGTTTCCACTGCCATTGCCCTGAGAAACATCCTTTAAGTGCAGGGTTAAAAGCATATTATATATTTTAAACAGTAGTAGGATGATACTTTAGCACAAATGTAAAAACATCACAAACTTCATAAAGGAGAGACATTGGGATACATGCTGACTGAAGCGGCAACTAGAAGCAGCAATGCTGATCTGCTTACAAGAACTAATCAGCTTTAAATGACTTTGACAATGGATTTAGACCCTAATGTTAAACTATAAATATAAACTACAAGCATATAAATGCTTTTTAATAGTAGCCTATAACAGACATGCATGACATATTGTGAAGAATCACCACAGTGATTTAGAGTAGGCTAGGATCAAAAATGATGATGAAGTCCAACTCGAATAAAACTCAAGCTCACGCTTTTCTCCATTGCAACCAACATCTTAACACATTTGCATATAACATCTTGCACATATAAAGCACATAAACATATGAAAATTATGAAATGTGGAAAAAAGTTTTTAAAACATTCTTGACCAACTAATCCAGTCGTCATACCTCTCGATACACACATAGCAACTTTATCAACAAATAAACATGCATGTTAAACTGTGTGAATAATATGTGCCGTAAAATAAATACTTATGTACATAACTTAACTTACAGAATAGATGTTTACATCTGTGGCAGCCATGTAGATACTGACACTGACAGTATGCTCTCATTTATTTATTTCACTTCTCTCTCTCTCTCTCTCTCTCTCTCTCTCTCTCTCTCTCTCTCTCTCTCTCTCTCTCTCTCTCTCTCTCTCTCTCTCTCATTCCAACATGGACACTTGATGGAAACACCCCTCGGCTGAATTAAAATGATGTCCGTGTTGCTCCACGCTCACTCCCTACTGCACTTACAAACGCACTTGTTTCAGAATAGACTTGTTTATTTTTCTCTCAAGTGTCTAATCAAGTCTTAGTCCTGGGCAAGATACTCCGCAGATATAGCCTAGGCTAGCTAACAACGTATAGCCTATCACTTGAACTAAAACGAAAAACCCAGAGGCTTAAAAATGACTTGAATAATAAAAAACATTTGAATAAAATTCTAATTAAACAATTATAGTCTGTATATTTTAGTGTAAGGTTGTAAACCGTCTGAAGTGGACGCAATTTCACGTTCCAACCGGTTCCAACACATCCAGTAGGCGTCGCCCTTTATCCGTTTTATTTCAACTTACCTACAATGTCAATCAGCCGTTGGTATAAAAAATGATAACAAAATATCAGATCAAGTGACACCTGCAAAAAAATCTATTATGTTAGAGCTCAGCTTTTCTTAGAACGGACTTCACTTCTCTGAGAATTGTATGCGAATAGCTACTTTTAAGGAGATTTTAGAGGACTATTTATAAGTCAGTTTTCTTAACTTTACACAGGTGTAAATAATCACATTGGGCAACTATCAACATGTTCCACGCACTTCCGTAGCCACGAAATAAATATATACATTTTTTACTTTTACTTATTGTATCTGATTGAAATTACATTAATACATTTTGAATCGCACCACAGCCAACTGACGGTACGTGAACTTAAAATTGAGTAAAAACTGCAAGAAAAGACACAGCTCAAAAATCTAGTATGATACACTAAAAAGTGAACTAAATAAGGACAAGCTGCAAAAACGATAAAATCCATTGCTTTATAATACTCTTTATTTAGGTAATCCACACAGTACAGTGTAATCTACACAGTACAATTTCCCCATTCACTGTAAAATAAGAAACATTTTTTAAATATTCATCTTGAAAATCTTACAGCCATCTCATTCACTGTAAACAAATTATTGTACGAATCAGAGCAACTTGTTCATTTAAAGAGTAGACTACTGAGTCACACCTGCCACCCCAGAGTATTCCATTTTGTTCCAAGTATGCAGACGCCTTGAATTATTGATTATGGGATCAGGAAATAAACAGTGGTATGCTGTGTTAATGCACAAGGGAACATATTCATTTGCATTTTATAATTAATAAAGTCAACAACCTCATAAAGTTAAAAAAGAAGGGGTGTGCTGTAATTTCCTGTCTAAAGATCCTCATGGCTGTTGTGATTCTCCTGAACAAACCAGCAGTCTTTGAGCAGTTTTATTTCTAATCAGCTATAAATTCAATTAATTTATACAAGATCCATAAGTATTACGTTTCTCAAATGCAATAGGAATGATCAAAGATCTGAGCACCTATTTTGCCCAGGACAGTTGCTGAGGGGGGCAGCCTGTCAATGTTTGTGTTGCTAATGACCCTGATCTAACCACAAAATAATATCCAACACATAATAAAAACCCAAAATTGTTCTCTCTCCATTGTCTTCCACAGAGATGCATGATGAATAATACTGAAAACCTTCAGGGAATCTTGAAGAACAAGGACTGTTTTTCACAATTAGAACAAAAACAAATAGTGGTTACCAATATAACCACCAGCATATTAACAAAAATGTATGTGCTCTTAGTTTGATTTCATTACTGCCAACACTACATTCATGAACTGAACAAATGTGGCACATCAACAGTCTCACAACAACAATAATCAGAGCGCTCAACACACAGCTATCCATAGGCTGTTTGTTACACTCTTAGTACGTTACGTATTAAACATTAAACATATTTAAATACCTCAACACATGAAGACTTAGTCAATTTAATGGAAAGTTCACAAAGATTAACATCAATAATTCTAAAAATATATAACATAGCCAAAAGTACATGGACACCCGTATACAATACGCAATTTTTAAACTCCTAATTTCAAAATATGAAACATTAACTGATCCGTTTGCTAATATACCACATTTCACTCTTCTAGGAAGGCTTTCTACGAGTGTGTTAGATCCAGCGATTCATCCTAAAGAACAGTGATTTGTGCAGACCAATCAACATAGTTAAAAAAAATGTGGTAAGTCAGTTCTTTATGGATCTTGGGCATAAAGATTAAAATACAATTCTCTACAATGTCCCTATATGCAGTTGCTTTAAGATTTAGCCTCAGAAATGACTGAAATGCCAAACCTGTTCATTCAAAAGAGCGGTCCACAAACTTTTGGCCATGTAGTGTAGATGGAAAATAGGAACAGGATTTACGGAAAGGCAATGGTGCACTTCATAAATGGAACATTTACAGTAGATTTTTTTTTATTTTATATAAAATCGCTATACGGATTGTGTCCTTTCTAAAAAATGGAGGGAAAGGATACAGAAAATGAGTACTAGTACATTAGCATTCTTCTAGAAGGTTTCATGTAGATTGTTTTGTGTGAGGACTTTAACATATGTAATAAAATATGGCACATGAGAATTTTTCAAGGGTGAACCAAAGTAAAAGGCCATTCATTAAACAGAAAACAGGTGAGGTTTGACAAGATTGTGTAGAAAAACAATGAATTTCCTTGAACTGCTAGAGGAATAGACTTTGGAACAGTCAATGAGAACACGTTGAACTTTAACCTCACACTATTTTCACTTACAAAAAGTTTGTTCATGCACCGTCGACAGGCAGAAGAAATTATATGAACATACGCACTATTCTTGTCTAACACCCTAAGAGTGAAACTCAAATACTGAGGATAGTAAAATAGATAAAACTCTTCTTAAAACTCATGCTGTGGTTTATCGGTTTATTAAACCTGCATCTAAGGAAATTTGCAGCAGAGGTTTGTATTTGGCAACGTTTTAAACGGATTGCACTATTGTCATAAAGACGTCCCTTGACTTTTCTTGTAACTGAAATGAAATTTGGCGTGAGATGAAGAGATAAACACGAAATACTGACAAAAATGCAATACAGACTAATAAAAAAAACAAGGTCAACATCTGCCATCTTTGATCCTTACTGAAAATGACATTGAGTGGCACATGGAATAATAATTTTCAATAATCTGGCAGCAAACTGAATTATTTCAGAAAAAAAAAAAAAAACTAAATGTATATACAGTGGTGAGCACCGTCATATACATGTAAGACAAAAGACTAACACAAATTGGCAACGACAATAAGGATTTAGCTTAAAACCTATTAAAACAGTAAAAAATGTAAAAACATCCTACAAAATGACTGAGTTGGCATGTCCTGGAGAGGAACGGGTGAACTTTGGCACACAAAAAGATGTTTAGATGGTGAGTGAAACCATTACAGTAGAGAGGAGATTCACCAACGTTTGTCTTTACAGTCCTTTGTTGAAGTAGACCGTCTCTATTCCAGGATGACTGGCTCGAATCTTCTCCTGCAGCTCTGGTTCCAAGCGGCTCACTGCCATAGAGCTGTATGAACAAATTGGAATTATGAAGTGAATTACTCAAAAGATTTCAAAATCATACATGCATTTAGTTACAAACTGTTTTGAGAACGTTCTCACCTCTTTTGTGGGAATAACGCACAACACAATGGGGTTGCAAACACAAGGCTAAGAAGAAGAAATTACAAAAGAATGGGTCACAAAGTCTTGAATGTCTTTCATAAGATAACAGTTTATTAGAACATCAATCTATTTTTGGCAACTCACCAAAACCCAACCAAGCCAACTTGAATGGGTGCACTCATCCACGGAAACCTCTGAAAAAATAAAGAGGGGGGAGGAAATCAACAAAGCCCATGATTCTATGGGGCCATTGTAAGGACTAAAGCATTCAACTAGACTGGACACTGTAGATGGGTATGTGTTAAGGCTGAACAATTTTCATTAAAATTTTCAGTCATGTAAACAAAACATTTATAATGCAATTTTGAAATTACCTTGAGGAAGGCCTTCTTTTCCAAAGAGTTCATTAAAAATGGAGGGATTGCTACAGGACGAAAACAATTAGTTATATTGCTTGCAATTACAGTGTCCCATAACCAGATATGCAACATTGCGTCTGCATAAGACAGTGGGGAATGAAAGTTTGAGAAAACTCATGAAAACCTGATATTTTGTAAATCATATATTTTATCATATATAAAATCCTTCTTTTTCCAGTAATATTCCTCAAAGCTTTTCTCTTTTGTAATGTCTCTCAGCCATCTCGCTTTCTACACTCTTTTCAAATCTCCCTCTTGCTCACTCTCTCTCCTCCCCTATCATGAGTGTATACTGTATACTGCTGATTGGCTACAAGTGTGTTTTAGTCCGATCTACTTTCAATCCAGAAATCACTAACTGCACCTTTAATAAGCATAGGTGAAAAGTCAGCCAATCTCAAGACTTTTAGAGTAAACAAACCCATTCCCGGAGAGGCCATGAGGATTCTGGAAACCACCACTTGTGTAATGGCCTGTTGAGCTGCATTTGAAGATTCTCCTAACCGATTGTCATTCTCATCTGTTACTGGAATGCCATGTTTGAGTTCCCTGAGACACAAAAGGAAAGATGCGCTCCATATGACAGACTCACTTCATGTCTATTATAAATGAACAGCAACACACAATATTACATTACTGTTTTTAACATGTTTTGTTTTGAACCACTGCTGATGGTTTGGGGTCAGTAGTAATTTTATTCAGCCAGGATGCATTAAATTGATCAATCGTGACAGTAGACATTTATAATCTTACAAAAGAGTTCTATTTCTGGTCCTTTGAAATTCTAAAGAATCCTGAAAAAAAAAATAACAACACAGTTCCACAAAAATATTACGAAGAACAACTGTTTTCAACATTGATAGTAATGAATGTTTCTTGAGCATCAAATCAGCATATTAGAAGGATTTCTGAAGAATCATGTGACACTGAAGACTGGAATAATGCCGAAAATTTAATTTTGCCATCACAGGAATAAATTACATTTTAAAATATATTAAAATAAAAACAGATATATTAAATTGTAATACTATTTCACAATATTACTGTTTTTACTGTATTTGTAATCAAATAAATGGAGCCGTTGTGAGCATAAGATGCTCTTTCAATAAAAAAATTAAAAAAATGTTACAGACCCCAAACTTTAGAATGCTCGAGTGTATGTGCGTGTGTGTGTGTTTATTATATATATAATATTGTAATCACAAAATTCCATGACTACCGAACAACCAATTCAGAGTAAAATAAGGTCAAACCTCTTTATGCAAACGATTTGTTCTAGATAATTATTTACCGTTGTCTCATGAGTGGAATATTGATACAGTTAGCAGCAGCTACAGCAGCGAATGGCACAAAGCGTCCTATGAGTGGGGACACGTGCTGAAAGACAGAAAATTAAACATAATTACTAATTATTACATGAACACATAGTGAGCACTGAGCATAATATTTAATACTTTGATGTGAAAGAGTTAAAACTTATTAGTAAGCGATAACCAGTGATCGAAGTGGGGGGCATTAAATCAGTCAGAGTACCGGCAACATGTGAGAAGTGCCGGCCCGGTACACAAGAAAAAGTGAGGGTACGCATTACAGGTTAAAATATAGAAGTGCCGTACCGGCCCACTTCGAGCACTGGCGATGACAGACCATTACCTTTGCTAATGCATTTAGTCCTAAAGCAGTAGCCACGGCCCCTGTGGTGGCTGATACATATGCTGTGCCAAGCTGGCTGCAAGGACATATATTAGGAATTTAGGGATATTGCAAATTAGTTGAAAGAAGAAATGCAATAAGTGAAACAAATATTCATATGCATGATCTAAAGTCCTCTCACTTTACTGTGATGGGGGCGTCTCCACTCCTGTTGGTATAGTTGACTATTGCATTGAAAGACTGATTGATCCACTGCCAAAACAGAACTGCTGGAGTCGTTCTAAAAGCAAGAGAGAGAGAGAGAGTATAAATATTCAGCATTATATGTGGTGCTGAATATTATTTCTTAATTATTTACTTAATTATTATCCAGAAAAAAATCCACCAAGTCTTATAATAATGGATTACACGGCAAAACCCAGCATGATTTACCTATAGAACGTCATCATGCATCCAGTGATGGTCATGTTCATAGGAACCTGAGCAGACATGCGACCAATCAGGAGCATTTTCTCGCCCGTGTCTGGATGGAATGCAGAGTCAAAAACATACTTCGCCCTCCATAGCTCATCTTCTGTGAGACCCGGTGATACCACCCCTTTTCTTCAGGGATAAGAGAATGGAAGATGATGGCGTACTTGGTATCTGGCAAACTCAGCATATGTAACAATGAATCCTATACAAAAGCAGAGTAGAGACTTACTTGTAATCCTGAATAATCTGACTTGCATTTTCTAATTGTTCATTCGACAGGAGGATGTTTCTAGGGTCTGTGACGGTGAAGAAATGCTTTGCGCGACCCACAAATGTTCCCTGATCCCAGCGTGGCTCTTTAATGTTTATGGAGGTGGAGAGCACGGCTGCCATGGTACACTGTGAACATATTACACTGTTAAAACCTTGGATACACTTCACTTATTCTTTTAACACACAACAGTGTAAATGTCTTTGAAAACAAGTTATTTTTTAAAACATTATGGTGATAACATGACTAGTATAGCTAGAAGACAAAGAAAGATTCTTAAAAACTGTTCTGTTCCACAGAAGAATTACAAAACGCAGGTTTGGAATAATGGCGAGTACACTAACGTTCAAAACGTTAACGTAACATAACGGTAACGTTATGTTTTTGAAAGAAGTCTCTCAAAGGCTGCATTTATTTGCTTAAACATACAGTAAGAATGTTAATATTGTGAAATGGAATTACCATATAAAAGTAAACCAACTATTTTCTATTTTAAAATCTAATTTATTAGTTGTTATTTATTCCTGTGATGAAAAAAGCTGAATTTTCAGCATCATAACTTCAGTGTCATATGATCCTTCAGAAATCATTTTGGTTTGATGTTCAAGAAACATTTCTTGTTATTAATGTTGAAAACAGTTGTGCTGCTTAATATTTTTGTGCACACTGAGATACTTTATTCTAGTATTCTTTGATAAACGGAAAGTTCAAAAGAACGGCATTAATTTGAAATGGTAATCTTTTATAACATTATAACATATTTTTACCTTTTAATCAATTTTATGCATCCTTGCTGAATAAAAGTATTGATGTTTCCCAAAATAATAATAATTAATTACTTGCCCCAGACATTTGATAGATAATGTAAATTTTAATTTCTTGTGAACAGCAAGGTTTTATTTCTTAAATAGAGAAAACACTGTACTAAAATAACATAGAGAGAATTAAAAGCCTTTCTTGTTTTTCCAGCAAGAAAAAAAAAAAAACCTGAATAATGCTGGCACATGACATTCACCATCAGGCCACTGCTGAATCAGCATGTAGTTTCTAAAGACACAGCTGACCAGCCAAGCAAAGAAAGGCTTGAACATCGGTCACTCTGAAAATGACATTTGGTTCTGCTAGTCCCCATGTAGAGCAGCACCTATACATGGCCTGTGTTTCTATAAACAATTTTGAAAAGTATTTTCATTAAAGATTATACATTTAGTGCAATCAAAAAAAACTTTTTCATTTATTCTAAACCTGTATGACTTTCTTCTGTGGATGACAAATAAAATATCAAACAGAATGTAAAGAACTGACAGTCTCAGTCATCCTTCACTTTTATTGCATCATTTTCCAGGCAATGAAAGTGAAGATTACTGTACTGAGGCTGTCATTCTGCCCAACTGCAAGACTTTTTGTTTTATAGGCTACTGAAGAAAGAAAGCTATATGGGTTTTAAATTATACGAGGGTAGTTTTTAGGGGGGATTTTTACTGTCCTTGCGATGGTTAACTTTCCAATGATGAATAGAAAAACAATTTTAGTATCAAGTGCTTCAAGGTTGAATGTTTAACCATTTATTTGCATGTGCATATTCCAAGAATAGGCATTCACAAAGGCTAAATTAAATAAACCACACGCTGTAAATGTGCAGCGTGGTGAATTTTTATTTTTAAAATACAGTGTTTTGAAGACAACAAAGACAGCTAAATGGAGGACAATAAATCACGCGTTTCACTTAAACACGGCTACAAAAGTGGGTCTGTGTCTCTTTAAATCAAATCATGGTTTTGCACGAGATCACTTGAGTCTGCTCGAGCCTGATGCTTTGGTTTGCGCTGCTTCCCGTTTCACTGGTGAAAGAAAGTCTGACTCATTTAGCAACTCGGTTCTTTTGAACAGTTCGTTTTAAAGAACCGGTTCAATAACAGCGATTCTGCGATACGCCATCACGTGGTCACTGACATCCCAATGTGAAACCATAGACTGTAAAAAGTGGAAACATGCACAAAAACGGTTGTTTTGTAGGCAACTAGCATACATATTTTTTTTTAATAACTTTTTTAAAAAATTTAGAAAACCAACTCAATTTCATATGCCTACTGATAAAACTGATACTATGCTACTGATAAATTCACGTTTTATTTTTAATATATATTTGTAATATTTCTGCTTTTGCCAATGAAGAAAGTTACTTTCTGCTCCACATGTCTACGCGAATGCTCATTCTGTCGTTTTACGTCTCATTATAAATTAAAAGAGATTCTCGTTGATTCGGATTGAATCTAAAACGAATCGTTCAGTCAATTTCTTGGACAAATCGTTTTGACTGCTTGTGCAACCGATTCATTTAGTAAAGAACCGACTCCAAAGAACAATTCATCGCTGCAAAGCAAGAATTCATATCGTGCTTTTCCAAACATCAGTGCACACTATGGATTGGAGAGATAAGATACTGACCGATACACGGGCCTCTTGATCAGAAATGAACTTTGAACAGAGACGCAGCGTTTATGACACTTTCCCTAAACAACCCATTTCTTGCCAATAGTATTCCATGATTGTATATTACTCTGTATAATTGAATTAATCTAGTAATAATCTTAATGCTTTATTTGATGTTAAAACATTGATGCTCTTTAAAGAGCAAAACATTATGGGATAAATTGAATGATTTAAATTGTGTCTTGTTTTGAAATCAATTGTTAGAATATCATCATTGTAGCCCATTGGCAAAGAATGGTTCAAAACCAGTCGGTACCGGTTGGGTGGCTTCCATTGGGGCTTTCAATATGTCCTAAATATGAATTATAATATGTTTAAATATTATGATAAAAAAATATTGGAGGGTTGCACCATATGATAAATATCTTAATACGTTTTAGCTTTATCTTTAAAACCATCTGTACAACTACAGCTGTGCACCTCTTTATCAACCTCTGGATGCCACATCACAAATCCACTTACTGGCAGCATAAGGTTTTACATTCTAATGCATCCAGTAAAAAAAGAAAAGAAAAAGAAGAGAAAATATATCTTGAAAATGACATCCGTGAAAAAAAAAATACGAAAGGTCCTGTTACTTACAGTGCAACAGTGCAAAGCCCGCCGTCAGACAAAATCACAGCACTCCGCAGCAGATATCAGTCTCGCGCACCGAGGCTAATTTGGTATTTACGAATGAACGTGAAGTACGCTGCAGTAAAAGCCCAACCAACCAGCGGCGCTGCTGCTATTTCAAAATAAAAGTTTCCAATGTCTTGGGAAATATTTGTAACATGAGAATTTTAGATTTATGTCGCGATCCAAGACACTGGTTAAAAAAATAAACAATAAACAATGAGCAACGGAATTTTAGTTGCTTACGTTTACCGAGTTAAATACAATAGTCAGTCAACGAAAGGACTTTTACTATGAAATCTAAAGAAATAAAATATTTTGATTATGACATTTAATATCTTTAAACACGCCAGATCAGGTCTAATGAGCCTTGGGCAAGTCAGTTTTTATGACATTAATTTTTAACTGTTTGTTGTCTGTCTAAAACGTAAATCATTAATCTTTTTTTATGAATGTTGTATTCTTAGACACTCAAATTAACTTACCGTCTGTCATTTCTTGACTCAATTTACAAGTAAATGTCTATGTACTAAAGAAGGATGGCAATTAATAACACTATAACCTATCAATTTATGGATCGATTCTCTGCAGAAAGAGACAAATTTAATTCCTTTTAAAAAATATTTCGAAATGCCATTAACTTCTTGGAGCCTTGTAAAACTTTTTTAGCTAAGTAAAACCCGTCTAATGACAATAATTAACAAGAGTTAAATCTAAGAAAATAGCTCCATCTAGCGGATATCTTAAACACCAAACAAGTCATTCCTGTTATGTATTACATTGTCATGTCGGCATGTCTGGAATGTTAAGTATTAAACCACACATTTTTAACATGTAAATCTGTTTACATGTTATACTTTTTACTGTTTGCAATCTGTTTATGTTTAAATCAAATATTTTTAATAAATAACTTTTTAGATATTTTTCGTTTGAAAGTTAAACGGCTCTGGATAATATGAAGTTTTCCTTTAAAATATTCTATCCTGTTTTATAAAATTATTGAAAATGGCATGCTATTAAATTTCAAAACATTCCACCGTCATGTTAGCAAACTTTCACTTTGTAATGGTTATCTTTAGCACTTTATTTCCTTCCCATTAGGTTCCATCTTATTGATTTTTATTGTTACCTGAGCTTAGTTGGCCATAGCTTTTTTTTAAGTCTGGTGTATTATGTTATAACCTTCCTTAAATTCCAATACATTTAAAAAAAAAAAAAAAAAATATATATATAATATATAATATATTATATATATATAATATATATATAATAAATAATATATATTAGTTTACAGTGCTTAACTGTACTGCATAACAGGAATGACCTAACACTTAAAATCAATCAGCAACACTGATAACATTTTGCACTATCCCACAAACAGAGGACGAACATAACTGTACAGCTGTATTCTAAACAGAAACAGACTTTACATAGATAAATAGCATGAGTTTTTATTGCTGTTCAAATCCCTATTTAATTGTGCTCTGATTTAATTACAAAGTATTGGGAAATAATGCAGTAACATACAAAAGCAGAAACAAACAAAACCACTGCTCTGTAAACTAAGTACAATAACAAATACTGCATTGAAAAAGTGCTTAAATGACATTGAAAAGAGACTAAACCTAAAGTGTTTCATACCAACCTGCAACAAACATTGCAGTAGGCAATCAGTTAAAACAGCAATCGGACATTTGCCAGATGACAGCTCATTGTGAACCCGAGGCCATGCAGCATGAAAATGCAGCTATACTACACAGCACTATTTTAAGCTCATCACAACGTGTACATTATCCAGTCATAAGCATTTAGTGTGTAAATATCAAATATTGTTACTCCAAAACATTCAGAAGAATGCGCTTCAGAAGAATGCACAAAACCCCATTAGTCTGATGAAACCCTTACATCCTGATCAAAAACACAACTGTTTTTTTTTAGTACAGAAGAGAGAAAAGTACATGATGGAGATGAGAGAGTACCGTTACATTTTGTGTGTTTGTTGAGATTACTGCATTTATCTTGTTGCAGTACTAGATATGGCACGTTTTGGTCCAAGGACAGGGGTTTGTGTTAAAAATTTTAACAGATGAGCATGTCTTCTATGAATAATCATTGTCCACTATGATAGTCCACTGATAGTGCTGCAATACTGTAATTTAAAAAAAGCCTTCCCATTTTACAGAAAATAATCTGGAGTGCGACGAGTGACATGAGGCTCTCCTCTGCGTGGTGCCGGGTCAAACTGTAAACTAAAGGAAATCATTCTGTTAATATAAATGTTTCTAATTGTAAAATCATAGAAATGTAACACAGGGACAGAAAATGGGAATTATCAATAAAAAAAAGCATGCTTTGTTTGTCATATACATACAAGGAGTACTTCAGCGTGTCATCAAGTTCCATGATTGCAGCCTGGTTACCACATCGGTAGCAATAATTGGGTGCGCTGAAGATCGTTACGACATTACGTTCATGACACCAGTTATAACCCTGTGAAAATGTTTTTAAAAAATATATTAGCCAGTAGCTTATCAACAATTAGCAGGTCTATTATTGTGCTACAAATTCAAATTAAAAATAAACTGGAAAATCTAAACATAAAAACTACAATAGTATCTCTATATAGTTCACGTAGAATCTCTGTATAATATAATAATACTGCTTTGTGGAGTTTCAAACATATATATATATTCTAACTCTCTCTCCCTCCCTCTCTCTCTCTCTCTCTCCATATATATATATATTTATGATATATGGTGAGATCAGATCTCCGTGCGGAGCAGTCGGACTCCTTACACATACAAAAATCTCACTGGATTAATGGAAAAATTAATGTTTGAAAATGTAAACTGACATTTCCCACTTAATCACTACAGCAAAAGATATAAATATCTGGCTTAAAACCCCATTGCCTAAGACTTTTGCACAGTACTGTACACACAAACACACATTTTTTTCATTTATCTTATATATACATAAACATTGGTAATCAACCTCTCTTTTACCTCCATCACTAACTGGTGAGCTCTTGAGACCAGAGTTAAGCAGTTGGCATGGTTAAATGTTTCTGAGATGTCCTGGCCAAACGTGTACCCAGCCCCCCTGGGGGAAATCCCCCAGCCTCCACGGTCATCCGGATCAGACCACAGCAAATCACACATTGGACCCTGCCAACAAGATTTCATAAGCTTCTGTGAGTAGTATTCACAGCTGGGACTCTTAATAATATTGAATATTAAAGTAACACGGTACGTCTTTCTGATATTTACAGGTGGAATTTATACCTCATGGGGAACTTCTTGGATCCGGTCCAATGCGCGAATGTGATCCAGTGTGTCAATTGAAGGTGACAATCCACCATGGAGACAGAAAATCTGTGCAGACAGAGCAAACAGAGTTAGGTTTAAGCTTTATGGGCACTCAAATTACTGTGCAAACAGCTTTTTGATTTGATCTAAATGTCATAAAACAGTTACAATGGATGAAATACTGTTACTGTTAATCACTAACCAATTTACCTGTGTGTCTACGAGGGCTGTAAGAGGAAGGTAGTCAAAGAGGTCTGTGAAATATTTCCAAACATTTGCATTTCCATATTTTCTCAGGCACTCGTCATAAAAGCCATAAACTTGTGTGATTTGTCTGCTTTCATGGTTTCCGCGGAGGATGGTGATTCTCTCTCGATATCGAACCTGCAGGATTTACAATTACAAAAACAAGCCATTAACACAATGCAAATTCACATTTTCTTGTATTAGTAACTTCAGATCAATGTTAAAGCTGTGTCTATTCACATACCTTTAAAGACACCAGCAGTGAGACTGTCTCAACTGAATAGTAACCTCTATCCACGTAGTCTCCCATAAATAGGTAATTAGTATCTGGTGATTTACCCCCAATCTTAAACAGTTCCATAAGATCGTGAAATTGGCCATGTACATCTCCGCATACTGTGACTGGGCAACGCACTTCCTGGACGTTTGACTCTTTGGATAAAATTTCTTTAGCCTGCAATAGATAAAACAAGCAGCTCAGACAACAAGAAATGGTCTCAACTATTAACCTAAAATGCAATTAAATTCTCTAACAAACTATGGGAGGCAATGTAGACACGGACCAGTGATTAATACTAATGGCATGTGTTCTTGGAAATAAATACACTAAACAATGTTTGTCTAATAGCCCTAAAATGTGTGGTTACACTTTATTTTAAGGTGTCTGTGTTACAGTGTAATTATATATTCAAGTACTTAGATTTCATAATTAACGACATGTACTTACTAAAAGGTTAGAGTTAGGATTGGGGTTTGGTTTAGGGTTAGTTGCTTGTAATTATGCATATATTATAATAGAACAGTCACTATATGTAACGTGTAACATGGACACTGTAAAATAAAGAGTTACCAAATGTGCTTTAAGTGGTATCTACACGGAACAAAATTATAAACGCAACACTTTTGTTTTTGCCCTCATTTTCCATGAGCTGAACTCTAAGATCTAAGACTTTTTCTATGTACACAAAAGGCCTATTTCTCTCAAAGATTGTTCTCAAATCTGTCTAAATCTGTGTTAGTGAGCACTTCTCCCTTGCCGAGATAATCCATCTCACAGTTGTGGTATATCTAGATGCTGATTAGACAGCATGATTTTTCGGTGTGCGTTAGGCTGGCCAGTGGCCACAAATAAAGGGCACTCTAAAATGTGCAGTTTTATCACACAGCACAATGCCACAGATGTCGCAAGTTTTGAGGGAATGTCCACCAGAGCTGTTGCCTGTGAATTGAATGCTTATTAAAACTGCACATTTTAGAGTGGCCTTTTATTGTGGCAAGCCTAAGGCACACCTGTGCAATAATCATCCTGTCTAATCAGCATCTTGATATGCCACACCTGTGAGATGGGTGGATTATCTCAGCAAAGGAGAAGTGCTCACTAACACAGATTTAGACAGATTTGTGAACAATATTTGAGAGAAATAAGCCTTTTGTGAACATAGAAAAAGATCTTTCTGTTCAGCTCATGAAAAATGGGGGCAAAAACAAAAGTGTTGCGTTTATGATTTTGTTCAGTGTAAATTCATTTGTAATAATAATAACTGTTATTGTTATTCATTTATTTTAATATATGAAATATTTTATTTCCACAATACAAACTGAGGCAGATCTCCCTTTGTGCTCCACAGAAAAAGAAAATCATGCAGGTTTGGAACATTGTGTGGGTGAGTACTTGACGACAGAATTTCATTTTTAGGTCAACTATTTAAGGAAACAACTGTGCATTTTCATTTTTTTTTTTTACATTGTGGGGGGAAAACTTATAGCAGAACATAAAAATTGTTTTTTAACAGAATAAGGGCATATTGATTAATGCATGTGGACTAATTCTAGATGCGTATTTGAAATAATGGGCAGTTATAATATTGCTCAGCGATAATAATGGCTTTGTTTTTAACACATTAAAACAACATAAATTACATACAACACAAAATTAGTTTTAATGTTGTTGTTGTTTTCCCCCACTGAGGTTGGTGTAGCAGCCTATCTGAACCTTTACCGTCCCATGTTGGCTTAGAAAGCAAAGACAAACCCCAAACTCTGCCTGACAACGAATAACAAAAGTGGGCATAACCTGAAGAGCTCTGGTTGCTAACTGCGCTGCACAGCCGACAACCAATAGTCACATTCATGGCGCACAGACGGCCAATAATAGAATAATTCGGCACCGCCATCTTCGGATTGCGGCCAGTGGGAAGGGCGCACTGCAACTGTATCTGAGCCGATAACAAATTTAGACAGACTCTGCTGCTGCACCCACGGGCCGCCTGTCATAACACGTGTTTTAACCTTAACATAGATAGCCTACAATGCAACACTGACACAGGTGACGATGATCGTCACTCACCTTCTCGCATAAAATTTTCACTTGGTTTTCCGATAGTTGTTTGCACTCGTTCAGTTGCTCGATCCATTGGTCCAGTTCTTTCGTTAACACCTTCTCGTCCATTGTCGACACTTCCTTAAATCATGCAAGTAATGTTAAAAATAAGGTGAAACGAGTCAAAATGCTTTATATGGGTTTGGCGTCATGCGTCAAAGTAATCAACCCCAGTTTAAAATGAAGCTGTCGACTCCTTGGTTACTTGCAAATGGACTGAAACTTTACTCCCTCAAGAATAAAACGATGATTGCCGCTCTTTGTAAGCAGTGAACGATTAAAACCACAGCATGAAAGCTCCTTTGATTTCGGCCAGACTCTGGTTATGATGCGCAGCAGCGACGAAGAATCCGCTCATGTAGCTTGACGTCACCTAATCCGCATTCACATAACGAATCCTACTACCGGGAAGGCTTCTTAATATTAAGCAGTCAAGCCTGTTCCATTGGTAGATTACGATGCCGCATCTCTTTATGACCCAATTCATATTTATAAGGCGTTCGCAATAGGAAGGCTATCAATGAACGTCAGCCTGACCTTATTAATATTGACCAGGTCAGTTTTCGCCATAGTAGCATTTGTCGCAGATCTATTGCTTTGTCTCTTGTGCGTTTAGTGCCGCCAACTGATGTACATGGGGAATTACAGTGATTTAAGAACGGCTACATAGGTTTGTCTGGTGTAAATAATCATGATAATGTATTATTATTAATAATATGCTAGTTGCTGGTAATTGAAGGATTTTTCATTAATTTTTCAAATCTTTAATTTCCAACATTAAGTTATAATAATGTTATGCTCTGTTGCTGTAAAGTGAAGCAGACGTCTTCTTTAACATTCTTTATTTACACTTTGTTATTCATACACTGATTTAATGATATACATTATAATGTGGTGTTCAAAAAAAAATTTTCTCATAGTTTGTTTTACAGTTTCTTCTCTGTAAGCCCTCACAATAAATTAGCTTTTCATTAAACACAAATCTGACTTAAATTAATAGAAAAAAATCCACAAAAACACATATAAGACAATGTGCATGGTGATATTTTCAAATGGCAGAACCTACATGCATATAAATGAATAAATATCGAGGACAAAAGTGGCGCTTGAGCTGACACCAGGGCTGAAGAACAGTAAATTCCCATCAGCAGCTGACGCATGCGTATAAGCTATTCATACTATTTTATTATTTTTTCTAGTGAAAATGGCTGCCTTTCAGCTTTAAACCTCAGCGGTTCAGGGAAAAAATATCCGTCCCTTAAACCAGAATTAGCACGATCGTTCGGAAAGAAGGCATATTGCGCTTCAAGAATGTGCATATTAGTGCGTTAATAAAATTATACTTTTGCTTTCAAGAATGGAAGATAGATCTGTTTCATGTTTAACCCATTACATTCCGTGACCAGCGTTCCAGATGAGGTAAAGTACTTTCTTCAATTGCATTATTTAACGCAAAATTGCATCTAATTTATATTACATTTCATTTTATTTTATTTACAGCAATTGAAAAACTATTATATATTAACAACCGAATAGCGCCGGGAAAAAAAAGATACCAAACGTGCAGAATGACAGGACAACGATGGACTTGCATAAGAGATATTCTGCGGTCCCTGGCTCTTTGTGATAAAACATTGTGTTTGCTTACCCAGCTGTACATTGTTACATACTTAAAGTTTGACTATTTCCATAGTTCGACTCTCTCTGCATAACTTTCCATGGTTAATTGAACAGGCCTGTTGTTTTCTTTTTGATTGACGTCGTCAATCACTCAGTTGCGATGCACGCGCTCGTTGTAAGATGTTTGGAAAGTATAAATTGCAATACTTTTATATTCGGTTGTTATTTTATAATACAAATACACATTTTACTAACCACTGTATCTTTTTCCAAGCTAACGTTTTAAAATATATATTTTATTTGAACAGAAAATGATGCACCAAGTAGCCAGCAACAGCAACGACTATGGTCTGGGTAGCATTGGGGATGATGGGCAACACCCAGCCAGTCATTTTGAGTTGTGCAGTTCACAGTCCAACAAATTTTACCCCACTGTCCCACCTCCCTCGCTACAACTGCCACTCCCAAACTTGCCCCCCTTGCCACAGAGCATGATCAAGCCCATGTCTTGCCAGATGCAAGACTCCCAGAATGAATTTAACTCCCAAACCGTTCGAATGAGGGGTGGAGATGCTCCAGAGGGCTCTAAGAAAAAGAAGGGCCTTGGAAAGTCCGGAAGACGAGGCAGGCCCTCGGGTACCACTAAGTCTGCAGGCTACAGGACAAGTACGGGACGACCGCCTGGGACAACCAGAGCAGCAGGTTTTAAAACCAGCCCAGGAAGGCCACTGGGCACTACCAAAGCTGCAGGCTACAAGGTGAGCCCAGGTAGGCCTCCAGGCAGCATCAAAACACTATCAAGGCTTAATAAACTGGACTATGGCGCCTGCAATGGTGCACCGTTCCCTTACACCATGATGCAGAAGAGGGCATTGTGTGATGCCGCTGTGAAAGAGAAAGACACTACAGAGTGAAAACCGTTTTTTATTTATTGCAAGGAGGGACTAGGGATGTGGGTGCATGTCCAAAGTCACAGTGAACTGTGTTTGCAATGTCAAACTCTTGCAAGGAACAAAAAAAGAAGAAAAAAAAAAGATGGATTTTGATACCTAAACTCATGTGTATGTGCCAGTGTTATCCTTTTGTGTATCTTTTTCTAAAGACCATTAGCATTACCTTTCTCGCTATGACGTACGTTATCCTATTGTACAGATGTGCATGACGGTAGTATTGTGAAATAAAGTTACAGTATTGAACACATATTAATCTTTTTGGTCCTCAAGTGAAATGTAGAGAAACTTCAATTGTGTTGTTTTACATTTAACTACCTTTTCCATAAAGGTTTTGATGTAAAGTTACAGTCTTCATCACATCTGGTTTGTTTCACTCTAGATTTTAGGACATAGCATTTTTGACTTGAATAATCTGATCAGCAGTAATAATTCCTCTGTTCCCCTGATGTGTATGTGAAAGTGCTCTGTTTGTAATGTCTAACAATATGTTTATCTTTTTTGTTGTTGTTGTTGTATTTATGAAATGTCTGGTGCCCTTTTAAGACAGAGGATGATGTGGATTTTTGATAAAAAGTTAAATCACAGATTTCAGCAATGGCATAACCTTTACACGTGCTCTTGTAAATATAACTGTGAGTTTATATCAGCAAGTGTGCACTGTTCCACCCAAAATTGTTTTGCTGATTATTAATAATCCCATTTAAAAATATGTTAAATAATGTTACTGGTGTTGTTTTTTAACAGCTGGGATAAAACAAGTCTCAGTTTTGTGAAATTGAATACAGCGGATCTATTCAAATAAACAATCATCACTCCAAAAATATAAATTGTGTGAAAAAACTGCTGGACCAAATTTTTAAATACCAATTGAGTTGGTATTAAATTTTCTCTTTTATGATGTGACTCTAGTATTAATGTATGACTAACTGTTTCAATAATAAAATATATGTAAACAAAAAAAAAATAGAATTTGCATTGGCTGGATAGGAAACTATTAAAAAATATTCTAAGACAAAACACATAACTAAAATACTGCCCTGAATGTTAATTACATAAACACTTTAATGCACATAAATATATATGTTAAGGTAAAATAAAAAAATATTTTTTTTTGTTCAATTTACAAACAATTTATGGAAACAGCAGCCAAAAAATGGTTTCTGTTCTACTGTATTTGATATGGTTTTAAATCAGTGTCTATACAAACACTAACTGCGGATAAGCTATAACGACCACATTCTGAAAAAGGGAAAGTTGACAAATTAGTATAGTTTTTTTTATTGCAAATATATTGCCACTTCTATATCTACCTTATTTGGTATGGGTAATAAGTCTAAAAAATTGGTACATTTTATTTCATGACACAATAGAGGTTGACTGATGTCTGTGGCAAGCCATTTTAACATTTATTCCCTTAATCTAACTGCCATTGGTTTATTAGTACACAGTATTGTTTTTAAATTACTATTGACTAATCCAGTAATGATATAGGTTACTGTTAATATCATTTTATTTATTATTTTTAATTTATTTTAATTTTAATGAGATATTTATTCACTGGATACTAACATTTATTTATTTGCTACTATATTTGTCTACTGACAAATAACTATTCCATTGTTACAGAAATGAATTAGGCTACAATTCTTTCTTTTTTTGCCATTGAATTATGTAGGGACAACTATTTACTAGGCCTATGCTTTGCAGTTTTGTTGGTATCTAATTCAGGTTTATTAGTATTTAAAAATATATTAGTAGCCTACCTATGAGACACCATTTTCTATAAATATCGTAGTAATATTTCTTAACTCACTTTTTACTTGCCATATGTCAGCCTGGCTAATTTATAGCTAATTGAAAATCGTACTAGTAAGAGAATGCATACAATTGGAACATATGGCTAATAAATATAGGCTAATAACAATAAAAATAAGTAGCCTAATAACATAAAAAGGTCATAATGCTGCCTTCACGCTCTACCAGAATTATTATAAATAGTTTCCTAGTTAAAAAATTGCACATGAACACCCTCTCAATTCAAAATGTGGATGTGATGAGCTTCTAATCATGACTTCAGAAGTGGGAAGTAAGAAATTTCCGCTAGCTCGTGAAGGCAACAATAGTTAGGTATAGCCTATACATGTTAAACCCGCTTGCCATAACGGTCTGACATATTACACTTATGCGTGGCATGGCCTAATTTTCAACCACCCACAAAATGCGCAAAGAAAACTTAGAAAAGGAAGCATGCTGAAGCTTGTGTATTTTAATAGAGACCAATAAATTGTGTTTAATATGACTTCATATGACATCGTGTGCTCGGCTACCTTACAAAGCACGGACCGTCTCTCTAAAATGGAGGAAGTTACGCCTTTGTTAGCACAAGGAAACAAATGGCGTGAGGGTTAAAAAGCAAATGCTCACTGTTGTATCGTTCCATGCACCCAACAAGCACCGCTTCGACTGTGATTGTATGCATGACGCGTTTTGGACAAAGTTAAACTTGCGTTTGCTTGCACATTGGCCACGTGCATTTACTTCGTGAGAGAGATGTACCTGGGAAATAGTGAATCGGGTTAAGTGGATGTGAATGTATACACTGACTGGGGGTTGGGTGTGCTGTGCCGATTGGTCGCTCTCACCAGCACACATACAGGCAGTCAGTCAGGGCTTGTTTTAACTCACACACACATACAACCAGGGGCACTCGGCAAGCGAGGCAAACAATCATGTATTTCAATAGAAATCGTGGCCGCTGAAAAACGTGCTTTCGATGTATTGACGTGGTGCTTCGGGGGAAAGTGACAGGCGCTCAGTTTCAGTCTGGTTTATTTATTCATCTCCATTTTTGATGTTGGAGAAATGAGTGCCGAGGCCGGGCCTACTGGTGCAAATGCTGCTGGGATTTTGCAGATCCGCTTTCACAAATTGACCAAAAGTAACGCTACATGCTCGAATTTGAAGGGCTTTCCAGTGATTTTGTCGTGACCGAGTCGTAAATGGTAAGAAACCGGCGATTTCTCTCATGTACCTTCTGTATTTATTGCGTTTTTTATCTTACCGTCGTGGGTGACTTTACTGCTGTACGACTGTATGGGAACTGTTGATGCACATGATGATAATGTAACATACATGCTTTACCAGCGTTTTCACATTGAAATCGTGGAAGAGGTCATCTTTAAACAGTCCAGTATGGGCATATCAGAGTGTCTTCGACATAGCGATTCATGTAGAGTTTTTCAAGCTTTCTTATCTTTGTCTTGATGGATTCTTGACAAGACGGCCTACGAGGGTTGCGGCTTAAACCCGAGAAGCGACCCTGTTACAAAATCCACTTTAAGATGCTAGCTCTGTTTTGGAACATGATAGCTGGTTTCTATCTGGTGTAAGATTGTCAGTTGCAGGTCGACCGGCTACCATGCTCAAATAAACCATCTTGACCACCTTAATCTGGCATGTGGTTTATTGCTGGTCTGAGGTGGTCTTCCAATTGGCTCCAGCTAACAGCTTCAGCTGTATTTTCAGCAGGGATATTGCATGTGCATGCTTGTTTTGCAACATTACAGTGTTTTTGCTTTTAAGGAATTTTAATGTGAAATCATCTTGTTAGGTGCTGAATTGTTTTGAAACATTTGTATAAGGCACAACTCAATAGTTTTCTGCGGCCAGTTAAAGACGCATGTCAATTTCGTTGCAAACTTTTGCTTTTTACTCACGTCCTATTCGCTTTCGTCCAACTAGTCGCTCGCGATAGACGAAAATTTGACGCTCTATTTGCGTTTGTTGTGAACGCAGAAGTTCAGAAAACCCTGAGTTATTTAACTTAAAAACATCTTTTAAAAGCAATTTCCTGTTTATTTTGTTGCAGGATGGAGTCATGACAACATGAATCAGTCCTACAAAGTGGCTGGCAGGGATGGCTCGGAGTGTCATGGCAATCCACAGGAGTCCAAGGCATTTGATAGCCGCATCAGCTCCTGTGGACACCAGAGCACAAAGCGACAGGGGGACCAGGGGTCTGCCATGCATTTCTTGAACTCTGGCTACAAGCTCCCAGCATCGCCATTCACGTACAATCAGAGAGAATCCACCTCAAACTACAGCCCGCTGAGGAGACTTCAGGACCTGACCACTATGGTGAACCATGCGGACATGAGTTTGCAGGACAAGGATTTTCACGGGCGAAATAAATTGCTCATGCACAATCCCATCGGTGGCAGTGAGTTTGGAATAGGCCTTTACCACACGTCCAATTCACAAGGAAACACTGACAGGACTACTATTCAGGATCTGGACAAAAATGGTTTCTCACCAGTAAGCTCTGATAGCTTGGAACACTTTCCATCCATCCCAAATGAATTTTTGCATTTTGAGTCAACTCTGTTTGAAAGTGGGGACAGCAAGGATAATGATGAGGATGGTGGGGGAGAAGCGGTCGCAAAGTTTAAAGACACGTCAAAGAAATGCCGGAAACGAAATCTGGCAAATACAAAGTCTCAAAGCAGCCACAGGCTGGACCTAAGTACAAACAAACATGGAAGTTGTAACCTTGTTGCTAAAAATACAGTGAAGTCTGACCCTCCTGCTAGTCCCTCGCATTTGCCTGTTGAGGTCATGATGGAGGATTTTGATAGTATGGATGATTATTCAGACAGTGACTGTGATCTACCCAGCACTGGAAACTGCGCTTCAATATTAAACTCTGGTCTCTCTAAAAGACCAAATTCACCTAGTGACTCCCATTCAAATCCTGTAAGATGTTTTTATATTCAGCTGACTTGTTTTGTTGTCTTGATTGTGATTTTGCCCTAGCAGGTGTACAACGGAGATGATCATGCTGTTGTTTAGTAAAAGGAAATCCATTTATAAATATATGCACCAAAGGGATGCAGGGATCCTGGGGCAAACCCGAAAATTAAGGATGCAACCGAAGCCAAAAAAAAAAATCAATTAATAAAATTTATTTTACAATCAATGTTCAAATAGCTAAAACTTAGTTGTCAAAACATTTTAATTGCTAATAAGGCATTTTTTTTATATCAAATAACATAATTGCTTCTCAGGTTCTTGGTGAAATATAAACATTTAAACGGGAGTTTTCATGACAGATTTCAAACATATATTAAATAAGGAAGACATCACTAGTCAAAATAAAATGAACATGTAGTGCAGATATTTGGCAAAATGCTGTTCTCTACATTTACGAGTTTGTGGATATTGAACAGCCGAAATTTCGGTGCACCCCTAAATATATATGCAGTGCATATTTATACATATTCATGCACACATAGTGGGATCCAAAGGTCTGAAACCACACTAAAATTTTTATTCTAAATTATATTTAAACCTTGAAATAAAAATTTAATTCAATGACATGTTATGCCATTTTTTATGATCATCTCAAATCATGCTGAAGAACATGATCATCAGGTTTTACACAAATGTTTGGGGCATCTTAAGTGCTGCTGTTACTAAACCAAAATAAAGTTAGTTTATAATTGACAAAAACAAATTAATTGTATGCAATCAGAAAAATGCTGAATAGAAACAATTCCACTGGTAGTTTTGGACCCCACTGTATGCATTACTTATTTAAATTGAATTAAACTTAATTTTCACACTATTGACAAATATTTCAGAAAACCCAATGTGCAGTATAACAAATCTCAGTACATTTTCAAACCAACACCAGGCATAAAAACTTCTGTCAATTAACCGCAGTATCGGGCTAATGCAGATCATTTAAAAAATTGAATTATCCAATTTGTTAGTCTATCATTAAAATGTTTAAAAGTGTTGACAATGGCTCTATCAAACATTGATTTGCCAATGCAACATTGGCTGAACCAATAGTGTGATTTTTTTTTTTACCAGTAGCACACAGTGGGAGTGTGTAGGTAACTTGTTTAAAAACAACAATTTTTTCCCAATTATTATTCATTATTTTTGCAATTCTATATTGATTATATATATAACTTGACTTCAGCAACACATTTGCTACTTGTAGGCTGAGGTATGTTTATTTATAGTTGGTATTGCCCAGTTGTTTTTAAATTGCAAATTGTCATAGACAGAAGTCATTTGTATTACCTACCCTTAAGCTGAACACAGCTGAACCACAAAATTGCATTGAATTGTTGACTAGTAGCTTAACTTCATTTTTTCCCCAGCGGAGCAGAGGTGCTTGTTGGCTGGTACTTCTTTTTTAAACTTTATGTTGGCCACGATATTTGTCACAGTTAGGACAAAGGCCGAGTATGCACTAGACCTGTATTTTACTCATTCGTGTGGGTTGCAGTTAAGTTGTCACCCACAAACTGCTCTTTTTCAAAGGTGAGAGTATCTGAAATGCTAAAAGAGTAGCCTAAACAAACAATTTAAGCAGCCTTGTCTTGTGTGTGATTGATGTTTACTGAATGATGATTGAAATTTTTATTTTTTTATTTTAACTCAAAGTCCAACAGCCCAAAGAAGAAGCAGCTCCCAGGTGTAAAGTACTCTGATGGAGATGTTGTGTGGGCCAAATTCAACCGCAGACCCTGGTGGCCCTGTCATGTAACCACTGACCCACAGATTGAAGTCCACACCAAAATGAAAGGTGATTTATTTAGTAATGATATCTTTTGTAAGACTATTCATAGTGGATGCCTAATTTGTTTATATCCTTTCATCCGATGTGACATTGTGATGACGGGACATGTTATTGACATGATATATGTATTGTATTTGTTTATACTTTATTTTGAGAAGTTGTTGCAGTGTAATAACACAAATAAGTACAGAGTAATATTAATTAACTACATGCTCTTACTATAGGGATACGTTTACTTTAGTTTAAGCCCAAAGTATATTTCGTCCGTCCGCGTTCCGAGATGGTCCTTGCATTGTCCACGTGACATCATTTTCATCATCAGGAGGGTCCGCACACACTGTCCGCCTGCAGCCTAATTTTTGTGTCTGCACGGACGATGCATGTACAACAGCTCATGTGCGAGTGACTTGAACATTTGAAAACAAAGTCCACTAGATAGTACGCATGCGCCGAACATGTCTTTTCGCACTCAGTGCCAAAGGAGTATATTTTGAAGACGAAGCGGGAAGTTAAGAATACCTGGGCCTTTAGGTTTAGTTACTTATACTGCCCTACAAAGGCTAAGTGCAGTAACTACGCAAACAAAGAAACGGAGAAAAAGGCCTTTAAAGTTTTTTATACCAGCCAGTCAAACATGTTATGGGTAGATTAGTGGTAATGCATCTCCGAAACGGGACATAATTTAACCCAGATATTTTTTCACAAGACAGAACACATGTCATAAAGCCCATTACAAGTCTTAACTCATTTTTGACCAAATGTGTAGTTACTGCGCTTTGCCTTTGTAGGGCAGTATAATTATGCATTATTTACTGTTATTACTACAGTAAGTACATGTAATGTGTCCGTCACCTTAAAACAGGTGTGCCCAACCCTGCTCCTGGCGATCGACTGTCCTGCACAGTTTATCTATAACCCTGATCAAACGCACCTGCCTTTAATTTTCAAGTAATCCTGAAGACCTTAAATGGTTGTTAAGACCTTAATTGAAGACCTTCAGGTGTGTTTGATTAGGGTTGGAGATGAACTGCGCAGGACAGTCGATCGCCAGGAGCAGGGTTGGGCACACCTGCCTTAAAATAAAGTGTTAGCACTTTTTATCCTTTTAATTTAGACTTTCTGCAGACCATTTGTCTATATCATTAAAACATTAGAATTTATTCCAGAAGTATTTTGTAAGACAGACGATAAAAAGTGTAACTGTTATTTTCTTTCCACTGTTCAAGAAAGTAAATGCTTATGTACTCCTTTATATTTCTAATTGGCATGCAACGCAATATTTAGCATTATTACAGCTGAAACCAAAACATCTTCTAGGTTAACTTTTCTCAGAACCCATTGTTGTCATATTGTCACAGAATGATGACATGTTCTTGCAGATCCCAGTCGTCGGCCATGCCGTCTCTATTTTGTCAGGATGTTTGGGGAGATCATAGATCAAGCTTGGGTTCCGGCAAAAGCCACTTTTCCTTTTGAAGGAGGCTATCAGTTTGAAAAACTCCCGGTTTTAAGACGGAGAGGAAGACAGAAGGATAAAGATTACAAATACACGGTAAAGTGTTGGAACTTTTTATCCTATTATATTTTGAACAATGACTGATTATCATTAAATCACATCATTGCTTTTGATAGAAAGTTTACATGTTTATTTTGTTCTACAGGTTCCCAAGCGTCTAATGCCATCATGGAAAGCTAGTGTCTTGGAGGCAGAGGCAGCACTGACCAAATGGTTAAATAGTGAACCTCCATTGACTTTAATACGTGGTGTGCACATGCCTATTACAGAAGAAAAGGCACAGAAAAGTCCCACTTGTCCAACATCTACTAGACAGTCCACATCATCAAGCTCACTTTTGTCCAATGGACTTGATGCATCCGTTAAGAACAGAGAAAAACCTGTCACTGGAAGCAAAAAGAAAGCAACTAAAAAGAATAGCTCAACTGTAAAATCTCCTGTGAAACTAAATGAGTGCTCTTTATCATCTAAATCAAAATCAAACCCATCATTGGACAACTACAAACCTTCCACAGCTGCTGAACGGCACAAATCAGACCCCCTAGATAGTCCGTATTCAGATATTGACTCTGTCCCGAGGATTCTGTGCCCCAAACGCTCAGAGGAATTACTGCAGGTAGAGGTGGCAAAAGAATCAAGCACTAAACCTAAAAAAGTACAGCCAAGTAAAAAGATGAAAAAAGCCATTGCGAACAAGCCGGTGAAGAAAACAGAGTCTAGTATAAAATGCACAACAAACAGTAAGCTAAAGAAGTCAACGCCCAAAGAAAAAACACTTAGGGCTACGAACTCCAAACAGAAGGAAAGCAGTTCCCCAGGGTCGTCAGATGGGTCTTTCGCCATGCACTCCTTCTATTTGCCTGCCAGCAGTGGCTTAATGTCAAGAGCACTTGCCGCCAGTGAAGAAACCGAGGAGAAAGACTTAAGTCAGGAGCCAAAGTCTCCCTCACCATGTGCTGGCGATGAATGCTCAGAGATTTACAACAAGTGCTCGTCCCCCATTGACCGTTCTGAGTTGTTAAAACAACAATGGGAGGTAAAAGCGGAGGCCAGTGAAGAGTCCACAGATGCCTCCATTTCCACACACACCCCCAAACCCAACTCTTATTAAGTTTACCAGAATCCAAAATGAGAAAAATGGCGTTCATAATGGACCTCACCATAAAGGACCCAAGTCAGAGGTGACTGAATCTTCCCTCAATTCCTGTAAAATCAAAAATGAGAGCATGTTCTCTGACACATCATCTTCGTCCATCCCGTCTCCCTCTGTCTCTCCCATGGATGCTCTCCAGGATATGAAGGAGCTTTCTTTCAGGTCTCTTGTCAAAGAGGAATGCAGTTCAGGAGAATCTTCGCTCCGTGCGGATTCAAACTACAAATTCAGCACTTTCCTAATGCTCCTGAAGGACATGCACGATAGCCGGGAGAAGGAAGGGAAACCTTTAACTCTCCCTCCCACGTCTCCATCCTCTCTCATCAGGGAAGAACCTTCTCTCATCTCACCTGGAGAAGACTCAACGAATGAGGTGCTTTGTGAAAAGGACTGGAAGGCGGTTGCAGATCAGAACAGTCGGCAGGGAAGACGTCACGCCAAACAGCTCAAAACAGAGCAAGGCCAAGCCAAAATCAGTGGCGAAAAAAGAGACGCAAAAACAAGATGATGGGAACAGTTTAGGATCTCCACTAAAGAAGCAGAACTCATCAATAGGTTTGGATACACTTGAAAAGGGTTTGACTCTGTTAGGGGAACTTTCCAACTCTCATAATGATGCGGTTCCTGACGTCTGTGGCAAGGGCACCATCTCCAAGGTTGCTCCTAAAAAGCGATGGCAGACGTTTCAGTCTGTCATTGGGAAAAGCACCAAGCCAAAAAACGATTTGGTTGGTTTGGATCAAGATGTAGTGAAGGTGTCCACAGAGATAAATGGAGTCTTCAAAGACAGTCTTCAAGAAACAGCTCATTCTGATAGTCCTGATAAAAAAGATGCTTTAGGTAAATCCTGAAATATTAAGTCTCAAAAGTAAAAGATCTCATAAATGTTTTGTCAAATTCAATCAATTATTCTGTTCTCAGAAAACAAAAGACTGAGAAAACCTAGCAAGAGGCTGATTGAATGGAGTGAGGAATATGATCAAATATTTTCCACAAAGAAGAAAACAAAGAAAACCCCTGAATCCTGTAAAACGGTAAGCTAATTCTACAACACTTTATGCTGTTTTCTGTTGACCCAATGAACTTCAACCTACATACATTGATTCCCCCTATTTCAGCTCAAGTCTAGCTCACAATCTTTTTGAAAAATGCAACTTAAATGGGCGTGGATGGCGGAGTGGGTGTGGTATGGCACGGCAGGAGAGAGGGGAGGGGAGAGGGGGGAACTGTTATCGCCAGTGGCCCATGCATATCTACTGTCACTAAAAATCAGTGGTAAAACGTGAGGAAATGCTAGATTTTTTTTATAGCTGGCAAAGCTAAAGTCTAATGAAATACACAGACACTTTATTATTGTCCTTTCAAAAGTAACTAAATGCCCTGCTACATATATTATCCTACAGTAATCGTAATGTACATGTATAATTATAATCTGATTATGAAATATAGTTATTTATATACACACTATAAATGCATATATTTGAAAATAATTAATTTTCCGTTTAAAAAAAAAAACGTTAAGTGCATAGCCTAGATCTACTCGCATTACTCGCAAGACGTAACTTGCATTAGTCGTCAACAAGGCCGAAGTCCACCATTCTCTAGTTCTCGAAAAATGTAATTTAATAATAAAAATAATTTAGATGTGTCCGTGGAGTCTAGCCCTGGCAGCATCGCGGGGAAACATATTCAACGCACTTGAACTTTTGCACCATGAAAACAGACACTTCCGACCCATGATTGGCTCTCTCATCTCTATGCAATATCACAGTTTGACATGTGTGTCATTGGAAAGATCCACGTGGTGTCATGAATAATTAAGAGACAGTGTCTTCTCATAGGATATGAAAACTTAGTCTCAATAATAATTGTGAGACACCGATGAGTCATCGAAACACTTGCAGTGCTCTGACGTGGACACGATGAAGATTTTAAACCCGGAAGACTAAATAGTTGAAAAAAACTCAAATGTAACCATTTTCACCCTACTATTAAATCTAACAGATGCTAACATTGTCTTCAATGGTGTTCAACACACATAACTGTTAAAATCTCAGAAAATTTGGTTTAATGACCCTTTAAAGGTATAGTTCACCCAAAAATGAATGTTGTGTCATCATACTCGCCCTCATGTAATTTAAAATGATATTTTATCTTTTCCACAGACACAAAAAAAGATTTTTAGATGTTTTAATATGCTTTTCTTCTCCGTACAACAAGTAAATGGTATAATAGCTATCAACTCAAAATTACACACAAAAAAACTCCCTATAAAAATAGTAATTTCTCTTACACTTGCAGTCAATTCAAAACATTCAAATGCATGCTAGAGGCAATGATGTTTTGTGTCATTGACTTGTGTGATGCAACCTGCAACCCGAGGTGTCAAGTATGCAAATGAGATTTGAGAGTTAGGGAGAAGGGTAGGGTGCAATTTAAAATATTAAATGAAAAATGATGAAAAATGAAAAAAAAATATTAAAATGATGGCATAATAAAATTTTGGGTGAGTTATTCCTAAAGTGTGTGAACCGTATATGAATGTATATGAATAATGTTATTTTATACCTTTCCTGAAGGAATCTTGGATCACCAACACTAATGCTGCACAGCCTGCATCTGAACAGATCGAACCTGAAAAACCCTCTGAGCAGGCCACACCAGATGAGCAGAAACCACAACCAGATGGTCTCGCTCCACCTTCACCGTTATCGCCATCCTGTGAAGGCACAACGTTAGACAGAGAGTCGTGTGAGAAGAAATCTGGTAAGAATGTGTAGTTTAAAACACCTTACTTCACTTTTAACTCAGCTCTATGTATAAACATTCTTTATATTGCTCTGGCAGCATCCTCAGATAGAAAGAGGCCACGTAAGCCTGTGCATAAAATTCTAGACTGCACCTTTGAGGGGGATTCTGTAAAGGTCCCAAAGAAAGGGGTGAGTGCTGAATTTGTGGTCTCTGTATGATTCGTGAAAAATATTACATGTTTTAGGGTCTTTTGCATTTTTCTTTTTTTTCTTTCTTTTATCTCTGCCAAATAAGGAGAGTAAACAACACGATAACAGCCAAGACGACTCAGGTGTCAAAGATTTGCAGGTAATCTTTTGGGATAGGCTTTAAAGGGTTCCAAAAATAAAAAGTCTGTCAGTAATTACTTACCCTCATGTTGTTCCAAACCTGTAAGACTTTCGTTCATCTTTGGAACACAAATGAAGATCATTTTAATGATATATATATATTATGCAAACAAATACTTACAGGTGACAGATACAACAAAAAACACCAAGGCCAACAAGGTGTGAGTGTGAGTGTGAGTGTTCTTAACAGAGGAACATCTTACAGATGTACAACAGACGTAATAATTAAAAATAAAACATTGATGACAATAATAATAATAATGATGATGATGATAATAGTAAAAATAATAACCGGAGGATGAGGAAGATATGATAATATAGACTTGTATGATAATACAATAATAGTAAGAATAGTAATAGTAGCAATAATAATAATAACTATAACAGACTTTTCATCAGGAATGTGGGGAGGTTGGAGGATAAGGAATAGGACAAATAGTAATAACAATAATAAGACTATTACTAATATGGTTTTAATTAAATCTGATAGATTTCTGTACTCTTGATTGACATTTGATGACTAGATTGACATCTGTGGAACTACCACTTTGACTCTTCAAAAAGTTCATAAAGAGATCGTAAAACTACCGTAATCTATATGAATTGAGCAGTTTAGTCCAAATTCTCTGAAGAGACACAATCACGTTATATGATGAACGGATTTTATTTAGGCTTTTATTCACATTTAAAAATTGATCAGCAAACATAAACAGAAGCTCAACCGAACCTGCTTGACGTGCGAGAACAATCTTCATTTGTCCTTGCCGAAGCTTAAATGTCCTGCGAGAATGAACCTCATTGGTTCTCGCACGTCAAGCGAACATGCTTGAGTTTCCGTTTACCACAACTGATGTGTGTGTTGATAAATGTTTATATGCAGGGCTCGCAAAATTTGAAAATCGCTGGTAGCCCTTCGGGCAGGCACTCTTCAGATTTTGGTAGCCCGAAATGAATTTTACTAGCCCAAATAAAAAGACAATTTTTAATGTAGAAAATTGGTTAGGAGTCAAACATCAATCAAAAACTTTTTCAAAACACAAATATCAACAATTGGATATAAAATAATCAAATTAGAATCATCAATACAAATATGCATCTGGTTCTAACTGAACTGAAATTTGTGTGACCAGTACGGAACATGAATCAGTCTGTGGCTCAGCCCCCAATGAGGGTATGACTAAAAAAGTTAACACTTTAGTTTTGTGTCTAATGCTCACTATTAACTATTTCATTACCATGCAGATGGCAGGGTTTTATAATTACTGAGGTCCCGGATGTGAGGTAGGCTAGTTAGCGGGGTTCGAGAATTTTTTTTATTTCTCTGATCTACATATCCCAAAAAATTGGATAACAATAACTTTAAAAACACGTCATGCAGCTGATTACTTTCCTTATGTCAGTGAAGAAAGTAAACATAGGGTCAACTGATAGGTTGATTTATGAATCATTTTCTCAGAAGCGTTCATTTACTGAAAGCTACTAGGAAAGCTAGGTAGCCTAACTAAGTTTATTAAATACACTTACAATATATACACGTTCATTATTAAAATAAATTTAATTTATCAATTTAAGGTTGTCAGGGGGTTCAAATTTTTTATTTCTCTGATATGTGCATTTCAATACATTTGAAGACCAAAAAATTATAAGAAATAGCTTTAAAACCATGTCAGTGGCAGTAGATTGTCAATACCTGCTCTCTCATCTCCATCATTCTTTCTTGTTCTCTCAGTCTCCTCATTTTGCCCTGTCTCAAAATCGAAAAATGAACTTTTTTTAATTTACTGAAGGCTACAAATTGTATTATATTAATTCTCAACATGTACACATTCATTATTAATATTGTGCCCAACATGATGCAAACGGCTTTGTTAATGTTTCTTGTCACCTCACAATGACAGTAAACTAATTATTACATTACATGAATCACGTTACATAAGCCTATTTTCAGTATATTAGTTTGCCTGATTATTTTTGTCATTCGTTTAACATTTATGACCTAAATAAACTGTCAAATATGAAATGTTTAGTTGAGCTAACTGTTACTTACATCTTATCTTGCTTGACCATAAACTGACGCGTCAGTCACTCTGCTAAAATTCGCGCTCAGCAGCGCCTGTGACATAAAGCCCGCCTATTTTGATTTGATTGGTCATCTCAAATATTCTGACATTGACGAGCAGTGACAGACCAATGAGGCTCAGATGAACACACACACACACAGTCCTCTTTTTCTGACGTGCACTCTGCTCGTGCGCCGCTGCGGATTAAAGATGAAGAACGCGCTGAATCTGATTATAAGAAGACTGAAGCGAACACGAATTTGTGTAGCTTACACTTAATCACACATTTTTAGGGGGGCGAGGCAGAAGTTAAAGGGAATTTGATTACACTATTTCAGATAGCCCGTCGGGCAGGCCGGTTATGCATTTTGGTAGCCCGACTTGAAAACACAATAGCCCCGGGACGTCGGGCAGGCGATTTTGCGAGCCCTGATGAATAAAAGCCTAAATTCAATCTGTTAATCATATGAAGCAACCGTGACTCTCCTGAAAATTTGTACTAACCGTACAAAGTCAAAAGTCAAAGTGGTAGTCGGGACAGCGTTAATAGAGGGACAGAAAAATATCTTAATTTGTGTTCCGAATATGAATTAAAATTTGTGCGTTGAGAATGACTTGAGGGTGAGTGATTTATGACAGAATTTTCATTTTTGGGTGAACTTTCCATTTAAACTGAATGTTTTTAATAGTAATTTTAAAAATAAATTAGTAATTTAGATTGAATGCCTATATTACTAATGTAAATGTAATGTTTCAAAAAGTAATTGAACCATTTTTATATAGTAATATTATTAATAGTAATTGAGATAATCTGACTAGCAATATGATACTGATGTTTTTACAGAAACAAGAAGAGCCTGAACCTACGCCATCAAGCCCTTGTGTTGTATCAGGTTTGTTTTTCATGCGTGACTATATTCTGCCATGTATTTGTATTATTTTTATTGAGAATAGTTATCCACCATTGTATTTTCGGAAAAATTGCAATCAAAATTATTTCCATCTTCAGCGCCAGCACAAAGCGAGGATGAGATAAGAACATCGTCCCCAATCCAGCCGGACACACCCAGTGTCTGCCAGAACCAGCTTGAAGGAGAGCAGTGTAGCCCGTCAAAGCCTCAGGCAAAGGAGCCACACACCGATGGCGAGGACTCCCTGATCTCTGAGGTTATTATTATAAGTCTAAAATTATGTATAAAATATGATACCGAGGTTAAACCGAGGCCCTGACTCTCTGTGGTCACAAAGAATCCCAGGATGTCTTTCGAAAGAGTAGGGGTGTAACCCCGGCATCCTGGGCAAATTTGCCCAGTGGCCTCTGTCCATCATGGCCTCCTAATAATCCCCATATATATATATACTGATTGGCTTCATCACTCTGTCTCCTCTCCACCAGTAAGCTGGTGTGTGGTGGGCGTTCTGGCTCAATATGGCTGCCGTCGCATCATCTAGGTGGATGCTGCACACTGGTGGTGGTTGAGGAGATTCCCCATTCTATGTAAAGCGCTTTAAGTGCCGAGAAAAGCGCTATATAAATGTAATGAATTGAAAATTGAATTGATACGTTTTCTAATTTTTCTAAATTTAAAATAAATTGACTCACCCTTGTGTCATTCCAAACCTGTATAAGTTTTTCCATGTTTTATTTAAACTTGATTTGTCAACTATTTTTAGAGCTATATAACTGTTTTTGTGTTTGATTTTCAGGTTTTTGGAGCAGGACTCAATGACAGTGCTTTTTCAAGCAGAGATTCTTTGTCAGGTGACTTCTCAGGACTGTTGACCAATAGAAAATCAGGGGAGAGAGGTGGAGGTGCGTCGTTGAAGGAGAATGTTTGCCAGGTAAAAATATTATATATTACCAAATGCTAAATGCAGATAATAATATTAGATTTAGGCAATATAATTTGCCCTCTTTTAGTCCTTTTGCTTTTGGAGCTTGGTCATATATTGATACACACTACCATGCAAAAGTTTGCTGTCACTAAGATTTTTTTTTTATTGATAATTTTATTCAGTAAGTATGCATTAAAGGGAGGGTGAAACACTCAGTTTCAGTCAATCTCATGTTAATCTTGAGTACCTATAGAGTAGTATTGCATCCTTCATATCTCCAAAAAGTCTTAAGTTTTATTATATTTATAAAAGAAAGATAGGCTGTACCGAGTCTTTCCGGAAAAAAAACGAGCGGCTGGAGGTGTGCCGTGTGGGCTGTGCTTACCCGCCGATAGCTAACACCACAGACATTTGAAGCAGTTTTACTCACCACCTGCGGTTCCAACGCACGACCGTGAACCTTTATCGTTGGGACTGCTCCATCCTTAAGCAATGGCATTAGACGATCTGCAAATCCGGCGTAGAACTGAACTTCCCTAAAGCCGAGCACAGCGCTTTGATGGGCGTACCGCTTTCGCTCTCTCGCTGTGGTCTACGGGTGCGCGCGCCCCCTTCCGAGAGAAGTGCCCTTAGGACCGTATAAGGAAATTCCGCCCCACCTGACGTCACACACACTCATACTCGAAAAAAACTTTCCGAAACTTGTGACAAACCGGAAGGAGTATTTTTGGCACAGAAATACTCAATCAAACGTACAACTTAATTTTTGAAACTTTGTCCACGTTTAGCAAGGGAGTCCAACTCTTTAACAGTGTAAAAAACTCAGTATGCATGAAATAGCATTTCACCCCCCCTTTAAATGAAAAAAAAAAATGGTATTTAAGAATTTGAGCAGTTTTAACTAAGACACTTGCACTGCCATTTCTTAAAATATGTTAATGCCATTGTTTTGTCTCAAGATGCACACAAGTAATGTTTTTTTTTTTTCTAGGGAACATTTATAAAAGCTATTTAAATGTGCTAATTAAACTAAGACTGGCTTAATCTAAGCCCTGTCTTTGAAACCAGGCCTATACCTTTCTGTTCATCAAAGGTCCTTACAAATAGACACCATATTCCTGATTACCAAATCAACATATGAGAATGATTTCTTGAGTATCATGACAATGAAGACTGGAGTAATGGCTGCTGAAAATGCAGTTTACAACTTTAATAAATTACAGTTAACAACTTTAAATTGAAAAGTTATTTTAAAGGGCATTAATATTTAATTAGGGCCCGAGCACCGATGGTGTGAGGACCCTCTTGGAATTGCTCTGTTTATTATTATTATTATTATTATTATTATTCTTCTTCTTCTCCGCAATGAATCGCATTTTTGAGGGCCTAAACATGCACGAAAACTCACGAAAATTTGCACACGCGTCAGAACTGGCGAAAATTTACATCTGATATGCGTTTCAAAATTGGGCGAGGCAAAATGGCTCGATAGCGCCACCTATAAAGGTTCAACGGAGTGCGCCTCGCGTTACGTTTCACGTACGTGTACGAAATTCGGTACATACATGTAATGGCCCAATACCTACAAAAAAGTCTCTTGGAGCGTAGCCCTTAACACAACAGGAAGTCAGCCATTTTGAACTTCCTCTCAGATTTTTGTGCAGTTTTTGCCATTTTCAGGCCTCGTACTTTAACGAACTCCTCCTACAGTTTTAATCTGATCATCTTCAAATTTGCTGAGTGTAATCTTAAGGCCTTTGCGACGTTAAATTGCGAAGATCTTGAGTTTTCGTCGAAGGGCGTGTCCTCGGCGGCCTGACAAATTTTGATGTTTCGCCATGAAACAGGAAGTTGCTGTAACTCAGGCAAACAATGTCCAATCTGCCCCAAACTTCACACGTTTGATAAGAGTTCTGTCCTGAACACATGTCCATGCTCATTTTCAGTTACAGTCACAGCGCCACCTGCTGGCAACAGGAAGTGACATGTTTAACACTGTTGTGGACTCCTGATAACATATAAAAAAGTGCCAGCAAGTGTTAAACATGCTAACAACATACTTGAAACATGCTAAAACATGCTAGCAAGCACTTAGCTAAGTGCTAAAGCATGCTATTACTGCAATTCAATAGGAATTTGCTGTAACTCAGGTATGGAATGTCCAATCTGCCCCAAACTTCACACGTTTGATAAGAGTTCTGTCCTGAACACATGTCCATGCACATAATCAGTTACAGTCACAGCGCCACCTGCTGGCAACCGGAAGTGACATGTTTAACACTGTTGTGGACTCCTAATAACATATAAAAAAGTGCCAGCAAGTGCTAAACATGCTATCAACATACTTGAAAGATGCTAAAACATGCTAGCAAACACTTAGCTAAGTGCTAAAGCATGCTATTACTGCAATTAAATAGTAATTTGCTGTAACTCAGGCATGGAATGTCCAATCTGCCCCAAACTTCACACATGTGATAAGGGTCCTGCCCTGAACACATCTACATGAGAATATTCAGTTATAGTAATAGCGCCACCTACTGGCAACACGAAGTGACATGTTTAACACTGTGATGCAGTACTAGCAACATAGTAAATATGCCATTGAATTATAAACATGTTATAAACATGTTAAAACATGCTAGCAATTCTTAGCTAAGTGCTAAAGCATGCTAATGAAATGAAACAGGAAGTTGTTGTTACTTAAGAAGCCAATGTCCAATCTGCCCCAAACTTCACACATTTGATAAGAGTCCTGCCCTGAACACATCTACATGACAATATTCAGTTATAGTAATAGCGCCACCTACTGGCAACAGGAAGTGACATGTTTAACAGTGTGATGCAGTACTGGCAACATAGTAAATATGCCATTGAGTTATAAACATGTTATAAACATGTTAAAACATGCTAGCAATTCTTAGCTAAGTGCTAAAGCATGCTAATGAAATGAAACAGGAAGTTGTTGTTACTTAAGAAGGCAATGTCCAATCTGCCCCAAACTTCACACATTTGATAAGAGTCATGCCCTGAACACATCTACATGAGAATATTCAGTTATAGTAATAGCGCCACCTACTGGCAACACGAAGTGACATGTTTAACACTGTGATGCAGTACTAGCAACATAGTAAATATGCCATTGAATTATAAACATGTTATAAACATGTTAAAACATGCTAGCAATTCTTAGCTAAGTGCTAAAGCATGCTAATGAAATGAAACAGGAAGTTGTTGTTACTTAAGAAGCCAATGTCCAATCTGCCCCAAACTTCACACATTTGATAAGAGTCCTGCCCTGAACACATCTACATGACAATATTCAGTTATAGTAATAGCGCCACCTACTGGCAACAGGAAGTGACATGTTTAACAGTGTGATGCAGTACTGGCAACATAGTAAATATGCCATTGAGTTATAAACATGTTATAAACATGTTAAACATGCTAGCAATTCTTAGCTAAGTGCTAAAGCATGCTAATGCTATGAAACAGGAAGTTGTTTTTACTTAAGAAGGCAAAGTTCAATCTGCCCCAAACTTCACATGTTTGATAAGAGTTCTGTCCTGAACACATGTGCATGCTCATATTCAGTTACAGTCATAGCGCCACCTGCTGGCAACAGGAAGTGACATGTTTAACAGCATGCTATTATACCCATAATAAAGGACATTTTTGTAACTGACTTTGACATACTCCCACTATATTTATCTACTTAAATGCACATTGCCCACCGTGGTCTGTCTTCCTAAAGCCACCGGGTGGCGATGGCACGGGTGCGAGGGCCCTTTCAATGCTGCTTGCAGCTTTAATAATGTTACTGTATTTTTAAAATAAAATATTATCAAATAAATGCAGCCTTGGTGAGCATAAGAGACATTAAAAACACATTAAAAGCTCTTACCATCCCCAAACATTTGAATGGTAGTATATAGCTTAAAAAAAAGAGCAAAGCTGTTCAGTGTAAACTGTTTTGGGACTATATGGTGCAGGTATGTGAGAAGACAGGTGAACTGCTCCTCTGTGAGGGGCAGTGCTGTGGTGCCTTCCATCTCCAGTGCATTGGCCTCACGGAGACACCTAAAGGACGGTTTATCTGCCAAGAGTGTAAGACGGGTGAGTGACCAGCACTTAACACATGATCTATCTTGTCAGTTTCAAAATCTACTCCTTCAAATTATGATATTGCGATCGATTCATGAGGCAGTCAGTCCTCAAGAATCCAGTTGCATAAAAAAAAGTTCAGTTCGATAACGATTACACAGTAAACGCATTAAAGTCAGCAGCATGAAACAGAAGTTGCCATAGTTTTTTCTTCCCTATTGTGACATATGCCTAAGTTAAACGGTTTCTTGAACAAGTAAAATGTAGGGTGGATTTCGACCATCGGGATTTGGTTGGATGTTTGTGATTTGCTATTGCTGTGATCTCATGTGAGTGACAGGTTGTCCCACCCTCACTCTAGTAAAGATGTCATCAGAGGAGATGTTGCTGGTGACTTTAAGAGTTGTAACATTCTGATTTGCATGTCTGTGTCTTTCCTTCCTGTAGGTGTGCACACATGTTTCGTGTGTAAAAAGCCTGACAAGGAGGTCAGGAGGTGTATGATCCCTGTGTGTGGGAAGTTTTATCACATGGAATGCATACTGAAACATTCCCCCACCATTGCCGCTCAGAACCGCGGCTTCCGCTGCTCCCTCCACGTCTGTCTGTCCTGCTACATCACCAACCCCGCCAACCCTGGTATCTCCAAAGGTACCCATCATTCAGCTATTACATTTGCAAAGATTAAAAACTCACTGACTTAAAGAAATAAAATCTGTTGTTTCAAATATAACAAAAGGATATGTTCGTGATCATAACTTGCCGATCTCACAGGTCGTTTGACCCGCTGTGTGCGCTGCCCTGTGGCCTACCACGCCAATGACTACTGTATGGCTGCCGGCAGCGTTCCGTTGGCCAATAACAGCTTTCTGTGCCCCAATCACTTCATTCCACGCAAAGGGTGCAAAAATCATGAACACATTAACGTCAGCTGGTGTTTTGTGTGTTCTGAAGGTACGTACATCACTCTTCACTATTCTCTCTCTATCAGTGGTGCTTAACAAGACTTACAATATTTACCTGACTGGTGATTGAACGGTCAAAAAATGGGCCCGTTCTTCTTTAGGAGGAAGTCTGCTTTGCTGTGAATCTTGCCCTGCTGCCTTTCACCGTGAGTGTCTGAACATTGACATGCCCCAGGGAAGCTGGTTCTGTAACGACTGTCGAGCAGGAAAGAAACCCCATTACAAGGACATTCTGTGGGTGAAAGTGGGCCGCTACAGGTTTGTGTTTGTTTCACTAATTTTTCCTCTAAAAATTATAGTGCAAAATTGAAGATATTTACTGATGCATTTGTGCCAGGTGGTGGCCTGCTGAAGTGACCCAACCGAAAAACGTTCCTGAGAACATCCTCCGTATGAGGCATGAGGTGGGGGAGTTTCCTGTACACTTCTTTGGCTCCAAAGACTATGTGTGGACATATCAGGCTCGCTGTTTTCCCTACATGGAAGGGGATGCCAACAATAAGGAAAAAATGGGAAAGGGTACAGATGCCATCTATAAGAAAGGTAGTTTTACGTTCTAGCAATTATCTAACACAGTGTCCTAATTAAGTCACATGTTTTGTCTGTCCACACTGAACATGAAACTGCTAATGATTCCACGCCATCATAGCCAGTCAGAACACATTTGTTGTCTAAAATAAAGCTATGTGGAAAGGGATTTTTGAACCAATAAGAGATATATGACATTGGTTTGGTCAAAAACTTGACGTGGATCTTTTTGTAATGTGGAAGAAATCTGTCTTATTATCTTATGATATTTTGACTGATTACAAAAGTTACAAAACATAAAAGTTGAAGTCACTGTAGAAGTGTAAATATTCATAGGTGTATGCTACCATATGGTGTTGATCATGATCACTGATCATGCCAGTTGAATATATTTTAAAGGGGTCATGACATGAGAAATACATTTCCTTGATCTTTTGACAATAAGAGGTCTTTGTACCATTACAACAGCAAGTTTCAATGTCTTCCATAATTTAATTTTTTTTTTATGTAATCAAGCTCCAAAAGCAGCTTGTTTTGATGGTAATTTTGTGGGATCTGAGACATCACACAGGAAAATAAATCTGCATATGACTGCCTCTAAAGCAAGACTTCGACAAATTGTTTCAAACCATTGCGCCATAGCAAATAGAACCCATTATAATCACTGACACTGTCTACACTGTCTATTATAATATCCACCTTATTTTTCAAAGCAGAAGTAAGCTATTTTCTGTGAATTGCAGTATCAAGCAGCATAACAAGATTTTTTGTACAGCTAAAAATAACTGGAAGCAGATGACACCAGAAGCCAGACACATTAAATTTACAAATGGCCCCGCCCACTCTTGCTTGAAAAATAAGGTGGATACAGATGCCCATTCAATTTCTGATGTACTTGAGTCTATCGACAACAGGACAAAAGGAAGAGTGAAAGAACGTTCACTTCGTCAAGTCCTGTTTAAACAGCTTGTTTGCGTCTCTGTGGATGCTTTATTTTTAATGCATAGGGTCAGAATGAGGATTAAAAATATTTTCTCTGCATATAGATTTGCTTTTTTGTGTGGAAAAAAAACATTAACATTATGAGTGAACCTTAAGAAACGGTAAAATACAGTCATTTTTAAAAGTTAATGTTATGATCGATTTAAAATATGGATTTCTTCGATATTGAGAGAAAATTGGTTTAAAGAATTTTCTTTTTTTGTTTTTCTTAGCTTTAAATGAAGCAGCCGAAAGATTCAGGGAACTGCTAGCAGAGAAAGAGATGAGACAGCTTCAAGAAGACAGGAAGAACGACAAGAAACCTCCTCCGTACAAACACATTAAGGTAATGACAATAAATAATTCATTTGTTAACAACTTTTTGGTATTTAATCAAAGTTTTTATTATTTACTCTGATGTCGTTTCTAACCCAAATGCTGTTTTTTTTGTCTTTGGAACAAAAAATTAGACTCTTTAAAAACTATATGTAGCTTCTTTTTTTTTCTTTTCTTGATGACAAAAAGGAGCTTAAAGTCCATATTACTCAAATTCTCTTTTTGTGTTGAATGTAAAACATTTTTTTGAATGGCATAAAGGTGAGAGTGAACTGTTCCTTTAAGACCTATGTTTTGTGTTAATATAATTTATAATGCTCCCCTCTCAGATAGTAGCACTGATCTCATGTACACTGATCAATTTTTCGCTCAGGTGAACAGACCAATAGGGAAGGTGCAAATAATCACAGCAGATCAGTCAGAGATACCACGCTGCAACTGCAAAGGTTCAGACGAGAACCCGTGTGGCATTGACTCGGAGTGCATCAATCGCATGCTGTTGTACGAGTGTCATCCTCAAGTGTGTCCAGCAGGGGAGGTTGTCAGAACCAGTGCTTCACCAAACGGCAATACACCGAAGTGGAGATCTTCAGGACACTGTCACGTGGGTGGGGTTTACGCGGTGTGTCTGACATCAAGAAGGTGGGCATTTTCTACTTGCTTTTTTAAAAAAAATTAAGTTGCGAAAGTCTTTCCTTCCCTATTGTGATGTATATCCAAGTGAAACGACATATTACATTGTGGGTGTAAATGAATAGGCTTGGATTTGGTGCTGATAACCCAATGTACAGGACAATGGTAACTCCAGAAAACACTGAATTATTTTAGTCGAATATGCTTGCACTCTGTCACTGACATGTGATACATTTAAAATCTTATGTGAGTGACAGGTCGTCCTGCCCTTGGGGTCGGAAATTGACCCAAATTATATGCACCTCTTGATCTAAATAACATCACAACATTTATTTCCATCAAGAGGTGCATCAATTTTTGGTCAAGATCTTGTATTGGCAATGCAAGAGTCCAGCACTCTGTAAAGTCTATTCCTGCACATCCCAGAGACATTCAATGAATTTAAAGTCTGAAATCAGAGGTGCCAATTCATGTGTGAAAATGATTCTTCATGTTCCCTCCCAACCATTCTTTCACAATTTGAGCCTGATGAATATTGGCTTTTTCATCCTGGAATATAACGATGATGTGTCTTCCTACATGTTTGTTTAGGAAATGAAAAGCTACACACTCAGTCAATTAGAAGAACTGTTGCCAAACTGTTTTTATTTAAATATAAATGTGTGTATAATATTAGAGATGCGTGGAAAAGCTCTGACGTCACCCAAATCCGCTGTTGAAAATAAATCATCTACCTAACATCCACTATGATTTTCTCTGATTTAGACATCCGCACATGATTGTCACATTGCAATTATTTTAATTCTCTAACTGATGTTCAACCCAAGCAAATGCTGGATATAGGCTTTATAAGTTTGTCATATACAGAGCTTTACAGCCGTTACATATTGGATATCTAGCACTTGATTGATCCCTGGTTTTACCTGAAGAGATATGCGTAGTGTTTTTTAAAAAACAGAGTGTTACTATAAAATGAGTTCCGCGGATATTACCGCGATCCATCTATCACTTATGTGCATGTATATATTATTGTTATATTTTTTACATTAATTATTTGTGCACATTATGTCTCACTTCCCCATTTAATTACATAATTTCACCAATAGGGAGCTTTTGTGAATGAGTATGTTGGAGAGGTCATTGACGAAGAGGAGTGTCGAGCCAGGATCAAACACGCACAGGAAAACGACATCTGTAACTTCTACATGCTCACACTGGATAAGGTCAGTCACTTGGGTCGATCCTCAATCTTCCTGATAACATGTTCTCCACTTGACACCGGACTGTGTTCTCCACGTACGTGCAGGATCGCATCATAGATGCCGGGCCGAAAGGAAACCAAGCTCGTTTTATGAACCACAGCTGCCAGCCAAACTGTGAGACACAGAAGTGGACGGTGAATGGAGACACCAGGGTCGGACTGTTTGCGTTAGAAGACATTCCTACAGGTGTGTTGAAATCTGAAGCAGATAATGTGGTACTAGAAAGTGGGTGAATGCATATTTAATAGGTTTGGCGGCTGTTCTCAGGTGTTGAACTCACTTTCAACTATAATTTGGAGTGTTTGGGCAACGGGAAGACGGTGTGTAAATGTGGGGCATCTAACTGCAGCGGATTCCTTGGTGTCAGACCTAAGGTATGGCATTCTGCATTTATTATAAATTTGTTTTTAAAGGAATATTCAGGATTAAAGTTGAGAACTTTTTGTATACTTCATTATTTACCTATTCCATCAAACTCCATGTGACAACTTTCTCTACAGAATCAGCCCACATCTGACGACAAGGCACGGAAACTGAAGAAGAAGGTTGCTGTGAAGCGCAAGAGTCAGTTGGCGGTCACCAAGGAGCGAGAGGATGAATGTTTCTACTGTGGTGATGGAGGACAGATTGTGTCTTGTAAGAAGCCCGGCTGTCCTAAGGTCTATCATGCCGACTGTTTGAATCTGTCCAAGAGACCTGCAGGTGAGGTGACTCATTTTCAAACAGCACGTTTCGCTTGTATCTAACTTGTTTCACTTGTTTCATTGTTTTTTGTTATTATACCTTACTCTGAAGTCTGATTATGATGCTTTTCATTCATGGTAGGCTCCCTTTTTTCTTCCATGTGTTGATATGTTTTGGGGAAAAAAGATGATGAGAAATACATGAAATCCTTTACTTTACACTACCATTCAAATGTCTGGGGTCAGTAAGCTCTTGAAAGAAGTCTCTTATGCTCACCGAGGCTGGATTTATTTGTTTAAAAATACAGTAAAAACAGTATTATTGTGTTATTATATTTTAAAATAACGGTTTTCAATTTAATATGTTTTAAAATGTAATTTACAGTGATGCAAAGCTGAATTTTCAGCATCATTAATCCAGTCTTCAGTGTCACATGATCCTTCAGAAATAATTTGAATACGCTAATTTGCTGCTCAAGAAACATTTCTTTTTATTATTAATGTTGTGCTGTTGAATATTTTTGTGGAAGCCGTAATACATTTTTCAGAATTCTTTGATGAATGAAAGTAAATTTCATTTATTTGAAATAGAGCACTGATATTTTTGATCAGTTTAGTTTAAAACTGTCACCGTCCCGCTAGCGGGACGCCTAACTTTACTTCATTATATTTCTATTAAATCCTAATCTAATTATGACAAATTATATATCGTTGGAAAGGTCTAAGACTTCTAAATAGATATTTTACCACTGTTTTGTGTTACAAATTATGTAGGAAGAGTAATTGATGAATTTATGACAAGAGTGCAACTTAAAAAATCTACATCATAACAGGAGTTTCTGACTAGGGTGACCACCTGCTATTAAGCCCAAGGGGGGACAAGGGGTATGTTTCTGAGGGACAATGTGGGACACTGCCAGACGCGGCGGTGCCCCCACCCCACGGGCAGACTCACTGATAGTGGTTTACCCATTTCTAGCACATACCACCTTACTTGGTATATTAATAATGCCCTATTCCCCTAAATATGTGTTATTGCTGATATGCTCATTAATAGGCCAACAAATGTGTATTTTTTCTAAATAAAGATTTATAATAGTTTGAACATTCAATGAATTGACAGATGCACTTCCACTTACGATTTACTTTAGCTATTTAATTGTATTTATTTTTCATTACAATTTATTCACTTTAAATAAATTATAATATAAAACTATAGGATTAACAGGAATTGTAGTTGCTCAACACCACAGGAACAGTTTTTTTTTTTTCAAAGTCCCTCTCGGTATCCCCCTCAACACCATTCAGCCACAAATATTCATTTTCCCAGTCTTTCTTTTATCCACACCTTTTTTTTAATTGATGATGGCGATGCGGTGCCTCAGACTCAGTCTATTTCTCCATTTTTCGAATTGAAGAGTTCAGATGCAAAAGCCTCTAAATGCCATCTGAAATTTTCTTCTAAAATGATCATTTTTATCAAGCTCGTATATTTAAATTCAGTAATTTCACTTAAATGACAATTAATGGGTCATTTTTCTTGCCATTTAAGTGAAATTATTGAACTTAAATATACGAGCTTGATAAAAATGATCATTTTAGAAGAAAATTTCAGATGGCATTTAGAGGCTTTTGCATCTGAACTCTTCAATTGTAAAAGCGCGCATCTAAAAGTTCCTTCCCAGTGCGTCTGGTATGCACGTGCGTGCGCTGTCATGACAACAACGAAAAAGTTGACAACAACCTAGTCAGCAGTTCAACTGAGGGGTGGGTCACATGGGTGTGTTAACAGTAAGTAATGTTCGTTTGGCTGCTTGGGGCTCGAGGATATAGAGCGACCGACTTTTTTTTTGAGCAAGCATTGATTATGCGTGACACGGTCTCAATTTGCGGGACGCATGAATTGGGCTTCAAACGCTGTGCGCGCACGCGCTACGCGGGACGGGTGGTCGCCCTATTTCTGACCTTTGACACAAAATGTCGACGCACACACTTTTAATAATTGAAACTTTGGGTTTCATACTAAAAGTTCATGATAAAACATAATCTAGTATTTGTAAATAAAAAAAGATAAAATTATATTTTAAAAAGTAAAGTAAGAAGTCCTCTAAAATGTATTTTATATATATATATATATATATATATATATATATATATATATATATATATATATAATATATATAATTTTTTATTATTATTATATCACATATTTTAGTAGTTATCATAAATTAGGTATCATTTGAAAGCTTACGAACTCAGAATTCATCCCGTGAAAACCGTTTTGAAATTGGAGGTTGTGTTACCATAGAAACGGTATTTTTTATTAAGCCCCTCCCCTTTTGGGCATCATCTTTCATAATTTATTATTAAAAAAATCTAATCTTGACAAAAAACATTGTCAGAAAGGTCGGAGTCTCAAGGTTCCATATTTAGTGTCAGAAGTGATATTTGGATAGAAATTTATTAATTTGTTATGGCAGAATGCATACAATTAAATTCAATGGAATGCAATAGCACCCGGTGGCTATTTTTGGTATAACGCCTAAACAAAATCTCATGGGAACTTCAATTTTTGTGATATCAACTTTAAATTTGGAACACAACTTGGTTAGATATATAGCTTTCATTTTATAGTAATTTTATAGTAAAAAATATTTTGTAAAATATTTATTTTATATTAAAAGAAATATATTAATAAAGTATATTTGATTTACTGTAAATTTTAACTTCCATAACTTTTTCATACTTTAATTTTTTGAAGTGCTTTCACTTCAGTAATAATCTGCTGATTGTTTTAAGTTTCTGCTGAAACTTAGGTCTATATTCCAAAGCATTCTTGAATTACAACCATTTAGGTTTGTATAGTGCATTATAATGTCAATTATCGAAAGGGGGGGTGACAGTTAAAGGGTTAATGTGTCTTTGCTGAATATAAGTCTTCATTTTTTCTTTATCTTACTGACCCCAAATGGTAGTGTGTTACAGCATGACAAAATCATTTTGCTGCATGCTATTACTAGTTTGTGAAAAGAGGTAGTATGCAGATTTATTTATTTCTATGGCTATGACTGTCAAGAGTAAAATAATTAAGGTTTCTCCAGGTTTCTGACCGGTCTTTAGAAATAAGTATTAAACATTTAAATGTTTAAGCATTTAAATGTTTTAATAAATAGTTAACATGCTTGATATATAAAAATGTGAACCCTAAAAATATATATTTTGTAAAATCTGTTTTTTTTCTTTATAATTTTCTACACGCCTCCTTGTGGCACCCCTGTGGGTCCCTGGGCCCACGACTTAACATTTAACATTAAATACGACTTAACATTTGTTTTGTTTTTTAAACAAACTGGAATGTTTCACAATTATTTTTAGCCCTTAAAGGAGCATTTCACCCATTTCAACATGAATCTTTATTGAAAGTGGATCATATATGTAGTCGAAATGTAAAATAATTTTTTAATTTGTTGCCCTCTTGACCGAGAAAAGACAGAAAATAACCGAAGGGTGCATTTGTATGAAAGACTACAACACCCACAATGCACCACATTGCACAGCTCCGCAAGCCACACCCACTAATCCGGAACTGCGCGCACATCAAAGAAATCATTCTTTCGTCAACAAGGCTAACGTTAGCTGCCACCAGAGTTTGAAATTCATTTCACGCAAAATTATGCGTAAGTGATAATGAAAGTAAAGAGACACACCGACCGGTCTCGTATCTCTCACAGAGGAGCGGAAGCATAAACGGCAGATCGAGAGAGGAACAGGCCTGATTTTATGTTGTGTGTGGACTTCAGTCTTCAATGAGGGGCTGTTGGCTTATACTTTCGTTGTGTATTTGTTCATTTTACTATTAAAATGTTTAAATGTTCGCCGATTCCAGCCTCCTTCTTCCCACAACAACAAACCCCGTTAACGTTAAGTTACATTGGCAAATTCATTAGTGAATTACTCTTCGTTTGTATTTCTTTCTGAATATGGTGTATTACTGCATGATACCTGGATGTTCAGTCAGGCGAAACTATGGTGGTTCACATCACAACACAAACGTCCCTTCGGTGAAATTCTCTGCAGCAGACGGACTCTATCTGTGTCCGTAGTGCACAGCGAGAGCACAGGCACAGCAGTCCGCCTCAGCTCGAGCCAGTCCGGGCTCCTCGACCGCGACAGGCAGCCGCCTCCTGTTCCTCCATCAGCCTCAGCTGCTCTTCACTATATTGCGGCTCGTAAAGATAGCCACGAACATCGGATTCGAGCAGCAGACTTTCAAAACCCTCTTCTTCCATATCATGTATAGTTTCTTCAGTCATTGTCATACTTCCTATCTCCACAGCGCTCGTTAGCTTAGCTTCCAAAAACAAGATGGCGGATATTGATTTCGGTTTCTGCAAGTGAAGTCCCACCCACTGATCTGTAATAGGCCTGTAGGGTGAGTGGGTCCCACACCCTTGAATAATAATGAGCTAATGTTTGTAGTCTATACACTTTTCAATGAAATTTATCTTCCGTCCTATCGTGACGCAAAATGACGATATTTACGTCACGATAGGACGGAAGTAAAACACTTGAATCCTTTTTTCTCCCATCTCATAAAAAAAACAAGCAAAATTCCACCATCATTATAATATATGACTGGGTTTCTAACAATACAAACCTTAATGCAAATGGGTGAAGTGACCCTTTAAAACTACACTGTGTAACTTTTTTAGTTTATTCTTAGCTAAAAACACTTAGTTCTTTCAAAAATATATGTGCTCATTAATGTATATTTACTTCGTTCAAGCAATAAAGTATTATCGTGAGTGTATAATATGCCACTGAAAATACATACGGGTAAGGGGTTCTAATGTCGGTCGCCATGTTGCCCCTCCATCTTGAAATTACATTAGCCAAAGAGGGACATACCCCGTTAATTCAAGCTTCGCCTTTCACGTTTTAACACGCGTGGGTTAGCACTCGAACTGCGTAACACTCGAACTGGAAGCCATGTTAATCTTGGACTACATTGGCCACCGTAGGAGTTAAAACGAAATCGGAATTGAGAGGAACAGAAACTAATATTCACTGGATGGTCATATACCTTTTCACAGCTAGATGGGGGTAAAAATCACACAGTGTAGCTTTAAAAGAATTTTCTTGCTTTTGTAATGCCAAATAATGGAAAAAAACTCTTCCACTATTGGCTATTTAGTCAGCTATTTATAAATGTACATCTGAGAATGTGGCTGAATCAGCTTTTCAGGATTTTATTTAAGTTAAAATAATGATTGAATCTGCCTCGTATGATTTTTTTTAGGCCGTTGGGAGTGTCCGTGGCATCAGTGTAACGAGTGCGGGAGGGAGGCAGCGTCCTACTGCGAGATGTGTCCCAACTCCTACTGCAAACAGCACCGTGAGGGAATGCTGTTCATATCCAAACTGGATGGCAAGCTGTCCTGCAGCGAGCACGACCCGTGTGGCCCCGATCCTCTGGAACCGGGCGAGATTCGAGAGTATGTGGCTGATACGAGCATCTTACCCCCACTTCCCAATATGGCGGCATCCGGCAGGATACCCCAGCCTGCTCTACCGCCTGCTGCTCCGCTCTTCATTCCTGCCCCAAACAGACCCGCGTTCCAAGCCCAAAGAGACCCATATGCAGACGAGGTAGTGGACAATGTGGTTTTGCCACCCTCTTCCCCTTCTAAGGACATCAAGGAGGAAGATATGAGCGATGAAGGCGAGGTGGTGGAAGGAGTGATCGGGGATGAGGGAGAAGATGATGGCCTTGAGGTCGTAGATGATGATGATGATGATGATGATGATGATGATGATAATAATGATGATGATGATGATGATGAAGAAATGGACTACGGAGAGATGGGGTTTGAGGAAGAAGATGAAGAGGAGGGGGTCCGAGGCGAGTTTGAGGAGTTTGAATATGTGGATGATGACTTTGAAGGCACTGAGGACTTAGGGGAAGTACACGAGGATGACCAGGAATCATCATGGGATGAGTCTGTTGAAGGAGAAAAGTGAGCTCTCCTGCATTTTTGCTAGACATCCATCTCACAAACACATAAACTCAGCGGGTGACCTGCAGGGAAAGTCAGCTGCCATTCTTTCAGTCGATGCCCAGCTAAATGCAAAGCAACTTTTGAGAAAGATGGACATGTGCAACATTCTTAAGCCTTCTTAACCCAAGTCCTCTTTGAAAAGTCCATAAAGAGGGTTGGACCTGGTGCTGTGGGACTGTGGCTTCACAGGCCTTTTGTTGGTATATAGTGTCTGGTGCTCTTTTGTGCTTTTTTTTTTTTTTTTTTTACATTTTCCTCCTCGACTTGTTTACATTCTCTGATCCTAAACAGAAGGATGACCTCACGGGGTTTGAAATGGGTCACCACAAACCATATTGTTGTGTCATGTGTACGAAATCTGCCATGCATAGATTTTGATTACACTTCATTGACCAACCAATTTGGTTTTTTTAAGAACATGTCTGATCATTTCTAAAAAAAAAAAGAAAACACAGACGCCCCAAAGCAGCAGACCCTTCATTTTGTAATTACAATGACATAGCCACATCATCAGGCTTTATGCTCCACGGGTCATGGTGCTTGAAATTATTTCTTCAGGTCTGTCTGCTACATGAGAATGAGTAATAGAAGTCCTAGTACATAGTTTCAGCTGATTTGTGAATAAAAAAAAAATGCTATTGTCAAAAAAGGACAAAGTGTGACATACCCAGCATCAACCTGCTTGATTTGTGTTTTAGTGAAACCTGTCATTTCTTTCTTAACTTCTCAGAAAATTGTCAAAACTAAAGAAACTTTTGGTTTTAAGTCTAGAGAAGTGTTTGTATCACCTTACATTCTCCTTGCTTGTGGCCTTTGAGTCTTGATTCTTTTAGGGAAGATGAGCTTGTACTTCTTAGATGAGATGGATGTTACACAAGGCCTATCTGTACCTCCACTAGTTACTTAAAATCTACCACCATCTCAAAATACTGGTCAAAAATCTTCAGATGCCTCATTGTGGTATGATATTCATTTAGATTCGAATGTCACAGAAATTATCCTCCCACTTTGTTACAAATTTGCGGGTTATGATCTGCACTGTTTAGTCATGTATGTATGTATGTGTCTGGTAAACTTTAAAAGGTGCCTATGAATGTTTTGCACTCTTTCAGACATCAGGAGAAATCTAAAAGTGTCAATTATATTCATGAAGCCCATAACTTTTTTTTTTCTTCCCATTTAATAATTCCAAGCTAAAAGCTCATTCAACATTCTCTGTAGATCTGACTAATGAAACTTATTATGGAAGTTCATTGTGGCTGCTTGGTTGTCCTCCATTGAAACTCAAGTAAGCTATCATATGCATTAATGTTTGAGGGATGCAAATGACCCTTAAAAATGCATATTTTCCCCTTATGATATTCACACACTTGAACCCATTTTTGTTTCCTGTAGTCATATCATGGTTTAACTTTTGCAACAGTATGATTTAGGATTATAAATATTGAAATTTCTCTCACCATCACTTTATTTTCAAAAATGATGAAAGCACCTTTTGTTTGCAATATCATTGTGCACCAGGTACAATCCCTGATTGAAAAACTGCCTCATATAATGAAGTAATGTTTGTATTAACAGAACATGTTTGGAAAAGGAGATATGTTCCAATGGATTATGTTTCATTACACTCATTTCTGGTTCTATAGCTCTTTTTTGCAACCCAATCATGCAGATGCTTTTTTAAAAAGCTTTTTTAAATCTTTATCGTCATCATCATCATCATCATTGACCTTTGTACTTCTGTTTTCTTAGCTCTGTGTTACTTTCAAAGTCATGCTTTTTGTCTTTGTATTTATAAACCTTGTATAATCTTTTTCACTCATTTTTGTTTCTTGTATGTTTGCTAAATCTGCTGCTGTGTTTCAGCGCTGTACCCCCTTGATACCATGAAGAGGACAAAATGCAGATGACCATTTCCTGAGGACATTTGGGCAAAAAGATTGCTGCCATGTTAGAGACCCATGATTTTGTACTTTAACTTGTGCATAATAAATATTATAAGTAAAATTTTACAATAGACACCAGTTTGCCATGTTTTTTAAAAAAAATTTCATCAACTGTCATTATTGGGTATACGTGGTGGATCACACCAGAGAGTAGTTTATAAATGCTGGACTATCAAATGCTCAACAATGATTGCTGACAATGTCATTGATCAAAAATGACAAAAATCAAGAGTCAAAGAAAGACATAACATTATATATTTGCATATATCCTATACATTTTTCTTGTTTTTAACTTAACATGTTATTGAAGACCAACAAGCATCTGCATACCATAAATAAAACTTCCCTCTCAGTTGTAAAGAGCTGTTATACAATATTTTGCAATTGGTCCAGTGAAAATCCTCTATACTAGTCCCCCCATAAGTTTATATAATTGAAGTCCCTGAGTACTAGGGCTGTTCGATTCCGGATTTTTTTGGAATCGATTCCGATTCCTGTTTCTGGAATCGAAAAGAATCGATTCCAAGAATCGATTCCACACTGTTATTTTCGATTCTTTTTTTTTTTTAATACCAACACCGTGTCAAACATTGTCACGTCTTTTACCGTGCACGGTGCCACACAGCGAGAAACTTTGTACACCTGGCGTGACAAGCGAGACTTATTGCGTGCTGTTCTGTCATAAATAAAACGAGGCATTTACTTCGGGGATTTGTCACGCGTGCTTCCTGCGTCAGGTGTAGACAGACACAGTGTAAAGACTATGAATATGTTCACCATATAGCCTACATGGTAGATTCTATTTATATACATAACATAGGCCTACCTACACACACGTACACACGAGAGAAACCGAAGTGTCCGAGCATTAGAAATGAATTGGTACATGGTAATATATAATTACTATTTAAGAGGCACGGAAGTTCGATTTATGGACAACAATAATCAGTAGGCTACAAATGTCTTATTTAATAAATATAAATATTTCGAACACATACAACATTCAAATGGTGGATTAAATAAGATTGGATTTATGTAGTAAGATTTCATAACTAATCACTGCACCACAACCAGGTTTTACAGTTCTTAAGCATAAAAAAAAACAATGACTCTGAATTTTATTCACTGACATCGGGATGTTGTCAGTGCAAGTCGGTATCACGAGAGCTGTGGAGATTATCATTCTGCAATTAACCAGGGCAGTGTTGGGAAAGTTCATTTTCTACATGAACTAGTTCAAAGTTCAGTTCACAAATTTTTAAATAAACTAGTTCAGTTCATAGTTCATATACTTCAAAAAAAAAGAACTATAGTTCATAGTTCTTTTTTTCCATATGTTGCTGCGAGCAATTATTATTATTGCCACAGCCCATATACAACCACAGAGCAATTATTTTATCGACTGGCAAAGTTTGCACAGAAATGTAAGATTTTTCCCATCCTCACCGACCTTGTCATAAAACTCGTTTAAATGCGACGCCTCCTCGCTCGCTGCTTTGTCGACTACATGCTGCTTTTTGTTTTGATGACGCATGCGGCGGTGCGCGACACTGGTGGCTGATGTTGCCAGATTGGGTGTTTTTTTCGCTACATATTAAGGCCTGCTTACGGTGTGTTTTAGCTGGGTTTTCGCCTGGAAGGCTCTAGAAATCTGGCACCCTATTGAACAAAGTTAAACTGAGAGAGCGCGCGTTCACAGACACCAGAAGGTGGTTTGTAAAAGGCTGTGAACTAGCTGGCCTAATCATTTATTTAGTCTGAACTTTATTGCTTTACAGGTGACGTCTGAAGTGATTGTGTTGACAAATTAAACCGGCTACAGGCCGCGGTTTTTGTAAAACAAACAAAAAAAAATCTTAGAGAGGAGTCGATTCCCCTTAATGGAAACGATTCCAACCTTTGGAATCGATTCTCAATTCCCAACGCCTCGGAATCGAGGAATCGATTCTTTTTGGAATCGATTCCCAGCCCTACTGAGTACAGGCATATTTTCTCAGGTATGTTTGTTTTACACTAAACCCGTTTAGTTTGCTGCTTTTAGGTATTCTCCAGTCCGGTGCCTGGTTTTATAGACAACTTTTAAACTAGTAAGACTGGGAAACCACCTTAAACCATCCAAGACCATCAAACAAACTGGCCAAAGTAGTGATTTGTGCTTTGCCAGTTTGTTGATCTTACTTTTGAGGTAAATCCATTTACACCTCCAGGCCGCGGGTGGCAGCAGAGCGTCAAACACGCACGTCACTCCAGAAGAACAGACCCACTGCTTCGCTTCAGGGACGTCTGCTGGTGAAGTGGTGTCAAAACAGGCAAGAACATCATGTATTATTTAATTTACGCGTTTGATACAACCATCTAAAATTCGTTCGAGGTCAGTACTAGGCTGATATGATTTAAATACCATCGTTAGCGTCAAATAACATGTTGAATTTGCTAGTTTTAGACTCGTTCCAATGGCTATGTTGTCCCGGTAATGCTAACAGCTAACTGATTGTTTTGATTCGGTAGTATCTAATGTCAACGCTCAATTTCAAAGATTTTCACAGTTTTCTTCAAGTTGACATAAATGTCATTGCAGTGGCTTACTCAAACACTTGAAATAAACTGAGAATAATAGATGTTGTCTATTTTAGCTCATCATTATGCAGTGTTTGGGCTGCATAACCCTGACCCCGGCAGAGGCTTTTTATACATTTGTTTTAAACCGATAAATTCACCGTTGTTTATGAATGTTTGATTATGCATTAATATATATATATATATATATATATGTATTACTCAAGGTGTCAGTTTGATTTTTTGGCAATCTTGCATTCCCTGGAATTCATTTACTGACCCATTGGCTTGATTTAATCAGCACTCAGTCTTGATATATATAGTAGTCCTAAGTTCCATCATACCAACCTGAACCAGATGATTAACACATTGATGTTATTGCATTTTGTGTTTTATTCAACTAATTCCTGGAATGGCCAAACTAAATATGTGAGTAGACACCTAATGTTGTAGGTGTGTAATCTGTATATTGAGGTTGACTTATTTTATGTTGTTTTGCAGGACGTTGTGTGTGTGTGTAAGCTGTAACAGCTGTGCTGATGGAGCAGTGTGCGTGTGTGGAACGGGAGCTCGAGAAGGTGCTACACAGGTTTGTCACGTATGGGCATCAGTCAGAAGAACGACTGGATGAACTCCTGAGGAACGTCTGTGAGCTGAGGAGTCGATTGGTTGCCTACGGTGAGCTCGGAGTCTGCTTAGACACCTTAGACATCATTTGTGCTTTGGTACAATATGAGCCTCTGGTAGTTCAATATCTATACCTTAGGCAACAAAACAGCTATTGGTGACTTATGAAATCAAGGCTTGGAGATTCATTTGATTGACGCACATGTGACATCAGTCAGAAAATATGTGTAGTTTTTCTTTATTTTGAGGTGTCCTTGTTAGAGTGTAATTATACATTTAAGTAGTGAGTAATTTTAATAAACTACATGTACATGCTAAAGGGTTAGGGTTGGTTGCATGTTATGGTAACACTTTACAATAAGGTTTCATTAGTTAACATTACTAAATTACATTAGTTAACATGAACTAATGATGCACTGCACTTCTACATTATTTATTAATCGTTCTTAATGTTGAATAATTTAAACATTTACTTATACATTTATTAAAATCAAAAGTTGTGTTTGTTAAAGGGTACCTATTATGGCATTTAAAATGTTCCTAATGTTGTTCTGGGAGTCCCCAACAACAGTTTTACATGCATGCAATGACAAAAAACACTTTTGTTGTCTTATAATATGCATTTATTTTTACCTGATTTGCTCAGCGATTCCCAAATGATTCGTTTGACGACTCATTTTTCAAACCCCTCCTTTGCGTGACGCTAATCGGCGGTGATTGGTCAGATGACCCAGTCAGTTATTTTTCGCGTTAACCCAAAGCTTAAACATATTGATAAAGCACTGTAGTACTACAATACGATGACAACTCCAATAACAACGACAAACATTTTACATATTTCAAAAAACACACACACACAGCTTGGAGACCTAAGCGCTGAGCGTAACTGACACACACACACACACACACACACACACACACACACACACACACACACACACACACACACACACACACACACACACACACACACACACACACACACACACACAAAACAGCTTTGAGACCTAAGCTGCGTTGAGCGTAACTGACACACACACACTAACACACACACACACACACACGCTTATTGAGCATGCTACAAAACCCTTAAAAGCAACAATTATTAACAGTACTTACAGGTTGTGATTCGGAGGAGGAAGCCGATCCAAATAAACTTGGTATTGAACGTTCCTTCAGTATTAGGCGATTCGCGAATGCACACTTGGAAAGCATTTATGTTTGTAAAGGAATCCTCATTAAAATAACGCGAACACAGCTCAAGGTGGCTATAATTGTGTGGTATAGTTGTAAATATAAACTCTAGCCAGATTCTTCACATGCTCGTTCCTGGGCAGTAAAAAAAGTTCGCTTTTGATTCGCACTTCAGAACAGCTCGTCGACATGTTTTTTTCACTGATTTCTGGCGCGCGCAATGAGTGGGCGTGTCTTATTCAAATAACTTGTACAAGTGACGTACGAAAGTTAGAGAAAATGCATCGTTCGTCTATCGATTCATATCAGCGACTCAGAGTCGACTCTTACTTTTGAGAGACAATAACTTTGTATACGGTGAACTTTCATATTTAAAACTTTGCAGGATGTTTTCGTTCACTTAGATCTATGTTACACACTACATGAAAGGTATTTTTCAAAATTCCATGATAGGTACCCTTTAAAGTCCCCCTTTGGTAAAAATCAAGTTTTTAATATTTTTATGTCTATGTGGTGTTTTTAATGTGCTGAGCCATTGCTGATTATTTTCTTGTTAAACTGCAGTGAAAAAAAGACAAGGTTTGAAATCGCTGGTGTTTCTGACGTCTCAAACTACCTTGCAACCAATCACATGCCGGTGCTTTAGCATATCATTAACAGCGAACTAGAAGGGAAGTCTCAAAAGAAGCCAGGTTATATTTCTTTGTTGATATGAAAATTCGGGTAGATTTAGTAATATAGTGGGTGTTTGATGTATATTTTAATGTTATTATGAACTAAATGCCTTTCTCCACTGACATTCTGAGTTGTTCTAATGATTGTTAGAAGGCAGACTGAGATGGCGAATGGGAACATTTGTGTGACATTAGCAACACATTAGCTGTGATAACATAGTCAAGCAAAAGGCTAATCATATTAATTACCATTATGTGTCCGACGTTGTAAAGAGCGATATCATTGTGCAGCATTTACCTCAGTAAGTTGGCCGAGTGAATCTGTGAGCTGGTGTGAGTGGCATATTCATGATTCCGCATATACTAAATGAAGCAAGGGTGTAGAGTTGGATTCAAGCTATTTTAAGGCATGAAGAGTTTTTTTTTTTTCACAGGAAAAAACATTTAAATATGTCATTTTGGTGATCAAAGATGAGTTTTAAGGGATAAAATTATTGACTACACGGGTTCTTTAACATTAGTTAATGCAACAATAAACAAACAATGAACATCTGTATTTTATTAACTAACATTAACAAATATTAACAAATACAGTAACAAATGCATTGCTTATGGTTAATTCCAGTTAGTTAATACATAATGTTAACAAATGAAATCTTATTGTAAAGTGTTACCCATGTAATTATGCATAATTCATAGTTATTACTGTGTTAACTACATGTAACAAGAACACAAAGTGTTACCTATATGTGCATGCATATGTATAAAGGCAAGGGACAAAAGTTAATTTGGAGAAGAATATGGTATTTCATTAATTTCTTTCCTCCTTTCATTCGTGATAGAAAATAATTACAATGCCTCATCTGCTGAATAGCACCACATTGGTACTGAAATTTGCTAAATGAATACTGTGGTAAATTTGTGATAGTGGTACTTTTTTTTTTTTTAGCTCCGAAAGCCTGTTATCAGCTTGTGAGAGAGTGATTCATATGTCAATGCTTGTATATGAAAACAAGTCTAAAGAGGAGGAGGAGGAAGTCAACCAAGTGCCTTTTCAGCTTTGAAAAAAGCATATTCAGTGACATTAAGTCAGGAACAATAGGTGTACTTTAGATGCCTGCATAAATAATAGCCTGCAGTGCAAACAAACATGCAATGTTTAGCTGAATAACCTCTAGCCCACACGTTAGGTTTGTAGATGGTTACATAAGCATAACTCTGTTACATAGATGAGTCACAGTAGATATGTCTGTTTATATCAAAGTTCGCTTAGTTGTTATATTTCATTGTACTCAATTTCTACTCTAGGTGTACAAGATGCGGATTTGTCAGTGCTCCATCAAACAATGGCCCAGTGCTGCAAGGAAATCAAAGAAACTGTGCAGATGCTCGCCTCAAGGCATAAGGACATCCATGGCAGTGTGTCGAAAGTGGGAAAAGCGATTGACAGAGTAAGAGTTTGATATCTGAATTATGTTGTTAATTTATTTACATTAATATTAACAGCACATTAAACAGTTTATCTAAGTCAAGATTTCCCAAACTGGGGTTTTCCGAACACCTAGGAGTTTCATGAGGGAACTGCAGGTCGTTCTTGATTGATTGATGAAAGCTAATAAATAATTCAACCATAAAAATGCTAAACTTTCTAATAAAAGGTTAAATATTTTATTTGTTTACTTGCAGCCATGTGACCATTATCTGGCATGAGAGAACTGTGAACATGAAAATATGTTGTTAAATTATTGAAATATTACTACCTTGGACATTCCCAATCCCATTCCTCCTCTTTTCCTAGTAGTTTCTGATTGCTTTCTACTTTGATAAAAATGATAAAGAACTGCTCAAATTCTATACTACATTGATAATGAAATTAGCCTTGTAGTATGATTTACCATAGTAAGTAATGTGTGATTGAAAATGTGCATTAAATGCTGTGTTCTCTTGTTCAGAACTTCGATGCGGAGGTGAGTGCAGTTGTAGCTGAAAATGTCTGGGACTCTCCAGAGAGGCAGAAATACCTCAGTGAAACTATCGTAGAGCACCTATATCGACAAGGCATGCTGAGTGTTGCAGAGGACCTCTGCCAGGTATGCTTTTCTTTTGTATTATTCTAAAAATGAGTGTGCATTTCTGTAAACATTGCTGTACTTCATATTTATGTTAACCTCTGGATGTATAAGCGCTTGTATTTTGTTGAAAAATGTATCCTGGCATTGACATTGAGTGTTTCAATCTGACTTCACAGGAGTCTGGTGTAGTAATCGACATGAGCATGAAACAGCCATTTCTGGAGCTCAACCGCATTTTAGAGGCTTTAAGAACACAAGATCTCAGACCAGCTTTAGAGTATGTGTCCTGTCTGTCTGCTTTCTGCTGCCCACCTTTATTTTTTATTTTATCCTCATATACACTACATTTCAAAAGTTTTGGGTCCGTAAAGAATTTTTTTTTTTTTTTTCAAAACAAATTAATACTTCAGCAAGGATGCATTAAATTGGTCAAAAGTGACAGTAAAGACATTTATGTTTTCAAAAAAATGCTGTTCTTTTAAACTTTCTATTTTTTATATTTCTATGGCATCATGGTTTCCACAAAAAAAGCAGCACAACTGCTTTCAACATTGATAATAATAAAACCAGCACCAACTGAGCGGATTAGAATGATTTCTAATGGCTGCTTCAAATTCAGATTTATCTTCACAGGAATAAATTACATTTTATAAAATAAATGCAGCCTTAGAGAGCATAAAATATGTTAATAATCTTACTGACCCCAAACTTTTGTATGGTAGTTTATCTATGCACATCATCTCAGTCTTTAAACATACCCTGGATTCCTTCAGAACATTGAATTAGATAGGGGGGTGGCTTACAATATTGGTTTGTTGTTGTATATTTCAGGTTAGTAGTTCTAATGTTTATTTTGGTTGTATGATTGGTGTAGGTGGGCGGTGACAAACCGTCAGAGGCTGCTGGATCTGAACAGCACCCTTGAGTTCAAGCTTCACAGACTCTATTTCATCAGCCTGCTCAACGGGGGCATCAGCAAACAGCAGGAAGCTTTACAGTACGCACGCCATTTTCAACCGTTTGCCTCACAGCATCAGAGAGGTGAGGAAAGGTTCAGCCCTGAATTGATGAAAAACTACCTCTTTAACCTTAACAAGGCTTTCATGTAAACATAGGGGTGGAACCAAATCACAATTGAAGCTGTTTTACCAGTAATGTCATTACTTTAAAATGAACAAAATATTGGCTTTAAGTTCTTAATGAATTGACGGCTGTATTACACTACCTTATTCATTGTTATGAACCAAGTCTGAGATGACATCTGAGCCTTGTTTCTGTGTGCTCTCTAGATATTCAGATATTAATGGGTAGTCTAGTGTATCTCCGTCATGGGATTGAGAACTCTCCGTACCGTAGTCTGCTGGAGACGGATCAGTGGGCAGAGATCTGTAACATCTTCACACGGGACGCTTGCGCCCTGCTTGGACTTTCTGTGGAGTCCCCACTCAGTGTCAGGTCAGAACAAAAGTCTTAAATCTCTTCTGATCGTGTATGATTTTAAACATAGACCCTAACCAATGATTACTTGGATGTCAGGCCTTCTGAAGAATTTCTGAATTCATTCATGTCTTCAAGTCTTTATACAAGTTTTAGATGGAGATCAATAGAATGGAACAAAACGCAAGGGTCTTGAGGCAAGCTTTTAAAAATTAAAAAAGTTTTAACTTGAAAGGCCACTTTTTGTTGTTTATTCAGTGCTTTACTCATCTGCATAATGTACTGTTAAAAATGTTGGGATTGGTAAGATTTTGGAAAGTCTCTTGTGTGAAATATTACTGGATTTAGATTTTTCTATTTTAAAATGTAATCCTAAGCAGTTATTACTCCAGTGTTTAGTGTCACATGATCCTTTAGAAATCATTCTAATATGCTGATTTGATGCTCAAGAAACATTTCTAATTATTAATGTTGAAATCAGTTGAGCTCTTTAATATTTTGTTTTCACGATTGATTGTTGAAATGAAAGTTAAAAAATACAGCATTTATTTGAAATACAAATCTTTTGTAAAACGTTTAAAGGGTACCTATTATGGCATTTAAAATGTTCCTAATATTGTTCTGGGAGTCCCCAACAACAGTTTTACAAGCATGAAATGACAAAAAACACTTTTGTTGTCTTATAATATGCATTTATTTTTCCATGATTTGCTCACCGACTCCCATATGATTCGTTTAGCGAGTCATTTTTCCAAACCCCGCCTTTGCGTGACGCTAATCTGCGGTGATATGTTAGCTACCATAGCCCAAAGGAGTGACACCGAGCCGACGGGGTGTCATTGGTTGTTGCGTTAAATCTTACCCAGATACAATAGTGCTATTTTCTGATTGGCTAACAACACCAGACGAACAACACCAGAGGAGACGCACTTGATTCCTGCCGGTTCCACAGTGAGAGCAGCACGGCCAGAGTTTTGGGCGCTGCGGCATATTAAATATATTACAAATAGTTTTTCAGCGTGAGAAATACAATGTGCGGCGGGAGAGCGTGACAAAAGACCGAAATGAGTGACTGTCACGCTCAATGCTTGACACTTGAGAGCCCTGCACTTCACATATTTCAATACAATTGACATTGAAGACCTAGAAGCTGCGCTGTGTACACAACACACAAAATAATTATTGAGCATGATACATAAAACATAAAAGCAACAATTAATATTAATAATACTTACAGTTTGTGATTCGGAGAAGGAAGCTGATCCAAATAAACTCGGTACTGAACCTTCCTTCAGTATCAGCCGGCTCGCAAATCCATACTTTATAGCATTTAGGTTTGTGAAGCAATCATCTTCTAAATGACGCGAACACAGAACAAGGTTCTGTTGTATAGTTGTATATGAACTGTAGCCACTTAGTCTTCAAATGCTCCTCACTGGGCAGATGAAAAGTTTGCTTTTGCGTCACACTTCAAAACACAGCGTCTCGTCGACATGATGTTAGTTTTCCCTGGGGTCTCCGAACGCAATAAGTGGGCGTATCTTATTCAAATAACTTGTCAAGTTGACGTCATCTAGACAAAGGAAAAGCATCATTCGTCGAACGATTCAGATCAGCGACTCAGAGTCGATTCTTACTTTTGAGAGACAATAACTTTGTATACGGTGGACTTTCTTGTTTAAAACTTTGCAGGATGTTTTCGTTCACTTAGATCTATGTTACACACTACATGAAGGGCAATTTTCAAAAATCCATAATAGGTACCCTTTAAACTTTTGCAGTTTATGGGTGGTTTTTCTTTGTAAATATTGATGTATATGATCGATTGCAATTCGGCACATCATGTAATTAAGTAGATTAAAATGTATCGATTGACAGTCGTACTCTGTTTTAGGCATTTACTTGCTTTTTGTATTGACAGTAAAAGCTTTTCTTAGCTTGAATTATATATGCTTTATTACTAAATCCTGTTTTGATTTTCTGACTCTCCATCAGTTTTGCTTCCGGCTGTATGGCGCTGCCTGTTCTCATGAACATCAAACAGGTTATTGAACAGAGACAGTGCAGCGGTGTTTGGACACACAAGGATGAGCTGCCAGTAAGTCTTTCTCTTTACCTTTAATGCTTGATCTAAAGGTTTTAAATCTCTAAATGGCTTTGTTTAAATATTTTACTTGTATGAATTGTAATGTGAAACGTTTACATTATAATTAGGGATGCACTAATGACTTGGAACAAGATTTTCTGATACCAACAGTTTTTGTAAACCCTGATAATTAATTATACAACACAAATTATTTATTCAAATCAATCAAATAAATGTATCTCTATAGTATGTTTTTAAGACCAGCTGAAAAATAAAGTGACATTCATTTGTACATGGCAGGCAAATTAAAACCAATGGACTACTAAAATTAAGATTGATAAATTACACATTCTCTTCATCTTCTTATTCAGACTGTTCTAAGTTATAATGAAGAGAAAACACTGAAATATAAAATAAACTGGATTAATTAATTATATCTATGTCTGATATGTGCTTCCTTTTTAGTGGCCAATGATTGGTGAATACATCTGCTAATTTATAATTAATAATGAATAATTGTGGTCATTTCAAAGACATTAATGCTTTATCTATTCATCCCTGCTCTATGTGTTTGTGTCTGTGTGTGTTAGATTGAAATAGACCTGGGGAAGAAGTGCTGGTATCACTCTGTGTTTGCCTGTCCTATCCTGAGGCAGCAGACATCAGAGAGCAATCCACCCATGAAGCTCATCTGTGGACATGTCATATCCAGAGACGCTCTTAACAAACTCACCAATGCTGGAAAGTAAGACTATGTACTTCACTCTACATTTACTTTTAAAGTTTAATCTGTGCTGGCAAACTGACCCCAGACCTGATGCCTGATGATTTAAAAACTGCAATCTGCAGTTGTTGCTACCAGAAGTAGTGCTATCACAATATTCCTCATTACAGTCATTCCCGCCCAAGGTAATTCAAAACAAAGAGACGATGTCTGGTTATATATATATATATATATATATATATATATATATATATATATATATATATATATATATATATAATTTCTTTTTTTAAGATAATAAATATAGAATAGAAGAAAAAGTGATAGTATTAATGGATCAAGTGTTGCCGAAATAGATGCTTCTTCAGCCGTTTTTTTGAAAATGGACATCGACTCAACCGCTCTGGTTGAGAAAGAGAAAGAGATTTAGTGCCTCTTTGAGATGGCACCACAATACTGCATTCACTTGCAGAGCGCAAGTTTCTGGATGGCACGTAAGTCTGAAGTAATGAGTTTAGGTAAAAGGGAGCAGAGCCAGTGGTTGTTCTGTAGGCAAAAGTCAATGACTTAAATTTGATGCGAGCAGTAACTGGCAACCAGTGCAAGTTTGTGAGCAGAAGAGTGACGTGTGCTCTTTTCTGCTCGTTAAAGACCACTTTAGTTGCAGAATTTTGGAGCAGTTGCAGAGGTTTGATAGAGCAAGCTGGAAGACCTGCCAGGAGATCATTACAATAGTCTAGTCTGGATAGAACAAGTGCTTGGACAAGGAGTTGTGTAGCATGCTCTAATAGGAAGGGCCTGATCCTCCTGATGTTTTATACGGCAAATCTGCAGGACCGGGCAGTTCTAGCAATGTGGTCTGAAGTTCAATTGAACATCAATCACAACTCCAAGGTTCCTGCCTGACCTTGATGGAGTTATGGATGACAAACCTATCTGAATGGAGAATTTGTGGTGTAGTGTTGGGTTGGCCGGGACCACAAGCAACTTTGTCTTTGCAAGGTTTAGTTGAAGGTGGTGGTCTGGTCCTTCATCCAGCCAGTAATGTCTGTCAGGCAGGCTGAGATGCGAGCAGGTACGGTCGGATCATCAGGCTGGAATGAGAGGTAAAGTTGTGTCTCATCAGCATAGCAGTGATGGGAAAAAAAACCTGTTTCTGAATCACAGATCCTAGTTATGTCATGTAGATGGAGAAGAGAAATGGTCCAAGCACTGAGCCCTGAAGCACCCCAGTAGCTAAATTTTGGGTCTTAGATACCTCACCTCTCCACGACACTCTGAACGACCTACCTAAAAGGTAAGACTTGAACCATTGGAGTGCGGTCCCCGAGATGTCCTTTGTCTTTAGGATTGGCAGGAGGGTCTGGTAGCTAACTCTGTCAAAGGCAGATCAGACAGATCCAGGAGGATGAGATCTGAGGATTTGGAAGCTGCTCTTTTGTAAGAAATGTGGCAAAATCGTCCGCTGTTAGGGTTGATGAAGGAGGAGGAGAGTTGAGAAGAGAGGAGAAGGTTTTGAAAAGCCTGCAAGAGTCAGAAGAATTGTTAATTTTGTTGTCATAGTAAGTCATTTTAACAGTAGAGATATTAGCAGAGAAGGAAGAGAGTAGGGATTGATAAAGACTAAGGTCAGTAGGATCTTTCGATTTGCGCCACTTCCTCTCTTCATCCTTGAGTTTTGAAGGATGTTGGCGGAGAACATCAGATAACCAGGGGGAAGAGGGTGTGTCGAGGAGAGGAGTACCATCCTCAGGGAAGGATGAGAGTAGCAGATCAAGCTCCAAGAGCTTGTTTCTCCCTCCAAGAAACTGCCAAGTTGACCATGTGGACGATAAACAACTACAAAATTGATTTTAGTAGGTCTAGTGATGGTAATTGAATGCGATTCAAATGACCTGTTTTCTCACAGGTGGTAAAGGATAAAATTTTCAATCTTTTGAGATGAGTAGACGAGTACCTCCACCCCGTCCTGTTAGAGGGGGAGGGCAGCAGGTGTTGCAGTGTCCTCTGGTCTGATCAAGGTCTTTGTCAGGGCCAATAGGCTGAGACCTGAATGACTAGAAATAGATGTAATGAAATCAGCTTTGTTTACAGTGGACTGGCAATTCCAGAGTGTTAGTAGTGTGTTGAAACTCGCTTTTATGGTAAGGGGAGTAACGTTTACAAAACGCGTTTGAAGCTATTGACCAATCACAACATGTTGGTCCAGCTGACCAATCTGAACACACTGCGCTTTTTGGAAGGAGGAACAGAGCGTTACTGACAGACTGGGAAGAGAGGTGCTGCAACAATGTAAAATATATGAAGAATAAGGTGTTTTTTAAACATTCAAGCATGAGATCCTATTAGCAACCACATAACAATGTACTGGCAACCATTGTTTGGTGCTATTAATCACACTTCACCTTTTGAACTAATTTCATTGTTGTTCTTCAGTGTTTTCAGTTATAAATGTATTGTTTTCCTCACTGACGATGTCTTAAACTCTCTTCCCAGGCTTAAATGTCCATATTGTCCAATGGAGCAGAATCCATCAGATGCCAAACAGATCTTCTTCTGATGTATTTTTTCGGAGCGTAGCCGAATGACGTGTTGAAGGCCTCTTGGAGCCGCAGTTAGAATGATCCTCATTCACTGGCATGACGAGCCTTCTGTGGCGGCTTCTCCCCCGTGACGCCACCTCCCTCTCCAAAGCTTTTAGTTTACAGAGGCCGGTGGCCATGGCAACATACCTGTAGAACCCGAGTCAGTAAGTGTACCTAACGAGGAAAAGATTGTGCGGATCATTCATTTGTTAACATGGCCTAGTATAAACAGGCTTTTATGAGTATGTATGTGTGTGCGCATTTCGCTTCCTCTTCATTTGTTTTAATTGCAGAGTATTTTTAAGTTTCCATGGTATAACACCTCTCTTTTTCTTTCTATGTGACTTTTATTAAGCAAATGGGCGTGATGCATCTGTGTGGGTGACTTCTTGCCAGAAAATATCCAGTTTCCTCTTTTGAGATCAGATTTAAATACATGAACGGGGATTCTTTGCACGTGTACGTGATTGAAATGGGTTTTCAGTATGTATATTAAGAATGACAGAATAAAAATAAGGATTGGTGAACGAGTGCCTGTTGATTCTAAGCAAATTACATCTCTCTTCCCAATGTAATAAAGGCTGTAATTGGAGTGAATGGCATTTTGATTAATGCATCAGTGTGAATATTCATCAGAGTTCAGAGGATTTGTGCGTGCAGATAGTGAACTTGTTCCTTGCGCTGGTCGGATGTCAGAGGAAACCTCTTTGTCCAAGCTATGCGTCTTGCTCTGTTTTTTTTTTTAGTTGAATAAATATACAGCAGTGATTTGTGATGCTCTAACTTTTCATTAGTATAATTACATATGTAATGTATTTAAACACTTGCACACACAGATTGGACTGGGCTTACATTAGCTCTCACAGCTTCGGGCTCCTCTGCTTACATAATCAAAACATACACGCTGATTCGAGAAACGCATCCTCTGCAGACAGTCGCATTAGCGATTGAATCTTTGCCAGCATAACGTAATGAAACTTTATGCCCGTTAATGTACATTTGATGGTAGACTGACTGTGTTTTGATGTTCCCCATAAAGATGAGACTTTCCAGATGTTTCGCATAATCCCTGAATGTAAAGTTCACTGTTTATATCCGTATAAATGAAGGGAGACCGTTGAATAATATTGTATCCCTCAGGATATTCATCAAACGCTCACTGGCTTTAACACAATGTAACTGCTAATTGTTCCGTTCCACTTTGAGATCGATATGGAAATGTGCATGCCGAAGCGGAATGTGTGGTTTGTAAATTGCCCTTTTACAGTGATTGAATGAAAATGACATTTCAAAACCCTGCCCATCTCAAGCTTTTCTGACAGATGTGATCCAGACCTGAGACTCAGTCACCTATCAGAGAGAGGAAACCTTTCCCAGAGCTCTTTGAAATTCTTGAAGGTCGGGCATGTACCAGCACACCTATGTTCTTCAGCAAACGATGTCTGATTTTAGTGACTCTATTTTGGTAAAGGCAAAGGCTGTCCTATTGTTTAAAGCCTTTAAGAGGTGTGTAAGTGCCGTGGTGGCCACTGACGTGCTGATAATAAACGTTGTCTGTTATTTCTTTTAGTAGACAATCATTTATTACCTTCCTGAAATTTGTAAGATCAAAGCAGAGTATTGTGAGTTTAAGGAAGTGTTTTCATTCAGTGATTGAGAAATGACTCTGCTTTCTCTACTAACTACTGCAAGGCAACTATTGTAAATATTTATCTTCTAGCAGTACAGTATGTTTATTATACTTGCATCTAAATAATAAAAAGATTTATACTCCGCTTTTGAGTTTTCTGTCTGCCTCTACACACAAGTTTTATACATTGATGCATTTTACAGTCTTATTTTAGCCCTCTGCTAAGCATGATGCAGTTTTTAACCATTAAAAAGTACCTCTAGAACATTTTATACCGTCTTTTATTATGCAATTATTTATCTTTTTTTACAATCAAACTTTACTATCAAAAGTGAGAGTAAAGACTTTTACATTGGTTTAAAGATTTCTATTTCAAACAAATGCTGTTCTTTTTGACTATTTTTCAAAGAATATTTAAAAAATGCTTCACGGTTTCCACTAAAATCATAAGCCACTGAAAACGGGAGTAATGGCAGAAACATTTCTTAAAATTACTGTTTTTACCGGATTTTTTTATTAAATACACAGCCTTGGTGAGCATAGGATACTTATTTAAAAACGGCTATGTATGGTAATGTATGTTCATAACAATTGTTCTTGTTTAATAATGGTTTATGACATTCTTTGCTTCACTATAAACGGACTTTGATTATTTATTTGTTGATGTAATGGGGATAAAAATACTTCCTTACTGAAACTTGAAAACAATAACCAGCAAACTGTTATAAATAAGATGTTGACCCTTTACTCCCACAAGAGGGAAACCTCAGTTCAGTGGAGAAGCTCTAGTATAGGGGCTCACCATTTCAAGACATCCCACTGTCACAACGGCCAGAATTTTATTTACTGGGATTTATTAAAAAAAAAAAAAAAAAAAACCTTGCAGAAGTTGTTTTGATTCCTTTGATACTATTAAAGTTTAATCTTTGTTGTAATAAAAAAAAAGTTGACAATCTGTTTAAAAATGCCTTTAAAATTGTGATCATAACGTACAGCAAAGTTTATGTTATTTTTTTTTTTACCATTAAGGACCAAACTCTCACAAACCTTTATAAAAAACTTTAAAGGGTTTTCGCCTTACAGCAGTGGTTCTTAAATTCGGTCATGGTGCATAAAAAAGAGAGCTTAAGGGCCCTCCACACTATGACTTATCGTTTTCAAAACAGAGACCTTTTGCTATTTTGCAATCCATCGTTACTAAAGGCTAAAACAAGACCTAAAACGAGAAGTTTTTCAAAGCTGCAGGAACCGTTTAGGCGTATGATCTCCGGTCCTTTTAGAGTACGAGTCGAAAACGGAGGCTTGAATCGAATGACGCAAGAACGCTCCGACTCGGCTCTCTGATGGTGTCACATATAGCATATCCTTGCCTGAGCTGAACTTAACTGCCATACATGATGCAGCACTCCCAGGCAAGCTAATTATTCCCGCGATCTTTTGACCAATTCCGTCCGTTGCAGCGGCGGTATCGACCTACATGGAGCTCCCGTTTAGGGTTAAGGAGAAAAACAAGAGCATGCGGGATAATTTTATCAATGAAATTGTGGTCCTGAGTAATAGGTGTTACCCGGCTACGGCATGCCCATGTAATATGAAATGTCACGTGTGCGCGTTTTTCGTCGTTTTTTTGGGTGGAGATGCAGCTAAACGCTGGTTGCTGGTCGTATTCGTTTTAATTCTCCCTTTAACATAAAGGAGTCGTGAGATGGGCCTAAGTATCATAATGAACCCTAGGGGGCAAAGAATGAATATTGATGATATAATACAGCAGTATTTTTCCTTTTTTGAAACAGTTTCAGTTTTAACTTGAAATTTAAAATAAAAAAAAAAAGAATTTTCAATAATCCAGGTACATTATGGCTAGCCTGTTTCACTTTAATACCAGTGAACAACGCTTGATTACTGAAGAGCACCTATAAGTCTCCACCTGAGATAAATAACAGATCCTTGGTTCCAAAGGCAATGGCCCTTCTATTTGAAGCAAATTCCCCTACTAAAGATGAATCTGATGTGGCAGGTGAACCATGCTTGTTGAGTCACATCCTTCCTTGTAGCAGCCCAAATGGTTTCCCATAACAGTTAAAAAAAAAAAATTGGGTAATTTCTACATATGGAAATACCTGTCCTGAATATCCGCAGCAGAACTCCGTGAACTACCAGGATACACCTAAAATAAAATATGAATTCTTATTTATTTTTTGCCAATCAGAAGCGCTTTCTGATCTGTCAATCACTTTGCCCGTCCGTAAGCATAGGGTCGTAAGTGGCTGTTTTATGGAAGCGAAGCGCTGATAGAATGAATTTGGACTTTCGTGAGTTCTTACTCTTACAGTCTATGCATTGCATACAGATAAGTAAAGGTAGACAGAATAAACAAGAAACACAGACGGAACAACGTAAACATTTCATGCTGAGGGAGTTTAAAGGAATAACCGCTTGAAAACGAGCGTCCTAGCTACGCCCTGGTTACACTGTAAAGAGGGCGTGTTAATTTGCGATTATAATAATGGTGGTGCTAGCCCATCTTAAATGGATGCCTATACCTTACGCATTTACCACCAAATCCTGATTAACAAGTTAAAAAAATAAGTTTTAAATTGGTTTGATGTCCATTCGATCTGCATGGGTGTGTCCGAATCTCACTACTCACTATATATGTGGATATAGGAGCTTGCCCCATTGTAGTGCGTTCCCGTGTATAGTGATGTTATTATCCCTAGTAGTCACTCAAGTATCCAAATGCATTTGGAAAGTGTGTAGCAAGATGTCACTAACCAGCCACATACCATCATGCCTTGGCTGATGTAAATGGAGGAAAGGAAGTCAATTGAACATGCGCACATACAAATTGGAGTTTATGCCGTTAATCAACGCTCGAAAGACGATGCTTGTGTCCGAAAGTGTGTTTCTATTAATGCGGGAGCTCACTATATAAGTGCTTACTACTCACTACCCCATAGGGTTAGGGAGTAGTGGTTTGAGTGGAGATTTCGGACACAGCCCATGTTTTTACTTCATTTCCTGCAGTTTCTGTCTGGGCTTGGAGTCCAGCCCAATGAAAACACTGATTAAGGTTTAATAAGGTACGACCTTTATTAAAATAATAAAATTTGGTGTATGTGAAAGAAACAACTAATTGGAAGACACTTTTGGTAAACTTTTATTTTACACTAACTGGAAGACACATTTTAGAGCTTTTTTACAGAACAAGGGGGTAATAATCTTCAGTCAACTTAAAGGAAATGGCAAGGTTTATGCAACTTGAGGTAAAGAACACCATACGTGTATAGTACAATCTATACAATTATTACATTGAATAGAATATGACATCAGTAGTTTTTAACAATTAAGTCCACGTATAGTTGTTATTTAAGATTAAACCGTAGGATCTACCTTACCCTTACGATCACTGAAGACTTTTCGATAGACCGTGCACACAATGGCATCAACTTACCAGAATTTCATTTCACATCATGCAGATATAACCATCTTGGTCAAAGAGCAGAAAACCCAGCACCACATCAATAGACAGTATGAATACTGAAATGCTTCTTATAGATAGATCAATGTTGACATTTTTCCAATGCGAAGACAACTTGAGTGTGTGCATTAAAGTGCATCATGCGTTTTAGGAATGCACACACTATATGATTTCATTCTTTGAATAAATGATGTCTTGTATTATCGGTACCCAAGTCTAAAAATAGAATCATAAAATAATGTGCTAGAACACTCAGTCAAGCTAATTAAAGCATCTATTGGTTTTTATTAAACCATTGTAAATGATTTAGGATTGAACAATTATTAGTTTTAAAATAAAATCTGAGATGATTTATATTAAATTTTTGCAAAAAGATATTTGTGATCAGATTTTTTAACAAAATTCATTTAAATCTCTGTGATACAACAGCGCTATATTCAGCTTGCGCCTCTATTTGGACTTTTTGGTCAAATTGTAGATTATTTATTCATATTATTCATTTTCTCAGAAGTGAAACAGATCCAGACTTTCGTCCCTTGTAATCTCAGATGCTAAAAACATGCAAGTCAGATTTCAGAGGACTCGATCCTCTTTTATCCAGGGAGACCAGTGGGCGGCTTTGTTCCTTTACTCCCCTGTCACCTCTTCCACTCTGAACCGCCCCCTCTCAGCATTGCAGTTCTTTCTTAAGGCCTCATTCTTGTGGTAATCTCAGTAGTGCCTGCATTCCTTCTGGTAGGTATCACCTTCTCTTCTCGTCTGCATGTGCTTCTCTCATTTATCAAAAGCTGAAGTCTGCTCTGTTCTGCCCTTTCCACAGCATTCAGTCTGAACGCTCTCCGTGGCACTGGCTCTCCATCTACACCGCATCCGCTCGAGTGTCTCGAAAGCAGCAAGAGACATTTCAGCGGGCCCTGTAGGGCCATCTGTAATGTCGTCTGCTGTCCTTGCTCTGATTGTTGCCCTCGTGCAGTGAGTCTAAGAGAGATATCGTCAGCTTCTGTTGACCTCTGCCTAGAGTCATCGGAATGTTGCTTCAGTAAAGCGATTTCTCCAGACTTTGGCAGACCTATTTAAATCAATACATTGTCATTTTACACAATTATCACATATAAGTAGTCAAAATTGATTTAGAATATTTTCATAAGAGATGTCATGTAGTTCTATCCTTTGTTTTATAATGCTAGGCTTAAATTTGGTTTGCCAGATAGCAATACAAATATGTCTTTCTGTAACTCATCAAACCATTTAGTTTTAGATTCTGATTGAGCAAATCCAAACCACATCCAGTTATGTTGTTAGAAATCTGATTTAAAGTCTGATTTCTGGAATGCATTTAAATTCTCAAAAAATTTCAAGTAGTTTTTATCTGTCATTCCATGATAACGTTTTTTTATGTGGTGATTAACCATGTATGTTTAACACGACAACATGTACTAAAACGGAAAAACGGAAAATTCTTTGAATTTTTATGTACATAGACCTTATCAAATTTCAAGGCTACGAAAACGATTTAAAACCTGTTTTATCATGCGAACAATAGTGCGATGTCCTTTGTAAAGCAACACCATGCACTAGACTGAACACGAATATGCTGGCTGCGCATCGTTGCATTTCGTTGCATCATGCATGCACACATGCGCAAAAACAGAAAAAAAGACCATAACAAACAGCCGCTACATGTATGTCGTGATTTGTAAACAATTTAATTGGTCTTTTGAAGGCTTATAATCTCTGTGATGAGATTCCCATACAATCTCAGAGGCAACATTTCTATCATTCGTCATTCTCTGTCTCTACAAAGACATTGATTTTTTCATTTCTTTTTTTGCCTTTATGTCTCAAGTCATTACTATGGCAACTGATATATCAGATATTGGCTACACTGTCTGAACAAACAGCTCTGGTTGCTTGTAAAATGACAGTGTGGACAGTCAGCCCTAAACATCTGATTTAAATTTACAGTATGGTCAGCGTGAACAAACTAACAAGCAATACATGAATCGTCCCTTCATTTATCATCCAACTAAAGGCTACTTTTTTCTTTTATCTCCTCCAAAGTTTTCTGAAATCCCCAAAGCTCTGAATAGATAGCTCAGACCTAATGCATACCTCCCATTGGGTCTCTTCCAGCTGGGGATTAATGTTCTGGCTTTGTCCCGCTGGGCTTTGACTTTTCAGGGTCTGGCACTCCAGCCTGACAGAATCCAGCTCCTCCTGCAGCCGGTTGCGTTCCTGCTGTACCTTATACAGCTGCAGCTGCATGTTTCGCTGGGAACGCTGGGACTGCTGGGATACCTGGCGCAGTTTGGCGGTGTACAGGTGTTTCAGTTCTGTAACCTCCTTCTCCCAGAGCCGCTGCTTCCCTTCAAAAACCTACAGGAGCACACAAACACAGATTTTTAGAAATATATATTTTAATCTAAATAAAATCTAAATCTCTCAGTTAAAGTTGGGGTATGTGATTCTCTTTTTTGTCCATTTTTTGAAAATAACTTGAAATCCTATTCCTAACCCACTTACAGCCACTGAGTTAGAAGCACTGAAATGAAAATTAAGCAATTTAATCATCTGTGGAACGGGCAGGACTCGAAAAACTCCAGCCAATCATTTCCAAGACCACCTAGAATGATTGGACAGTAAGTTCGTCAATCAAACGGTTGTACCACACCCCCCTCCCCACAGAGCGCGTGACCCCTGTCGTGCGCATACTCAAAGCTTGTGACGCATGCGCATCTCCTCAGTAAAGCCGGTTCCATGATTAGTAGTAAATCGTCATTACAATCTCTCGCGCATCTGAGTTTTCGCTCGAGCATGATCGCGCGTCCATGTTCTTCGAATGGGTGGAGTCAGGGCCAGCGTTGGAGGAAAGAAGGTAGGACCATTTGAATTGTATATTTTTTATATATTTTTCCAAATCACATACCCCACCTTTAAAAACTATATATTAAGAACTAAAAAGTTAAAGTTAAAAACTAAAATATATTTTTTAAAGTCGGCATGAAATCAAATTTGACAAATCTTCTTTTTATATGTAATATTGTAGTGTTTATTATAAATGATTTATCTGTGCACTTCATTATTTTTTTAAAATTCATGTACCCTTATAATCTTTAATCAAATACATTACCCTTCCCTCCCCCCTCGAAACGACCTCTCTTTTCTTCCGGTCACGTGCAATGGCGAAAGGGTGCGGCCAGAGCCGATGAGGGTGCGGCTATCGGAGCACAGCCTCTCAGAGAACCTGTCAGTGTCAGTGTCCTCCAACGATCCAATCAATTCCCGAAGGACGGAATCAAGCCTCGCCCTACATTTTTTCAAATTTCAGAAGCCGTTTCACTCGAATATACGTCACAGCAAGGAAAAAATGACAATCTCAACTTCCGTTTCATGCCGACTTTAACATTTTTTTAGCAAACATTTTAACAACTTTTTTCAGCAACTTTTGAAAATTCAGCTTTGCATCACAGGAATTAACATTTGAAAATAAATAGAAAACAGTTATTTCACATTTTCACATGCAGCCTTTGGTAATCTAAGAGACTTCTTTTGAAAACATCAAAATCTTACCGACCCCAGACTTTTGAACGGTAGTGTATGTTTAATAGATTATGTGTTCTAGCAGATGCTGACCTGTGCAATTGCATCTTCGCTCTCATCCAAGTTCCTCCTCATCTGACGTAGCTCGTGCTCCTTTTCCTGCAGACGTTCCTCCAGGTCCCTCACCACGTCCTCCATAGAGTGTGACAGCTCGTAGGGGGGCGGGGCCTCGCTTCCATAGCACTGCAGGCGGTTCAGTGTAGCCATACTGTGACAGGACACATCTGTGACTGTGGAAGCGGCTCCCTTGGAGCCCAGCGAACTGCGATCCAGTGAGCCGATGTGGTTGATGTGACCCATAGAGGCGCTGATTTGTCCCAAGTGAGGGCGGAACGGTGGCCGATAGGGCGGCAGGCTGTTCATGGAGTTGTGTCCAGAGTCAGACGTGTTCTCCTCTTCCTGGCTGAGGCCCCGGGCTGCTGCTGCTAGCACTCCTTTTCTGGTGCTCGTGCCTGGCCGTGAAGGGGAGGAGGACGAGGAAGAGGTGGACAGTGATTTGGGCTCTGCTTTGGCATAGGATGGATGCATGCCGTTGGCTAAGCCGCTCTCTAGCTCCTCCGACTTAGAAGGGTAGAGGTTCTGCATGGAAATGAAGTTTTTGGGGGTGACCGGTTTAAAGGCGGAAGGCCTGAAACGTGGCTGTGAAATGACAGGGATAAGTCAATTGCAGAATGAGCATCAGGAGAATAGCTCTACACTTAAATACTGGAGCCATGCCAAACAACATAAAGTAATTTAATGTAGACCACTTTTACTTTCATATTTCTTCTGTCTCGCTGAGTTTCCTGCTCAATAACGTCACCTGAGGGGGACCATATTTGATTACAGAGATAAATTTAGCCAGTCAGTTAGTCTACACACTGCTGGCCCAAACAGTTTATATGATTTATTTCCATTTCTGACTGGGGGGAGTAGCCCACCTATCAATAAATTACACTTGCCTCAGGAAGAAATATTGCCTTTATGGAGCCGGACTTGAAACACTGTCACAATTTCTGCATTTCATTGACAGGCTTTGAAACTACAACGAGTAACCTATTCATCTTGTTTTCATCCAGGCATTGTAAAGTGTGTTTTAATACCTGCGCCTTCCGAGATTTGTTGAATACTTACTGAAGCAAGCGCTGATGGATAAAAAAAAGTCAATAACTTTGATGAATTCACCCTTACTTTTCTGCAAAAGTTTTTTTCTTTCTTTTTTTTCTGTCACATCTTTAGTCTCAACACAGTTTTAAAAAATACAAATATTTAACTTTTTTTAACTTAGTTGTTGATGACAGCAAAATATTACATAAATGTTATATTTTTTACTAGCTGGTTTTACACAAAATTAGAATGCATTCATGACCGTGTTTAGCTGTGTACTATAAATTAAATTGTAATAAAAAACAACAACAGTTAGTACAGTTAGTAAAAAGTGAAATTTTTTATTTTTCAAATTTTATTACTGGTCATCCAGAGTGCCAGATTTAAAAAATGTATATTATTTATTTATATTATAATATGTATTTTAACAATATGTATTTATGTGTTCCTTTGTTACTTTTGATGCCAGAAAAATACTACATTTATTCACCTCCATATGCTCTTGTGAAATGTATAAAGTTTAAGTCTATAATTTCTGCACTACTAGCGTCATTAAACAGTAGCAAAACTAGTAACTGTTTTCAGCCAGGTTTCCCAAACACTCCCCACATCTCTGCCATTGGTCAGAGTTACAAAAGTTTGACAAAGATGTTAGTAGACTCCCAATTGCTGTAATTCTGACATGACATGAGCGAAGCATAACTTTTTCACAGTCGTTTACCTTATCAAACTTGCCACCTATGGGAAGTGAGTTCTTTCCCAAATCAAGCTCTTTTCCATCTCGGTGGTAGACCTTAGTGTAGATGTCGTTCTCCTCGCTCCTGTGCTCTCTCTTGATGGAGGATGTGCCAGAGATGATGTGTTTGCTGCCCTTCGCTTCCTTCTTGGTTATGTTCAGATAGTTAAGCAGCTCTCTCTGGTTGAAACCCTTCTTGAGCAGGCCGTGGTTATGACGTCCTGATACTTGTGGAACTGCTCTATTGCTCTTGGTTGGTGATACGTCTGGTTTCTCGATTAGGCTGCCTACACTTCCCATGACGCAGCGGCCTGATGCCAAAGAGGATGTCGGATAAACGGCACAGATGCTTTTGCTGGGGTCCTGGTTCAAGGACAGGGCCTGGACTGTTGCCATTGGTTACTGGTTCAAATGGCTCCACTGGGATCTCTAAATTGAAGGAAGAGAAAGGAAAAACAATGAAAAAGCCTTCAGAGGATCAAATATGAAACCTGAATCCTTCTGCAGAATATTCGGATATTTCAAGAAGTTTTGGATGCATCCATCTTCTTGTTCGACATCATGAATTAAGATATTCCTCTTACCAACTTATTTTCAACAGTATATACACACACCTATATGTGATGTGTGTGTGTGTGTGTGGGTTGGTTTATGTGATTTATGAGGACACAAATTTGTATTATGACATGTGTATTACACTGGTATTACAACTTATGGGTGGTTTATGAGGACATTTCAAAAGTCCTCATAAATCAAATGGCTTAAAAAACATAAAAAACAATGTTTTATTAAAAATTAAAAATGCAGCATGTCTCATGTGATGGGTAGGTTTAGGGATAGGGGCAGTGTAGGGGGATATAATATACATTTTATTCAGTATAAAAACCATTACGCCTATGGAGAGTCCTCATAATGCTGTTGCACAATGCTTGTTGTGTGTGTGTGTGTGTGTGTGTGTGTGTGTGTGTGTGTGTGTGTGTGTGTGTGTGTGTGTGTGTGTGTGTGTGTGTGTGTGTGTGTGTTGTGTGTGTGTGTGTGTGTTTGTGTGTGTGTCTGTGTATTATTGTCTGAGACCATTAGTCTTCAATGTTGCAGGTTGTTTGTAGTCTCTAAATATAAGCTCATAAAACTATATATAAACAATAGTTAATGTCAAAATGTCAGCCACCATAAGCACTTGATTATTTATGTAGTCTAACAAGAAAATGGGTCGAAAGCACCTGCTTTCCTCTTTGAAATGCGAACTACTGTACACACAGAAGTTCACAAGTCTGTTATATAACTGAGATGATACAAGCTGGGAATCATCCCATGAGCCGAATACACTGAAAATGAGGGCAGATGCTTTTGCACCGCAAAAAAAACCCACTTTTAATTTACACTGCCATACTGTTGCATTAATCAATGTCCTCTGGTAATCACTAATCTTTCCCTACTAAGAAAAACTCACTCACAGTGAGGTTGATCCACTAATTCGCTCAGTGCTGCCCTGCTTCCGAACGGTTTCAATTTATCTGTTTAGCAGTGCCACCCTCTTGCTTTCTCTTTGTTTCTCTCTAACTCTCCCTCTCAATCAATTTTCCATTTTCCAGAGAACCTCATTAAGAGGCTGTATTGATTTTACTTCAACGACCTCTCTCATTTCTGTAAAAGTAGTCTATTGGCCTCAAACAGCTGTAAAGATAAAATACAATGACCTCGAGTGTTTCTGCGTTTGTATACACTCCTCTACAAGCACATGCAGTGTGAATATTCTCTCTCACTTTCTCATATGCATATAGGACTCATTTCTGTAACTAATAATAAAAAGACTGAAAAACCCTGACTCTGAAAAAGTCATAAATAATATAATGACCTTGTTTGAACAACACTTAGGACTCTGATTCTGACTTGCAGTCAGGCTGATACAGAGAAATGGATCTGCTTGAAGGCCTAAAATATTCCAGCACTTTGCCAGAACGCTACTCAGCACCTCTGGGTCACGTTGAGAGCGTCTCTGAGAGTTTCCCTTTTGTCTAGTGCACCTCATTCAAAGCAAACATTTACTCACTGTGACCTTCCCCTTCTGGCTATTAATGGAGTGACAAATTTTTCCCTGAAAAATTAGACAAAATACAGCTTCGTTTTAAAACGAGCAATGTATTAACAGCTTCACCAGATGCCATTACACTACGCTTACAAGCACATACAGTTAAGCATAGCATCCCCCCCCCCCCCCCCCAGGATCTTCCTTATATCAACAAAATGATCATTTACCAAATTCAGCCTTTTGCTACTCGAGTATTTTATGCAAATAGTTATAAGAGGCAAACAAGTGTGGCACTTAAGTTTTGGCTTTTACCCATAGGGAGATCAAAAAAGCACCTCATGATTTTATGCATGAGATGTGGCTGGACTCTATTTTATGCCATCCCAGCACTTAGCTAACTACAACACTTACTGCACAAGACCTGCGTCTGCGCAAGCGCCGATTATAAATATGCCATGACTTGGAGTGCCACTTTAGTTTATGATTGACAGGTTGGATAAAAGTATTCTAATGGGGAAACTTAGAGATATAGGTGACTACACTCTGAACGTGAAAGGAAGTGGGCGTGATGGGACTCGGGAAATACATTTTGAGTTGAGTTCATTTCAGTGATGATATACATATAGATGATGGTGCTTTGCGTCACAACATGAGTAAACACTGACTGATATCTTTATATCCCTTTCTTTGTAGTGAAGAACATGATTATGTTCAGATAGGCATACTTCCTTTTAAAACGCAGACAGGCCGATCAAAGTGATGTTGACACAGAACCAGGAAACTGATGTCCAGCTTGATTAATATATTTCAAAGTTTACAGTTTTGTATAGTGCACAAAGTTTATGCTGATAATTAATTCATTTTGTGAAAAATTCTTATATATATATACAAATAAAAGTAATATTTATTCATATGCATATTATTTATCTAAAATGTTTTTTTTTTCTTTTTCTAAAGCCACTGCAATACATTGTAGCGTCTATTGAATGATTTACTTAGCCTACAGTAATGGCTTTGAATTAGGGTGAATTCGGGTAATCTGGGACATCTTTTGCAATTTTAACTTCTGCAATGTATTTCGATATCTATATAACACATTAGATTAACACATTAGATTTTTCTGAAATCCCTAAGATGTTTTTTTTAAAAACACACCAGAAGAAAGAATGTAGATATTATAGCCAGAGGACACATGCCACATTTATTAGCGTTTTTGTGGCAAAAACAAAAGTTCTGCCTGAATCTGATAATCTGGGACAGGTGTATTAGGCCTAAAAAAAGCCTATATTCACCATGCCTTATGCCTTAAAAAGCATTATGAAAAAATGACAAACAGAAATCTGATTAAGAAAATGTATATTATTCGTAGAAATTTCACACATAGGCTAATCATATTTTTTCATAAATAGTGTTCCAATATAAGGAAAAATAATTTATATCTCTACCCAGGATTACTGTTAATTTCTTTCAAATTCCTTTAAAACATTTAACATAAAAAAATCAACTTAAATTTAAGCAACAGCAAGCAACAATTTTATTAAATTGACTGAGTATTCATTCAGTTATTCATTTAAGTTCTCCATTCTATTTAAATCGGGGCTACTCAGGGAACAAACATGGAGGTAAAAGTCAGCAAAGTGAGAGAACCTAATAAGTAACCCGCCAAATTGTCTTGTGATTTGACAGCGTTGATTTTTACCTGCATTTGGCTGGTGTTGATTTCAAACCCTGATTAGCTTTATGTTAGAGTTCACTATACTCTTAGTTGTAATGAGATCTACGCCCTTGTCATTAGATTTATTAAGTCCCTAAATGCATATTTCCCCCATTTGAAGAATGTCCCAGATTACCCAAAGCATGCTGCCCCACATTCTCAATCATATTTGATAAATTGGGACATCAAAAACACATTTTCAACACTTTAAGAACAAGAAGTTAGAACAGGAAATAAACAAACAGGAGTTTAAGTATCCCATATTACCCAATGTCCCAGATTACCCGAATTCACCCTATTTTCATTTGGAGATTCACTTATTTAGATGAGATCTGATCTGAGCTTAGCCTGGCTCCGCCCTCCTACGCACTTCCGCTCAATTTAATTTTCCTTCAGTGCTACATCTGGGATTGTGCTGTAGACTTCGGTTTCCAGAAATCAATTTTTTACCGGGCCAATCAGCGAACAGAGGGAGTGTCTGAGAACGATGACGTTGATGTCGACTCGTGCGTTATTTTGAGTTGTAGTTCAGTAATGGCAGCGGAGAAAGATGCGAGCGAAGCCATTCGGTCCGTTGTGGCAACGCTGCCGAATATCAAGAAGTTAAAGCCGGAGCAAGAACAATCTTTGCTTAGTTTTGTGTTTATGGCCATCCTCCCACAGGGTTCGGGAAAAGACATACGTCACGACCAAACGTTAGCGATTGGTTATGGCAGATAGAGTGACTCTGGGCAGATCCAATAGTTTTAGACTTCAATAGAGTTCCCGCCTACAAGGAAGTAAACGTTTGTCAATGGAGCGGTGCCAGACTCTCTGTACAAATGAAATGTATGAGAGTCTGGTAGAACCAGGCTAATCTGAGCAGGGTGCGTTTCCCAAAAGCATCGTCAGCCAACTATGGTCGCAAGTTCCGTCGTTATCAGCATAGTTCAACAAGTCGGTGTTTCACAAAATCAACCTCGACCTGTGGTTAGAAGCATCTTGTTTGCATGACATGTGAAGTCAATAAATCCTTATCTAAAGTCAAGTAAAGCAAGCTGACATTCAGTAGCCTACAGCAATCTATGGGCCTATATTTTATTTAGAATACATACAAAATAATGTAATTTAATTAAGAGATTTAAAGCATCGTTTTTGAATAGTGCGCATGTGTCGAACGTGCTCTATTACGCAAGAACGAGCCTATGATTGAATCAATCCAGAAATAAAGCAAAATAACTGAGAAAAGTGAGGAATAGTCCTCAGGTCAGATGCAATGTCTGTAATTTATAGCAAAACATCTAGCGTTAATTCGATCTTAAAGTTATTACTCCACATGCGTGACATCAACCAACGTGGTTGAACGACCAATTTGTGACAATAAGGTTTCGGGAAACAGTCGTGACTAGCTTGTAGGCTACTACGGTAGTTAAGCAGCGAGTTACATCATTGTTCGGGAAACGCATCCCTGGATGATGATATCAGAACTGCTTTATAGGAGAATTGAACTTGTTTCGTAATTGGTGATCTTATTCTTTATACAGTTATTGAACTGAACCGAATCAACACTGACTTCAGCTGAATAACAACATTATTGTATTTTTTAAGCAACGCTTTACAGATTTGAATTCTGTTTGCATCATTGACCATTATTTTCCTGTTTAAGCTGCTTTGAAACAATCTGTATTCTATAAAGCGCTATTTAAATAAAGGTGACAACTTTCTTTAACTATTATTAATAAGGGATTTAATATGATTAGTTAATTCTATAATATGTAATTCATTTAATTACATTTTTAATTGATTGACAGCCGTCTGTGGTCTGTTTTAAAAAAGCCTGAGTTTTTATGAAGGGTTGTGTGGGGTTAGCTAAGGTTTAAAACCCTTTTAAAAGTGTCCACAAATCTTGAAGGACAGGAAAAATGTTGCATCCAGTCTTTCTCTATAATTGCTTCAGACACTGAACAGCCGGAGTGGGTTGAGAGACCGGAGTTGATTTACAGCCTAGTTGGGCCCTTCAGAGCCAGTGGCCGGCCCCACACACACACGCACGCACGCACGCACGCACGCACGCACGCACGCACACACACACACACACACACACACAATGGAAAAGCTTTGATTGTAGGCCTGTCTACCTCACAGCAAGTGTTCAGGTCATTTGTTTAAAGAGCACCTGAATCTTCTCATTTACTCCTGTGATACTGTTTTAAATGTCTTTGTTTACATTATAATGATTACATTATGAATCTAAAAAAATCCATCCATGAGAGGATTTTACTGGGATCCTTTTTATAAAAGTAAAATTTGGGGAAAATAGTTCCAATGGGATGATGTAACTGTTTTTGAATCAATATACTTTCTTTTCTTCTATTATTTGGTATAACTATTTTGGCATAATGTTGTCTAAATAGCTTCGGTACAGCAGTGCACAAGTAAGGGAGATAAAGCTAAAGCAGGTCTCAAAGATCCTTCAAATTCCAATCATACTTCTAAAAATCAAGTTAAGACTTGCTGTCTCTCTCAAGAAGACTGTTTCCTAGCTTGACGAATCTCAAAAAATATCAGAAGTTTACTTCCTTCTTTGGCTCTAAACATTAATACAGCCTTATTCTTGCTTTGTTACACATTTTTGTGCACAGACCAGCACAACCTTATTCCAGCACAGACAAGCAGGCTATGTTCGGACTAGCATACTATACTACTCTTAGTATTTCTGCAATATGCAGCATGACGTTTCTGCATTCATTACATAGCAAACAAATTGCTGTTCATAACTGAGTATACTGTGTGTAATAATGTATCCCACAATGCCGTTTTCTCAAAATATTAAAGAAGGGTGATATTGATATCATTGATATTAATATTAAGGTAGCCTAATATTATTATTAAGATTAATAATATATATTTTTTTAAAATTATACTGTGCAGTAAGCATTGCTTGTACTTCAATTTAATGTGTTAAAATTGAATGTACTGACTGGTGTCCTGTAAACTGTTGAATTTTAGGGGCTGGTCTGCTGGCACAGTCATAGGAAATGACACATTTCATTCCACTAGGCATTTAAAAATAGTCAAAAAAAAACCAAACAAAAAAAAAACCCAGGGCTATTTATTCACTCACAGCTTTCTGGTCAATGATCTATGTTACATCATAGGAGCCATGTTGTGATTAGTATCATTTACCCAGAGGCCATGGACAAACCTAGACATGAACCCTTCTGCATATCATTGCATTAATAAACATGACAAGTGTGTCTTGAGGGCACAAACATTACACAAACTCACTGCATAACCTCAAAGTACTTCACAGGGAGAAACAAAACGTTTCTATACTGAATTGAATGTGAAGTTTATTTCAGGGATACCTTAAAAAAAAGTTAATTATATTAAGTAAATTCAAGTATATTTAAGTATACTTTATGTAGTAAGTGTACTAATATACTATTAATTACTAATTATACTTGTAAGTTGTCACGTTTCTGTATGTTTAAGTTCTGTTTTGTGATCTTGGTTTCCCCTGTCTTTGTGGTTTTTGGTTTAGTCCTGTTAAGTTTTCCCGCTCCTCGTTTGTGTTCAGTCTCATCACCTGTGTTCAGTTAATTATCCAATCATTCCTAGTGTATTTAAGCCCTGTGTTTTCTCCCTGTGTTTGTCGATCGTCGTCTACGTATGGTTGTGTGTTTCTGATTTCCTGGAGTTTTGTTTCCTGTTTAAGTTTGGAAAGTTTTCATTTTGTTATTAAAACATTTATATTGAAGCTTTCGTGTCCTCGTCTTCAGCACCTGCACAAACCCTGACAGAACGATCGACCGTACAATAATAAAAACGAAGATGAGCCAGAGGAGATGTCACCGGAGGAAAAAGGTGAAACAAATCAACACACCTATCCTCTTCCAAGAGGAGCGCTCTCTAGAAGAGTATGCGGGGCTGTATCTAGAGTTCTATGATGACGTGACTCAGGATGAGGAGGAACTGAAACAGAGTTTCTGGGGTGGTCTGAGGGACCCGTTATCCCAGATAATTCTTGTGAAGGACCTCCATCTATCCTTCCTGGAGTTCGTGGATCACACGCTGTGGGCGTGTGGATCCAACTACGTCGTGGAGGATCTCCCACTCCAACCCGTTCCACACCAAGTAGAGCCTGTGCCCGTCGCATGCCCGCCAGAGCCTGAGCCCATCACCTGCACGCCAACGCCTGAGCCCATCACCTGCACGCTCACACCAGAGCCCATCGTCTGCCCACCAGAGCCTGCACACCGCATCAGCCCTGCCGCCAGATCGGTCCCTGGACTTCCCCGGCTGATATCCGGTATGACTGATCCCCCACTGATATCGGTGCGACTGGCCAAAAAGAAGGCTCCCAAGGCTGGGGTTCACGTCAGCCACATCCAGCCAGATCCTGAGCCCGTCGCCTGCCCGCCAGAGCCTGAGCCCAGCCCCAAGCTCTCTGATTTGCTGGCCCCGTCCAGTTCCGAGTCCCTTGAAATGCTGGTTCCGTCCAGTTCCGAGTCCCTTGATTTGCTGGCCCCGTCCAGTTCCGAGTCCCTTGAAATGCTGGTCCCGTCCAGTTCCGAGTCCCATGTTGACCCAGAGCCAGAGCCCGTTGACCCAGAGCCAGAGCCAGAGCCCGTTGACCCAGAGCCAGAGCCAGAGCCCGTTGACCCAGAGCCAGAGCCAGAGCCCGTTGACCCAGCGCCAGAGCCCGTTGACCCAGCGCCAGAGCCCGTTGACCCAGCGCCAGAGCCCGTTGACCCAGCGCCAGAGCCCGTTGACCCAGCGCCAGAGCCCGTTGACCCAGCGCCAGAGCCCGTTGACCCAGCGCCAGAGCCCGTTGACCCAGCGCCAGAGCCCGTTGACCCAGCGCCAGAGCCAGAGCCCGTTGACCCAGAGCCAGAGCCCGTTGACCCAGCGCCAGAGCCAGAGCCCGTTGACCCAGAGCCAGAGCCAGAGCCCGTTGACCCAGCGCCAGAGCCCATTGATGTCAAGTCAGTTCCCGATCCTGAGCCTGTCCTCCCCAAGAAAATTTTGGGGGGGTGCTATACGCCTTCGTCGTGGCCGGCCAAAGATCCACGGAGGCCTGAAAAAATAACACCGCCATGGCCACCCGAAGGGTCCTCACCGCCATGGCCACCCGAAGGGTCCTCACCGCCATGGCCACCCGAAGGGTCTTTACCACCACGGCCGCCCGAAGGGTCTTCACCGCCGTGGCCACCCGAAGGGTCTTCACCGCCGTGGCCACCCGAAGGGTCCTCACCGCCATGGCCACCCGAAGGGTCTTCACCACCACGGCCGCCTGAAGGGTCCTCACCAGCACTGCCACCTAAAGGGTCCTCACCGCCATGGCCACCCGAAGGGTCCTCACCGCCATGGCCACCCGAGGGTCCCACAGCTCCGCCCTGGACGCCCGAGGGTCCCACAGCTCCGCCCTGGACGCCCGAGGGTCCCACAGCTCCACCATGGCCACGCCCACAGCCTGCTCCACCGTGGCCACGCCCACAGCCTGCACCATCGTGGCCACGCCCACAGCCTGCACCGTCGTGGCCACGCCCACAGCCTGCACCGTCGTGGCCACGCCCACAGCCTGCTCCGCCGTGGCCACGCCCACAGCCTGCTCCACCATGGCCACGCCCACAGCCTGCTCCACCGTGGCCACGCCCACAGCCTGCACCATCGTGGCCACGCCCACAGCCTGCACCGTCGTGGCCACGCCCACAGCCTGCACCGTCGTGGCCACGCCCACAGCCTGCACCGTCGTGGCCACGCCCACAGCCTGCTCCGCCGTGGCCACGCCCACAGCCTGCTCCGCCCTGGAGGCTTCCTGGACCTGCACCATGCCCTCGTCAGCCTCCAGGGCGCCCACCCTCCCACCCCTTTGGATGTTATACGGCGCGAGGACGCGCCTTTGGGGAGGGGGGAGGTACTGTCACGTTTCTGTATGTTTAAGTTCTGTTTTGTGATCTTGGTTTCCCCTGTCTTTGTGGTTTTTGGTTTAGTCCTGTTAAGTTTTCCCGCTCCTCGTTTGTGTTCAGTCTCATCACCTGTGTTCAGTTAATTATCCAATCATTCCTAGTGTATTTAAGCCCTGTGTTTTCTCCCTGTGTTTGTCGATCGTCGTCTACGTATGGTTGTGTGTTTCTGATTTCCTGGAGTTGTTTCCTGTTTAAGTTTGGAAAGTTTTCATTTTGTTATTAAAACATTTATATTGAAGCTTTCGTGTCCTCGTCTTCAGCACCTGCACAAACCCTGACATAAGTGTACTATTTCAATACTACTTGGGACTAAATTGGCCTACTTTTGAGTGTATAGAAGTATACTTTTAAGTGTCCTTTAAGTGTAACACTAGTACATTTTGAGCACATAGTTTAAAGTTTTTTTCGTTTGTACTGCATCTATACTAGAAGTGAGCTTTTAGTTTAGTCAAATACTTGTAGCACATTTTTTTAGTTTATGACTTTGAAGTATACTCTCAGTAAACTACTAGTTTAGTAGTTTTATACTGTATACTTGTATATAAATACTTATAAGCTTTCTAAAGCAAACTTAACATCATACTTAGTTATGATGTTACTTAGTTATGATCCTACTATGTTCCTATATTTAGATATTCAATTTTATACTTGAAATATAACTTTAAATGTACTTTAACTCTTTCCCCTCCAGCGTTTTTAAGAGAAAAGGTGCCAGCCAGCACCAGCATTTTTGACTATTTTCAATTTCAATTATTATTTTTAGACTGAAAGTATAGTTTCTTATTTTTAGATTAAAAGACGTATACTGATAGCATACTTTCATAAACGTCTTCATTTTTGTACGGGATGCAGAATATATCAGTACCTACTGACTATGGGCCGATATTAGAGGATTTTTTGGTTTACTGAATATTTGTTGGTCAATATTGGATATTTAATTGTGCTTGCTTGTTTTTCATATTTGTTTCTATTTAGATGATCGTTGATATCATCTAATGCTCACTTAAATTTAATCTTTTAAAACTCGAAGAATTTGATAACACTGCTAAATATAATCATTAGCAAATCCCAAAGTGAATATGCCTTTTCATAATGTACATTATAATGCCATGATGCCCAAATTCACTTGTAGCATTTAAAATTATTTCGTTTTTTAGTTTAGTTTAAGTTTTTTTTATTGAATTAGACAAAATAGTATATCAATCATTTATCGGTCATCTATTCATCAAAACATGCATCTAATTGTCTTATATTGGCCAAAACTTTAATATCAATGTCCCTAGTATTCTCTTGCCTTTTTTGTTTCCCCCCGGCAAAGAATACATGTGATAATGCTTAATTATTCTCCCTACTTTTTGGAACAGCAGCGAGTCTCTTGAAAGCTGCTTTCATAGACAGCTCACTTAATTATGGGCACATAACAACAGTCTCTTTTATTGTTTACTAATTAAAGGTAGAAACTGGTAAAACTACTGGAAATGTAAGACCCAAGGTGACACTGGGCCTCCTTTCATTATTCACCAATTTAGCACCACAGTCATTTGGTTGAATATGACTCTCTGTGAAATATGTCATGAGTCAAATGGTGGCATTCACTGAAAAAGGCCCTAATGTAACACAAGCCCTCTTTTTAGGGATTGCATCAAGTTCTTTAGAGGTCTTATTTTGGCATAGGAGCACCATTCATTTTCCCTGGCATGCACACTGGAGACATTCTCTTCAGAGAGTACAAGGCCATTTAGTCATACCATTAGGAAAGGGCCATAAACTTTCCCCTTCAGGGTAAGAGGCTAGAGGTCAGACAGAGAGGGCAAAGAGGAAAGTGGATGTCTTATCACAAAATAATGACCTTAGGGCCCTACAGAGACTCTCTTGTGATATTGAGAGTTAATGAGCTGAATAGCTGAATACATCAGCCAGGGGTGTGTTTCCCAAAAGCATCGTTAGCCAACTATGGTCGCAAGTGCCATCGTTATCAGCATTCAACGAGTCTATGTTTCCCAAAACCATAGTTCAGATGAACATTCGCAAAGTTGTGTGGTTGGAAATGGAACGACAGCTCTCGAGCTCTTTGAGGATAAGTTTCTTGTTTGCATGACATGTGGACTTATCTTGAGCAAAATCTTGAGCAAAATAAGCAAGCTGACATTCAGTAGGCTACAATCTATATATTTTTTATTTTTAATATATACAAATATCATTTACGTCTTTTAGTTTGTCAAGAGATCTAAAGCACTGTTTTTTGAAGAGTGTGCATGTGCATACTTGCTCTAGTACCTATGATTGAATCTGTAAATAAAGCAAAATACCTGAGAAAATTAGACTAATATGTCCGTAATTTCTAGAGAGAGAAAAAAAATATCATTGATTTGATCTCAAATGGATTCATTAAAGAAGTTATTACTCCACCACATGCATGACATCATTAACCAATGACAAATTTGCAACAAAATGGTTTAAGAAACGGTCATGACTAGCCAGTTGATTTCTTCAACGATGCATCGTACTGTGGTAGTAAAGCAGTGAGTTACGACGTTGAATGGGAAACGCACCCAAGATTGATTTTTGGATTTTGGACTCCAGCGATGACCAATGACCACTGTTACTTGTGTCACTTTCTAAATTAAACAACATAGTCAGTGGACACTGCAATTTCTGTTTTCAAATGTAAACTGGGTTGTGAACACTAGTCATTAAATTGAAGTAATATATACACAGTACTGCTCAAAAGTGTTTTTTAATCAAATTAATAAATGTATTCAGTAAGGATGCATTGAATTGTTAAAAAATTAGATGTATTATATTAAATGATTCGAAATATTAAGGAGACAAATATATTAAACTGTACGGTGGCACATTGCTGCCACATACTTATTTTTCCACACGTCGTAATATTGTCATATGTCGTAATAACGATGTTATGTCGTTAAAACGTCATCTTTTCTTGTAAAAACTAGATGTTATGTAGTTAAAACTACATATTTTCCTTGTTAAAACTACATATTTTCTCGTAATAGTTGTTGTACAGTGTGTTGTATAGTATGTTGTACAGTGACATGTAACATGCCTTTATCCACATTAAAGAGAATTTATATAACATATCGTGCCTTTATCACACTTCCACGTTCGAAAAGCAGAAGCAAATGGCATACGTAAAATACCTTTCGCTGCCTGTATCAATGGCAGTGCCCATAACCAAATTGTTGTGAGTTATTGATGTATAGTTCATCACAGATAGCATACTTCATACTTAAACCAAACTTCCATCAAACCTTTTGGGGTCATGGACCGCTTATAAGGTAGAACATTTTTCCAAGGACCAAGGTATTTTTTATATGCTATTTGCTTCTGCTTGAACGTGAAAGTGTGATAAAGGCATATTACACGTCACTGTATAACATATGGCCTTATTATAAGAAAAAAAGTTGTTTTAACAAGAAAAATATGTAGTTTTAACAACATAACATCTCGTTATTATGAGAAAATACGTTGTTTCAATGAAATAACATCGTTATTATGAGAAAAATATGTCGTTAAAACGACATATGGCAGCAATGTACCACCGTAAAACTGCACAACTGTATTCTGTAAGATGTTGCTGCAGTGAAGCGCACGACGCAGGAGAATATGACAAAAACAAAACAGTCTTTAATCCAATAATCCAAAACAATAACACTCAGGAGAAATAGCAACAACCTAAAACTCAGACAACCATGAACAGAAAGAACTCAAGGCTTAAATACACACAGGGATAATTAAAGTAACCAAAAACACGTAACTCAATTCGAAACCATGGAGACAAACAAGCAGAGGGAACATGGGAAAACAGCAACACAACTGAACTAAAAATTAAACTAAACCTAAACAGAAGGTTAAATGTTCAGAATTTATAATAATAAGAGATGTTTCTTGAGCATCAAAACACTGATTCATTCAGAAACAAAGCAATTGGCTGTCTTGAAAAGTGAGTGATTGAATCATTCCCTCGAAACACAAATTAATTTAAGAACAAAAAAACAGTTTCTCAAATCATGCTGTAGTTTTGAATATCACAGCATGCAACTGTTAACATCGTTTAGCATATTTAAAAAGGAAATCTGAATTACAGCCAGTGATCTAACAAATTGCAGCAATACCACTTGATTCATGCATCTAAAACAAAGAATGTGCTCATCTATGGGCAAGAAAATTAGGAAATGTGGTCTGAAGCATTACCAAAGCCATGTGGAGGTGTCAAATCCCGCACGTGTGTTAATGTAGTGAAGATTAGCTTGCGGGGAGGCTTTGTGGAGGTCACTCTGAGAGTGTTAAATCGTATTAGCCCTAATGCTGTGAAGTGCCCAGCACAGACCTGAGCTGTTCAGGTTTGTTTTAACAGACCGAATCCATGTCCGCCGCCTGCTGAGTGCTGTCAATACTGACCCAAAGCACATTTTCAAACAACTACGTGAGAAATTAGTGCAACGAGAGATTCAGATGTTCCATTACTCGACTGCAACATGCAACTTTAAGGGCACTTGTCTGCTTTTTTGGCCAGTCGCTATGGCAACTGAATGGAAACTTCACACCTACCTTTAGAAACTTTCAGTAAATATAGCCGGGATGTGCTTTGCCTGTTAACACCTACAAGTATTTAATGCATGATACACTGCTTTTAAATTATGCAGCAGGGTTGATTAGCATTCAAAGGGGCAGCGTAAAAGAAGTATCTGCAAATATATTACAGCAATCCAGCTTGTGTAATTAATTAGACTAATAAATGCAAAATGTCCCTGCTTGCAATCACATTAAAATTAATCCAATGTAGGTCAGGGTTGGTTGCTGCATCACTTTTTCACCAATAAACTTCCATGACTTTTCTAGTAGTTTTTGATTACTGAATAATGTTTTAATGTTTTATGTTTTAATGTTATAAAGATCACAAACAAAGAGCAATTTATGAAATGATTCAGAATATTTTCATGTTTTATAACCGAGGATCACTAGAAATATTTAGTACAGAACTTTTCTTAAGATATTATTATTATCCATTAGTTTTTTATAAGAGAAATCCCTTTTTTTTGGTATTGCTTGGCATTTTCTACATTTCTTTTAGGCAAAATAACATGTTAAAATACTGTACTCTTATTAAAGGTGCTATATGTAACTTTTCTACTAAAATGAATCCTTTTTCTATTGCCTGTGTGTGAAGGGGTTGTAATCACACATTAAAATGATCCACTTGTCGAGTTTTGCTATTACCTCTGAAGGCCAGTATTCCTATTTCTATGTGAAGTCTCCGGGTCGGATTTACCGCGAAATCCAACGGATGTGACGTGCATGCGCGCTCCCGAGCCTCTCTCCTTATATACAGTCTATTGTAGACGGTCAGGGAGTTACGTCCGGTTAAAGGCGCGCGTTTTTTTCGGCTTATATCTCGGTCAATCTTTGATCAATATTCCCAAGACTCTAATCGTTCGTAGTGCTGGACGGGGCCTTTCGAACGAGCCCACCCCCGAGGTCCAACTCGCCCGGCTCCACAAGTTATATAGCCATTCGAAATCGGGGTCTCAGCGAACGGCGATCCGGTAGGGGCCATCCCCGAGGCCCGCCACTCTAGCGTTCGGGCAAGGGTCCCCCTGGGACCTCCTCCCCCGAATTTGAGCTCTCTGGGTCTTTGCGTTCCAGAGATACGAGCGATTTTCTTCTGAGATCGTGACGTCACCGGCGTCCGCAATTTTGCTAATATCTCCGCAAAAACACCACCAAAAACTATGGAACTTATATGGTTCTTTTCAGCTCGACTAGATGGCCCCAACGAGCTCGGTGCTCGCCTAATATTCGCCGAGATATTTGTGTAATAGACGGTATTGTCTATGAGTTCGAGCACGAGCGCTCTTGTAAAAATTGGTTGCAATCTGAAACATCACCGCTAGAGGCCGCTAAAAGTTACATAGTGCACCTTCAACAGTCAAATAATCATCAAGTTAGACAAAATATTTATTAAATTAAATTCTGCCTGCACATCCATAGGCCGAGTAAGCATAACAACAATGCTATGCTTCTGAAATCAGCCTTTATCTTTACAGGTAACTAACATTTCAAAATGAACAACTAGTTCTACAGTCCAGGCAGTGTAATTTCGTAATAGGTCAGTGGTGAGGAGTGCAACCAGGTTCTATTGTTTAACCAGCTCTTTTTCTGTTTACTTTTCTCATTGAGTTCATGTGAGCCACCCCTGCTCTCTTTCTTTCTATCTGACCCTTTTCAGTGGGATTCATGCTCCCTGAGCCGAATGGTACATTCTTTACGAGAAGTAAGTTAGATAAGTGGGTAAAAAATGGACATTCCTCGCATTTCTGTGGAGGTAATAATTAATATGGGTTTTATGGCTGACTGGGGTGTTGAGATACCACAGTAGTGAGGTAAAGCTTTTTGAAAAACATTTCTGATTATATTAAATGACACCTCCATCTGGTTTAAGACTGAATTGACTGACAAAACTGCATTGGATTTCATAGTAAAAAATACATAAAGTGTTTCACTGTACAATCAGTTCCTTGTTTCGCTCAAGGTCATGACATCATCTTGGATTATATTTAAAGGAATGCTATGGGTTAAAATACATTCATTTCAACTCGTCCCGCAGTATGTAAAAGCAAGATTTAGAAAAAAGTTATTTTAAATTGTAATAATATTTCAAATTATTTAATTTTTTTATCAAATAAATGCAGCCTTGGTGAGCATAAGAGACTTCTTTCAAAAACATTTAAAAAATCTTATCAACCATTATCAAGTTTAAATATAAATAATACATAATATCCATAATATCTTTATTAATATATGTAAAACAATGATTGGTCTCTAGTTAGAATTCTGATTTACAGTAATGAACATACAATGGAAGTCTATGGGGCAAGGCATTACAAACATTTAAAATAAAAAATATTTTTTTTCCCCCAATTATACAAATTACTGAAAATGTGATTTTGTCCAAATTGTTTTTTAGTGATGGGACAGGTCTAGGCAGATGAACTGTTATATGGGACCAATGTAATTTGTAAACTTTTTGGTACCCTTCCATGCATCTTGTGAAAGTTGGACTATAAATTAGCGAATTGACATGTTAACATGATGTTTAAGTATTGCTTCCAAGCAGTGCGAATTGTAGCATTTATTCCAGTGTCTTGACATTGTAAGTGCATATTTATTGATTTTATGATTTATTTATTTATTAGAACTGAAGGAATGAGAATTCTTTTAATTTATGCCATAACTTAACATAATATGTATTTATCCTTTAATTATATCTTTACACATCTATCACACCATGGAAGATTTAAACCCTGTCAGTGGTCTCTAAACACAAAGCATGGATCTGAACAATGCCAGCCTTGCGCAATAGTTTTTAGAATTACAATACTGTCCCTGCAGGGAATGAGGATGTAACTTGTACTGGCAAAAAACAACAACAATGCAAATCCTGTTTTTTCATTTGATGTCAATATTAAAGAAATTGGTGCATTGCATTTCAATTGCAAATAAGCTTCCCAAAGGCAACAAAGAGTCTCACATCACAACTTTCTTGACAGTAAACAGAATGGAAGTTAATCAACCGAACCATAATAGGTTTGTATGCTGAGAGGATCTTTTATGATGCAGAGAGCCTTCTGTGAGGCAGAGAGAGTTGAATGTCACAGCGAGGCAGTTTTTGGAGACAAACATCCTCTCCGCTTCTTATTTAATGATGGTACAAACACTATAGAGAAAGTTTTTTTCATTTTTTTCTACAATGACATACGGCTACATAAAATCAAATGCAAAACAAGATGTTCACCTGAGGAAAACTTGCCGCCGTAGCTCTCTTTTCTTCGAGTCAACGCACATATATCTGATTTCCTCCCAATGCCGTTGAGAAGAGCTCCAAATTACCCATCAGCAGTTAAACATCTCTCCCTTCACTCCCACGGACCTGCTGCCAGACTACGCCAGGAAAACCCCTGGGAATGTCTCTGGTTACTCTCTCCTGCCACCGCTACACGGATCACCCCTCTCTCCCTTCTGTAAAGAAAGCGCGCCTTTCTATGGTGCCGGTGTGGAAGAACCTGTTCTCCTTGTTCTGTGACAAATGTGAGGGACACTACTTGTGCCATGGACAGCGATATTGAATGCTGCTAATGCGGAACCATCTAGAATACAGAAAGTGCTTGAGACCAAAGAATTGAACGTTGTTTGTGATGGAGAAGTTCAGAGGATCACTGCAAAACCTGGTGACCAGTGTGAAACACATTGTGTTGTCATCTTACAATGTGTCTAAACAATAGGCTTTGCGCACTACACTATGCAGGCGGCCTTGGAAAGCTCTCCACAGCATCAATTTACATCATGATGGTGGGAGACACTTGAATAAAATGGGGGGGCTTGTTCTACATAAAAATGTTGTGAAACAAATTTTAAAGTCTCAAGTTTCTTGTGACTGACCAGAGACCCATTCATTCGAATTTATATATAGTTCTGTATCAGTACCTGTTATTAATATATTCATATTTAGCTAATACTAATACTGAGCTCTCTTTCACGTCGTCTTGCACTTGAGCGGACAAATTCACACACAATAGTCAAAAATAGCGAGTATCCTAGTAAACATAGTCGGTTATGTCTTAAGTGAATGTAAACAATTGAAAACATGCATGTCTATCAGTATCAGTGTATTAGATCTGTGCATTTGCTCTTAAAGTGACAGCAGCCTAATATTGCTACTGTCTATGTTTTTAATGTTAATCAAACAACAAAGGACAAAGAAAAATCACTCACTGCTTTTGACTGAATGACTTTTGTAACTTTAATAAGGATTAAATAATAATGATGTTTAATTTATACAGTGAAGACCATGTGATATTTTACATTAGCTTACTTTATTAAAATTCTGTACCTTAAAACTACTGTTAGACCTACCTGAAAAGCACTGTTTATTTCATTTGTATCTTTTTTATATTGTATTTATTTTATGTTTTAGCTTGTAATTTGATTATTTGTTCTTATTTTATTACTGACTGTTTACTTGTCTTTTCTAGTTGTCTTTTAAATTTATATTAGTTAGGCTAGTAGTTTTAGTTGTGTTATCGATATTTGAATCGTGTGTGTTTGTGTGTGTGTGTGTGTGGTGTGTGTGTGTGTGTGTGTGTGTGTGTGTGGGGTTGTGTGTGTGTGTGGTGTGTACATTCTTATGTTCTTCATTATTCAAATGAAAAACTATTTGGTATTGGTTGATACATTATCAGTCGATCGCATGAGGGAATGTGTTACAGGTGTCAGAAAGGGCAAATCTCACCTCTAGAATGCCTCAGCTGACTTTTATGATACACTTTAACCAAGGTACAGTACGTCACTCTTGGCCTAGGATCAACTAGACAAACATGTTCTTTCTGGGAGGGAGATTTTTGGAAAGGCCATGTTTACATGAGGGTTATTTCACTGGCAGAGAGATCAAACCGAAAAATAAATAGCTACTGAAGGACGAAGCAGACTTTATAATGAGTAAACGCTACTGTGCCCCAGTCATGTTTCTTAAATACAGTGTTGCATATGCTCTCCCCTCCAGGCTCGTCAGTCTAGAAGATTCCATAAATTCAACCATTGACGGGGCTGGCAGGAGAAGGCCTTCCCGAGATGACAGAAAAGGAGGAGTACCGAATGAAAAAGAAGAAAGAGAGCAGAGGAGGATGAGGATGTGTAGTGTGGTAAGGTAGACAAGTCTAAGCCTGCTCTCAGTTAGTTTTCTGACTCCTGATGAGAGACAACTGAGCCAGAGACCTGTTTCCTCAACCTCAGCCCATCATCAAACCAACATTTTGTGTCCATTAGAAGAAATGTAACCTTGAATAGCTATGAAAAGCTAGCTTAATTGCTTAGAAAAGTCACAGCACCGCTTTCATCAGCAAATATGAGTCATTTTAAATTGCGAGAAGATCTACAAACCAAGTGGAAAAACAAACAGACTCCAAACCCAAACAAACACTATACTTTTTCTATACTAGATCATGTTCAGAAAAACTACACAACATTTCTAGAGAGCAGCCATTAGACAGCTATACATAGAAACAATAAGTACAGGAGTTTGACCCCTCAGCCCAACATACCTTCAGAGAAAAACGGCAAAACTGATTTTCAGGTAGTTTTGAATTACAACCGGTTTAATGCTATGAAAAATATTTGAGCGATGGAAACAAAGTGCTGTAATCGATATCACCCTGACATGGTTTCTGTTGTTTATGATTTGCATGACATCTGATGAGGAGGAAATGAAACCATATCAACTAAGGGTCACACAAATTATTATTTACTTCCTCATTAGTAGCAGAAATTTCATCCAAAACAAGCATGTACGCTAATTGCAGCTTAAAGTCCACCTGGCGTAACCTGGGATTAAATGATTCGCACACAAATAAAATGGAACTAAAAAATCATTTATTTAATATATTTGATATGTATATATACTTCTCCCCTACCACACCAAAAAAGACACATAATCATGTATTCAATGTCATTTAAGCGATACATTTTCCTTATTTGGATGGAAAATGTGATTGAAATTAAAATTATTGCGGTTATCTAAAATAATCGTGTTTAGTGCTAGGCTTGTTTGTGATATGATTATTAATTAAGTTGTTGTATAATAGTTAGTAGCAAAATTAAGCCAAATCCAATTCTTTTACAAATAAAACTGATCCTTTGTTTTAGCAATCCTAGATCACTATTAGCCTACATAATTATGTTAATCCAACAGCAACAAAAACTACAACTGCAATCTTCTTTCTCAATACACAATAGACCCTACATACAAATGTTTTTAACTGAAACCTGATATAAACATTGGCTGTCAAAACTACTTTACACTGTTCTTTTTGCCATCAAACTTGAACAAAACCTCTTAGCAAAAAAGGTTCACAATGTCAATGAAGGTGAAACTGACCATTTTTCTAAGCGGTAGATCGCTGGATAGACATGATAGTGCAATGAAATGTTTCGCACTGTCAGTGAAACCAAAAGATTGTTGTGGAACCACTTTGCAAGAGCACAATCAGCACTTGATTTGTTTAGTATGACATCAAAAGAATCAGCACAAAGCTACAGTGTGTGCTTGAAGGTAAACAGTCCTGATGACTTTTGGCCAAGCAGGATACATTACTAAAATTGAGTACATTTTAATGAGGTCCTCGTCATTTTGCATCAGAGGTAATATGTTGCAGGATCAGAGCTTCTATTTGTTCTCCAAAGCCACAAATCTTTAATTACAATGACAGACGCTTCTCTTAAGGGATAAAAAGATCTAAAGGAGAATCTCAGTGGTAAGTGTGAGCATGTTGATGTTGTCCTGAGAGAAAGAAAGCGGACTAATCCGACTTTCTACGCAGTGTCAGATGAGCCACTGAGGCAGGCCAGCAAGCAGAGGTCAAGAGAAGAAAAATCAGCTTTGATTGAATCATGATTATCTTATTTGCCATGGGTTCAGCTATGCTACAAGCCCACTGTCCTCACTAAGGTCCTGTGGCTGGAGGTATCTACAGAATGTAGTTATGAGCAACCTGAACAGGGCTACAGGGCAGAAGCATAAACAGGTGAAGTGATGGTATGCTAATGAACGGTTTAGCTGCTGAGCCAAAGCCCTGCAGGACCAGCAAGGTGTAGTTTCTGATACTGTTGAATGTGCCTTCCTTGCTGCACATCTGCTCTCCTAATGCTTACACCAAATTAGTATTATACAAAAGTTTGGGGTCCAAAGCCACACCTCATTCAAAACACATGAACGCTGCACAGCAGAGTCTGCAAAGGGACTGTGTTAAACCTCATGCCTTAAAGGGATACTCCACTTTTTTTGGAAATAGGCTCATTTTACAACTCCCCCAGAGTTAAACAGTTGGGTTTTACCGTTTTTGAATCCATTCAGCCGATTTTCTGATATTTAGAAGAATATCAGTAACCAGACAGTTTCTGGTCTCATTGACTTCCATAGTATATTTTTTTCCTACTATGGAAGTCAATGAGACCAGAAACTGTCTGATTACTGATATTCTTCTAAATATCAGAAAATCGGCTGAATGGATTCAAAAACGGTAAAACCCAACTGTTTAACTCTGGGGGAGTTGTAAAATGAGCCTATTTCCAAAAAAAGTGGAGTATCCCTTTAAAGCACATAACATTACAATAATAATGAACATGAACAACGTACAGAGCTCTAATGTACCACCTGACTGCTGCAGTTCATTTTGACGTTGATAGTGTTGACATAGAAATGCAAAAATCCGAGTCTGAGGCGATGAACAGCTCCGGGTAGAACATGGGTTGCCATCTCGTAATTACGGTTTTGACAGGGGTGTCCAATCCTGCTCCTCGAGGCCCACTGTCCTGCTAAGTTTAGCTCCAACCTAAAGTTGAGGCAAGTTGGAGCTAAACTCTGCAGGACAGTGGCTCTGTCCAAACAGATTTTGGACACCCCTGGGTTAGGACATGGTGTGAACGTAGAATAAGCTCATTGTTTTGGTACAGGAGGAACTGTAAAAGGCAGCTGCTGTTTGTTTGTGGCGCTCTGTGACTGACTGTATACAACTCTGCATGCATAGCTTTATGGAACACGCTGATGACGTGTGATGTCTGCGCGAGCAGGGTGTGTGGAAATACATGTTGACAGGCAGGAAGGACATTGTGTCATTGCATTCAGAGCGAATTTGCCTACCCTACATCATTTTTCAGAAATCATTCTAATTTGCTGATTTGATGCTCAAGAAAGATTTCTTATAAACATCAATGTTGAAAACAGTTTTGCTGCTACATTTTTTGGGTAAAACTGTGATCCATGGATGGAAAAAAAAGAAGATATATATATATATATATATATATATATTGGATCATTATATCATTCTAGAGCCAGAATCATTAAGTGAATTGTGTTATTTCTACGCCATAGTGTAATGCAGAAGAATTGCAAAAACAAACAAAAAACACTTTTCAAACATGTTTCAAACACTCCTCTTGGCTTATTTTTATGTAAGACAAATAGTTCCACCCCAAATTCACGCCATTGGTTGAGCTAATGTTATTAAGTCTTGCCCAGAATAGCAGAGCAGTTACTTACAATGATATATTCAGCAGTGCAGGTCAAGGATGGTATGACAGTTTGTGCCAGATTCTTTGCCTGGACATGAGCTTCTATGTCTCATTTGACAGCTGTCATGTATGTTTGCTGCAAAATCAGAACAGCTGAAACCCCTAAAAATAAATACCTAACCCAGTGGGTTCTTTAGGTTGCTCTGTTTGCATATGCACTGAGAACATTCAGTGAATTGCACAAGAAGCAATTCATTAACAGCCGTCTAAAAGCCACCCTAAGTGCAGTTTTATGTTGTTAGACACCCCGTTTGTACATTCTGCAACTGAAAGGAGATGTGAGACCCGCGGAGGAGCTTCACGCCCTCTGACCAGCTCCACTTGAGAGCCACTCCCACAATGGGCAGTGACTCCATAGGTCAGGGGTCCTATTATGGCCCCTGGTTTCCAAGGTTACTGCCTAGCAGAGAAGAACGCTACTCAGTCCCCTTTTGTCCCTAAATTCAGGGCATCAAAAGCAGAGCTGGAGTCTAGAGTAAGGGCTCCCACCCAAACATTTCAAAACAGTCGCCCGCAAATACATCGCACACTGCAGAGTGAGTGAGATGGGGGTCCAAGTGCTACGCGACCACCAAGGCAGATGACAGGAACGGGCAGCCTGCACTCCGGCTATGCAGATTGCCTTTTTATGGTTTGTGGCAACCTATTAAGTGCTGAGAAAACTTCTTAGTGACCTTACTCTAATGGAACTGACCTGCTAGGAATGCATTGCAATTGTTGTTCAAACAAGAGCGCACCAATCTGTAAGCATGCAATCTATGAGAAGATAACAACTTGCTACCATGACTTCAAAAATAATACTGTTATATAAGAATTATGTTTATTTTAAGCAGATATATGACATGAATTGATTCATGTGTGTGTGTGTGTGTGTGTATGTATGTATGTATATATAGGCTATAACATTTTCTGTTACTGTCCAATTATGCTGTAGCCTACTATTAGCCTATAAGATGTTCTATCATACGCATAGTAGCCTATTGTGAGATTATTTTGCAGCTCTTCAGTGTAGTAACCTATGGTAGTAACCTGAAAGACACCTGTAAACTCCGATTATACACACACACACACACACACACACACACACACACACACACACACACACACACACACACACACACACACACATCTCTCTCTCTCTCTCTCTCTCTCTCTCTCTCTCTCTCTCTCTCTCTCTCTCTCTCTCTCTCTCTCTCTCTCTCTCTCTCTCTCTATATATATATATATATATATATATATATATATATATATATATATATATATATATATATATATACCGGTATATATATAAGATCAGCGATGTGCATCATTAAGCTGTGCATACAGACTATATGTGACGGTCTTTAGATAGAGACAGTGCAGCAAGTGCAAACACACTCTTAAGTCACAGCAGAACTCACCATAATTGCTCGCGCTCAGTCACACGACAAATGAGACTGACGTCTGGATCGCAAGATATATTTTTTAGATTGCTTTAGAAGAAAACAATAAAGAGATATTCCTCGGCGCCGATGGCGGTCTGTAGAATTTCGGCGGAGATCTGATATCGGAGTCCTTCACAGCGTTATGTTGCGCTTCGGTTTCCCTCTCTGAGATTTAAACTAATCTACACAGGAGAGAGGCTTCAGTTATTTATCACAGCGACTCTATAGCGACACCTAGAGATTACATAAAGAAACTGCTGGATGTGTCTTTCTTTCTTTCTTTCTTTCTTTCTTTCTTTCTTTCTTTCTTTCTTTCTTTCTTTCTTTCTTTCTTTCTTTCTTTCTTTCTTTCTTTCTTTCTTTCTTTCTTTCTTTCTTTCAGCGTATAGCTACTGTTCAAAAGTGTCAGTAAGCTTTGTAATATTTTTGAAAGAAGACTGCTTACCAAGACTGCATTTATTCAAACATAGGCTACTGTAAAACAGTAATATTGTGAAATATTATTGGGTATAATGTATAACTGTAATTAATAACTATTTGAACATATTTTAAAATGTAATTTATTCCTGTGATGCAAAGCTGAATTTTCAGCATCATTACTCCAGTCTTCAGTGTCACATGATCCTTCTGATTCTAGTATTTTCTTTGGTGCTCAAGAAACATTTTGTATTTTTTTTATCCGTGTTGAAAACAGTTGTGCTGCTTAATATCTTTTATGGAAAACATGGTACATGTTTTTCAGGATCCTATGATGAACAGGATTTATGTGAAATAGAAATGTTGTATTACAACATTACGAAAGTTTATGCATCCTTGCTGAATGATTAACTAATCTTACTGACCCCAAACCAATGGTCTAAAATACAATATAGTAATATAAAAAGGTAGACCCGGTTTGGTAAAAGTGTCCTTCATTTTTGCTGTTTATCTGGATATGTAATTTGGAGCACAAATGAGAGCTAAGACTGTGCTGTGTAAGAGCTTCATCAGCTTTATAAAATTTTATACGGATAATGCACTTCCGATGGGAACAAACAGAATAGACATGATCAAAGAGGTGTATCCTAAGCCCTGACACATCTGGTTATAATTATTCACAGAACTCTTACAAAATCAGATGCATCTAGACACAGACTCACATCTGGCCCCCAGACCTTGTTGTACCGAGTACGACTGACGGCCTGTCATTACTGCTCTCTGATGACTCTACAGCCTCCGGGCACACACCTGAGTGCACACTATACTTCCTGCCCTTTGAGGATAGAAGACAGACGTCCTGAATGCTTTCATTTAAGGGACAGTAAATGAGTGAAAGGAGATCAGCTACTGGGGAATTTGGTTTGTTACGACTACCTATTTGCACTATTTCCAGTCAAAATTTTGAAATAGTTAAGATTTTTTAATGTTTTTGAAAGAAGTCTTTTATGCTGCATTTATTTGATCAAACACAGTAAAAGCTTTCAAAAGAGCTGTTTCTATAGGCCTATCTTAAAATGTAATTTATTACAGGTGAGGGCAAAGCTGTATTTTGGCCTGTAAAGCTGATAGAGGGACACTTTTCCAACGCTGACCCTCGGCGCATGTGGCAGGGCATTCAGGCCATCAGTGACTACAAACCCACTCACTCCACCCCCGCAGCCACTGATGCCAACTTCTTGAACGAGCTAAATGACTTTTACGCTCGCTTTGAAAGAGACAACAGAGAAACTGCCACCAAGCTCAAATACTCAGCGGACCACCCGCCAATCACACTCTCCTCCACAGATGTCTGCAATGCACTGAGCAGGATCAGCGTGCACAAGGCTGCTGGACCAGACAACATCCCTGGACGCGTACTCAGGGCATGTGCGGAGCAGCTCGCTGGGGTTTTTACAGACATTTTCAACCTGTCTCTTGCCCAAGCAGCTGTACCAACATGCTTTAAATGCACTTCCATTGTGCCAGTGCCAAAACACTCCAGCCCGAAGTGCCTTAACGACTACCGCCCTGTAGCACTCACACCCATCGTAATGAAGTGCTTTGAGCGGCTGGTCCTGGCACACCTAAAAGACTCTCTACCATCCACATTGGACTCACATCAGTTTGCCTACCGTAGCAATAGGAGCACAGAGGATGCAGTTTCCATGGCACTCCACTCTGTGCTCACACATCTGGACAAAAAGAACACCTATGCACGCATGCTGTTTGTTGACTTCAGCTCAGCATTCAACACGGTCATCCCAACTAAGCTAATAGCCAAACTTGGAGACCTGGGCATCAACACCTCCACGTCCATCACACTCAACACTGGTGTACCACAGGGCTGTGTGCTAAGCCCGTTTCTCTACTCCCTCTTCACCTCCGACTGCAAACCTGTGTACGAATCTAATTCCATCATCAAGTTTGCGGACGACACTACGGTGATTGGTCTCATCAGCAACAACGATGAGACTGCCTATAGGGAGGAGATCAAGCACCTGGCCACATGGTGCACTGAAAATAACCAGCTCCTCAACACCACCAAAACGAAGGAGCTCATCGTGGACTTCAGGAAAGAGTCCAGAGGCACACACGACACCATCCACATCAATGGAATGGCTGTTGAGCGTGTCTCCAGTTTCAAGTTCTTGGGGATCCACATCTCGGCGGACATGTCCTGGACAACCAACACCTCCTGCCTGGTCAAGAAGGCCCACCAGCGCCTTTTCTTCCTTTCCTCAACTATGAACTTCTATCGCTGTGCAATAGAAAGCATCCTGACCAACTGTGCTACAGTGTGGTATGGGAGCTGTTCTGTTGCAGAGCGCAAGGCACTGCAGCGGGTGATGAAAACCGCCCAGCGCATCACTGGGACTCAACTACCTGCCATCGAGCACATCCAGAGGAAACGCTGTCTGCACCGAGCTCGCAGCATCCTTAAGGACTCCTCTCACCCAGCCCACAGACTGTTTTCTCTCCTGCCTTCCGGCAGGCGTTTCAGGTGCCTCCGGACCAGGACCAGCAGACTAAAGAACAGCTTTATCCCCAGAGCTGTCTCTTTACTGAACTCTAACCCTCACTGATCCCACTCCCCTCATATACTGATAAACTCTCCTATCCCTCCTCATACCTGCCTCCATTTTGTTATTTGCAATGCTATTATTATAGTAACAACTGTTTACATATGCATCTTGCACTACTTACCTGACTGGAATATCAATTTGCACTGCCGACTGTTTATTTACAGTACCAATTGTTTACATATACATTTGCAATACCGTACTTTAACTGTAATATGCAATTATTTTCCACTGCACTTTCACTCGGATAGCTTCTGTCCAACTTAATTTGCACTACTTTAAATCCATCTGTATATATATGCATAGTACATATTCACCTGTAAACTATGCTTTAGTAATAACCATCTGTAAATTATGTTCATTGTACATATCTGTAAAAATTCTGTTTATAGTAATATCCATCTGTATATTATATTCAGTACATATCTAGCTGTAAATTCTGTTCACAATAAGTTTTCTGTATATTATATTCATAGGACTAATCTATCTGAAAAAATTCTGTTTATAATAGTATTCAATTCTATATTTATTCAGTACATATCCATGCACTGCACTTATGGAACCACTTTATATTCTGCACTTGCTGCTATTGCACTTCTGGTTAGACCCAAACTGCATTTCGTTGCCTTGTACCTGTACTTGTGTAATGACAATAAAGTTGAATCTAATCTAATCTAATCTAATCTAAATTTTCAGCATCATTATTCAGTCTTCAGTGTGACATGATCCTTCACAAAGCATTCTAATATGCTGATATTTAGCTTAGTTTACTGAAGTTCAGCAACTTTAATTTACAATGTATTATTAAAGTGCTGTGCAGCTGTGCAAGAAAATACGAATACAAATTTTTTTTTTAACCAATGGCTTGCTAACCCTTTATGAATATCAATACTTGGGGGTTAAAAACACAGTCAGGGGTTTTATGTGTTGTAATGCCAGTGGTTGTTGTGATATGAACACATTGCTTTTGCGGGTTCAGCATCTGTCCTGTGTTTTCAACATCACACTCTAAAAAATGCTGGGTCGTTTTAACCCAAATTTGGGTCAAATATGGACAAACCCAGACATTGGGTTACATTTTTTAATTACATGTTTAACCCAATGTTTTAGTTTGTCCATATTTGACCCAAAATTGGGTTAAAACGACCCAGCATTTTTTAGAGTGTGATGTTGAAAACACAGGACAGATGCTGAACCCGCAAAAGCATTTTTTAGAGTGGACACGTCGCCCTCTGATGGTAATGTTAAAGCTGTGGCATTTCTGGGAATTAGTTTGATTCAGTGAAAATGTCACAAACAAGGGCTTTATAAAGTCTGATTATAACAGTAATAGTTTATAGAGAACATAGAAAACAGAAGCTGCGGCATTAATATACTGTTTTATTTTCATAGTTTAAAAACATATGTAGGTACAGGATTCAAAACGGCACAATATTGGAAATGTGTAAATAGCCTAGTTTGCCTATATTGTTAAATAGCATATGTTGTTAAAAAGACTAAAAAAGACTATAGACCCTCTTTTTTATTTATCCATTCATGCCAGCATTTCTATAGTTGCATGTTTGATTGTCATATTGTAATTTTGTGCTCGGATGATATTTATTCTCACATAGGCCTATAGCAACAATCCCGTTTGCTTTCTTGCAGCAGGGTCAGTGAAACCTATAGTGCACATACTGTGTAATTTAAGCACTATTACTGCTTTGCTCTGTTGCATCTGGGACTGTAATTTTTATGATACTGCTAGAAAACACCTTTATTCAGAAACATGTTTATGTCAAGTTAAAATGTTTTATTAAAATTTTAATTTTATGGATTGTGATATTGACCTTGTGTTTGCCATGTAAATAGCCCTGATGCTATAGCATGGGGTTAAAAATAAATGAACAAACTGTTGCATCTGCTTGCGTCTACACAGAAGTAAAAATACAGTGTTCTGAGGACCATTCTTGTTCATTTACAGCCATTTAGTAGTGCATGTTATGACTAAGAAAGACTATCCAGGTTTTCAGGTTTCTGTGGGACTTCTCTGACGGGCTTCATGGTTTCTTTTAGGCTTGGCGTTGACTCGTGCTGACTGCACTTTGACAGAGGTAGATGCAGACCGTGAACCCTGTAGGTTCTGAGCGGTGCAGGTGTATGTTCCTTGGTCAACCTCTCTGACTTCATCCACCAGCAGTACCGTCTGAGTTCGCTGTCGGTTCTGCCCGTCCACCTGCACTGTCTGCACACTGTCCTGGGTGTACATCGGGCGCCCAATCTGATAATGAAAAATAAAAAGAATCACTTAAAATAAATATTTTAAATAATGGGTTCAATTTAAAATTGTATTTATTTTATTTAATTTACAAAGGTTTGCTGTATCATATTTAATAATAATGTTTATTTTTATAGCGCCTTTCAAGAACCCAAGGTCGCTTCACAAAATAATACAGTTGACAGACAAATTTGATGGCACAATGCAAAAAAGTATCTAAATTGTCAACATAATGAAAAACATGTTGTACACAATCTACTACTTGCCTTCTGTCATCATCAATAGACTATACTTTTATTTTAAGCAAGTAAAATGTTTTACTTTTATAGTATAATTCTGAAGAAATCCCAATTCAGGCTGTGAAATATAATAGATTAAACACAAGAATAACTTGTATTAGTAATATTTCAGGGTGAAGACTCCCTGGATTGAAGCAAGTCAATAAAATTTTTAAATTTTTCGAGTCCTCGCTCATTTCACCACCCCCGCACGCACCTGACTCTATTGCATTGCATTATATAAAACTACAGAGCTTTTAAAAAATTTGACCATATAGGATGAATTCAGGTTGAATGGGACACTTTAATGCCATTGAAATGACTGATGAAAAAGTGTCCAAATCAACCTGAATTCACCCTAAATATCAGCAGAAGCTGTACCTATAATTGCATATTTTTGCTCAGTTTGGGCTTCTGAATAAATTTAAGGTGTTTTTTCCCTCCTATCTATTATATATTTTGTCTAAAACTTCTATAAACTTCAATAAATGCGATTTTTTTCTGAAAATATCAGGCTTAATATGGTTTATTTAAAAATCACAAAAAATATTTAAAATATTAATAAATATTGTGAGGTTGTGTACTTATTTGGTATACTTATTATCTAACCTTTTGTCCAGGATATTCCCAGGTTAAATCCACCACCACGTCCTGCTCTCCCACCACAGTGCATGCCACCTGGAGATTCTGTCCCACTGCCACAGTGTCAGAGGAGGTCTGGATCGCAGGAGACGGAGGGGCGGCTGGATCTGCCAGGGTATATACAGGCATTCTGAAATTATTTCTGCAATCTGATTTATATAGTCACATGTTATGTACTGCATTAAAAAAAATCTCACAGTTGACGTAGATGAGCATGTATTTGGTTGAGCTCTGGCGAAGGTTCCCCAGGCTTGCCACACAGTAAAGAGAACCAGCATGATACTGTCTCGGCCTGTGAATGGTGAAGCCCTTCTTAAAGTCAAAGGAGATCTCTCGTCCATCCACATTCACCTCCATTGGAGGAAATTCCCGGTGTAAATTCACCTTTGCTAGCGGAGAAGTCACCTGACAGGGCAGGACGGTGGGCCAGTTAGTGCGAAGCTGAATGACCTCGTAATAATCAGAAGAAGGTACAAACAACTCCTGAGGGTCTAAGAGAGAAAAACCAAAGGACAATTGTCATCTCTGTGTTGATCAAATTGTCGATAACTGAGATAAAAGATGAACATTTTTAAAATATCTGACCGCTGAATAATGCTGTTAACCGGTCAGAACCAAGTATTCCACAGGCAAAATAAAATATTAAATATACATCTTTAATATAAATGTAGGTTACTAAAGGCTGGAATACACTATACACAACAGTTTGAGTGTGTGGGAGGCAAACCACAATAGATTGCCAATAAAATGACCTATAAAATACTTGTATATTTGCATACTGTTCATCACTTTACATTCCCATATTACCAGAGAAAAAGATGAAGACTTTGACGCCTTTGTCATATTGTTTTCTGCAGTCTTTCTCCTCACAGTACATGGGATAGCAGGTGTACTCCCCTGTATCTGCTGCTGTTGTATTTGCCAAAATCAGTGTGCCATAACGTTCATGTTGATCTGTCCTAAAAATACAGACAAAAAATAAAAGCAAAACAGCAATTGATTCATTGAACTAAACTAATACAATCGAAATGTGATCACAGATTAATTGTCCCTGTTAGCTCATACCTGAGTCGTCCTTCATCATCCTCTTCCAGATATGCAGGAACAGCCCATTGGACAGGATTTCCTTTACATCTCAGTTCTAACGCATCACCTGCCTGGACAGTCAACGTGTCGCCCACTTTCTGAAACCGTCCCTTGTTTACCACCTGGGTGAGGTACGCCTGTGCTTCTTTAGGGGTCACAGGGGTGGTTTTCACTTTAGGTTTGGAAGAGGTTGCCTTTCCTGTCCCCTTCACAGTCTTGGACTTTACATTTGGTCTCTTCTCAGCTTTGGTCTTCGGGTCAGGTTCAACCTTTTGGCACATGCCTGTTTTTCATGTGACAAACCATTTTGAAACACTGTTGAAATTTAACTTCAACCAGTAATGTTTTTTTTTTCTAAGGCACGTTTATAAAAGCTACTTAAATGTCTGTGAAACCAGGCCTTAGAGTATTAGTTGACTGTTAGGTTAACTGTAGGGTTAGTGTTAGCAGAATAAATTGAGTTACTTATAGAACGTCTGTTGTGGAGCATCAAAATGACTGGTAGTTGCAAAGTTATAGTAAGTGAATGTCTAAAGTGGTCTATTGAAATAGTGTTACTAAAAAACACTTATGCTGACACCTAGTGGTGTGGATACAGCATCATGCACTGCAAAAGTTTTCTCTCTCTCTCTCTCTCTCTCTCTCTCTCTCTCTCTCTCTCTCTCTCTCTCTCTCTCTCTCTCTCTCTCTCTCTCTCTCTCTCTCTCTCTCTCTCTCTCTCTGAGTGTATTTGTGTGAGTACATGATTTTAAACATATATCATGTGTACAACATTTTAAACAGGGTAAAACTTACTAAGTGCACCAATTTTTTTAAAATGTTTTACATGCATTGCTTTAAATGTTTTTCTCCATCTCCCTTTGTAACTTAAAGTCATATCTAATGTACAATGTGGCCTCTTAAGAGGTAAGATACTCACCAAACTGAATGATCAAAAGAGAAACAAGAAAAGCAAATAGCACCACCCTCCACTTCATGGCGGAGAATATTCACTGCGACCACAAACAAACTTTAGTTCACTCTGGTATACGTTCCCAGATCTTGAGCATACACGCAGAGAAGGGAAAATTAGAAAGGTATCGGTAGAGGAGGAACCGAGTGAGTGAGGGGTCAGATGTTTATGAGAGTCGCATGAACACCCTAAATTCCTCTGGTTACACTCAATGGATCCTTTCTGTGTTCATTCTACCAATCAGGGCCTGAGGAGAACTGGCCATCCAACTGAAAAAGCAGTCAATGTTTATTTAGCTGTAAAAACTCAGAGCCATGATCAGCCATCAGTCTAGGAGCAAGGTTTGCTATAGCTCTGAAAATATCTGTCACAAGAAAATGTATGACTACATGGTAAACTTAAAATGTATCCACACTAGATTTTATCTGGTGCATATAAATGCAATAGCACTACAAATGACAGAACATAGTAAGTATCGGCCTATAAACTCATTGCCCTGACTTTGGCGCAGAATTTAACCGTTTTCTGAGCTTTTCTGTTTGATTTAATAATCTGATTAGTGTGCCACAGGTAGGATTTTGTGAATAGTACTATTGTTCTTTTGTGCCTTCAGATTTGAAAGTAAGATCAAAGTCCCTTAAGGGTACATCAGTTCACTCAGCAACTCCTCTGAACAGCGATTTTCTAGTTATGCAAGCACAAGTTGAATGAGGATGGAGAGGCTAAAATCTCCAAAAATGTAGTTTACATATTGTTATATACATCAATATTTACAACAAAATCTGGCAACGTTGATGCCATCAATTTGCTTTATTTTACTCCAATCATGCTGAAAACACTTCTTTTTTTTATGACTGAAGCATTCCCCCCGAACACCAATCAAATGTTTGTCAGTATGATTTTTTACTAGCAAAGTTGCTTTAAATGATCAATATTTACAATAAAGTCATTTATATGTCAGGAGTAATGTATAAAGAAAAGTTTTTCCTTTGCTTTTTTCACATACAGGCAACAACGATCCACATTCGGATCCACGAAAACGACTAAAAGCGCTGTATATGCTGCCTGGCCAGTAGTTGGCGACGTCACTTTGTAAAGAAAACACTATTGACCATTACATCACCACAGTTTCCCAAATGCACACTTTTTTTTGTAGTTTACATGAAAACGATGACGGTATAGTTTTAAAAATCATGCCCTTTGAATCCTGTTTTCAAAAGTTTCGCATTTTCAGGTCCCTTTCGAACGCAGTCCTAATGTGGCAAAGTTAGATGTTATTCATCTAATGTTGCCATGGTTATTCATTGTTTCATTACTGTTACTAATGTGCTCATTAGTTCTCTGTGTAATGCTCTCAATTTCTTTAGTTCATTGTCTGGTGTTTGTCTGGTGCATAGATCCGCTTCATCTCACCAATCTGGGACAGTAATGGCTGCTGAAAATTCAGCTTTCCATCACAGGAATAAATTACATTTTAAAATATATTAAAATATAATATTATAAAATAATGATAATATTTCACAATGTTTCTCTTTTTACTGTATTTTTCATCTAATAAATGCAGCCTTGTTAGAGACTTCTTTTAAAAGCATTAAAAAGCCAAACTTTTGAACGGTGGTGTAAAATTTAATAAAAGATGTCATAGTCAACTTGAAGATTCAGAAGTATTGTTTATTTATTCATTTATTATAAAAAGTATAAAAGATTTCACTGCAAATGTGATGAAAGCTCTAGTAAAAGATGAAAAAAGAAAGAAACATTGAAAGGCATTTACTTGACTGATGTAACAGATGCAAAGGACTTTTGGTTTATACATTTATTTTGGTCTCTTTATCAGATTTGGATTCAATGGTTTCAATGGTGACCTGACTGCTGAGTAACCTTTGCCTCTGGACGCTGTTCCTCACTCCATATCCAAAGTATATGAGGAATCCTGAGCATAAAAAAGACACATATTTACATATTTTTAAAACAGAAATTTGGGTTTGACTTGTAGTATATTTCATATTTTGCATTGCATACCCCCAGCCATCCACACAGCGTAGCGAACCCAGGTGTCTCCTCCCAGTTGCATCATCAAGTAAATGTTGATGAACACACTCACCACAGGGAGTAAAGGCAAGAACGGTACCTGTGGTCACAGAAAATATGAGATTTTTATTTTATAATTTATAAAAATGGTTTATATTTATTATATTTGTATAAAATTAGGTGCTTATATTATATTATATTTAAGAATTATATGTTTTTAAAGTCCCCTGCTCACCATGAAGGAGGCTTTGGTTGGGTTCTGGGGTTGCCTCCAGATAATGAAGACTATGAGGAAGATTGTGACCAGGATCACAGATACACTCACAACACTCCAGATCTCCAGCAACAACAAAGATCTGATAGCTTTGCTCATCAGCAGTGACAGGATAAGCACCAACACAACTGCAAAAGCAAAGATATGAAATAAGTGTGCTTATATTGCTGCCTGAGGTAGAATTTCAGTATGGTAAGGTTTTCTACACACCAATAAAAACAGTGCAGGTTGTAACAGTGTTTGAAGTTTCTTTGGTAGGGTACGAAGGGGGTTTCAAAAACCCAAACATGGAGGTTGTGGGTGTGCGCAAATCATTTTCCTCTGAAGCTGTCTCTTGATACCTTTGAAAGAAACCACTTTTAGCTTCAAAGATTTGCATTATGATGCTAGAAGGGAAGTGTGGGGCTGGGAATACAACCTTAGTATGAGAATACAAATAGCCACAAGTGTGTAGGAGAAGAGGGTTCCAATCGACATCATATCAACCAATGCCTTCAGGTCAAATAAAAGAGCCATTATTGCTGGAATGAAGCAGAGCACATGATTGCCAGGGCTTTTGTATTTTAAACAAAATCTGCAGCCTATTTACTATTCATCTCACAGAGAGAAAAATGCCTAGTCTTATGATTTGGCTTAGTCTGTCATATGTGAGAGATGAAAAAGAGGGCAGAATTAAGATATCCGATTAGTAGATAATTTTTTAACAATCTTTCAGTCCACTTACCCGCCACAGTTCCAGAGGATAGTGTGGCCACCACTGGACTCTGCCGTAAGCTGACTTTATATAGCGATTTGAACATGAGTCCATCTCTGGCCATGGCAAACAGGACACGGGGCATTGGGAACATGGACCCCAAGAGACTGCAGATTAAATGAAATGTCTGTAACATATCTGAAACATAATAGAGATCCAATTCTCACTCTGACTTTTTTTTTACCTTGTTGACAGAGCACACAGGGATCCGACCGCCACAACATACTTTGCTGCACCCCAGCCAATGTCAGCAAAGGCTACAGGCAGAGGACTTTGAATGTTGAGTTGGTAGTATGGCACCATCAATGTGAGAGCAGCCGAAACACCAAAGTATGCCAGGAAACAGATGAGCAGAGAGGCTACAATACCCACAGGTATAGACTTCTGAGGGTTCTTCACCTCTTCGCCTAAAAAATCCATATTCATACATTAGAAATTCATATTTTAATTCAGCTAGGAGTCGGACATACAATAAAATAAAATAAAACTTGCCAACTAGGACACTTTAAATTGATCAAAGGGTTAGGGTTTTTGATACATTTTTTTTTCTTGAAAAGAATCTTGAAAAAAAAATCTATTACGGTTTTCACAAAAGTATTGACAATATTTTTACCTTTGAAAATACTAAGAAATGTTTCTTGAGTATCAAATCAGCATATTAGAATGATTTCTGTGACACTGAAGACTGGAGTAATGATGCTGAAAATTAAGCTTTGCCATGACAGGAATAAATGATATTTCAAAATATATAAAAATAGAAAACAGTTATTTTTAATTGTAATAATATTTCACAATATTACTGTTTTACAGATTTTCTATTCAAATAAATGCAGCTTTGGTGATCATAAGATACTTTCAAAAACATTAAAAAATGTTGAATGTTTGTTTCCCACTATATATTTCAAACCTTTTTTTTTTCCAGATTTACCTGTAGTTGCAATGCAGTCAAAGCCAACGAATGCATAGAAACATGTAGCTGCCCCTGCCAGTGTTCCTTCAAATCCAAATGGAAAAAAGCCGCCTACTCCGTACTCAGTGGTGACATTGATGGTGGAAGTCAGGTTTCTTTAAAAAGAAAAAAACAAAGCAATGCAGTATTTAATTTTTATTTAGGTATAGAGAAAATTAGCATACTGTATATGCACAGTATATATGCAGTACTATGCATTCTATAAAGAAGTATGCTATGCTATTTCAAACATGGTCAAAACTGCATTGATATAACATTCAGACAGATTTTTTAAATATGTTTATAGATTGAAAGGATTATAAATTGCATAAACTATGAATATACTGAAAATTCCAATAAACAATAAATACAGATGTTCTTACTCATGCATTGCTGTTGCATTCAGGATTATGTCTTCTGTGATAAACCAGTTCTTCAGGTTTCCTTTAATGAAGCCAGCAGTGATGACAAATATCAACACCAGTACATTAACACTTGTAAATATCTTGTTGACCGTGGTTGATTCTTTTACGCCATACGCAAGAAGAGCTGTAAGAAAAATGGCATAGATAATGTCAAAGCCTTTGCCTGCATAGATGGTAAATATAGAATAATGAATTATATGGTGTTTGATTAGTACAGTATAGTCAGATACCAGAGAGAATCATTATGAGAACAGCTGCAAAGAAGTCTGGGTAGGCTGCCAGGCCAGGAAGCCCCATGGCTGCATATTTGCTAAAATAATTAGCCATCACATTTCCAATGAGATCATCAAATGTACCGCTCCATGCCCTGGCCACACTTGATGTGCCTAAACCAAGACAAAGCTCTGTTAGTTATATTGTTACATTATACCCTTTAATCAATCTACTTATCTATTGTTCTGTCTGGCTGTATGTCTATCCATCCATCCATCCATCCATCCATCCATCCATCCATCCATCCATCCATCCATCCATCCATCCATCCATCCATCCATCCATCCATCCATCCATCCACCTATCCTTCAATCCATCCATCCATCCATCACCCAGCACATCCATCCATCCATCCATCCATCCATCCATCCATCCATCCATCATATCATCCATCCATCCACCATCCATCCATCCATCCATCCATCATCCATCAATCCATCCATCCATCCATCCATCCATCCATCCATCCATCCATCCACCATCCATCCATCCATCCATCCATTCCATCCATCCATCCACCTATCCATCAATCCATCAACCCTCCATCCATCCATCCATCCATCCATCCATCCATCCATCCATCCATCCATCCATCCACCTATCCATCAATCCATCAACCCATCCATCCATCCATCCCATCCATCCATCCATCCATCATCCATCATCCATCCATCCATCCATCCATCCATCCATCCATCCATCCATCCATCCATCCATCATCATCATCCATCCACCATACTCCATCACCGATCTTGCATATTCATTGCCTTAATTTCTACTTACCGATGACATAGACAGTAGCAAATTCCATCCTGTGGTGAAGGCCCACACCTCTCCTACAGTCACATAGTGTACAGATAGGCAGATCCGGTCTTAGGAACCCTTGCACCCAAACTCAGCATAGCAGAGCCAGCAAAGATAGAAGCTTAAAGCAGCATGAGAAGAGAGATAATACTAGCCATGCAGGGTCCGGTCCACCTCCCAGAGGCACGGGCACTCCGGCACCCAAGGTGTCTGCCCACTTCCCAAAAGCCACTAAGTCCAAAGTCGTAAGACAGCGACGAAATGTGGAGACCTCTCCCTCCGGTTCCAGGGGTTTCCTGCGGCACAGGCCCCTCAGGAAAGACCGCATCGATTGCATTATTGGCTGTTATAGAGGAAAATGTTCAAATGATAGCAAAGGGTTAATGCTATGCCCAATATATATATTTTTTTTTTATCAGTCGCTTTGGTACATTTCTTGAATCATCCTTAAGATTTGCAAACCAGTAAGTGCATTTCTCAAAACAATTTATACATGTAACTGTTCATCTCTCAAAAGTAAGTATTTACTACATGTCAGTGAACATATCAGAGCCATTAGACTGAGAAATCCTTGTTCCCAAGATAGTTAAAATGCTTAGTCATGTTTATAACAGAATACTCTGTCAGTATTTTCAGATGTAAACTACGATTTTGATGACAATGATTGAACATACATAAGAATGCACTATCTGTATATGGTATTTATAAATTTCAACAGTCAAATTTTACACATTACTCTATGTGGGATATTGATTGCAAGAGACGGGACAGGATTCACAGTTACGTTTTTCCTGTTGGTCTGTCAACAAATTACTGTACAATATATTTGCACAAGTGCCTAGATGATGTGGAGGTTGAACAAGTAGTTCTGAGAATTTCAGTTGTTATCTGAGAAATGTGCCAAAGCAACTGAGCTTTTATCAAGCTAAAATAAAATAAAAAATTCCCTTGTATCATCATATCAAATGTCATTTTTAATATCAATTACCGGTACATGCTTTTGTGTCATTTGACATCTAATCTGGATTATGCTCAGTAATCACCCTAAAAATAAGCCGTTTTTAATCTTTTGCATGTTGGTCATACATTTGTAATAATAATAATAATAATTATAAATATAGCTGCGAGCAGCGATTACGGGCCCAAGCCGGTGGCACCGCAACCCTGGTGCACCAGGGTGGCGGTACCGCCGGCTTTGGCCCTTCATCGCTGCTCGCAGCTATATTTATATTTATATATATATATATATATATATATATATATATATATATATTATATATATATATATATATATATATATATATATATATATATATATAATATATATAAAGCCGGTGGCATCGCCACCCTGGTGCCTTTAGGGTTACTGTGCACGACGTGACACAAAATATCTGCTCGCTATCTGCCGAACGGCTCTGGTAGTCCCGCTTCAGCACTGATGATGTTGTAGAAATAGTGTGCTCTGGTTGGTCTGGATTATTCGGGATTTTTTATTTTATACAGAAATAAGTTATTTATAATTCAGATGAGAATAAAGTTAGTGTTGATTAAAATGAAGGAAAACAAATATATTGATCTGAAATATAGCACATTCATTTTACATTTATTTAGGTTCAATTACCAAACATACAATCTTAATTTAATTTAAAGCAAACAATACATTTGAAATACATGGGTTGTATGCACATTTTTTTTTTATAAAAAATATATATATATATCCAAAAAGACAAGGCTTAAAAACTCTTGTCACTGTAACAGACACAATCTCTCTCTCACACACACACACACACACACACAGACACAAACACACACACACACACACACGCACACACACACACACACGCACACACACACACACACACACACACACACACACACACACACACACACACACACACACACACACACGTCAAGTCACATTTTAGATGCAATATTGAATAAGCAGAAAAATCGGATTTTCTGCTCTGAAAATATAAATAAGCATACAAATTGAATAAGCACTTTGAATATTCTAAACAGAATAAGCATTAGTCGCTAATGAATAAGTACTAGTACTTAATGGAATAGATACTAATATCTAAAAAATAAGTACTAGTAGCATGAAAATAGAGACTAGTATGTTAAAATGATTAAATGTTAAAACGGCTTGCCATATTGGCTCAGAGAGAGAGAGAGAGAAAATGACATTTTAGATAATAGCACCTATTAATAGATACTAGTATTTATTCAATAAATACTAGTTCTAAGTCATTACATACTAGTACCTATTAAATAGATACCAGTACTTATTCATTAGCTACTAATACATATTCAAAAGAATATCTAAAGAATAAGCACTACTATCTAAAGAATAGGCACTAGTACTAAAGAATAAGCACTAGTTGCTAATGAATAAGTACTATTACTTAATGGAATAGATACTAGTATCTAAAAAATAAGTACTAGTAGCATGAAAAAAGAGACTACTAGGTTAAAATGATTAAATGTTAAAACGGCTTGCCATATTGACTCAGAGCATCAAAAGCATCAAACAAGAATATTAAAGTTTGATGCGTTGCCACAGCAACAGTTTCAAAGATATCAAGAATCCCTTCACAGGTCTTCATCTGCAGTGTATTTACATTATACAGATGAAGTTTGAAGCAAATCGGGTAAAAATAAGAGGGTGATTTCAAAGCCTTTAGGAAGTGACACACTTCCTGCTGCCAGTTGGTGGCGCTATAACTTTGACTCACAATAGTCACATCCATGTGATCGGACTCTTACAGCGAACACACTGCTGAAGTTTCATCAAGATCAGTTAATATATGCAGAAATTATAACACACTTCCTGTTTCCATTATTCGCCATAAATTCGTTCCCTCGCCACGGCCAAACCGTTCGAGATATCAAAAATCCCCTGGCAATTTTTCATCCTCAATGTCTTGACTTCATGCTGACTGAGTTTCGTGGCGATTGGTTGAATTCTCTAGGAGTAGTATATCGAATTCCAGGGGCATACGCTTTCAAACAAACCATAATAGCCGACTTCCTGTTGGGCTGGGGTAAAAAGTAAAAGTACAAAGGATATATGAATCGATGAGATCTATATGTGTACCAAGTTTCATATTATTACATGCAAGCGTGTTTGATTTATGGACCAAGTTTTCGGACCCCGTTCCAGGGGGCGCTGTCGAGCCCCCCTGCCACGCCCGGGTACCAGCTTCAGCCCGGCCCTGATGGCCGCGGTTTCTGACCCGTGTGCAAAGTTTCAAGAGTTTTTGAGCATGTTAAGGGCCCCAAAAGTGTGCTAAGAATCTCAAAAGTATCCAAAAAGAATATTAAAGTTTGATGCGTTGTCACGGCAACAGCATCTAAGATATCAACAATCCTTTCACAGGTCTACATCTGGCATGTGTCTACATTATACACATCAAGTTTGAAGCAAATCGGGTAAAGCCTGTTTGATTTATGGACCAAGTTTTCGGACCCCGTTCCAGGGGGCGCTGTCGAGCCCCCCTGCCACGCCCGGGTACCAGCTTCAGCCCGGCCCTGATGGCCGCGGTTTCTGACCCGTGTGCAAAGTTTCAAGAGTTTTTGAGCATGTTAAGGGCCCCAAAAGTGCGCTAAGAATCTCAAAAGTATCCAAAAAGAATATTAAAGTTTGATGCGTTGTCACGGCAACAGCATCTAAGATATCAACAATCCTTTCACAGGTCTACATCTGGCTTGTGTCTACATTATACACATCAAGTTTGAAGCAAATAGGGTAAAGCGTGTTGGATATATGGACCAAATTGTCGGACCCGTTCAAGGGGGCGCTGTCGAGCCCCCCTGCCACGCCCGGGTACCAGCTTCAGCCTGGCCCTGATGGCCGCGGGTTTTGTCCTGTGTGCAAAGTTTCAAGAGTTTTCGAGCACGTTAAGAACCCCAAAAGTGCCCGAAAGCATAAAAAAGCATGAAAAAGCTTAAAAAAAGGAATATTAATGTTTGATGCATTGCCATGGCAACAGTGTCTAAGATATCAATAATCCTTTCACAGGTCTACATCTGGCATGTGTCTACATTATGCACATGAAGTTTGAAGCAAATCGGGTAAAAATAAGAGGGTGATTTAAAAGCATTTTGGAAGTGACACACTTCCTGCTGCCAGTTGGTGGCGCTATAACTTTGACTCACAATAGTCACATCCATGTGATCGGGCTCTTACAACGAACACACTGCTGAAGTTTCATCAAGATTAGTTAATGTATGCAGTAGTTATAACACACTTCCTGTTTCACGTTTCTCGCCATAATTTCGTTTCCTCGCCACGGCCAAACCGTTCGAGATATCAAAAATCCCCTGGCAATTTTTCATCCTCAGTGTCTTGACTTCATGCACACCGAGTTTCGTGCCGTGTGTTTGAATTCTCTAGGAGGAGTGTTTCACATTCCATTGCATGCGTTTTCCAAACAACCCTTAATAGCCGACTTCCTGTTCGGCTGGGGTAAAAAGTTAGAGTGCGAAGTATATATGAAACGATGAGATCTACATGTGTACCGAGTTTCATATTATTACATGCAAGCGTGTTTGATTTATGGACCATGTTTTCGGACCCCGTTCCAGGGGGCGCTGTCGAGCCCCCTGCCACGCCCGGGTACCATCTTCAGCCCGGCCCTGATGGCCGCGGGTTCTGACATGTGTGCAAAGTTTCAGGAGTTTTTGAGCATGTTAAGGCCTCCAAAAGTGTCCAAAAGGTAGAAGAATAATAATAATAATAATAATAATAATAATAATAATAATAATAATAATAATAATAATAATAATAAATAATCCTTAGGAAAACAATAGGGCCTTCGCCCTTAGGGCTTGGGCCCTAATAATATACACTAATTGTCCCTCACATTTACCTTATCACAATGTCTTCATGTTTTCATGAGTACTGAGATTTTTTTCTTTGTTTCTTTCCTTTGAAACCCTGAGGGAAGAAAACAGATCTCTAATTTAAGAATGAACAGATCACTATTATATATCACTAATTATCTTATCAGCCTCAAATTATTATTTTTTTTATTATTAATTACGTTAAGAATAAAAACATTGCAAAGTGGACTCGCTTTGAATTATTTAATCATTCATGTAATTTGTCATTTTTTTAAGTCACATTAACTTCATGAACCATATGTCTATTTATTAGTCAAACTGACTGGATATTTTCTCTGAACAATTGGTACAACTAATGTTGTAACAGGTCAGGTGTCACTTTCTACTGCATAACTTATCCTCTTCTGAACTCATTCAGTTTAGATAGAAGCCTGTTCTGTGGCTCCATGAGAAGAAGGGACAAAGCTGCCTTCATGACTTCGCAAGTAGTTGACTGGCACACGCTCTCTTTGTGCTGGGTGGCTTTCTATAATCTGCCAACAGGAGATTCATGATCCATCCTAATCCTGCAAGGAATCTACTGCTGCATACCATTATTCTATAGCACTTATCATGTGCCATATACCAGCCTGAGAAATCAGTATGTCAAAATTGTTTACTATTCACTGTAATCATTTTACTTTAAGACAATATTAAGAAATATGTGCATTATTTTCCATTTTCTAAATGCATGTGAAGCTGTATTATTAGTATTTCTCTTATTAGTTTATTAATTAATTAAATTAATTAATTTAGCATTCATTTACTCCTTGCACTGAAAAAGGTTGTGTAATTCAGAAAATATATGACAAACATAAAATTATGAGTTTTATCAGCAAAATAATGACTAAAGAGCTTGCAAAAACATTTCTTAATGCATCTAATTAGTAAATCTATATTTGTTTCTTTACCTTAATTGTGTCCAGAGAAGTGTGCAGTCTGTATCTTCGTAATGACTTTGTCTAAATATAGCTATCCATTTCACACCAATGAAGGCAAATGATTTTTAACAACAATATATACAAGAGTGGACTGTTTGACCCACCCACTCTGTGGCATTAGCAACAAAGTAGCCTTTCTTTCCGCATTTCTCACTGGCCCCATAATGTGCTCATAATTGCAGCCAAGGCACAGAGTGAGTATAAAATTCCATGTTGAAAACCAAAGATACTTTTGTAACATTTCTGTGAGGTTACGATGGCTTTCAATTTCATCATATACTTGCATTAACAAAACAGGACATTGTTTCATACAAGAAAGAAATAGGACATTCTTATTTATTAAAGAGTTTACAAAAATTTTGAGAAGTCTGCTTCACTTTCTGCACACTGGATGGCAGCACAGCTTTGCCATACCTTGCTGTTTACTGACTACAAAGAAATCAGTGCTTAGATGGTGACCTTCATGATTTATAGTGCAGAAAGATGATGCATTTTGTGACCCCAGAAATTACAGTAAATCATGTTTTACCAATAACAGTAAAAACGTTTTGGACAACACCTAAATCATTATAAGTCTAATGAAATAAAGTGCTGTAATATGGGGTTCCATTTGTGCCAAAAATGAGTCAACTGCTTTGTACCATACATTTGTCCTTGTCAACAGTCATCTTGTTGTTCGGATAAATTAGTATACGGTATGTTCATGTGTATGTTATCTGGTTACATCGCATTGTGCTGTCGTCCTTACTGTATTGTTCCTACTTTTTCAGATAAGTTAGTACATGTTCGTGTGCAGGCTTTGAAATGAACACCCGCCAACCCGCCCAAATGCGGGTAAAAATCACATGTGGTGGGTAACGCTGTCAAATCACTAGCAAATTTGGCTCGTTATTATATTTACTCCCTTTGCTGGGGAAATTTGCGCAGATTTAGCACAGACACCCGTGAGTCATCATGATATATTAAAGGAGCTGTATGTAAGAAATGTATTTCAATTAATCATAAAATGGCCCTGATATGTCACTAGACATTAAGAAATCATGTTCATTTCAAATACTTATATCACTGACAACAGTAGTCCGGCCAGGATATTGTCATTTAAAAAGTGAAGTTGCAGCCCTCAACTGAGGTTGATGTTGTCATGTTGTGTTTTGGTCTGATGCTCCACCCTCCACCTATCTACCAATCACAGAGTCAGTAGGTTTGCGGGATGCGGGTTGCCAGCTCTGCTCTAGTTACCACAGCTGCAGCTACACATGTTCCTGCTGGATCCTGCAGCTTATCTGGCAACCACGAGTCAGGGGGTATGGGGAAGGGATGCACCGCTCTACAGTCATTTGAAAGTGATTGCAGTACCAGTTTTGGCCACAATCTTACATACAGCTCCTTTAAATAAAGTGTTTTTCTTAGAATCTGCACATATCTGTCTTACTTGAACACACACGTCACTAGCAACAAATAACAGCGTGCTTGTTTATTTGCACTGAAACAATAACAGAGATTAAAAACGGTTGGTTAACAGAAAAGAAATTGTTATTTACCAACATCCAAATTTTTTGGTGAAAAGGATGAGGAACTTGTGATATATATAGGCCTATATATATATATATATATATATATATATATATATATATATATATATATATATATATATATATATATATATATATATATATATATATATTAACATAACTCGTATACATACACACACACACACACACACACACACACACACACACACACACACACACACACACACACACACACACACACACACACACACACACACACACACACACACACACACACACACACACACACACACACACACACACACACACACACACCTTCAAACCTTGTTAATGTGTATGTTCTTTGTTAATGTTAATTTGTTCTATCGTTCTGTCATTTTGCTTTGTTGTCCTTACTGTTGTACTTTTCTGTCGTCCTAACTGTTATAATGTCGTCATTACTGTTATCTTGCTCTGTTGTCCTTACTGTCATCTTGTTCTGTCGTCCTGTTCTGTCTTCCTGTTATCTTGTCGTCATTAATGTCGTCTTAACTGTCTCTTGTCTTGTTCTGTCATCCTTGCTGGAGTTTTGAGTTTTTAACTTGCTCTGTTATCCTTACTATCGTTTATGTCAACTTTTTCAAATGTGTACACTACAGATGCAGACCTCACGCAAAGCTGTCAAAATAAAAGAGAAGTATGTTTACAAAAAAGTACGTTTATAAAATAATTCCATTCATGTGAGGTTATGAGAAGCAGGGGGATACCTCTAGCTCTTATAACAAGATGACAGTAAGGACGACAGAACAGGACGACAGTAATGATGACAAGATAACAGTTAGGCTGACAGAACAGGACGACAGTAAGGACAACAAAGCAAGATGAAGAACAAATCGACATAAACAAAGAACATACACATGAACATAAAATAATTTATCTGAACAAATAGGCAATAACTGTTGAGAAGGACAAATGTACAAAGCAGTCGACTCATTTTTGGCACAAATTTAACCCCATATATTTAGAGAGAAAAGTTTACTGTAAATGACTAGTGACCATATCGGCCCCCTCTCCCTCTGTTCTGCTCTACTATGCTGTTCTGATCTTGAATTCCTCACCCTCTTACCGGAATTGGACAGAAATAGCCCTGTCGCAATCTCACGCCAAGGCAGACATGGTCAGCCATTGGATACTAGAGCATATCAGCAACACTCTACTTTTCTCTTTAAGTTGATTCATAAGTTACTCAATTTGTACTTGCTGCAATTCTGAATGGATCTGTTCATATAAACAGATAAAAAAAAACATTTCACATCCATCCATCCATCTAGAAGCTGGTTCGGACATCCCTGCTTTAGGAGAAGCTTGTATTTACTAGCTAATGATTATCTTCATAACTTTAAAGTTTTAAATAGGTCTACTTCTATTTTAAGTGTAATATTTTAAAGGGTTGGACATTTGAACATTACATGACATTCACATCATATGAAATAGATGAATAATGTGGTTTCAGATATTATAAAGGTGCACTCAGTAAGTAGCCTATTTGTTTTCTTTTAGCTGCCTCTTATTATCCTAAAAGTAACAGTGGTTTTGAGATATACTGACACTTATTGGCTCAGAGCTTGATGTCCCAGCAATGTTATTTTAGCCTATGTTTATGTTTTTTAAGGGCTAATTTACTATATAAAGAAAACTATGTACATTATGCCACCAATGACCGTGTAATGCCAATATGGCAACTGCCATGAGAGGGCAACCCGCTCCATGTAGAATAAAGATGTTCTCTTTAACCCTGCTTTACAGTTTCTTACAGTCGCTAGGACCCATTTTTCAATACTTAAGTCACTTTTTCAAAACTCTTCACACAGTGAGCACAACAGAAGTATATGTGGGCTAAACTGTGGATCATTTATCATTGCTTTGGCACAAAATGCATTCAATGACTACATCTTTCAAATTACATTAATTCTTTTCTCACTGCCACACAACAACCGCCAAAACTCTGTGTACCTACAGGCCAATTTGCACATGCTTACACACTGTTTTCAAAACTGTTAAACTTATGTTCAAAACAATAACATAATACAAAACTGAATAATTATAAGACAGCATTTTGCCACATTTCTACAGTATTGTAATGAAATATATTTAGAATCTAAAAATTACAGTAAATGGTATAAAAACAATTGGACTAACGACAGCTGATTCCTATTGTATCTGTATCGGTGGATGGTGTGTATACAAATAATTGTACTTTGGAATTACTCCAAAAACATAAAATATAATAACTGCATGATGTCTGATTCCTTCTAGTAACATATATTGAAGTGAAAAACAGTAGAGAGGTAGAAGAAAGAAAGCATTTACATAGGAAAACATTGTATAAAGTTACCTGTTGTTAGTGTTTTTTATGTTATTGTTTTGTGGGTGATAAAGTGTGTTTGTTGGCTGTCAACCTATGCTAGTGTTATGGAAGAATGTGTTGATTTGAGACATGTATGAAGTGATTTGGTAGTTTTAGTGCATTTTGAATGTGAAATGAACTGCTGTGCCGAGCTGAAAGTTGGTTAGGAGAACTGTGTGAAGAGTTTTGAAAAAGTGACTTAAGTATTGAGAAATGGGTCCTAGCGACTGTAAAAAACTGTAATGATGAGTTAAGGTGTATAAAGTGTATACTGTAACAATGAGTTGTCACTCCACAAAAAATATATATATTACTATGCAAATAAATAAAATAAAATAAAAAAGTACTGCATTCATTGAATCAATTAATTTATTGATCATGCCTCTCAATTACATCTGGCCAGAGAATTATCAACAGCAAATATTTTCACGAGTCATGCATCGTGGGAAAAAAACACCTTGAATGCTGTATTCATCCTTGACATGCTTTTGCCCCAATATCACAGGCCTCTTCCATCGCTTGAAGACTTACTTGGTTGTAAGGGTTGTGATTATGCACTTTCCATCTCCAAGAGGAGAAGAATTCCTCAACTGGATTCAGGAAAAGAGAATATGGTGGAAGGAACACCATCCTGAAATGTGGGTGATTCTCAAACCACTCTCACACTAGTGCTGAATGGAGGAATTGGACCTCATACATCCTCAGCTCTTTCTTTCTTTCTTTCTTTCTTTCTTTCTTTCTTTCTTTCTTTCTTTCTTTCTTTCTTTCTTTCTTTCTTTCTTTCTTTCTTTCTTTCTTTCTTTCTTTTCTTTCTTTCTTTCTTTCTTTCTTCCTCCTACATCCTCAGCTCTTCTTTCTCCTACATCCTCAGCTCTTCTTTCTCCTACATCTTCAGCTCTTTCTCCTACATCTTCAGCTCTTTCTCCTACATCCTCAGCTCTTCTTGCTCCTACTCCTACATCTTCAGCTCTTCTTTCTCCTACATCTTCAGCTCTTTCTCCTACATCTTCAGCTCTTTCTCCTACATCCTCAGCTCTTCTTGCTCCTACTCCTACATCTTCAGCTCTTCTTTCTCCTACATCTTCAGCTCTTTCTCCTACATCCTCAGCTCTTCTTGCTCCTTCTCTTACATCTTCAGCTCTTCTTTCTCCTACATCTTCAGCTCTTCTTTCTCCTACATCTTCAGCTCTTTCTCCTACATCTTCAGCTCTTCTTTCTCCTACATCTTCAGCTCTTTCTCCTACATCTTCAGCTCTTCTTTCTCCTACATCTTCAGCTCTTTCTCCTACATCTTCAGCTCTTCTTTCTCCTACATCTTCAGCTCTTCTTTCTCCTACATCCTCAGCTCTTCTTGCTCCTTCTCCATCTCCTCTTCCTCTACTTTTCCCTCTACCCTGTCCACCACCTCTCTCTTACACCTCCTTTTCCACCGCTCATTCTTCTTCTTTTTATTGTCTTTTCTCCTCATTTGTCTTCTTTGTTGTTTTTCTCTTCCTGTTTTGTAGTTGTTGTAATAAAGACAGATGTGTGAACAATTAGGAGATTTGCATTTTCTGTGTTGAGTGGATTACTAACTAATCAGATATCAATTTGGGGTTAATTGAGGACATAAGGTGTGCAACTGACTATTTTACAATTCACAAAGTTTTGTTTGTTATGTTTTGAAAATGGTACAAAAATGTTTGTGATCTGTGTGAAGACCAATAAAAAAGCTGCAAATGTTTTTTCCTGATATATTAAAGATTTGGTTGGCTGTATGAACTGTTGTGATAACGTTAGGGAATTTTGTGCACAGTGTTTTGATAAAATGATGCTTTTGATTTGTAATTTGTATGAAATGAAGGAGAATTTACTATCTGTTTAGGACAATTACGAAGTGTACAGATCACTGTGTTAAATGTTTTGAGAGCAGTTACCTGAGTTTGGAGAAATGTACCAAATCGATAGAGAAAAACTGTAAATTTATCAAATGTTCCAAGTGATTCATATATGGTATTCATGGTATTATGTTCTTGACTAATTTTGACAATTGAACAGAATATTGTGCATGTGATGACTTATACAATGATATGACGCTGACAGGTTTTGGAGCGAAAAACCATTAGACTGAGAATCAACAATCAGTTTAGATCAACAAGATCTTTTCACTTGGAAATTGTGCTAAATGTAGGCTACAGTACCTGTACTTAATCATTTTGCAAAGATGTACTGAGACTTTGAGACATGTACTTAGGCATTTGCAATTTAATGAACTGAATGAGAAATTCAATTCTGTTGTGAAAAATTGCCACGTGGTTTGGAGGTTTGTCCATGTAGTTTTGAGAATGTAATTTCTGTTTCAAGAAATGAGCCAAACCAATGGAGAAAAACTGTAATTACATTTTTCAATATCATTTTTAATTTTGATGTTTTTTTCCTCTCTTTTTTATTTGTGTAAATAATTACATTATTTTGCAAAAGTTGGAGAGCATCTTTCACCTCAAATACTGTATATTTGTTTCTCAAATGTTCTTGACTCAGGGCTTCCCAAATGTGCTGCATATGCAGATCGGAACAGGTCAGGCGGTGCACTGCAGATGATAGGCTACTGACTGAAAAACCAACGGCTGACTCGCTCATGTGTTCACCATAGTTATCCTATCCTCTACGTCATTTATGAGAACTGGCTATCACGACACGTCAGCCGTGGACATTACATCACAGCTGGTTATCCTGAGTTAATTTCTCTGTGCCATTTGCGCCGCATGCGTTGCGTTAGAGAAGAACAGCTGATACTCGCGCGAGCGTTTCTTAGAAAGACCACTGACTGACAAGAGGCAACGGACCACCATCAACTGGAGTTCGACTCCCTGGGATTAAGGTAAAATGTTGTTTAGTTGTTATTATTTTTAACAATTCGTAACGTAATTTATTAACCAATTTCGGCGTTTTCTATAGAATAATCATACGTTTGATGATTCAAAATGTAAGTTGATTATAAACCAAAAGTTTTAGGGTTATGATTGTAGTAATGTTCTTTATATAACATCAGATTAGGTGAGAATGGTTTTCATTAATTCTTGATTGATTTAATTATAAATTGTGGTATTGGTTGGGTGGGGCTGTGTGAATGTCTATCTTAGACCTTGGATGTATTCCTGACTCAGACCAAACAGAGAGACATGCCTATTTTTGGACTTCACTGACACATTTACAATTTTAAACAATACTACTAAAAGGTGCCTGTGCTTCTTTTTATATTTTATTTTATGAAAGTTTGCAGAGTCAGAGTGCAAAATCAATAATGACACATGAGAAGAAGCTTGATTTTTGATGATTTATCATTGTACAGCAACTGCTCCTCCTAATGTTTTGTGCACAAGTTTGACATATAACAGAGAATACAATTTCCAGTGAGCTGCAGACTGAACGTTTTCCATCACTGAAAGTTCCCTGTTCTTTATTTGCCTGATTATGTAGTGAAAGAGAGCATGGTGTAAGTTCAGAAGGTGGAGCCATGAGTATCCTGTGGAAAATGTGGCTTTGCCGTGAGCATTTTATCCTATAAGAAGTAGAAATGGTCTGAATTAGGGGGACAATATTTTTTAGAGCGTTCTTATGTGACTAAACAGTTTATAAAGTTTAAACAGGTTTGGGGGTTAGGTTACTGAACTCAAAGTAAACCTATGGAAACATTATTTGGTATTTTCTTTTCAAATGTCATTTACACTGCAAATAGAGTACTTTAGATAATTTATCTAAAGGATTCTGAAAGAAATAAACACCATTTTAAAAAAAGACATTACTTTTTTGTCTTTAATTCAGAAGCCATAAGGAAAGACTAACATGTTTCTTCTTAATTCTCTCTCCAGGTTCAAGATTATCATTCCATTGGCAACTAGGAACTGATCAAACATGGGCAAAGTACTTTTACATTTCCACTTCACTGTGTTTTATTGTTTTATGCAATGCTTACAATTTGATATTTATATGCAATTTGCATTTTGTCACTCATGTAGCAAGAAAGAATAGCCGCAAAGACATGACCTCTGCCTCCTTTCTCATTGTATTCATTCTCGTTTTCCATCTATTGTCATTCAGGGAGTGTAGAATGTCAGAGTTTTCTTAATGAAATCTTAGAGGTCAATGAATTGCTCATTAAAAAATTAGATATGCTGAAACACCGCATGTATATGTGATACATTTTTTCTTATTTTTTTCTTTTTTGAAACAATATCTTGTTTAGATATAATTTTAGATACCTTGAAATGTATAGTAGCCAATCTATTATTAAAGCACACTAATAATTTATAAAACATTAGTGCATCATCGCTATTGTTTTTCAAAGAATTAGGGATTTGAATAAACCTCTAACCCTGAGTATTAAACCTTGTGCTGTGCACATGAATACCTATCAAATGATCTTGTCGAGGAAAAGTGACCATTACTTGAGATATCTTTTAATTGCTCAGAATTTTCAAATCTAGACACCAGAATATTAAAGAGATTTGGGGGTGTTGTTTTATGACCTAATCACCTAGCACCCTAAAAACTGCATAGTAATACCCTAGTAAGGACTAATAACATGCAATCACATTTTCTTCAGAAAATCTATTTTATCTTGTTGTGTTTTATATACATTTATAAGTTACATTTCGCTATTTTCTTGTTTGCAATATTTACAAAACTTTCAATGACATCTTAGATATTTCCTGAAAGAAAGAAATTGGCTTGCCACAAAACACTGAAGGACTATCTACTCTAATATTCTAATATTTCTTCTAATACTGTAAAAGTGTGCCTGGCCGGATGTTTGTCTGCTGAGGTCAGTGTTGCTGGGGTCTGTTGCTGTAGACGTGGAAGCTCACAGCTGCTGTGTTGAGAGATATCTGCAGGACAGGCCTTGAGCATGTGCAGAGAAGCATGAGGGGAAGGACACTGGATCTGTGCCCTTTTATACTAAGACACGCCAGCAAGACCAGTGTTATGGCGAATACATGTAGGTAGACAGTGAGTACAGAGGAGCTTTGTCAGATGTGAGGTCTTGCAGCTTTCTGAAGGGGAACGACATCCTGTAGATTCAATGGCATTGAAAGTGTAAGGTTACAGACTTTTAAGTCGCATGCAAGTTTTTTGTCTCTCTCTCTCTCTCTCTGCACACAAACTGCCCTTTGCTGCTGACCATAACACACAACTGCTGCACTGACAGGTGTCAGCTGTTCATGCTATAATCCCGCCTGAGTTTGGACCAAAGGCCAGATGAGAGGGAGAGTCTGATTGTTGGTGTAATATTTTATTTTGGGATTATATAAACATATGTAGGTTGTCCCACCCAAATTCTTTTGACTGTAAATGCTCATGTAAATGCTCTCTAAAAAAATTATTTCAGTTTTCTTTTGTTTTCAGTAAAAATGTCCAAACATCTTTTAAACAAGACTTTTTTTTCTTTTTACTTTAGAAGCAAAGTTGTAAAATAATACATTTTCTTTTTTATATATATATAAATCTATATATTTATTTATCCTTGTTTGTGCATAAACCTCCATTTATGTTTAAAAAAATGCTAATAGTGCTAATAATTAAAAAAATATCCTTGAATGACAGCGGGGAAAGCTGCAGGGAGGAAAACATTTTCAGGTTTTGTGATTCATAGAGTTTGAGAAGAAGATTCTCTCATTTTGTCCATCACTGTTCATTAAAAACAACAACTAAACATCTATATTTTTTGTCATAGGGATTCAGAGGTACAATTGTAGATCACCCTGACTTTGATGCTGGCAGTGATGCAGAGGCCCTCTATAATGCCATGAAAGGCTTTGGTGAGTGCCAGGACTCATCTATAGATGTGTAATATGTAGCTAGTGGCTGCTGGGATATTTCTATAATGAATGAATGAATGAAATGATTCTCTCTTGTGTCACAGGAAGTGACAAGGATGCCATCTTAGACCTGATTACCTCACGAAGCAATGCTCAGAGGCAGGAGATCCGCTCTGCCTACAAATCACAATATGGGAAGGTACTGGGAAATCTCCAGCAAGCATTTAATAAATGGATAAATGGCTTATAGATAAATTGTGCTTTATCAAAATTACATTTCAGGATTTAATTGATGATCTGAAATACGAGCTGACTGGGAAGTTTGAACGTCTGATTGTGGGTTTGATGAGACCTCCTGCTTATCATGATGCCAAAGAAATCAAGGATGCCATTAAGGTATATAATAATCTAGATTCTGTGTGAATTTTAGACCTTCAAATAAAATGTGCTGTGCGTGGCTTATGTAATTACACTAAAATTTACTTTTCAAATGCAGCACTTGCACAGATAATTGTATAATATAGATATGTTATGCTGTATTTTTTTCAAGTTGCATTTATGGTTGCTGATATATGGTCTTGACTTAGACATCTGCCAATCAGCTAAACAGAACACAATAGTCAGAGTATTCCCAAACATTCTGTAAGCATCAAGACCTATTACAATATCAGCAATAGTAGTTTCTATGTGTTATTTACTGCATGTTTTTGTCCTGTGAATCTATTTTGCTATGGCTATATAGGATTCGGTAAGTGATTTTCCTTAATTAATTAAATGATGATGGTTAGCTCTTTACTTTGGGAGTTTTAACTATTTCATGATTTTATGGCTGTGAAAAATCACAAAGTATTCAGTCATTTGGGACTTTAATAAGAGAAAACATTCTACATTGAAAAACAAAGAAGAAATATCTGACTCTCCCTTTGGAAAATAAATAAATGATTTATTAATAATACATGTATAACCTGCTTAGCTTTGACTCTTAATGGGAAGTTTACACTTAAATTGCTTTTCTGCAAATAAGAGACTGCATGATTTGATTGATTTCCATATGGATAATTATACTAGCTGAATGTCCATTATCCCTTCAAATTAAAGAGACTGAATATGTGATTGGTGTTCAGAAATTGACTTGCTTGTTGTGCTATAAAGGGAGCAGGAACAGATGAGAAATGTTTAATTGAAATCCTCGCTTCAAGAACCAATGAGCAGATTCATAATCTGGTGGCAGCATACAAAGATGGTGAGCTATTTTTTTTTTTTTTTTACACAAGTCAACACGAAACCCAATATTCTTCTGAACTGAAGCAAAGCCTGACTATGTGTTTGTGTTCACAGCATATGGTAGAGACATTGAAGAGGCCGTTATAGGAGACACATCTGGACATTTTAGGAAGATGCTGGTTGTTTTGCTTCAGGTCAGTGAAATCTTTTATGTTGATTTATGATAATATAGCAAACCTGCAGCCCAATGTTTAGTCAGTTTATGAATGGTTTTCCTTTTTCTGATTTTTCTGTATTTTTTTTTCATTCTGAGACATTCAATTTCCCTAGTGAAAAATATATATACTAAAATGTAGCCTATTTGAAATACATTTATTTTATGCTAAGTATACTACAAATACTTTTACATATGCTATGTACTTAATATAAATACCCAATTGTATTTTAGGTATACTACATTGGTATACTTAAAGTCTGCTAAATTGGAACTAATTTTGTACTTAATGCACTTTAGTTATCCATGAGTGCTGAAGTTCAATTAAAGTTATACTTATATTTGATTGTGTTAAAGTGGAACTATTGCAAGTATACTTTAGGTACACTTTAAATATCTTGCATTTAAAGACTGATATTAGACAGAGATTATTATCATTAGGAAATATGCAATGTGCAAAAAGAAGTACTCCAAATAAAATTTAACTGTAATTATATCAGTAAGTCTCAAGTGACATGTCAGTAAATATGTTAATGGATTTGTAGTATACTTAGTATGAAATAAATGTATATTAAATCAGTTTTGCTATAGTTTTTTTCCACTAGGGTTACAATGAAATTGCCTTTATTATGGTCTACTTTTTGTTTCTGTTTAATAATGGTGATTTGCTTGTTTCACAGGGGACCAGAGAGGAAGATGATGTTGTTAGTGAAGACCTCGTGGAGCAAGATGCTCAAGTGAGTGTGACTGATGTTGAATTATACTACAAATAAATATTACATTAATTCTTATTGGTCAATTGTGGCTTTCTGGCCTTCAAATATATATTTTATAACAGGGTACCCGCGGGTCTTAAAAGCCTTGAAAAAGTCTTGAATTTGATCATCTCAAATTAAGGCCTTAAAAGCCTTGAATTTAGTATACAAAGTCTTGGATTTCGTTACAAAGGTCTTATATTTTTTTTGCCTTTGCTAGGATTAAGTTCATACCGTAACAAAATTAACTGTAGGCTAATTCAAAATATATGCACGCAGCATTGAGTCAAAGACTTTGGTTGAGTGCACCTCGCGCTCCACGTCATAGCAGAAAAAGCGATCGCGTGCGCACCCGTTACTATGGTTACTAGGCAAGTGAGGTACAGAAAAAGATAGTACCTAGCCTAGTTTAATCCGCTGTGGCCACAAATGACAAAATTTAAACCCCAAATAAGAGCTTTTCTGTTAAAAGAACATATTTTCTACCCGGTCTTTTCAATACTATCTGGCAACCATGCGCGCGCGCTCTCTCTCTCTACACTGCTGAAGAAGCGCGGATGATCTGAAAACACAGACAAGCTGGAGTTCAGCGATCTTTAAGATTTTCTACTTAAATTAAAGTGTCATTCAGTTGGTCTGTGTTCTGTCACGACTCACGAGCCGCTTGCGCTGTTTGTGCGACTAAATCTGCGATCAAAATGCAGGCTGATATCCAGCAGTGTTCATACGAGCAAGAATACAATGTTTCCCGAATATCCACACGATTTCAAATGTGACATTGATTTTATACAACAGTAAAAAAGAAAAGAAAAAAGGGTAACATTAAATCATGTACTACATTTAAAACAGCATTATCATGCTTGCACTATAACGAAATATGTGGCTTTGAACGAATCGTGAGATTCAATGAATGAATGACTCAGACTCACTCATAAAGATAGGGAGTTACCGCCACCTACTGGCGATTTTAATGTTTTTTAACATTGCCAATTTAATGAACATTGTTTTATTTAAAGCATTTTTTTTAAGTTACTACAAAGGTAAAAAATGAAATGGAAAAATTTATTTAAGTGGGCAAATCTTGTCCCTTAATGGAAAAGGTGTGAGTGCCGTCTAAATGGAAGAGAGGGGGTCCAGGGGTACAGCACTCTAAAACACTGGAGAACCACTGAACTTAGGAAAAGGGATAATTATGTAGAACTGCACAAATGCTACTGCTTAAGAGTGCTATGTCAATAATTTCTCATAAGCTTAATTGAATTGGCCTAGAGAGAATAATTATGACATTTTCTGATGTGCAAAAATGCAAAGACTTTTCGTCAACTACAACTATAAAAAACAGGATGACTCAAATGTGATTAAGACCAATAAGCATTTTTGTCTGAAGACTAAATCAAAAATGGCTGCCAAAATTAACACTGGCCTACATACACGTGGGCGCGCTACAATGCTGTTGCGTATGTATTAAATATTAAGTAAATTTAATACATAATTTAATATAATTTAAGTAAAATGTTTTATTTAATTCAAGTAGCCTCCTTGTACATAATTATTTTCTAGGGTGTAAAATGTATACAGATTTGACATTTTCCCCTCATACTTCTGTCGGAATGGGTACGAAGTTGGCATTGAATTTCACTTGAAATGGTATTAAAAAGGTCTTAAAAAGCCTTGAATTTAAGTTGGAGGATCCTGGGGGTACCCTGTATAATGAATGTACAGTGTAAAACTTTGCAGTCTCTTTCTTCTCACATAAAATAATTAAATCTGAACTGAATATTACATGCCAATTTACTTATTTATTTGACTCTTCATTGCATAAGAGCAACAGGAAAACAATTTAGTATACTAGTATGTTTTTGACCTCTTGACTTGCATCTTGAAAGAATGTTTGTGTGTAATCTCATCGTAGGACCTGTATGATGCAGGAGAGGCACAGTGGGGCACAGACGAGGCTAAATTCATCATGCTGCTGGGAAACCGCAGTGTAACCCATTTGCAGTTGGGTATGAAAGCCGCAGCCACACACTGGACACAGAGATATCTGCTGACTAACACCCCTCCTCCACTGCACAATCTCTCTTGTGTGTCTGTAACACTCCACACTGCACCGCCGATTAGATTTGACCATCAGGTTGCTGCTTTTAATAATAGAAAAGAGAGTTTGTAATGCAGCAGACAAAACCACTGTGCAATGACTGATTATGATTTTTAATAAATTGTAATTATTTATGGTTAAGGATTACCCAATGTAACATGGATCGATTCTGTATGACATAACAGAGCAAACTAAAAATTGTGTTTTTCAGTATTTGATGAATACCATAAAATTGCTGAGAAATCCATTGAGGACAGTATTAAAAGCGAGCTCTCCGGAGACTTCGAAAGACTGATGCTGGCTGTTGGTATGCTTTGACACCTTGCAATCAATTCCTGAACACTCACAGCTGCATTTTCACTAAAATCTGCTGTTTGATTTATCTTCCACAGTTCAGTGCATCTGGAGTAAGCCCATGTTCTTTGCCAGACGCCTTTACAAATCCATGAAGGTTGTCTTAGTCTTGTTATAATGAATTCTAATGGAGCAAAAGTACAATTCTCAAGGTTTTCAGTCAATCCTTTCGTTTGTCCATCTGTCTGTAGGGTCTGGGCACAGCTGACAACACACTGATCCGCATTATGGTCTCCCGTGCTGAGATTGACATGCTGGACATCAGAGAGTGCTTCAGACTGCGCTATGAGAAGTCTCTGTACAACATGATTCAGGTGCCTATATACACCTACAAAACAGAATCCAGACTTTTCTTGATTCTGTCAACACACGTTTATTTATTATCATTTGAAATAATTTCCACTTGTGTCGTTGAGGTTTTCCTCTATGATTTACAATTGTCGTTCATTGTGTAGTCATACATATAAAATGTGGTTTATTCATGTGTTACACTTGCACACAGTGGACATGTTGTCTGTGTACATAAACAAAAGGTAAATAATATATTGTGAACCCAACAGGATGACACATCTGGGGAGTACAAACGCTCTCTGCTGAAACTGTGTGGAGGAGATGATGAGTAAGCATTTTTCAGGTCTTAAAGGAACACTCCACCGTTTTTTCATATTACACTATGTTATTCCGTTAACTAAGACGAGTTGATACATACCTCTCTCGTCTCAGTGCGTGCACTCAAAAAAGCGCCACGTTTTAATTTGTGTCACCATACTTGGTCGTGTAACTACTCGTGTAACTATTTAAATGGGGAAAACTTGGAGGTGTTTGGTCGCTTCTAACTTCATCTCTGTTTGGATCCTAATGAATGAACTGGGCTCTCAAAGTGTCGCCGCGCGCCAGAGCGATTAAGTGCACGCACTGAGACGAGAGAGGTATGTATCAACTCATCTTAGTTAAAGCTACACTGTGTGATTTTTACCCCATCTAGCGGTGAAAAGGTATATGACCATCCAGTGAATATTATTTTCTGTTCTCCTCAATTCCGATTTCGTTTTAACTCCTACGATGGCCAATGTAGTCTAAGATTAACATGGCTTCCAGTTCGACCTCCTCGACACGGTGCCATCGAGTTTTAAAATGCGAAAGGCGAAGCTTGATGTCCCTCTTTGGCTAATGTACTTTCAAGATGGAGGGGAAACAATGCCGACCGACATTAGAACCCCTTACCCGTGTGTATTTTCAATGGCATATTATACACTCACGAGAATACTTTATTACTTGAACGAAGTAAATATACTAGGGCCGGGACTTTAACGCGTTAATTAAGATTAATTAATTACAGACGTGTTAATTAACACAAAAAAATTTTTAATCGCACTTATTTTTGCACCGCGGAACGTTTCGCCACTGGATGGCGGACCGATTATACTGGAGCACCAACTAGCGTTCATGATCTGATGAAGAAGCTGACGGGATCGCGCTTCATAGACATGTTCATAGATCGCCTAGATCGCTTTGGTTGGCCCTGTGGATGGGAAATTTTGTTATAAAAAACTAACTTTGTTGTGAGATGTGTCTTTAATGTGTTCAGTTCGGGACAGCTCAGTGTGTGTGTGACCGAGAGTGAGCGAGTGCGCTTGTCGAAGGCGCGCGCGCGCTCCCTTTGTTGTTGTTCCCCGCAAAGCAGCGGATGAGTGTGTGTGAGAGTAATACAGTAAACCGTGCAGGTAGCTAGCTATGTGCAGTGTATTTCAGTGCAGTCAGTCAAATAAAGCACCTAAACTCTTCTGCAAGACGGCCTCGTTGTCCTTTTATATGCTACCATCACACCAAACAGCGTGAAGTTTAGGGAGTGAACCCCGGGTGGAGAATTACCGGCCCTGGAGAAGACGAATCTCCCCTGTGTCTCCCAACCAACCACGGTTAGGAGACAGAAGCAGGAAAGGTTAACACAAATTGCACTGGTCTGCTGGACTTGGTTGAACAAAAATAAACAATATGTTGTTGCTTAAGCTTATGTATTCAGTCATTATTTATATTCATTATTAGTCAGTATACTAAAAATCCATGTGAAAAAATTAATTAAAATGCGATTAATTTCGATTAATTAATTACAAAGCCTCTAATTAATTAGATTAATTTTTTTAATCGAGTCCCGGCCCTAAAATATACATTAATGAGCACATATATTTTTGAAAGAACTAAGTGTTTTTAGCTAAGAATAAACTAAAAAAGTTACACAGTGTAGCTTTAAGGGAATAACATAGTTTAATATGAAAAAACGGTGGAGTGTTCCTTTAAAGTGTGTCATTGTTTTTTAAAATGTTACAAAACCCAGCTCTATATCCAGACAACTACAAATAAGTCTTTAGAAGTCTGATTCTCCCCCCAAAAAACACTTCAACTTTTAACTATGAGGAGTCTAGCACTATTATAAAAGAGCCTCTAAATAAGTGTTTCGGTAACTATTAACAGTCAGTAGAGGGAGACATTAATCCATTATAAAATGGGAGAACATACCATTCAAAACTTTGAGGTCAGTAAGTTTTTGAAAGAAGTCTCTTATGCTGCATTTATTTGATGAAAAATACATTAAAAACAGTAACATTGTGAAATATTATTACAATGTATTTGAATATATAAAATGTAATTTATTTCTGTGATGGCAAAGATTAATTTTCAGCATCATTACTCCAATCTTCAGTGTCATGATGTGTTGATTTGGTGCTCAAGAAACATTTCTTATTATTATCACAGTTGAAATCAGCTTCACATTTTTGTGGAAATTGTGTTACATTTCTGTCAGGATTCTTTTATGAATAGAAAGTTGAAATAAGCAGCATTTATTTGAAACAGAAATTGTGACATTATAAATATATTTTTTCTTACTGACCCCAAACTTTAAAAAAGTGGGGTATTTATATACCTCCGTATTTACAAACTATATTATATAATTTAGATGTTTTTGCAGATTTCAATGAGAGATCAAGAACTGAAGCTAGTCAAGCCCTCATTCCCTCATGTGAAGTTTAAATGTGAAGAATGTGAATTTTTTGTCAAGCCCTCAATCCACACATTGTTATTTTGTCAGCACAAAAGTTTAAAGAGCTGTTTGTTTCTCAGTATGGCAGGGGAGTTCTTCCCAGAGGCTGCACAGATTGCCTACAAGATGTGGGAAATCAGCGCCACGACCAAAGTCCAGGTTGGTGTTGCCCACGTTTTCTCTCAGCGGCATTCATCATATTACCCTCTGCTCCGTCCAAGCTAGAGTTGATAACTGTGTCATGCACCCTAAGCATACAGTGGAGCTTTTGTCTGTGCACAGATAGCATCCGAATGCTGCTCAATTTGCTAATCAGAGTCTTGATTCACTGCCAGTTCCTGTGACACTTTTCAGTCTGTGTCACACCATCCTACAGATCTGAGTGTGTCTGCATGTGTGTTTATGCTGCTGGTGTGATGTTGCTGTGAAAATGTATACATTTTAAATTACAAGATGAAAAAAAAGAAAATGACTGAAGCAAATTTTGTACTAATTGAAATTCTGATTAAAGAGTGTGTATATCTTTCTTTTTAATCATGTAATTTTATAATTTTGTCTTTTCTATCTATCTCTAGTTTAGAGGAACTGTGCGGCCATATCAAAATTTTGACCCTGCGAGTGATGCGCAAGCTCTGAGAAAAGCAATGAAGGGTTTTGGTGTGTAAAAACACATTTTGATAAGGTCGATAGCATGCGTTAGCCAAAGATACTAAGACAAGCAAAAATAATGAATGATTTCCTTTTATATTTCAGGCACAGATGAAGAGACAATTATTGACATTGTGGCACAAAGGAGCAATGCACAGAGACAGGAGATCAGACAGACTTTCAAATCTCTTTTGGGACGGGTAAGACACAGTCCTGCCAAGTTTTGCAACTATTCCCAATCGGACAGAAACTGTAGTTGCTGTAAATGTGAAAATACATAGCATTTTGCTGATATATAAAGTTGTTTTCCATTAGGATCTCATGGCTGACCTAAAATCAGAACTGTCCAAAAACCTCCAAAGACTCATTCTTGGTCTCATGATGACCCCAGCAGAGTTTGACGCCAAGATGATGAAGAAAGCCATGGAGGTACACAGAATAATTTGTGACGGCACTGGAACCAAACCAAAATCTTATTTGAGTCATAGAAAAGCCTGTTTCATCATTTAAGCAGATCGACCTTGCTTTTGTTGTTCAACTTCTGTGTTCATTTGTTCACTGGGGGTCAGTGACCTGTCCAAACTAGAGCAGAGGTAAAAGTCTTTTCTCTACAAGGACTGTTTGTTTGCGGATGTTGCTTTCATGTTGAGTTTTAATGTGTTGATAAAGAAATGTAGTTAACAGGTATGCAACATGCATATTACTTTAGCTTATTTACTTGAAATAACTTTGTTTATGCTTAAATATATGTATTTTCCATCTTTTAATAGGGCGCCGGGACTGATGAACATGCGTTGATTGAGATCCTGGTCACTAGAGGCAACCAGGAGATTCAGGAGATGTGTTCTGCCTATAAAAATGGTAAATAAAATCCTGGCTGTAGATTGAGTAATGTGTCCAGCAGGTGGCACCATTTATATAGGCTAAACACTGACAAAAAGACTGCGTAATGGGGCATTTACTATGATATGAAGAGTCATTTATTTACATATAGGATATACATCGCGTTATGTCTACCTAACTCATGTATTTTAATTTTCTCCTTCATAGCCTTTAAAAAAAGTTTGGAGGATGCCATCGAGTCAGATACATCTGGGCATTTCAAAAGGATCCTGATCGCTTTGGCACAGGTACATCTACACAGTTCTCGCAGTCGCATCTAAACACTGACCCACACTGCATACTTTTTGCTTTCTAAACTCATATTTCACTGGTGTGTTTGTCAGGGAGCCCGTGAAGAGGGCCCAGTAGACATGGACAGGGCCTTGGAAGATGCCCAAGTAAGTGTGAAATACTTGAAAAACAAGTATAGTTGAAATATATCTGAAAAACACTGTCAACTGTTGTTTGTTTACCAAGTATAAAGGTAATACCAGAGTATTGTCATAAGATTTCATATTTTCATCCCATGTAAGGAATTGGCAGACGCATGCAACGCAGACTCTGGTGACATGGAGGACAAGTTCATGAGTATCCTGTGCACTAGGAGTTTCCCTCATCTGAGGAAAGGTAATGCAAACACATGTTTGCTACTGATACACACATGCTAATACATGTTTTCATGAACGCTTCAGCCAACATTTGCTATATCCCCTCCAGTGTTTCAGGAATTTGTGAGGTGCAGCAACAAAGATATCGAACAGATCATAAAGAAAGAGATGTCAGGAGATGTTAAAAATGCCATGTTTGCTATCGGTAAGAACTTTCTCAGTACAATGACTGAGCACCAGAAAAATAAATCACTAATAAATTACTTTCTTTTTTATTTAATTTTTATATACTACAGGGGTCATGTTATCATCAAATCAGAAATGTTTGCTCTTTTAATTCCAATGTACTATCAAAAGTATGCGATTAATGGATGACGAGGCAGTTAAATTATATTTTATATTAAATTGTATAATTAAATTTAATTATATATCAGTGTTATTTTAGTATTAAAATAAAATACTATTGTAGTATTTATTAATATTTTTGTAATATTATGTTTTTATATTTTCAGTTTTCATTTTAAATTTAGTTTGGGTTTTATTCATTTTGTTTTGTGCTTTTATAATTTTTAAGTTGTTCTAAAAATATTTCTGTTTTGCCTTAATGTATTTTTATTTCTGTTATAGTCATTTTAGTACTTCAACTTAAGCTTACAGTATTTTATTTCACTTAGTTGCCAAGGCAACATTTCTATTTTTTAAGTTTTTCTTGTAATACTTATACCCCAGGTTTCACAGACAAGTTTTAAGCCTAGTCCCAGACTAAAATACTGAAAGCAATTTACACTGGCATTTCTTAAAATATGTGAGTGCGATTGTTTTGTCAGAATTATTTGTTTTTCCAAGACACGTCTATAAAAGCTACTTAAATGTCCTAAATGAACTAAGGCCTGAGCCCTGACCGAAACCAGGCCATAGTTTCTTTAATTTAAACTAGAAACTAGAAAAACTGCCGTGAAAAAATGCTATTCATCTTATATGTCAAGGCCATCCCATCTTAAAGTCTTAAAATAATTAAACAATACTTTAGCACAAAATCTTGACTAACATTATAAGAGGATCTAGAATGAGCCCTATAACAATTACATCAGCAAAAGTCAAATTTATAATCACGTTTTACACATTTGACTCAAAAAAGATCATATGACTCCAGTCATCTGAAAAAAATATCACTTACATGTTTGTATTTTCCAGTGCGAAGTGTGAAGAATCGGCCATCCTACTTTGCTGACCGATTGTACAAAGCCATGAAGGTAAAAGTGGTTTGTTATGTAATACACTTCCCTCAACATCACAGTGAGCAGGAGGACATATCGCAAACATTTAGGCCAAGAACATGACATCAGTCATCTCAAAGTGCCAATAGAATGGAAAAATTCTCTTTAATATCTCATCTGGTTCTCTTAAATATGAATGAGATTTAAATAGGAGCAAATGGAGGTTTTTGTTTAAGGCTCCTGCTTCTCAGACACTAGTAATCCCACTCAAGGAGTTCAGAAGACATCTCATATCAGATTTGATAGAATACAAAAAATCTGCAATCAGATACTGAAATAAAGCATAACCGAGTACACGGTTAAATATCCTGAGCTGATCTCTGAGCAAAAACTTTACTCTGGGTGATGAATAAGAGACGTTGATTAAAAACATGCTCTACTGAAACATGTTTTATGGTCTTAGTTTTTGTTGGCTAAACACACTGATGTAAGGCAACAGTCATGTAGAACTCATCTGTTGACAGTGTATCTGTACCAGCAACGGTTCTCAGACTTGATCATGAGTCAGGACCTGTGATGAGCGAGCGTCTGCACTATTGCAGTCAGGCCAGAGTTTTCTAAGCGCTGTGGCTTTCCCTGCAGGGCCTGGGAACAGACGACAGGGCTCTCATCCGCATCATAGTGTCCCGCTCCGAGATCGACCTCTTCAACATCCGCAAAGAGTTCAAGGACATCCATGAAGCCTCTCTGCATGAATTCATCCAGGTAGAGACGTTCGTTGTAAGTTGTGTGCTCATTGTCAAATATACAGCATGGTTTTGTGAATGACTTACTGGTGTGATTGGAAGTTAGTGAATTTAAAGAGAGTTGTGTAGATATTGTGTTTTGTCTTACTGTAGGCGTTGTACATCCTCTTTTAGTTAAGTTGAGGGGAACAGAGTGTTTGACAGTTCCTGCGGTGTACTTGCTCGACTCAGCTGTTTAGGAATTTCCCCTGCATGCTTGACTTCCTCTCGGTGTGCTGATTCTGATTGGTGGAGAGAGTGGAGACAGGAAGTGTTCAACAACAGGTCTATACTGGCTCTGTAGTCAAAATTCCCTTCGCAGATCAATAACAACACTAATTTATACATTTTATGCATTGTTTTTTGGGCTTATTAGTTTACATTACTTGTGCCAGTATGCAAATAAACTAAGCGTAACAAAGCTAATGCATCATTTGAATTCAAATCATATTTAAAAATGAAAAAATAACCGCATGATTTATTTTTTAGATGCGTGCAGTGGTAGATAAAGCATGCAGAGAACAAGTCTGTGTGTGTTTTTAAGCTGTGTGTCAAATGATTCCTGGATTAGATTCATTGGTTTGTAGAATTGCATGGTTTCGCTGCACTTTTCATTTGCATTTTCAAACTTTATTTCCATGAAAATACACTTTAGGTTTTGAAGGAAAGAAATTGTTCTGTCGACATCACTGCTCTTATAATTACTGTGAAACTCTTTGTGATTATGTAATGTCATGAATTTCATAATGGCTTAATAGCATTATGCAACACTAAACTTTCACTGATATAATCATGTACGTTCTCAAACTAGGGTGTGTTTTATTGCTTTATTCCAAAATTGGTCAAATGTTCGGTCTGACAAAATCCTATTATTTTTCTCAGGGAGACACATCAGGAGACTATCGTAAAACCCTTTTGATGCTCTGTGGAGGTGAGGACTAGAACATTGTTCGGCGTCCTTGATGTTTCACAGGATATTCACGCCTAGCAAACAGTGCGTTATGTTCCAGTCCGTTGTTTGCAAAATGCTAGTCAACATACAGCCTTTATGCCCTCTGCTGCTGCCATGCCTATGCCAAAGCTAGTGACCTATGCAAAAGCCACACCTTGTCCCATTTTCTGCAATCATGCACAAAACATTTTTTTTAAAGTTAAAAGCACTTTTTGTGGTGTAACTCTACTAGTGCTTTATTTGTTACCCAACGCCCTGTTTAAATTGATCACCCCAGAAATAAAAAATGTGATCGTGTTTTGATGTTGTGTTTTAATACTAAAAGTTGCTTTAAATCTAGTACAAAATGTTATGTGTTTCTGAATTTGTTTTATAGGACTGGATGTCAAATGGTGACCCAACACAGCACCAACATTTTTATCATACAAAAGTAAACAAAACAAAAATTATTACATAAAATGAATGACAAGCTAACAAGGAACATTCTGACAAGGTTCTTTTTAAAAGTTATGTACAAAAATTCTTCCAGTAATGTTAATAGATCGTTCAAAGTTATCTGGTCTTTAATGTTCTCTGTTTAATAAGGTTCAATGTTCAAGCTCTCAAAACGTTAGCACAAGGTCATTACATTGCTCATAGAACATTTTCTTTCCCTGAAACGTTATATGTTCGGCATACATTTTTAGATTGTTAGTACATGTCTCAGAAAGTTTCGAAAACATTCAAAAGTAACGTTCCCATAATGTTTGCAAAACAATAAAAATAGAATGTTCCCTTAACATTTGTATAAACAAGAAAAAAACGTTTTAAAACATAAAAAAAAACAGGCGTTCAGAGAACATTCAGAAATAATGTGTTAACTTAAAGGCGCTCTAAGCGATGTCACGTGTTTTTTAGGCCAAAACATTTTTTGTCACATACAGCAAACATCTCCTCACTATCCGCTAGTCGCCTGTCCCCTGAACACACTGTAAAAAGACGCGGTCTCTGCAGACACACCAAGCTCCAGAAACGGCAACAAAAGCAAATAGTAGCAACCCACGCCACGAAACATAACAAACTGTTCCAGCCAATAATGACAAGAAGGATTTGGGGGTGGGGTTTGGGGGGTTAGTGCACGGATGAGGAGGAGGGAGGGTCTAGCTAGCCTCCATTTTGTTTGACGTCAACCGACATCGCTTAGAGCACCTTTAATGAGAACGTTAGCACAAATGTTTTTAGAACATATTTTTGTTTGCTGGATTTAATGTTGTTTGGTGAATCCAGTCATTTCAATACGCATCCACATGATTGTTAATTTTGCGTGAGAGCGAAAGAATTCGCCACACAGATTTTGCAACAGTTCAAGTTGGTCACTCAAAGTCGCAACATTGACCAACAGACAATTGCTTAGTTTAAATGTTCAGTGTAAGTTGTGCTTCATACATTATTGCTACACTATTTACAATAGACTTTTTTTGCCCATGGAATTTCACTAATATGACCACACCTTTAGGCCTGGTTTCACAGACAGGGCTTAGATTAAGACAGAATTAGGCTTAGTTCAATTAAGACATTTAAGTAGCTTTATAAACTTGCCTTAGAAATCAACATTAGTGTGCATCTTGAGATAAAACAATGGCACTGACATATTTTAAGATATCTCGGTGCAAGTTGCTTTCAGTTAAAACAGCTCAAACTTATATTTCAGACTGAGAATAGGCTTAAGCCTTGTTTGTGAAACCGCAGGTTAGCATTTTAGTGAACTGCATTAGCTCATTAATATGCACAATTAGTAACATTACATACAATGAATAGGAAAACTGAGAATTTAGAATTAGATCAGGATGTTTTCATGATCTTTGCAGCTAATAATTCACCCATCAAAATAAATTGTGGTCAGCCCAAAAATCAGGTTTATGCTCACTTCAGGAGAAATCTTATTTTTTTATAGACTGGAGGTCATATTTTTATTTATTTTGTGTAGTTGTTTCTCATTTAATTTAGAAAATTTCCTTTAGTTGCTATCATACTGTACCTTTGCTCGATTATATAACTAGTTGGATTTTATTATTTGCATTTAGCATTGTTTTTCACCTGCTGGTTTCGACCCTTTTCAGAACCTTGGACTGTTTTTTGGCTCAAAACGTCGATTGAAATCGACTGGCCTAAAACTTACAGTATTTCACTCAGCAAAGGATGTTTCTCGCGTCCTTATTTTTATGGTCTAGAGAGCTGATTCACCCAGATCAGTCATTAACTTTATTTACATTGCAGACGCACAAGATAAGGAAATTCCCTCCTGTTTTAATCTGTGTAACTCTGTTCTGAATAGGAAATATCTGGTTATAAATCGCAGATGACAATGTGATATTTGATGTTCGGTAGATATTATTTACTTTTCAAAGAATCAATCCTGCATTATGACGTCAAACAAAAAAGCATAATAATTGCATTGCAAAAACTAAGAGAAAATAAAAAGTACTTGAAAAGTACTTGGGTCTGCCCTGAACACATTGTTTTTATTGGTTTTATACATGCACAACACAACTTAATTACATATCATGTGACCACCATTTTGGAAAGTTTTTTTATTTTAAAAAATTGAACTTCAATTCGAGAGATGTTTCCCAGTTAGCAGACAGCAACAGTATTGTCATCTGCAGATTTCAGGGTGTAAGTAGAAGCATTGACAGATCTTTTTCTGTGCAACAAAAAAAACGAAAAGAAAAAAAGAAAAAAAAAACGAGCCTTCAAACCATCAATTCATATAGTCTTGTCTGCGGCTATGTGTATGTGTGCGAGCACGCTTGTGTTTGTGTGTGTGCGGACGTGTCTTTGTGTGAGCGCAGCTGTTGTCAGGCCATCTTTAGTTAAAAGAGGAAAGAAGAAAAAAGCTTGTGGGGCTAGGAAATCCCCTGCAAGTAGACCAACATCCCAGTCACCATCGATGATGTCTGCAATAGCAATAACATAGTTAAATTCAGAACAAAACTTCAAGTGCATGATCATATTGATATTTTCAACTGTGTGCGAACAGTTGCACATGCAAAAGCAAAGACAAAATGAACTCTTTAGGGTTTTACGAGATGCTTAATGTCAGAGGTGACAAAAGGTTATATGCAGACAATCTTAAACAACATGAAGAGATAACACTGTGCATTTCTAAGTGCACTTTCTGTTGACTTTGCAAAAGCTGCATGCACGTTTTTTAGTTTAGAAATTTAAAGTCATTTTATCTGCACTTTCCATTGTGCATGTAATTGTGATTTTTTTTTTTAAAACCACAAACCTGCAATTCTACTTGTTTTATGAACTTTGTTGAGAGTTATTTCTGTGACACACACTTTCAAGACAAATGCATGTAGAATGATGGAGTATTAGAATGCAGTAATTCAATATCAGGCATTAAACGGCTGGCTATTTTACAATAATTTGATAAAATAATCCTTCACACACCTTTTACAACTTACTTTTTAAACAGTCAGAATATGCTGTGTTGCTATGAAATATATGCGTTGTCTGGCAACACTTAGCTAAGCAGTCTCAAGTTGGACGGATACCAGGCCCCACTTTTGAGCTGAAAATATCAGGCCCTTTCACTATGTGGGAATTCCCCCTCCTGTTTAAAAACACAGCAAACGCTTCCCCCATTGCCACCAGTTTCCTTAAAAAACGCCTCTCGGACACAAGTATAATGTGTAGGTGAGTAATTGTACCATGTTTTTATTGAGCATTTTCAAGTATTAATAGAAAAAAATGCTGTATCTTAGTTTTTTAAAACTTGGATAATATAATGGGAAATTATACCAGTAAATCTGTACATTTGCATTTCCATAAAAGCTCTGATGAAATTGTATTTATTTTTGATGATGTAGTAGTACATTTGAATGGAAAATGTTGGCTATTAAAAGTCACCTATATACAGTATATATGTATTATTTATTAAAAGGTGCATGTGTTTTCTATTCAAACAAGAATATAACTTTCTAAACACTTTTTTTAATTAATTGTTTTTCAAACTGTCTTTGTATTTAATTTCATTGATATTTAATGTGGACACTTTTTTTTACTGCACATGCAGCTGTACGTTGCAAAGTTTTAAAGTTGATTGATTGCTGACCACCGATGCTTTAAATAATTCATATTAAAAGTTTTTATTTTTTTATTTTAATACGTTACCACTATACTTCTCAATAAACATTCAGATTGCACGCATATGTGGCAGAACTATGTGTGTGATTTTAATCTTAAATACCACAGTGGTAAATTTCCACAAGATGTCACCATTTATTTTCAGTGCAGGGTAAGATTTACAAATAGGATGTTAATATGTCTGATTTATGGTGATGGATAAAAAAAATAGTGATATAAAATTTGCATTAAATTTCCTCCTAAAAAATTATTGTTCTGTGATTTTGATGGGAACTGAATTCATACTTGGGTTACAGGACAACTGATAAATCTGTAAATCCCTTTGTTCTGAAGTTAACCTCAATGGTAAAAAAAATCCATACATCCGTTTGTCTGTCTGTCCATCTATTAACTTTTATCATGAGTTTCAGTTTTTATTACTAAATGGTATCATTGAAAACATGTTAAAAATTACAAATTATTTCAATTAGCTGGACATAACCCTTTCTTCATAATGGAGTACAATTTATATTTTCTCATAAATTACAACTCCTGACAGTTTTGTTCCTGTCAAAATACTATTTTAGGAACTGTGGAATATTTTTGAAAATACAATTTCTGAAAGCTTTCAAATTGCACCCCTCATCATGACTGTATTTTTTAAAACTATTTACGGAGGCCTACTACTTAAATACTCGATATCATACTGAAGTATTTAAAGGAAAGATCTCCCAAAAATCTAAATTCTGTCATTATTTTCTCCCCCTTAAGTGTTTCCAAACCTGTATGAATTTCTATCTTCTGCTGAACACAAAATAAGATATTTTGAAGAATATGGGTAACCAAACTGTTGATGGACCCCATTGACTTCCATATGGAGAAAAAAATACTATGGAAGTCAATGGGGCCCATCAACTGGTTACCGACATTCTTCAAAATATCTTCTTTTGTGTTCAACAGAAGACAATAATTCATACAGGTTTGGAACAACTTGAGGGTGGGTAAATGATGACAGAATTTTCATTTTTTGAGTCAACGATCCCTTTAACTTGGACATGTCCACCTTATTGTAATGTTTATGTTAAGCATTCTGAAAGTATTTATAAAGAACAAACAAAACAGTCATTTGCTTATAATGTTTAAACTTCCAGAATTGGCCAATAATGACAACTCTTATGTTACCCAATTCAACGTATCATTATCTGTTTCCTATGTAAATTTCACGTAGGCCTACTAGTACTAAACACATCATTCTATTTTGAATACTCAAATTTAAGAAATAGATATTTGTATTTATTTTTTAGATTAACTAGGCTAATGTTGTTTAGAACAGCTGAAAAAGCCATTTCAGTTCCCTGCAGTAGGCTACTGATTAAAGTTTTCAAGAAAACTCACATCCGTATGAGTAAGTATGGCAGGTACCTGATTAACTATTAACCTGAACACATACATGTACACGTGCAGCCTATATGCTTCTGCTATATTTGGGTCAACATAATGCTCCCGGCCCCGGGATACAAATGCATATTCTTTATTTGTCAACGAAAATGAAAAGTGATTTTGTGTGATTGTGCGTGTTCCTAACTTCAAATTGATCCAGGTGGATTGATAAGTAGGCCTACTGCAAAGCGCTCTGATTAAAAGCATTAAGTAAGCTTCTTTTTAAAAATAAATAAATTACTAAATATAAATTTGTTGTCTATAATCTAAACCACAGACACACTAAAAGACCTATAAAACATATTAAGACATTTTGGTAGGGTAGGGTTTATGTTGACCACGAATGTTTAACGTAAGCTAACGTTAGGCTACATGACATTAGACAGGATAACTAGTGAAAACACGGCATTCAATCATACTATGTGAAAATTAGTAGTTTTTTTCTATAGTAGTCTATATGGGCTCAGTCATTAAAATAACCCAGTACAGCCACCAAATCAATAGCCAATTAAACACATTTTCAAATGTGTGTGGCTGTTCAGTGCGAGCAAACTAATATAACGATGTTCGTGAATTAATCATTCTTTTGTTTCGGATCTTTTCAATGAATAATTTGAATCGGTTCACAACAAGTGGTCTGAACAATTCTTTCACGAATTGTACTGAATCGATCGCAGCGGTTCGTAATGAGAATCGATTCTTAATGATCCGCGAACAGTGAGGTGGAGTGTCCCGAAGATTTGACTAATTTTGGAGATATTAATGGGCTGGAATGCTTATGGTCTGATTATGATAGATTTATTAACACAACTAATGAAAAAAGTTCATCTTACTAAACAGGCTAGCATTTTATTAAAATATACAAAACCATTTTCAGCCAAAAGATAAAAAAGGTTTTCAGTATTGCACATTATATTTAGGAGAAATAATATATAAATAATAATAATAAAAACAATAATCTATACTGAAAACTGAAACACAAACAACAAACTAAGCTGGACACATGAAAATACAATAAACATCCTTATCAATAAAACTGGATAAAAATAAGCCAAAATATTTATTTATTTGAACGTTATGGAGTATGTAAAAATTGTGAAAGAGTTACTGTATTGTGCTTTATCACACGAACAGTTTGAAAGAACCGAATCGCGGAAATGAGTCGGACTTCCCATCACTAGAGTGAACGCGGCTCTGTTTACATCTGCGGAATTTCCCGGCTCGCGCCGCGAACCACTTCCGCAAACCTCCGGCCGATCAAAGACGCATCTCCGTCAAGGTACAGAAAGAGCTCTTCTTTCCATCGAAAACAAAAAAACTAACGGTAAAATACAGCTTATTATAATCCTTATCGTGCGACCGATGTTTTATTGTGTCCTTGGACATTATTGAGCGTATTTAGGTGCTGTTTGTGGTTTTAGAGAGAGCTAGCGTGAAAGCTTTTGTCTGCTAGCGTGGTAAACACATCACCTGCTGTTAGCTGGATGCTAAGCTAATAGCATCATGTATTTGTTTTTATAGTGAGTCATTTATTTAGGCTTTAAAATACGTTGGCTTTGACCTTGTGTGGGTAGTGCTAGGGGGTTTCGACTCATGCTTAATAAAAGCTAAAGCTTTCCGTACTGTATCTCTTTCTGGTCGTATTGTTAAGAGCTTGGAGGGGATTAGAAATAAACATGATCCACTAGATGAGGTTTCCTCTTATCTAAGAGCACCTATCATTCAGCGATGATGTTGACACTACCAGATCTGTTTAAAACAGGTCTTATTATGGAAAGGAAAGTGAAAGGGCTTAGCTTTAAGTCTAGTTTGTTGGATTTGCTCTTTCTGTGAAGGTAGGTGGCTGTATTTTTGGTGTCCAAGAGGACACGTATTAATATTTCTGAGATATGGCTGGTGGCACATGATTAATAATTTGTTTGGCTGCTGGTTTGAGGCGTCACTTATGTAAATATCTTTTGTATAGGTTGTATGGTAGTTTGGATCCACGCTGGTCTTTGTTGATTGTCTATTAACTGTCTTAGAAAATCTTTCTGACTGCTTTGACACATTTTAGTTATGATATCAAAGATGTGCATTCAAATCATTATGTCTTGAAATAGCCAAAGAGAAATCCCCAATATGCCATTATTCAAATGCCACTCTTTGAATTGCAAATTAACAATATTTACCCACTTTCATGCCTCCATTTCATGTTGCATTAGTAATCTGAAAGTTTTGTTTAATCTGTCTGTACAGTACACACACAAATGAATGACCATCTGATTTCTTTGTTTTAGTACAGGGAAACATGTTTGGTAAGTGACGGGGTGACCGATGGAGGGAAAAGGCCCATATCGCATCTATGACCCCGGTGGGAGCGATTGCCAGGTCAAAGACGAGGCCAGCAGCCTCAGCTACAGACAGCTGCTAGAGGAAAACACCGTTTTGAGGGAGAGAATGAAAGGTCTGAAGAGTTTAGGTGAGGGATTTGAAATTGCCACCCATTTTTAATCCCTTTGAGAATCAAGAACCTGATTGATCAGGCTGGTACGGTTAATATATGCCACCTGGGAAGATTTTGTAATATTCACCTTGTTATTTTCAATTTCAACATCTGTCAATGACTAAGCTGAACACTTAAGGTTACATATAGTTAAATGCCTTACACATTGCTCATTCAGGACATCTGACTCATCGAACTCCTGTATTAATTCACCGGTATTTTGTGTTGCCATTTTGGGCTTATAGCTCTTTTGAGTCAAGAACAGAAAAATGTAGTGATTCTAGATTTTCAACTTTTAGAAGCTGTCAATGTACCATTTGATGTGCTATTGTGTCAGAGCCGGCATGCTTTCACTGTGTGCTTATGTCAAATAACTCAGTTTGTTTTTTGGTGACTGATAGGAGACCTGTTAGAGGAGTCTCAGACAGAGGCAGCAAAACTTCGGAAGAGGGTGGAGGAGTTGGTGAGGGATAATGAAGTGCTGAAGTCATCTACGACCAGCTTTGCCTCCAGTCTATGCATGGGTGCCCCTGTTCAGACAGACAAACAAGGTACAGTGCTGTCATTATTCTGATGGCGTGAGGTCGGTGAAGGGTTCGCCGCCGGAGAGACCCATTTTAAACCAGATCTTTTGTGATTTTGGCTCCCTTTAGGTCATGGAAAACTTCGCAGTCATCCTACAGCAGAAAGACAAGAATCTCGGGATTGTTTAACTGGAAATACCTTACAACCAGAGGCAACTGTAAGCACTTCTACTGAATCACTTCTTTTAACAAGTTATAAATTACAAATTAATGATGTTATCCAACGTAGTAATGTGACTTCCAGATTTGCAAATTGCTGTCTATTTGAATCCCATTTGAGCAGTAAAATATCATTTGAGTTAAATATTGTATAAAGCGTATCACGTCACATGCTATATGTCATATTACCAATATAGCTCCGATGTTAAGAAACATTATACTATATTCAAGCGTAACGGTGTGAGAATCTTATAATGGGAATAAACAAGACTGAATTACTGGCTTTTTTAATAAACTGTAGAATATGTTTAATGAGTTAATATTGTATATGATTACCATAACATGTTATAATGGTAGATTTGATGTTGCAAAACAATCAGAATGCGCTTTGTTGTCACTTGATATACTTATGTTTGGAAGCACAAGGAATTTGTTTTGGTGACAGAAGCTTCCAGTAAACAGAGACAAAATTGAAATGTGAATAAGATGCAGATTTATATAGATATATGCAGTGTGTATAAATATATATAAAAATACAAATAGTTTGTTATATCCCCTTGTAACATTTACGAAAATCCTACAATGGGTATATGACTTTCAGTTTTGGGATTTGCTGGCTATTTTGGTCTAACTTGAACAGCAAAATATCCCATGTCATTATAGCAACTTACGTGTTATATTCCCTTCAAAGCTGTGTTACATGTGAATATATTTTTTCACATCATGTTGTGAAAAGCTAATGTCAATGTAACTTGCAGTTTTGTTAATTGCTCATAATTTTCTTCCTTTGGAAACGGTAAAATATTCCTAATTTGATATTGTGTGTAACCGTCAGAACATGTGTTGTAACACTGTAATTTCATGTGTTTACAGGAAAGTTCATCGGAGTTTGAGGTGGTGAATATGGAAGACAAAACGCTCTCTGAAACCCAGACGGTGAGTTTTGGGGATGTTAGGAAATCCTGGGCAGCTGCAGTCACTCAACTGCACGTGTATGAACTTGTGTGTATTTTTCTGGATTATTGCTCTGTTTCGAACATTCTGGATTCTGTCATTCTGTGCTGCGGACATAAGTCATGTGACAGATTCCTGTCAGTGTAGTTGCTCAGCTGTTTCTCTCTGCCCTTCCTTATCAGAGATTTGTTCACTGTAATGAATCAACTATCTGTATGAGGCTGTTCCTTGGATGACTCAGAGGGAAACTCCAGGATTTAGTTAGTAAGCAGATAGACAAAAAAACTCATGCGTGTGTTTCAGTTTATGGAAAACCTCTTTCGTTAAAGTTACAAAAACTTTTCTTCGCAAATTTGCACAACTGGAAATATTTGTATAAAGATATTTGAGGATTTTTTTCACTTTCAGTTTATGGTTTCACAATGCTCTTGTGTAGAATAGTGTAGATATTGACAGTAAGGGCCACTTGATGACCAGTGATTGGTGTTATATGTCAGGGATGTTTTTGAAAAGAAGATTAAGGTAAACCCCACTGTCTAAAGCAGGCTGGAGTGACACACCTGCCACAGGAGAACATGGAGCTGGCGAGTCAACTCCGACGACTGGAGAGTTCTTTCAGTGTATTTGCTGAAGAGTCTAATCCCAACCAGTTGCTGGCTCACCTGGGCCGCATGGCGGTGGAGTTCCACCACTTATCATCCAAGGTCCAGAAGAACGAACAGAGAACATCTCTCCTACAGGTGAGACGGCAGGGCTCACGACACCTTCTGGGCCTCTGATTTGGCTGTTATGTGAATTAATCAAAGGTTGATTTGCTGAGTATTTAATTCGCTTTTATCTCTAGACACTCTGCGAACAGCTAAGACAGGAAAACAACGAGCTTAGGAAAAAAATGGAGGAGGATCTTCAGTACCGTAACCGTGATTTGGAACAGCTCAGGTAATTTAGTTCACATTTAAGTTTACTTTCAGAAACTCGTTCATTCATTTATTCATGGGACAAAAAAAAAGCCCATTGTGAATCTGTGTGAAGGATTGGTGTGAGTAAGCTGTATTACAATTGGCCAGAATTTCCTGCTGTGCTGGAACTGAGGGGTCTTTCCATCTGATGCTTGCTCTTAAACTGAGTGTGTCAAACAGAGAATAACTGTTTTCCTCATTCATTAGTTTTGATTTTGGTTCTGTGTACTCTGGACAGGCAGGAGAACCTGAAACTGAAGGAGCAGGTCAGCGGAGGAGGCCAGGCAGCACCTATTGAGCAACCAAGCCCAAAAAAGGAGCCAGTGAAAGAGGATGCAGCCAAAACCAAGGTGGAAATGACCATGACTCAGCAGGTGTGCACTTTTTTTTTTTTTTTCTCCATGAACCTCTTTATTTCAGGTGACATCACCATAGAATTCCTGGTGGTGTTCTAAATTTGTGCCGGGTTTTTTGTTTTGTATTTCCCTTTCAGACCAGTGATGTCGTGGCCTAGTTGCGTTTTTTTTTTGTGCCTTTTCAGTCGGAGTTCTGTGAAAAATATACCCAACATGCACATTGTTCTCCGGATTCTAAATTGAGAGACTTCTTATTGAGTCAGTTTAGTTTTGGGAATACCACCTCAGCTCTGAATACTGCTCTTCCTCAATGGTCTTTCTGGTTAAGTTCCTCATTTGTGGGCTTTTTTTCACTATGACTAAATATTGAAGAACAATACACATGGTCATTGTGTTATGTTCTGACTCAACCTTAAGACTACTCTCCTGTAGTATGATGGGAAATTTCTGGTGTACTTTGGTCGGTTGTCAGCTAATTGCTGTGATTGATTACGTTATGTTATCAGTTTTCAGTTTAAAGTCTGTTGGGGATAATTTATGACATTTAAATGGGAAGACAATTCATACTGAGTTTCTGTTATGCAGAAAAGATATAGGATGGATGCAGATTTGGTAATACATATTTTTGGTATTAAAAAGAGAGGAAGGGATTATACTGTATATTGGTTAAATAATTGTAAAATTTTAAATTCCTCTTTCCCTTAATTAAACATTAAAATACATAAAAACTTAAAATATAAGTAAGTTTTTCCAGTAATTATAAAAACCAGAACATTTAAGAGCACTGTCTGATTTTGCAAGTATGGCTGTTAGATTAATATATACCCAAAATAATAAATAGAGGCTTTTCTATGATCAGTTTTTATTCAAGTTCAAAGCCCTTGTTAATCTTTTTTTTTTAATGTTAACATTTTATTGTTGACTTTGTACCAAAGTACTAGTATTTGACTGCAAATGCATAATTGCAATTTTGTATTGCAAAATTGGTGACATTTTTATTTCCAATAAATTTACAGTCTGGTAAAGCTGTGGAAAAAACACCATCTAAGACTTGCGATCCGGAGGTGTACGAGAAGAAGATCAAGCTTCTGGAGAAACAGAGGAAAGATGTAAGAACTTACTGGAGGTCCCCTGCTTTTCATGCTGACATTACTATTGTCATAGTTTTCCGTTCGTTTAATTCTGACGTGTAAACTCTTGCATTTGACCTTTCTTAGGTACTAGAGGTGAACAAACAGTGGGACATTCAGTGGAATTCTATGAAAGCACAGTTTGAGCAGAAGGTACATGACAACATATACATTAGAAGCGCTCTATAAATATGTTTTAATTAGCCTTGTAACCTTTGTGGCTCACTTTATTCCTGGTAAGCATGACATGAAAACATAAAGAAACATGAATCACTCTACTTAGAAACAGCAATTGCTTAATGAATCCAACCAGCCGTGTGTAGCACATATGAATGGAGGTGGGAGATTGTACCATATGAATCATCACATGAAATTCCTGTTGAAAGTGAAGGGTGCTGACAGGCCATGTTACTGCATTTGGTTGGTGGTGGAAATGCTGCTGGGGCAAAGGAATGGAAAGCTGCTCTGTGTGTGTGTCACAGTGTTGCACACCAGACCACAGGCCCCTCCTGTCACACCTTTGGCAGAATTTCCCTCACCTCGGCCGTACCCACTGTCTTCCTGTTGTGGCTCGCCGTAGGGGCTGGCCAAGGTTGCAAAGCCGCGTGATCTCACAGCTCAGAGATAGTGACGCCTGTTGCATCTCCGCATCTGCTCGGCCTGATACAAGAGAAAAAAAAAGAATAAAAAACATACCGAGGCTGTTTCTCTACACGCATCCTCTGTCGTCATGGGGGGAAGATGTTAAAATTCAGAGCAGTGGAACAAAATCAACTTTTTGTTTCTTCTTTTTTTTTTGTTCTTGTTGCTTTGTTTTTCATTATAAAATAATTTCCAATCCCATATTAAACGTTTGATAAAGATACGCATAAACATTTTTGGCCAGTTTAATGCAGCTCTGTAACTGATGGATCTTGGTTTTGTGTTAGTGCATGCCATGTGAACAGATGTATCCAATGCCAAAAAAATTATAAAGATTCTTCATCACTTTATGACTTTTCTCTCCTTCCTAGATCACAGACCTACGGCAGCGGCTTGCCGACTCCCAGAAGGCCGTGCTTGAGCTCGAAGCAGAACGTGAACAGAGACAACGAGATTATGATAAAAAACTCCTCCTCGCAAAGTCTAAGATTGACAATGTGCAGGTACGCCTTACTCTCAACCGCAGACGGCACACCCACAGACAATCAGAACATATTACTTTTAGGTGCAGAGAAATGCTGATTTGAAAGTCCAAAAGTTTTCTGGCTAATGTGAATATAACATGTTTATGCCAGTCTATTATTTTAGTTTCATCCATTTCATTCCATTACTTAAGAGCATGAAATACAAAAAATCTTTACATGTTTTTCAGACAGTCTCTTCCTGTATAAGTGGGTGTTTTTTTCTTCTTCTTTTTTTTACTTTATGCTGTAAGCAAGAAAAAAAAACATTTAATAAACACTTCTTTAAGGCCACGTTCACACAACAGATAGCAACAGAATATGGTTGTCAGTCCTGTATTTGAGTTCTTAATATGGTAACGTTTACACACACACAGTACTGTTATTTACCGGTGAGACAACCGCATTCTATAATCAAACACCCGTAAAATTTAAGGTCTCAAAACCAGATTCTCTGAAGATCCGTGCTGTTTAACAGGTACCGGACTGGACAACTTGTCTGTCACGTCATACGGTCTTAGAGAGCTGCTCTGCGATACACAAACGCGTATCTGTCTACCATGTGGTGCGAGTTTTCATGTGTGATTTTGGTCATTTACGGCAACGTAGATAAGAGCCTTGCGTCATATGAAGGTTTTAGATACAGTCACTGTTCTCCACCGGAGCTGCTCCCATCAGTTTTTAGTTCTTCCGATCTCCACCCAGATATAAAAGCTGCTGTCGGTTAATGAAGATTTGATGAACTCACTGCTCAATTGAACTCTTGTCGTATCAAATGACTTTTTTCAATTTTATGGATGTTGCCATCTTTTTTATTACTTCTGTATCACTAATGTTACTGATAAGAGAAAACAGGCTTGACTCCTGTTGAATGTTCATACAGAAAGTATTCGAGACGCTACTGTAAGTTTCTGTTTGAACGGGACATTTTGAGACTCACACCTGCAAGTAAATGCGGTTGTCAATCCTAAAAACCGACAGTGTTAGTGTTGCCTAATTTATTTATTTTTTAATACTTGTTTTTCTTTTTGGAACATTTTGCTGGTATTTCTACCCCTGCCTGAAGTAGTCATTCAGTGCTTTCAGTTTTCTGTTGGGAAGCACCAGTCATTCCCTCTAACTGGGCATATGACATTCTTAGTACACAGTGATAGTTTCCCTTCAGTCCCACAGGGGACAGTCAAGCAAGTGACATATAAACTGCCTTATAGTTTTATTGAGTCTCATAGACCATGTCATGTGATGACTGGTTTCATTTTCACATCCACAGCCTACTTATCTGTGCATCTCAATGCTCTCATGGTTTTTAGTTTATTTATGAGTTATGGACAGCATTACATAGGTTTTGTCAGCATGACTCGCCCCCACAGCAGACCACGGATGTTCCATAGGTGAGGCCTTGAGGCAGAACTACAGGTCATATTTTGTGTCCGATACCATTGTGTCTCAGACAGTAGTCAACTTTTTAAAAAAATTGCGGAGAATGCAGGTTTTTATATTAGGCGCTTTAAAGGTCATAGTTTCACGTGGGCTGACTGTCGTGTCAGGTGCTTGCCTTTGACAGATTGATTGTGCTGTTGAATACGATTAAGAGTTGTTTTTCCCCAGCACATACCATACATATATTTGTAGAAGTCATGTGATGATTTCCATTTTGCAAAACATCCTTGCAGCAAGTGAGTTGCTGTTAAACTTCAAATGTAGAGCAATACTTTTGACAAAGTATGTTTTTCTTTTTCAATTGCAATACTGGAAATTTACTTGAACTTTTTTTTTACCTGAGTAATCAAAGACATCTATTGATTTGGGTATTAAATTAGTCACTGGTTGTAAACCTACTGTAAATGTGACATTTATAGTAAGATGCCTTCAGTGGTGAAAAGAGTACTGAAAAAACATTCTCAAATTAAAAAGTACCATTATATTCCAAAAAATGTAGTGTGATTAGAGTAAAAAGTACTAGTCCAAAAAACGACTTGAGTAAGAGTAAAAAAGTAGCTTATTTAAAAGTACTCATGAGTAGTGAATACTGAGCTGTGCATTCTACCCCCTTATAATACACACTGTGCACGACAATTAATAATAAAAAAACATTGTACATGCTGTAATTCACATTATCCTTTGTTCTTTGTCAGAAGGATTGAAGAATATCTATCATCCATCTTTTTAAAATGCATCAAAACAGTACACTCATCACCAGTTAAATCATATTGTTTAAAAAACAAACAAAAAACATTTAAAATTAGGTTTAAGGCTACTGAGCCTGATCATGCTGATCATTGTTGCACATAAAATATCAATGTTCATAACTTTGCAAAGAATTCAAAAACCTTTAGAAACTCACACGATAGTTCAGCATCACACATCATGAGATGGGTTAAATAGAGATAAAAAAAATACCCAATTTCTCTCCAAAACGATACCAGCTTTGTGGTTTGATAATGAAATGAGAATCACTAATAATATTATCAGTTTACCTCACCTAATAAACTGAAAAAGGCTAAGACAGTGAGCTAACAATAATTACACTGTAATACCATGCCATTAAATGTTACAATTTAAACGTAAATGCACATTGTTCTAGAAGGGTGGCATCATCATTTTACACAGCTACATTTACTCAAATTGTAATGCTGATAATATAATTTGTAAGGAAAATTGTGCATTAAATAGGGAAGTATATCCGGGGAAACTTTTACAAAAGAAACCCAGAGACAAACATCACACAAACAAATGCATGTCACTTTGTAGTCTCGTGAAGCTGTTTTATCAGCAGCATCCACAACAACACCACAAATGTTGAACTTGAAAAAAGTTTTTGCGCAAGTGCACTTGCTAAATGAAGACGGATTGTATGAAATGAAACGTTGTTTTAACGAGCTGTAGTCACCCACTGACAGAAACGCAGTTCAAGTTAACGCCATGGGTCATAAGGTGTGCACTCCATACTCCAATTTCAGTACAGAAGGTGTTTCCCACAGTGTCCTCAACACACCTTCACTGGTGTGCTCATAATAAACTCCTCAAGACTCAATGAGCTGCTGACTTCTCCAAGTGATGCTGCATGACGAGCGCGAGGGAGAGACGCAGCAGTGCACAGATCGCGGCACGCGTCTCTATATGAAGTAAATGGGAACGGGTATTCACCGCATTTACGCGCATGTTATGAACGTAACACTGTATGCAATACCCCCAACCTCACACCAAATGTCAGGGCCTGTAGATAGGCTAGCTAGCCTATATAAATTTCATTAAGTAAGCAGAAATGTATCTTAGCATATTTGATATTTGATTTGACGACAGTCACAAGACCTTGCTCGATCCTAAAACAAACGTGACGAGTAATTACCACAAACGGCAGGAAAATAGCGGAGTAAAAGTACCGATACATCACTTAAAATATACTCAAGTAAAAGTAAAATTACATCATTTTTAAACTACCCAAAGTACAATTTCTAAAAATAAAATAAAATTCTTAATTACAGTAAAGTGAGTATTTGTAATTTGTTACTTCACACCCCTAGATGCCTTGAAAACAATTCCTCTTTTCACTGTCAGTCAATACACCACACACAACTGTATAAAGTATAGATGTATAACCAAGTGACTGTTTTGCTCTGGTGGCTAACCAGTGTTTTTCTGTATGTTGTAATAGGGTGAGAAGGAGTGCCTCACCTCAGAGACATGTGAGTTGAAACAAAAGGTGCGTTACCTGCAGGACCAGTTGTTGCCACTTACTAAACAAAGAGAATACCAGGAGAAAGAGATCCAACGGCTCAACAGGGTCAGTCACAAAACACGCATGCACTCCGCTTCTTAGCTATCTAAATGGGAATTTGACATTTGACTTATTGTTCTTAAGTTAGGCAGACACTAATCCAACCCCCTTTGGCATTTGTAGAAAAAAAGTTAAAAAAAAAATGTTTTGTATATTTATTTGACAAGGATATCCCGATCAAGTTTTTTGTGACCCCGATCCGATCAGAGTCATTGAAAATTGAATATCTACTGATACAGAGTCCCGATCGGATTATTGTATTTCCTGAGTGCTTAGTGCTCACTTTAAGTACATATTAAAGTTATTAAAATCAATCCAATGTATACTGGGACGTACAGAGAGATAACAATTCTCTTATTGAGAAATAACAATTACTGCAGTGCCGTCTAAAAGTTTGGAATCTGTACGATTTTTTTAAATGTTTTTAAAAATAAGTCTCTTAAGCTCATCCAGGCTGCATTTATTAAATCAACAATACAGTAAAACCAGTAATATTTAGGAATATTTTTACAATTTTAAATCATTGTTTTCTGTTTGAATATAATTCAGAAAATAATACCTTTATTCAGCCAGGATGCAAAGCGTAATTTTCAGCATCATTATTCCAGTCTTCAGTGACACAATCCTTCAGGAATTATTCTAATATGCTGATTTGATGCTCACGATACATTTCTTATTATCAACAATGTTGAAAACAGCTATGCCGATTAATATATTTGCTTAATATTGTTTTAAAAAACAAACATCAGAGATTGTGATGTTTCTTTTACAGGCATTAGAGGAAGCTTTGAACCTCCACTCTCCCGCTTCAACCCAACCAGGCATGAACCTGGGAGAAGGTGTGGCCAACCTGAGACAGCAGGAGCTGCACACACAGATAGCTGTTTTGAAGGAGCAGGTACAAACGCAAGGAGACTTCATTTGGACACTTGTTGTCTGACGTTAATTGAACAAGTGGAGACTTCATGCACTGGGAATGACCTGGGACCAGACTAAATTTATCATCAAATCAAATACATTAAAATTCATATATTTTGTGTGTCTGATATGACACTGTGCCTTGCTGTAATCAGATGAGCTCAAATAGTGAATGAGCTCCTTGGGACACTTGAGTCAGATTCTCATTGCGTCAGATCTGTCAGAGGTTCTCTAGGAGTTGAGGTTTCACTCATTGAAACTTTACGTGAATTGATTCCGAGTCTTTTTACCTCATTTATAAAACACGCTTTGTAAGAAATGAATGTCAAGGTTCCATGGTGAGTCATACCGTTTGCTTGAGGTTTGATAACAGACAGCTGTACAGTCTTCTGAAATGTACCAATGGCTGCAGAGATCTTGTAGATTCTCCATTCTCATCACATGCGTTTTTCTCAGGTGAAAATCTTTGAAGAGGACTTCCGGAAGGAGAGGAGTGATAGAGAGAGGATGAACGAAGAGAAAGAAGATCTGAGGCGGCAGGTGGAAAGGCTGCAGGGTCAAATGACCAATCTGACAAATCAGGTCAGAAGCTACACAGACCCTGCATCGAATGTCAGCTCTAACCAATGAAATGACTGCAGTAAAATGTCCAATTAGTTAATAATGAGACATGAAATTCCTGAATTCAGTGTCTCTGGTTCACAGCTTCATCAAGCACAGAATGAGTGTCAGAGAGAGCGTGCTGAGAGGTGTAAACTGGAGAGACTACAGATGCAACATAAGCAGGTAACTCAAATGTACCACATTAGCACCACCTTGTGGTAGAAACTCTAATAATGCTGTTAATACAAATGTGGCATTCCCTGGCTTAAAGGGTACCTATTATGGCATTTAAATGTTCCTAATGTTGTTCTGGGAGTCCCCAAAAACAGTTTTACATGCATGCAATGACAAAAAACACTTTTGTTGTCTTATAATATGCATTTATTTTTACCTGATTTGCTCATCGATTCCCAAATGATTCGTTTGACGACTCATTTTTCAAACCCCGCCTTTGCGTGACGCTAATCGCTGTGATTGGTCAGACGACCCAGTCAGTTATTTTTCGCGTTAACCCAATATTGATAAAGCACTGCAGTACTACAATACGCTCTATTCTTTATGACAACTCCAATAACAACGCCAAACATTTTACATATTTCAAAAAACACACACACACAGCTTGGAGACCTAAGCGTAACTGACACAACACACACACACACACACACACACACACACACACACACACACACACACACACACACACACACACACACACACACACACACACACACACACACACACACACACGCTTATTGAGCATGCTACAAAACCCATTAAAAGCAACAATTATTAACAGTACTTACAGGTTGTGATTCGGAGGAGGAAGCCGATCCAAATAAACTTGGTACTGAACCTTCCTTCAGTATAAACCGACTCGCGAATCCACACTTGAAAGCATTTATGTTTGTAAAGGAATCCTCATTAAAATGACGCGAACACAGCTCAAGGTGGCTATACTTGTGTTGTACAGTTGTAAATATAAACTCTAGCCACTGATTCTTCACATGCTCGTCCCTGGGCAGTGAAAAAAAAGTTCGATTTTGATTCGCACTTCAGAACAGCTTGTCGACATGTTGTTTTCACTGTTTTCTGGCGCGCGCAATGAGTGGGCGTGTCTTATTCAAATAACTTGTACAAGTGACGTACGAAAGTTAGAGAAAATGCATCGTTCGTCTATCGATTCATATCAGCGACTCTGAGTCGACTCTTACTTTTGAGAGACAATAACTTTGTATACGGTGAACTTTCATATTTAAAACTTTGCAGGATGTTTTCGTTCACTTAGATCTATGTTACACACTACATGAAGGGCAATTTTCAAAATCCCATGATAGGTACCCTTTAAGTGAAGACAACTGGAACTCATTTAGATTTTGTTTTTCCATGTTTTGGAGGGGCAACAAGAAAGGAGGACGTCCGATCCCACTTCTGGCACTGCCAATGGCCCGATAAGCCCTCCGTACTGTGGCCCGTTTGTACAGGTGGGCCATCAAGGTCTAGAGGGGTGGCCCATACACTTCCCGCCCAGGATGCCCAACATTAGTACGGCACCTGGCAGGGATTTCCAGCCTGTCAACCCCGTAAGTATACAATAGCAATAGCAGTTAAATAGAATGCAACAGTTGGATTCCGGAAGTAAAAACTCCATTAATTTTCTCCCTATGGAAAATAGATTTTTAACAATAATTTATAAAACTTTAAAGACAGCCTTTACTGTATATCAGGTTGTTAATAAATAGTAAATATTGCTTATAATTAATCTGTTAGCCTGCATTATTTCAACTTAGTTTTAAAATAAACGTTTTTAACAGTGGAATTCGTGGTGAAAACATTACCCATAATGCTGTACAGACAATTCCACCAATCAGAGAGATCGAAACAAGCAAAACGCACCAAAAGATCTCTTTAGCTCTGCCCACTCCCTTGAAGCTCCACAAATTATGTAATCGAGTCAGATTACATTAAACTGTTTACCGCAGTCAAATAGGAAAAGTAACAAAACGGTAAACTAGAATCAAATCAATGCATGTATCAAATTCATTCATTTGATTCATTGAATGTTATGATTTACCTCGGTTTGGTTCATGTCTTATATCATAGACTTTTTTGAAATTCTTATTGGAGAAATGAATGAAAAAAATACTTCTGGAACCAACGCCACTGAAAAATTGGTTGGGCACTGTTGCACTCTATTTATACCACAGTCTTATTTCAATATTAATGAAGAAATGAAATACAATTAAAACAACCTTACATATGTCTGAATTAATTAAGCATTGCTTTAAGTTTGTTTAGTTATTCAAGTAAACAATCAGTATCAAAGAACAAATTAAGCATCACTTTATTTTAGACCAAGAAGTGCATTTAGGTATTTGTTTAAATTAACTTAATACTGAAGTACAAATTCACTTCACATGCCTATTGTCCATACACTAATATCAATATCAGGTTAGTTCGATTAGTGGTGAGAATTTTTTTCTTCTTCTGCAATTCCTGCTTTTTGCTGATTTTTTTTTTTTTATTCCTTCATATCCTGGAACAGACACAACAGTGTAATTCCAGCACTTTCAAGTGGTTAACCACATGTGGTATGAAAAAGACATGTGGCTATAATGATTTGTACAAACAGGGTTTTACGAGAGGTACAGCGTGTCTTCAGTGTGCAGAAGTGGACAGAGATCGAAACCAGTGTTCTCTACGTGTCTTTGTAACTTTTTACAAAGAAATTTCTTCTTTCGTGTGTGTGTTTTAAGGGTTTTCCCTGGCAGTCATCTTTCCCACAACCGCGTGGTTCCAGAGGACAAGCAGACACAGCGAGACCCCCTCCAGAAACTGCAGGTATAAATTATTCATCCTGCGTGTCCTTTCTGCCCTCTTACATTCTTTCTGCGTCACCAGGATCCATTTTGTTTTGCCACACAATATCAGTCTGACCCAGTGATATTTCAAGCATTCTTTCTGAATCAGTGAGCTTCCACTGGAGGCAGTTCAAATGATGACGACAGTGAGAACCATGACAGAAGAAACATGAAATGGCAATAGCTTTAAATTGCACAATGATTGTACAAGGCCTATGAAGTTTAGTTTCAGTTTGGGTTTATCATCTACAGACATGACATATAAAATGACGCAATTTGCTTTCCAATTATAGATGAAAATGCTTGTTTACCACGCATGCCGTTCTCCAACTCAGAAACATCATTCCTTCTAAATTGATATAGCTACTTATGCAATATTTTATATATGCAGTACCAATTTTTTTATATTAGTTGTATCATAGCTCAACTTTGACACTTTTATCAAATTTAGATGTAAAAACTCAAGTCATGTCCTACATTATTTTCTTGCTGAATATTCTTTTTTTTTTAAACTCAGAAATGTGTTCAAATGTCCTAAAAAAGCATTTCATGTGGTCTTTTAACAATATCATGACCAGTTTCAGGAATAAATTTGTTTTTGATTAGGTGTCAGACATAATAGTATATTATTCATATATTTCAATAAATTATTCCTCTTTTAATGCAAACCCAGAAGTTCAAAAGTTTGGGGTCGTTTGGGCTCATTTGTTCGATCAAAAATATAGTTAAAAACACAATATTATTACAAAATAACAGTTTTATATTTTAATCCATTTTAAAATGTAATTTATTCCTGTGATGCAAAGCTAATTTTCAGCATCATTACTCCAGTCTTCTGTGTCACATGATCCTTCAGAAAACATTTCAATATGCTGATTTGCTGCTCTTTTGAAAATTCTGAATGCTGACCCTAAACTTTTGACAAAAGAATATAATTGGACGTTTTATACTTAATACAATTGAATATTCATAAAGATTACAGAATGCAAATATTGCCAACACTTATTGCTATTGTGATTCTTGTGAGTTGAAGTCATTGCTCGTGGCCCTTTCCGATCACGGTGGGTGATTTTTCTCCAGTGGGTGAAAGCAGATCTTATGTGAAACTCTCAAGAAGCCAACCCTAGCAAATTTAGATTTCATTAATATACATTACATTATTTACATTTCTGACACTGATCATTACCCATCCCGTTATTTTCTGTAAAAGAAAAAAAAAAGGTCAATAATGTTTTATAAATGAGGATTCTTAACTTTATTTTTTTTTTACTGGCAGAAATGGGAGCAACTGGATTTGGGAAAAGGGAGCGTCAGAACATAGATCCCGGAAAGCACTAAACGCATATTCTCTCTCCTGGAATGGCTCCTGGCTAGTAGCATGATGCAGTTTATTTTCAGTTGGCATGGTGTGAACTATTGTTTTTTTTTTTCCTACTGTGTATATATATATATCTACCACTGATGAAAATGTTGTTTATATACTTAAGTTTTATAATCCTGTTTGTGAAACACTGTTCTGGCAAATTAAGAATATATACATTTATTATTTGACCTTTTTATGATTGTTGAAGTTTAAATTATCTGCTTTATATAATTCTATGCAGGAATTGAATTGAAGTCAGTTATTTAATGGATAATATGATTGAACGTTATTTTTATAGCAATCTACTTATAGAGTTAAATCTCCACTGCTTAATTGAATAATAACCACCTGAAAACAGTATATTTAGTTGTTCCCTGACATATAAGAATGTGTTTTGGTATTGATGGATCTACAAAAATGTAACTCTATAGGTGAATTGTCTTGAAAATGGCTAACAGTAGAATGTGACTGAACTGATTCATGATTCCTTCATTGGCCGTGGTTGGGATGGTCACACACTGTCTGCGTATGTCACCACAGGGTGGCGTTACTCTTTGACTGGTCATCTGCCCCATTGTTTAAGGAAGCCATATACTGTACAACACCTTCCATCTATTAGATTATGTTCTTCACATGGCTTGTTCTTTCGATTGTAATTGAAATGATAATTGATCAAGGAGGGCCTTCATCTGGTCCTAGTAAATGGTCGCCAGAAGTAACAGTAGTTTTGCTTAATATTGTTCATGATTCAGTGTTCAAAAACATTATTCCCGATGTGCAAATGAAAGTGATAAGTTATTTATATCTATTGTTTTTTGACAGCTGAGTGTGGTTTAATGTCTTAAGTAATGTTGTCTTTAGTGTATTGTTTTGTGTCTCCCTTTACATATTGTAGCTACTGGAAGTTTGTAGGATTTGAGTTTGTGCGTTTGTGCATATGCACAATCACAGAAAGTGGGCCAGAATAAATAAGTTAATGCATCACATTAGTCCAGCCCACTTTTCATTGGTCTCGTTCTTGATCCATCACCGGATGTCTGATTTATAATGGGTCCAATGTTGCACTCAAAAGCATTGAAACATGTTTAGAACAAAATGATCTGGGTAAGAATAATATCCTTTATCCTTTTACGGTCATCCGGCATCATCAAGGCTATTTTTTCTGGATGTGTGCAATGTCTCCAACTGCAGAGACCAATGCTTTGAACCAAACGCAAAAAGGTTTGTATGCTGATAATATTCCCAAAGGTGAGCAATTAATTTGCTTCAAAAACGTGTTATATTTGACATGTTAAAGAAAAAAAAAATAGACAGGCATCTATTTTATGAATATGTGGTTGAATTTAATGAACAGAACGAGTTAAGATTAGTGTTTTCAAGTTGAAATGCACTCTGAGATGTGTGCTTCGTTTGCTCATTTCAATGATTTACTGGTTGGCGGTTTTGTGCTCTTTGGAATGACTTTTTTTCTCCAGTGAGTGAAAGCAGATCTCATGTGAAACTTTTGTAATTGATTAGTATAATAAATATATTCTAACTGTCTAAACCTCCAAATGTTATTGTGTGAGAGTTAAACTACAAGTTTACAAGCCAGTTGAATTCTCATATCCCTGATGTGCATTAACCAGAGGAAAACCTTTTGTTTCTTGCATTACAGTCTTTATTTACGGAGTATAAGCGGAGCAATGCCACAAGAAGCGGCATCAAGTTCAAAGGATAGTTTAGGAGACGAGACATGTTTGAAAAGGAACAGCAGAGCAGCCTGAATGCACTAAAGAGCTGCCCGCTGGCCCTCGGCCTCAGGTCAGGCACCACAGAGTCTGTTTTCAAGCCTTCCCGTCATCAACATGCCAGTCTCCAAACTGATCCCTAGACCGCTTCTGGAAGGAAATATTGTACTTCCATTTTATACTGTTCGAGTTCTTGTAACAATAATCCAATTCACAAAGGTTTACATTTTTAAACTGCCACACGTTATCTCGCTGTTAACTAATTTAACACAGTTTGTGCTGGAAAGAGACAAATGTAGAGTTGTATCCACTCTCTCAAAGTTAATCAGCCTTTTGTACAAGCTGACGGAAGTATTTCAAGATGTCTGCCCTAACTTCAGATATGTTCACTCGGGGAAACCACCTCATTACAGGTCTGCCGTCTGGCCCCACCAGAAACTTCTCAAAGTTCCACTTTATGTCGTTGACCTTGAGAGGATCCCAAAACAATCTGTTGTTGGCGTTACCGAAACTGTCTCCCACAGGAGGGCAGGCGTTCTGAAAGAGAAAGTTCTACGTGAAATCGGTCCGCCTTCCTGCCACAGTAAGTATTTCTGTCCCTTCCTGTCCCCAAAAGTATTTGAACATTTAAAAATAAATGTCTTTGGATTGTATTACAACATAACATATACAGATTAAATGTTATACACTCCTTGAAAAAAAAAAGGCTTAAATGGGTTTGTATAAACTCAAGTATTCTAGACTCAATTTTAAAGAACCATTTATTCCAAAAAGTACGGAGCCACTAAGGAACAAACATAGTGAAGGAACAAAAAAAATGAGATGGGAGTAAAAAAAGGTCATGCTTTTCTCCTAGAAACGGTTTGCTTGCAAAACCTTTTGCGTTCCCTCAAACCCTTTGCATTCTCCCAAGAAAAATTTGCTTTCGTGAGCGAACTTCTTGGGAGAATGAAAAACTTTTGTGAGCGAAGTGAAAGCAAAAGCATTGAAATATATATTTTTTCCATCACCATGACCCTTTAGGGTACCACTAATTTTGTGGTACCTGAGATTTTGTTTTTTTTTGCATTTTTGGTCCTAAATGGTTTTTCTTGCGTTGTTGCAAGCAATTTCAGATGCATTTCAAAATATGTTTTATTAAGCAATGACCAACCTTTAAAAATGTGAAAAGGGCCTGTTCATTGTCTCCATTCACATCCACCTTCTCAAATAACGGGAAGTTTGGAACAAATCCATTGCCTGGACGAACATACCTATGAAGACAAGGAGAAATTTGTTTCATCAAGAGTCTGTCTATAAGGAAAGCAGATAGGGATTCAGAGAGCCAAGACCAGAAAAGTGGCTTCAGATATCACTCCAGAAAAGAGCCTTTAGGTTTAAGATATATGATACGTGCAGTAATTTAAAGGGGATGATGGACGAGAAGGACAAGCTAATTGAACACTGTCTGATGCTCAGATTGTTGTGACTCATGAGAGATGACAGTAACTTCAAGGTCAAAATAATCTTGAGAAACCCTCAGTCTTCTTGCTTAGAAAACTATGTCTTCTGATTAAAAATAGTAATTTAGAAGAGTATATCTTTTGGATATCTTGCAAGATCAGGTTTTTTTTTAAAACTGCTCTATGCCAATATGTATCCATGGTGTTATTTTAGTATTATGTATATACTATTGGATTGTAGTATTTATTAATATTTTTATTAAGCTTTTATTATATATTTTCAGTTTAAGTTTTAGTACCGGTAATGCTAGTTTCATCACCACATTTAAATGTCAAAATGACTTTAACTTTTTTCATCCTTTAGTTTCACAGACAAAACTTAAATCTAGTTCCAGACTAAAATGCATGTTTGAGCTGTTTTAACTGAAAGCAACTTGCACTGGCATACCTTAAAATATGTGAGTGCCATTGTTTTGTCTCAAGATCTACATCAGTAATGTTTTTATAGGCACATCTATAAAAGCTATAAATGTCCTAATTGAACTAAGGCCTAATCCTGGCTTAATCTAAGCCCTGTCTGTGAAACCAGGCCTATAAGTAAATTCAACTCAATTTTTTAAGTTGATTTCAGTTAATTCCAATTTGATTATACTTAAAAATTTAAGTTAGCAACTGATCTTAAGATTCTACGTTGAAATTGGTGGACTTTTTACTTTTTTACAGTGAACTCACTTTAATGCAGGAAGAATTTCATTATTGTCTCCAGGCTCTTGTTTCCCAAATTGGTTGCAAGGGAAACCGAGGATAGTGAATCCAACATCTCGAAACTCCTCGTGTAGTGCATTCAATTCTGATTAGCATAAAACTCAGTCAATATACAGTTATCAATAACAGGTTTAGTATTTGCTCTTCAAGCTTTCCTGTCATGAGATGTGTCAAATAAATATTTGTACATATTAATATGCAAACATAATAAATTATGTTTGTGTATATACTAATATTTTTGTTAAGTGAAATAGTTTGCATACTTGCCTACATACTGGAAGGTGAGTCCTCAGTAGGTTGCCACATTGACAATGAGGACATGCTTCCCAGCATAATGGGAGAATGGGATATACTGGGTCCCATTTATGGTTTTTGCACCATAGTTGTGTATAGTGTCACCTACACCTGGGTTACAGACCTGAGACAGACAAACATAAATTAACACTGTACAACAAGTAAAAATATATATATATATTTACAAAATAATATTTTATTGTTGTGATCATAAAATCATTCATGAAAAATATACCTCTATTTTTCTAAAATAAATTCGTACTTTCATTCAGCAAAGATGTATTAAATTGATTAAAAGTGTCAGTAAAGACATTTATAATGTTATAAAAAAAATGTTTTTCAAAAAAATGCTTTTTTGTTGAACTTTCTATTCATTGAAGAATCCTGGAAGAATTAGTTTCCACAAAAATATTAAGCAGCACGGCTGTTTTCAACATTGATAAGAAATGTTTATTGAGCATCAAATCAGAATATTAGAATGATTCCTGATGGATCATGTGACACTGAAGACTAGAGTAATGATGCTAAAAATTCAGCTTTGCCATCACAGGAATACATTTTATAAAAACATAAATATGTTTATAATGCATAAATTATAATAATATTTCACAATAGTAGCATTATTTTTCATGCAGCCTTGGCTAGCATAAGTGACTTTCAAAACGTGAACAAATGTTCACACTTTTGAACAATATTGAACATGAAATAAAATTATTTAAACATTGCAGTAACCTTTGGATTATCACTAAAAATTGTGAAATCCCAGAAAATCCCTTAATCATTGAAGAGGCTAAAAAAAAGATCATGATATTATCTAATCTAGTTATATTTTCAGAATAGAAATGTTTTAGGATTATATCACCTTGAAGCTGTAAAAGTGGTTGCAATGCCCTGACAAAGTAAATATTTACCATGACTTGGCTTTTGCTGTTTGGTATTTGATACCAGAACTGAACTGAACATGATTCTTGTATTTTCTCTTCCCTGTTTCATTTATTTATTTATTTTCTCTCTCAGTTACCGTGGCAACCCGTGCACCTGCTCCTGATGAAAACAGTGCGCACTAAATCACACTGAATTATGGGCTAAACATTCTTACAGCATTGTGTTGAAAACCCGTTTAAATAAAGATATTATACTAAAAACTTTAATGTTTAATAATTTGTTTCCCCTATAAGCTTAAGTCAGTGTAATATGCAAATACTTGGAGATTGTTGACATATAGTTTATTGCTTTAATAATCAATGCCTTCTACTTTAATTCAATGAAAATATGTTCCTTAAACTAATGCTCTCTGTTGCTATTTCATCCCTTCGAGCAATCCAATGTTACCAAAACTAAAAACTGTATATGTGTCTGCCTGTCTTACCTGGGTATCGGATAGTCCACTGACTTTCTGTAAAAGAGCCACCAGGACCAGAGCAGAGATCCAGATATTCTTCTGGTTCCCCATGGCCTCTACAGGGTGTCTGTGTGTCGTCTGAATGAAGCGTGGCTGTGCTGGAGATGAAAACCACTGGAGGAGAGTGACGCAGACAAGCCAATCATATCTCCAGCCTCATCCCACATATTTACATAGTGAAGACATGCATGAGCAGCTCTAACCTGCCTAAGATTTTATTGTAATGTAATTTGTCATTTGATTAACAGAATTATGTTTCAAAGAGTTGAGGCTTAAGTTATTTGCTTGATTGTGGTGAAATGTTGACAGTTATTTTTGGCAACAGTCTTTCAACAGCTCATCGACAACACTGATATCACAAAAGCACAAGAGGTTCTTTTACATGCATGCAAACAATTTGACTTCAGCACTGCATTGCCTAAATAAATAATCTTTTTTTTAAGAGCCGTTTGTATTTATTAAATAGACATGCAAACTTTTAATTTAATTCTGTTAAGCTTTGTATGCATTTGCAACGCATTCTCACCCCAAGGCGTCATCTAACTGACAATTTTGACCATGCTTCAATATTCGACGCTAAGTTAGTTGACGCGTTCCCAGGGCGTCATCTAACTGACGCTAAGGGTAACGCGTCAGTTAGATGACGCGGGTAGGTTTAGGTCTGGGTAGAAGGGCGTCATCTAACTGACGCTAAGGGTAACGCGTCAGTTAGATGACGCCCTGGGATCGCGTCAACTAACTGACGCTAAAGGGTACCTTTAGCGTCGAATATTGAAGCATGGTCAAACTGATTCCCAAGGCGTCAGTTAGATGACGCCTTGGGGTGAGAATGGGCTGGCATTTAATGACATTGTACAGTGAATAAACTGAAATTAGAATTAAAAAACATTAAGTTTGATCGTGGATTTTGAATAAAATTTGAATGCCACACTTAACCTGAAACTTAAATTAAAATTAAAACTAAAACCATAGCCATAAAACCATGTTTGAATAAAATAAAATATATAAAAACTTAAATTTGTTTCATTTCAGATAGTTGTCAGGGAAACATTTCTCATTTTCATTTAGTTTAACTTGATGTACTAAAACTGAAATAAAATTTAATAAAAACGATATATACTAAAATGAAAACAGAAATTATAAAAATGAACTTTCAAAATATTAATAAAAAACTAAATTATATTAAAATAACACTGCATTAAAAAAATAGTAAATATATTTTTGTTGCCATGTTGTTTGTTCATGACATATTGTAAAATAAAATAAAAATAAAAAAAAGATTAATAAAAACGTTAATACTCACCTTGACTCAAGCCTTGATTAATTTACTGTATCTCCCTCTTCACATGCATGGCCCATCATGTATTCAAATGATACAGTATAAAGAAAGACCACTGACAATGAAGTCCCAGTTTTGTAGAGTTTACTTTGGCTTCCTGTGTCTGTTAAAATGTATTTTCTTATAGCCTACTAGCTCACAAAGCACTGCATAGCATTACAGCTTCACGTTACTGTTGCTTTATATTCTATACAGCATCAGGTGCCCTCAGATCATCTCATGCTAAGCTTCTGAAAGTATCAAAGGTTAAGCTCAAATATAGTGAAGTGGCAGCTTTCAGCTGTTATGTGTCTAAATTATGGACGCTGACAGAGTATAGCTTTTATTTTATGTCTGCATTTTAAACTGTATTTGTATACATTTAAATACAATTTCATTATTTTTCCTAAGCTATAACGGAAGCTATGGAACAAAGGATACACAAGGGCAGTGCAAAATCAAGTGCATTAAGTACAGAATAAATATTCTTAATAAAAACTAAATACGAAGCACTTTATAATGGTAAACAAGAAGAATCCAAGGATTACAGTGCAGCTGCTGTGTTACCCATTATATCCTGTCAACAGAAACAGGTGTCTGACTGCCTGCCTCCATGTTTGATTAAACTATTATACTGTTTGCAGAACAAATTACTCACTCGGTGGATTAATGGATATTTTGCGTTAATTAACACAAACTTGACCTTTATCAAACTGGACCAAGCAGCAGCTGTTTCTTCTAAGCTGACAATTCTTGTGGAAGAAAGAAAAACGTAGGCCTATATGCATAAAACAGCTAAGACATCCTAGACTGAGTGGTGGCAATGGAGAAAAAACAATTGTGTATACAACAGTATGAACAGCAGGGGCGCTATTGACACAAAAGCGGGAAGGAAAATGTTACGTATGCTGACGTAATCGTCACGTAGGCAGCAGGAAATCAGTCAGAAATGGCGACGCTGCTGCAGCCAGAGAAAGTGGTTTATCTCGTCCGAGGCGAGAAAAAGATTCGAGTTCCGCTCTCTCAGCTATATTTTTGCCGATATTGCAGTGAGCTGCGATCCTTGGAATGCGTGTCACATGAAGTAAGTAACGCGGGGTGTGACATTTAGTGAACAACAACAGATGTTAGCCGTGCCAAGAGCCAACTGCTAACAGGCTATTGATGACAGTATTGTACCGCCTATCGGTCCAAGTGTAACGAATTTTGGGCCTGTGATTGGCTAGTTTTTCCATCCGTCATAAATTATACTTCAATTGTGTTATCTTATTGGCTGTAGAATCGCTCAGTTAACTTCTGTACGTCCCACTTTTTATGATATTTGACAAGCTAAAAGCTAGTAGGAGAATTTTGAATGAAATGAAAAGTCTACAGTTTACCTTTATTTACATTATGTGCATATGCAGATTATAAGATCAATAAGGTTCCACAATCAATGTTTGCAGCACCCATTCGTGTTATTTTGAGGGCATAAACACTACCACACCCCGTAAAGACAGATGCAATAGTTTATTATTATTACAATGTTATTATTATTATTATACTTTAGCTAAAGTAATGTGTGAATTTTTCCACTGGCACCAGATAAGTTCCATTCTATATGTTACAATATAAAAAACAAACAAAAGCAATTGCTTGTCTTGAAAATTGTGTTTTGGTGTAATGCCTGTTCTATAGGTCGATTCCCATTTCTGTCCCAGCTGTCTGGAGAACATGCCGTCAGCTGAGGCGAAGCTCAAGAAGAATAGGTAAAACACATCTGTGCTAAATATCTGACAGGCCTGAGTGAGTAACGGCAGTGATTTTAATCATCTAACATCATCTGTAATTTGTAATTTAACTTTTATCAACTTAACTTTTATGCCTAGTAACATGCTTGCCATATTTATCATTTTTGATGCGTGAAACTGGCCACTATTCTCCTTAATCGAGATTTTGAGAATTACGTATATTTAATAAATTGACTATAACGATATTAAATTGTCCACATAAGTCTTTCCTTGTAAAGATGTTGAATTCTGTATGGTGCATCGGTTTCAGGTGTGCCAATTGCTTTGACTGTCCATGCTGTATGCACACCCTCTCCACACGGGCCACCAACATCCCAGCACCACTGCCTGATGACCCCACCAAAACCACAATGAAGAAGGCCTACTACCTGGCCTGTGGATTTTGTCGCTGGACCTCAAGAGATGTAGGCATGGCTGACAAATCTGTGGGTGAGTCCTGGCACTTCCTAACGTGGACCAGTGTCTATATTGGTTTATCAGTAATAACACATGTTTTACACTATAATGTATCCCATTTAATACAAGATGGTTGTTTTGCACTAGTTGAAGTGCTTTAAGATCATTATTATGTTGCATTTATGTTGGTTAATTTTACGCATACTATAGACCTGCATAAACATCTGGTAATGTTCTGACTAGAAGTGAAGTAACAGATTTCCTAAATAAAGTAATTTTAGTGCCCACACTCTGTGTGAAATACTTTTCAAAGGGTCATAATTGTAACTAATCACAGAATATGATTTTTTTTAATAATTGGGATTTTGGGACAATTATATTTCATTGGGCTGGAACATAACAGAGATAGAACCAAAGGACCAAAAAATGTGGGAGAAAATGTTGAAATTAGCATAGAAGAGAGATGACTTTTCACTTGTTGCTTTATGCCTGGTTAGAAGATTTCAGTCTGTATGCACCACATTGTAATACAACTTTGCTCTTTTTATTTTTTTAGCCAGTGGTGGATGGCAGGAACCTGAAAATCAGCATACCCAAAGGGTATGTGCAAAACCAGCTCTCCTGTTATTACATTATTATTACATTTTCAATATTACAATGTAGTTGACAAATCGGTTATGATTTCTGTCTAGATTAACAAGCTGATTGAGTATTACCAGCAGCTGGCCCAGAGAGAGAAGCTGGAGAGAGACAGGAAGAAGCTGGCACGAAGACGTCCTTTCATGCCTCAGGTGTTCTCGGTACACATTCACACCACTGTGTCCAGAAACACCCTCTTAACCTAACACAAGTTAGCAAGCACTAAACGGGTGTGGACTGTCATGTCTTGAGGCTAAACTTTGGCTAAGTCTAATTGAAAAACAGAAAAAAATATATACAGTGGTGTGAATAAGTGTTGGCACCCATGCTAAAGTTGCCTAAAAAGAGGAATAAAAAATCTTCTTTTGGATATTGATCTTAATGCCTTAATTAGAAAAATGAGGAAAACTCCAACCTTTAAGGACACAAATTTTCTTTGTGAATGAATACTGTATCATAAATAAATAAATGTTTTTCCTTAAAATACAGGGTGCATAAGTCAGTGCCCCCCTATGTTAAATTCCCATAGAGTCAGGCAGATTTTTATTTTTAAAAGCCAGTTATTTCATGGATCCAGGATAATAGGCATCCTGATAAAGTTCCCTTGGCCTTTGGAATTCAAATATCCCCACATCATCACACACCATTCACCATGCCTAGAGATTGGCATGGGGTACTTTCCATAAGTCAAACCAGCTATTAGGCTAACTGAAGAAAAACCATGCCAATCTCTAGGCATGGTGAATGGTATGTGATGATGTGGGGATATTTTAATTCCAAAGGCCAAGGGAACTTTATCAGGATGCCTATTATCCTGGATCCATGAAATAACTGGCTTTTAAAAATAAAAATCTGCCTGACTCTATGGGAATTTAACATAGGGGGGCACTGACTTATGCACCCTGTATTTTAAGGAAAAACATTTATTTATTTATGATACATTATTCATTCACAAAGAAAATTTGTGTCCTTAAAGGTTGGAGTTTTCCTCATTTTTCTAATTAAGGCATTTAGATCAATATCCAAAAGATGATTTTTTATTCCTCTTTTTAGGCAACTTTAGCATGGGTGCCAACACTTATTCACACCACTGTACAGTAACCGTACAGCTATTTTGTTTTGTGTGCATTATTTCATTGTAAAAATACTAATGAATTATACATTTTAAATATAAAACATTTCCTTTAAATATGCATCAGTGCTGCTGATTAAGTCAACTAAACGTAGCAGAGTCTGAAATGTGACTGCATAATAATTTTCCTAATGTTTGCTGCATATATACATTACCATTCAAAAGCTTTTCTTTTTTCTATTATTCACCAAGCATACTTTTAAATGAAGTGTAAGTCAAGACAAACAATTCAATTTCCAATAAATGCTGTTCTTTTGAGCTTTCTATTCTTCAAGGAATCCTAAAACAAAATGTTTCACTGCTTCCACAAAAAAAATGTACATAAAGCAGCAAAACCATTTTTAACATTGATAATAATACATATTTTTACTTGAGCACCAAATCAGCATATTCGGCTTTGCAATAACAGGAATAAATTACATTTTAAAAATATATTAAACTAGAACACAGTTATTTCAAATTTGCATAATATTTCACAATATTTTTGAGCAAATAAATGCAGTATCGGAAAGCATAAGATACTTCTTTCAAAAAATCTTAGCAACCTTAAGCTTTTGAATGGTAGTTCAAGAAATAATTGCTTCAGATAGTTAATTTCTAACCCTGTAATACATGACTGGGTACTTTGAGCTGCATGTCTTGTTTACTAATGCAATCCTTGTTTTCTTGTGCTTCAAACTGCCACTTTAATGTTTGCTTGAATGCATTTGTTTCACTTGATTCTGTCTCTCTCCTTTTCTTTGCTTGTGCACGGTGATATTTTTGGTTTTATACCCCTCTCCAGCAACACACTATTCACGTGGTGGTGAGTGGTATTTTTTTCCCCCCACAATTCTCACAGAAACACTAAGAAGGTCTTTCTTTTCCCCCAATCCTTCCATCAGTTTAGCATGTCTAATCTGTTAGTAAATGACTTTGCTGATCACATGAGCTTCACTATTGCTACTTGGAATTCACTGCATAATCGAATCCTTTGTATTTGGCCAGCGATATCTTTAATGGGACAGTTGAAGAGTTCTGGTTATGCATTTATGTTTGGAGATTATTAATGATGTTTGAAGTTTAACTGCAGACCTATTTGATTATAATCATTAGAAAAAGAATAGTATTTCTGTAAATTAAAGAGGCAATCTTATTTCATTCAGAATCAATCAACCAGTTTCTTGGAAAGCAAGCTTTTGAATAACATTTGTGCTTTAACTATGTTTACTATTACCACGTGTACCATCACAGCAATCACTATGATGCCAACATTCATCTATTAATAATTAGCTGTACCTTAAACTTAGAAAAAGTCTGATTAGCATGAACTGATGTGGTCTATGTTTATGTCTAAAAGGAGAAGTATGGACTGGGAACCAGACTACAGAGACAGAGATCTGGAGCCCCAATCAGTGCCCTGTACGGCCTTTCGTAAGTATCACGTTTCAAAAACTTTTGGGTAACACTTCCTTTTACAGTCCAGTTACCCATGTACATACTCAGTACTTATTTTAGTAATTACAATTACTGGGTAATAACTAAGTACTAACCCTGAACCTACCCCTTTCTAGGTAAGTACACTAAGTACTATACTGTAAAAGGAAGTGTTACCAACGTTTGTTATGGCAGGGGTATTTTGTGAAGTACTGCGATAATTGATGCATCACATTTTGTCATAAGTGGCCCGATTATGCTTTTTCGGATATAACCTTTCATGTAGTGTGTAATATAGATGTTCGTGAATGTAAAAGATCTGCAAAGTTTTAAAGATCATGCACAACAAATAAATTTATTGTCTCCTAAGAGAAAGAATCGATTTTGAACTGTGAAATGAGTCGTCAGCTCTTCCATCAAATACCTATGTAACAAAGTAACACATGTGCATAATGTCAGCCTATGGTCTTTATTGGCTGCCCGCGAACAATGTCTACTTTGACCCGCCCTCAAACACTATAGTTGTAGCTGAGGCCTGGAAGAGTTTGGTTCTTGTTGTCAACATGTCCAGAAGATGCTATTTTCAGCGCTGTGAATTCACTTTGCGTGCACTTTTAAAGGATGAGAACTTGTACTGGAATTGATATAGATAAATCATCGCCTCCGAAGCTGAAAATTCAGAAATGGTAATGGCCAGCTTGTTTCCGACATGCACTGTAAGCGGTAGACCAATCACAATAGGCTCGTATAAAGGTGGGGTTTAGAAAGACTGGATCTTTTGAAGAAATTAGGTAATATGCAATGTATATTAGGAGAAGTGTTTTTAAGGTAAACCTATTGTATAAGTGTATTGTATTATATTGTAATAGCATAATAGGGATACTTTAAATGATTGTAGACATTGTTAATATGATGCTATATTGTTTTTAGATTAAAAGAAGGAGAGGACCAGAAGGATATCACTATAGAGCCAGCACAGGCTTTGGATGAAGTGGAGCCTCTGCCTGAAGACTATTACACCCGCCCTGTCAACCTTCCTGAAGGTTGGTCTCATCCCTGCTAATACTACTCAGTTACTTTCTTAATTCAACCCCTTTACTAGTGCACTGATGGCAGGTACAGCCATGTAGAACCATACTCACAGGTGCCATGGGGCATTTTTGGAGTTTGCATTTTCAGGGTTACTTTTACTTAAGATCAAATGTTTAAAAATGTTAATTTATATAATCTAACCACCTTAGTCATTCTAAGGCAAGATATCTAACCTTACCAAAGCAATTTTTGTTTGTGACTAGATCTTTATTGACTTATTTGATGCATATTTTAAACATGGCTTGTGTTTGAATGCAGTAACGAGTCTTCGCCAGAGGCTGCTACAGCCTGACTTTCAACCTGCAGGAGCTTCACAGCTGCACCCCAGACACAAACACCTGCTAATGAAGCGCTCTCTGCGTTGCAGGGTACGTAAACACATCCAGCTTTAACACTGCAAAAAAAAAGCTGTTCAGGAAGCTGCCTTTGAGTCACTGCGCTAAAATCTTTCAGCCTGTTTTCTTTTATATACATTAGATTTCCTTTGGATTCTTTTGATTTTTTGATAAATAGCAAGTTAAAATTTATTTGGAATAAAACATTTTTGTAATATTTTATCTTTATTGTCACTTTTGGTCAATTTAATGCATCTTTGATGAATTAAAAGTATTCATTTATTTCATAAAAACCTTTTGAACATTAGTTTGTATGTATCAAAAGTTAATTCGGTTTCATATTTGTATTTGATTGCCGTGAGATAAGCTGCAGCTCTATTGAACAGTTTAAAGTGATGTTAACTGTTAATTATTTCATTTCAGAAATGTGAGCACAATCTGAGCAAACCAGAGTTTAATCCAACCTCAATAAAGTTCAAAATCCAGCTTGTGGCAGTGTAAGTCCTGTGTTTGTGCTCTAAATTATTTTAGTTTGTTGTTCTTTTCTGTTGGTTGTTCTTTTTTGTTGGTTGTTCTTTTCTGTTGGTTGTTCTTAAATGTTTATTTACTAAAGGGTCATTACATGTCAAATCAACAAAATTTCTGAAATTTCCCCTGCTTAAATTATTTGTTGTTGCTAAAATTTCGGAAGTAAAAAGACAAACAAATAGTGATGAAAGCTGAAATATTAAATGTCATGAATGTATATTTACTGAGTAATCCACTATTTTGTTGGGGGGTGTCAAAAGAGGGGGAGGGGATGACTTTAAAAAGATGGCAGCGTCATTATTACTTTTTTACATGGAGATTGTTGAAACTAAAATCATTTGTTGTTAAGATATTTCTCTTTAAAAGAAAAAAGTATCAGCTGTATACAAACAAAGTGACCCACTTTTGGTTTTCAATCACTAAAAATGTGTACAATTGACCAATTCTCTCATGGAGCCACATTAACATGTCCATATCTCTGGGATTGAACCATCGAGGACCTTTAAAATGAAGATAAATAAAAAAAAAGTTTATTAAGGACCAGAATCTTAAAGGATATAGATATCTCTTTAATTCTTCTTGAGTTACAGGAATGTAAACTTGGGGCAAAAAACACAAGTGCTTTTCCCCAGTTTTGAGCTGCAACAAATATATACATTCATGACATTTAATACTTCGACTTTCTTCTTCATATATGTATTTCTTTCACCAGAAAAAAAGGATTGAAAATTTGAGCCGGGCACCTCTGGATTAGTTGACACGGAATGACCCTAAAATTAATCAATTAACGGTTGTTGTTCTCCTTTATAGGAGCTACATTCCTGAAGTGAGAATCATGTCCATTCCAAACCTGCGTCATATGAAGGCAAGCTTGGTTCATGCTGGAACACTTGAATGAAAAAAATAAATAAATATATATATATATAAAATAAATAAATAAATAAACACCATTTGTCTGGTTACACTTCTTTGAAAAAGTTATATGCCTTTTTACTTTTGTAAGTAATTGTGGTATTTTGTTTTAATACAGGAGAGTCAGGTTCTGCTGACCCTGACCAACCCAGTAGAAAACATTACCCATGTGTCTCTGTACACCTGTGAGGAGGAAGACCCAGATGATATTAACAGCAATGCTAAGGTAAAACACCACAGCTGAGCTGCTCTCTAACAGTACAGATGAATTATAGTGATACTGTATAAATTAATCATCAGCAGTGTATTTATCCAATAATGGTGACTGGTGGTTGGTTATTGAATTAGATAATTGTCCTTATCTGGCTTAAGCTGAAACATAACTCTAAAAACAAACACTAAGTTCAGTCTCCAGATAGACGTTGTTTACCTCGAGTGGGCCACTACTGAGAAAATGATGCAGTTATTATAGCCTCACCATCACTGCGCCACAGTGCTTGAATTCACTGGCAGCGCCTCATCATTGCCTTGTGTTGTGTCCCCCTACGGTTTGATTTATAAAATATGATTGTTTAATAGGTGATGGTGCCCTCAAAGGAACTGGTCCTGGCAGGGAAAGATGCCGCCGCTGAGTATGATGAACTGGCAGAACCTCAAGGTTTTCAGGATGACCCAGAGTAAGAACCACCGTCGCTGATGATACTGAGAGCAGATAAACAATTGAGCTCATAAATTATAAAGAAGATGAGATTGCTGTAATACAGAGTCAGAAGGACAGGCTGTGAATAGGTTATTTATTGATAAGTAGGTCTGCATGGAATCTGCTTTGAATTTGAGCGTCATAGTTTATTAAATCCAATTTACCCTGTTTCTTTTCTTTTGATAATACTTTCAGGTACCATTAAGAGTATATTAGTACTTTCAGATCTGTTTAACACATTTAACTGTATTTAAATTAATTCCATGGAATTCTACAATTGCCTTCCAGTGTAGAAAAGTTGCACAGATTCCATGTGAGCCTATATATCTTAGGTTATATGCAGTTAAATGCAATATTGAATTTAACATGGATGAAAATGAGGCTGTGAGGGATAGACATAGTCTTTACAATGGCACACACTGTGTAAAGGTCCTCCTAGATCACATAATTTTCACAACTTGTCTACTGAAAGTGTTTTTTTAATCAGTATACTATGTTAATCAACAGTAAAATCTATTGAACAAACTGTATTTCTATCACTCACATCCTCTTTTTCATTCCTGTCAAAAAAATAAACAAGGCTTTACCCTGGTAAATGTCTATTAAAGATCTATTAACAGTGTTTGTAGCATACCATTGATTACCACAGAAAACAATTGACCTCATTTTAAAGCAAACGTAAGGGAAGGTAAACAATGGAAGGTAAACTGGGTCAGAATTGAAATGTTTAAATGTAAGAGGTTTGACACAAATATGAGCTTCACATGAATTATTCAGCAAAACTTAGTTCATAATCTGAGCTCTAAAGTTATCTTGTTTTTTTAAGTGGGAACACTTTTCTAGGTGTTTATGCACAACAGAATTGATTCCTGTGCAAGTGCTCTATACTTAAAAGCAGCATGTACACGCCAAAATGATTCTCTGTGGTAATCAATATTATGATTGAATGGTGTTAATGTTGAATAACTTGCATTAAACATGAACATTTAAGTTTTCAGTTTAAAGTTCTTGGCAGTAGAAGTCAAGAAACCTTGCATTTAAGCCATTACGTCTACTTCGAATCATCTGATATCATTGGTTCCTGTGTGTTTACCCTTGATTAATAACAGTCTGCTCTTTTGTTCAGTGTGGTGGCCTTTAGAAAGTCAAACAAGATCGGCTTCTTCATCAAAGTGATTCCGCAGATAGAGGAGGGTGATGTCACTGTTGCTTTCAAACTCCGACATGACTTCCGGAACCTCGCTGCTCCGATCAGACCCGCTGAGGAGGGAGAAGCCACCAGTGAGGCCATCTGGCTCATACACCATGTGGAGCTTAGCTTGGGCCCCCTGGCAACTTGAAAACATAACACACTCGGACGAAAGTAAAACATCATGTGGCACTAAACTCACTCACAAACTTATACAATCTCTCTTTTACTCATAAAGATGTTCATCGTTTTGGTGGAGCGTAAATGTTATCACGCATCACTTACAGGAACAGAGTTACTTAGCAGTACACACACTACTCCTACACATGAGCCAGATGCTTTGAGCAGTGATCTCTTTCTCTCTTTCTAGCGCCCCCTGCTGATGTATTTAAATGCATGTTACAGTGACATCACCTACTGTTATATCTCAGCTTCAACTCCAGTTATACTCAGTGTTATTAAAGACATTTAGATTAATGCTTCATCTAGTTATTGTGTTAATTTAATATTTTGTATTTGCTGTAAAACAAGTAAAATGTTACTTGCAGTTGTGTGGCTCTGTTAGAAAGTGAGACAAAGACATTGCTTGTGAAACATGCTAAATGTTGTGGTAACTCAGAGGATGAACATCAGTGCATTCAGCTTTATTTATCTGTCTCATATAGTAGCTGCAAGTCCTGATTTAGTTTATAATATAACAGCCTTAAAATGTGGTTGAGCAGTCATCAAATAAAATATGACAAAAGTGATGGATCTGGGCGTGCTTTATTATTAATGGCAACATAATATTATTTACAAATATAAAAATGATTTATTTTCAATAGCATTAATGGTTAAGCAGGGCTATTATTAAGATATGCTCAGTAGAGTAAACCTATAAATACTTAAAAAAAAGCTTTTTATAAACTTTACGATTTAAAACTATTAACAGGAACATCCTTTTCAATGTAATGTTAATTTTATTCAATACATTTTCTGAATACTTATCTAAATTATACTTATCTGAACACTTAAAAAAGAAAGGAATACGCTTTTTAAATCTGTACAGGAACAGTAGTTTTATTTTCATTTTTATACATTTTATATGCATTGCTTCAAGTCATACTCTCTACGTCGTTACCTTTCATTTAATTTGGCCGTGAATTTTGCGTACTTATACAGTCAGTGCATGTTTTAATTGATGATAGCAGAATTTTTTATTTTTGGGTGACCTATCCCTTTAAGAACACGCTTTAATGAACAACATTTCACGAAACCTTCTAATGTCCTTTTGAATCATTGTTTCAATGAACAACAATATTTCTTTGCATCTATGTGTCCTTGCGTCCTTAGAAAGAATAACTTATAAAGGAAATTGGGATAAACAGTTATTGAAACAAGAGACTCCCAAAAACGCGGTCAAAGCAACGAGTATCGGTCTGTTTCTCATACGACGAAGCAATCATGACTACAGAAGACTTGGAATAAGTTTACAACTCTAATGGGTTACTTTTATAATATTTGGTGTTTTTGAGTCTTTTTTAAAGCTTGACAGTCCCAGCCCATATTCACTGTCATTATATTAACAGTAGTGACCAGGATATTCTTCAAACATTCGCGTTTTTTTCCACTGAAGAAAGTCGTACGGGTTTGGAATTACACGATGGTAAGTACATAATAATTAAAATGGTTCAATTTTTCTTGTAATATTCATTGTATATGTGAGGTTGTACACTAGATGGCAGTCTATCCCTGGTAAAATGTTTGCTCTCAATTTTTGAAAATTCGCAGTCAACCAGTCAACAGATAGGCCTGTCAGATAATATGATCTGTATATTTTACTTGACACAATGTGTTATTATGAGTTGTTGTGGTTGTTGTTGTTATTATTATTATTAATCATTAAATTAAAAGCTTTATATTAAAAACAACAACAACTACATGCAATACAATGTCTACTTACAGTGTTTAGCGGTATATATAATATGAAAATACTTTCACAGGCCTTAATGTGCAAAGCCAAGAATATATATTTACTTAGTTAATGGAACGATTCAAAACTGTGAGCCTGTACTGTCTGGGAAAACATTTACCGGCCTGTATTTTACACATTACACAATATCCCACAGTGTGTTCAGCATGATGTCATAGTTCTTGTGCCCTTACTAAACAGGGCTGCCTGAACTCTAATGCACACAGTTACACATTACAGCACACCTGATTATGATATTTTACAATGGTGACAAAGTACGGTCCTAGTGTAATGCTTCTAACAGTCTAGCAATTGTGCTGGGGAGTCTGGATATAAAAATAAAGTGAGCTTTAATGGTAATTGGCAGATCGCTGTGTTTCTCCGCACTGTTGATATTGGCGTACTTGCAGTCGCAGTAGATGATGTGGATATGGAAATCTAGACTTTTTTATGTTCATTTTTTGGAACTGTAACCAGATGTGTTTTGTCTCCATGCTTCACAGATAATCATCTTAAACTATGGCTCTATTAAGAAAAGGAAGCTGTAGCTTCCATGTAAGACGCATTCATTTTTCTTCATAGCCATGCCTGCCTACGCCAGCAAGGCCAAAACCTTTTATATGCTGATTTTTTAGTGTCTTTAGAGGAAGATGGATTAAAACTATCTCCTGGTCTTTCAAAAGAAGTTGGAGAAAATAAAAGTTTTATATAGAGTTTATGTTTGGTCACTTCTATTTTAAACATACAGCAAATAAATACTGGGTTGATGCATGATAGACCATTTGATTACTGTTTTCCCTGGTCTTTGACTTCACAAGTTTTCCAGCTTCATGTTTCCATCAGTTGTGTAGTTTTTTTTCTTCTTATTTACAGATCTATATGTGGGTAGTTGACACACATTATGTCCATAAACTTTTTTAAGTAGACTACCAACATCATGAATTTATTTATTTAGGCTATTTTTGTTTGTTTGTTTATTGGTGCTGTGACTAATATGATTAAAAAATGATATGGACATGTTATGAAATTATTATTATCATTATTATCAATATTCTTCCTCTTTATCTTATTGATTATTTAGTGCAGATCACAATTTCTTTTTAAGTTTTTCAACTTTTTAACCATCTAATTTTACTTTAAATGGTCCTATGGTGTGACAATTTATAATTTTCTTTGATAAAAAAGTAAAAATATTCCATCTAGGTCATATAATCTGCATAATAGCAAAATGCTGTTTAAATGTTTAAAACAGTTTTTAATTGGAGTATAGCACCACAGGTCAACTACCCATGTATGTAAAGTATGAGCAAACAGAACATAATGACCTGTCAAATCAACATCATGTTTTATTCACAATGAAGTGGCAAATCTGTAATATGAGATGCAGCGCACATCATCATTCTAAAGCCTGGTAATTTCTTACTTTATTTAACCTTCATGAAAAGACCTTTTGAGAGTCGTTAGAGGCCAAAATGCCTCTTGTGTTCCCTATTTCTGCAAATGTGCCACAGCCTAATTATATGTAAAGTGTCTAGCCCTGCTGATCTAAAGCACAGCCAAACCTCGTAAGTAAAAAGTCCAGAGTAGAAGTGAAAACTACCAGCACAGTAAAAATCTCCTAGACTCAGGATGTTGTCAAAAACCAAAATCCTGGTTGTCTTCTTTTCACTGGATTCATTTGTAATCGGCCACCTCATAGAGAGCTTTGATTAACGATGTGTCAGAGATCCTCTCCTGCTCTGTGTGTCTATGGCCATGTAAATGATAATCTGGAGAATGTTTATATTGCTGGCTGGTCCATTATGATTGGAGAGGCCCTGGTAAAGCTCACTAATGGTTCCTCTGTGTCGGATTAGCCATCTCCGGTTGTTTCCCATTTAGGGAATTCTTTTTACCGTTAAACCTATGTGTCATGTTATACTGCACGGTTGAGCTCTTTCGCCATTATGGGGTGTTGGAAGACCTTTTCTAATGGAACTGACACATATTTGTGTGAAGACTCAGTTCCGGCAGCATGGACTGGTGTCCTTAAGCGCTGACCTGTGACACTGCTTTGGGTGATTTCGATTGCACATTTTAGGCAAAACAGAATTCTTTCGCTTTCTATTTTCCACACAGAAGAAATGAAGCTTGAAATTATTTGATGATCTTCACCTGAAGACCTTCGAGAAACGTGCAGGATATGAAAACAATTTGAAGTCATGAGAATTAGGATTCCAGCTTGATGCTCTGACGCTCGAGCAATTTCCTCAACTAGTGGTATGAATGATCACATAAAGTCAACATGTAAAACCCAGAATTTTCCCCACATCTAAATGCCTTGGACCTTATGCATTTTCTAATGGAAAATAATGGTAGCTCCCACCTTGCAGTTGTCCAAGTCTGTGAGATCCTCGTGTTGTTTTATCTTTAGTACAAGCACAGGAAGATTCCACATTAAATTGTGGGGCTGACAGATGTCTGGACATTTCCACCATGACATCACCTACAAAAGCAGTCTTAAATTCTGAACTGACTTCATAGCTGTACGGCTCAGAGGCCAGCTGAGAGATAGCAGGGCTCCACGAACACCCCGGTTTAATACATATATCAGAAATTGAGAATTTTGAGATGCCCAGACGCTGATAGTATTGGTTTTGTGTGTGCTGCACTCCTGAGACTCTTTAAAAGCAGATGCATTTTTACTGCCTTATTTCAATGCGTTCATATGGGGTGGATTATATTTCCCTATACTGTTTTAGTCATAATGTCTGTATAAAAAATGTTTTTTTAGTGTTAACATGCATACAATTGTTTTTTATTTAAATTTAGGTGTCAGTAGCCTGTGATAGACACAATTTACTTATATATTTACATATATTTTAATGTTCCAATTTTGGGGTTTTATTTGTATATTATTTGTATATATATTACCGTTCAACAAAAAAATTTAGTAATATTACTGTTGCAAAATATTTTTATTTCAAATAAATGCTGTTCTTTTTTTTTCCATGAAAGAATCCTGATAAAAATGTATTAAGGTTTCCACAAAAATATGAAGCAGCACAACTGTTTTCAACACTGATAATAATTATATAAAATGTTTCTTGAGCAGCAAATCAGCTTATTACAATGATTTCTAAAGGATCATGTGACACCGACCGAAGACTGGAGTAATGATGGTAAAAATACAGCATTACATCACAGGAATAAATTACATTTTAAAATAAAATAAAATTGAAAGCAGTTATTTAATTTTTTTAAATAATATTACTGTTTTTGCTGTATTTTTGATCAAACAAATGATCAATTAGAGCCTAAGAGAGACTTCAAAAACATTAAAAATCTTGCTAAATAATAATTGTATTAATTATTATATACATTATTTATAGGGGCATGCTAGAGATATAACGATAGCAATAAATAGCAGTGTAGGGTCAGAAAATGCTGCAAGTACTAACTTCTAGGTTACAGCTATGACACAGTTCCTGGCTTTTCACTCTTTTGTGCCTATATAAGTTGGATGTTGAAAAGACCCAATTAATCACTGTTTCACCTCTATTCACCGGACCATCATCTGACTGATTACAGGTAGTTGACCATGTCACAGATAGACAAATGGCTTCAGTCTTTAAGCCTTGAGAAAAGGCCAGGTCTGTGAAATCCATGCTTGCACATAGTTTCAACAGCTCTCTCTCTCTCTCTTTCTTTCTTTCGGTTTGTGGTGGAATGTTGATTTTGGAGAGTTTGGTGAAAAGTAACACTCTTGAGAAAGCAGCCCCGCTCCGCTCAGCCTGAAACTGACATATATGCAACCCGTCGCCCTAGACCCCTTAGCATTTGTCTTTTAATGTGTGCAATTATATGTGGAGCAAAAACAAACTATCCTACAATCCTTTAGAAACCCCACAAAAACATACTGTAAAGTCCATAGTTATGAGTTTTTCCAGTGGTGAGTCTAATTTTAATTTACATCCCGGTTTTTTTCCAATTTTATTTTTGTTTCAATTTGCACTCAGTCCTCCATATAAAGAGATGTGGTAATTTGTGCAGGCCGGGTGCTGTAGGTTCATGTTTCTTTGTTGCCGTGGCTCACTGGGTGTTGAAAGGAACCAGAGGTGTGGAGGGATGCTGCCGAGATGCACATCCTCCATTGCTCCCTGCAGGCTGGGTAGTGCCAAAACCAAACCACGTCCCTCTATTATTGTTGATGAGGACTGCGGTTTATTGTGGGATTTTAGACTGGAGGGTATGTTTGAATGCAGGACACGGTGTAACATGGAATTGGAACGAGGTTGGGCTCGCCTTTTGAGCTCAAATGGATTGAAGAGCATAAAAAAGGCAAGATGAAACAAACAACTTCAACCATCAGACTGCATAATTTAGCAAACAGAGCAATAAACATTGAGATTAACTATGTAAAGCCTAGTGTATCATATTTAATATACAAATTTCCTAGGCGTGATCAAACCTTTGCTGAAAAACCTGTTGTACACAACACAATCTACTTTATGCCTGTCGTCTGATTGATAGTTTGTTTTTTTAGCAAGTAAAAGGCCCTTTAGTATAATTATAAATTTTTTTTATAATGGTCATGGTACAAACCTATGAAATATTTACTGATTGTGCAAACATAACTTTTATATTGTTAGTAATATTTCAAGATTTTCTTTTTTTTTCTTTGAAAAATCATGAGTATGAAATATGATGCATTAGGCTTTTGATGATCATTCATTTCTCAATCATCATCGTATTGCATTGCATTATATGTTTTGCCCCCACAATAAAAACAGAACTTTGATCATAAAACTAATCTTTTATTATATCTTTGGAGTGCCAACGAACATAAATATACTTAGCAGACTACTTACATAAAATGCATATATATCAAGCAATCACATGACATGAGCCATAAAAGTCTGTTTTGTTTGATGTTCATAAATCAGTGCATATGATTTTGATATGAAAAATTTGGTTAATCACCATAATGTCATCCAGATATGTGGTTGGTTTGGCTAGTCCACCAGGTCTGATGTGTTTGCCTGACGTGTCTTGCAGTTTTGTTTCATGTGCAATCTGGATCTTCAATTGAGGTTGGTCAAAAGAGACACGCCTCTCACGAGGCCAGTTGTGAGACGATCCAGATGTGGCTTTCTTTTCTTCAGCAACTTATTAATAGCACTGGAAATAACAGGTTGGAGCCGAGAACCACGTGTCTGGGCTTGATTTGATAACCTGTTTGCTAATAGAATGAGACATTAGGATGAAAAACAGATTAAATGTGTGTCTCATAGTTTCAATATGTTAGCTTATTGTGATTGCCAAAGCAAAAATGAGGAGAGTATCACCAGAGATGGAGATTATTGAAGCAGGCTGGTTCAATATAGACGCTTCTCCAAGCATGTGTTCTTTAAGATATTTTAGCACATGGGAGTTGATCTCAGATGAGGCAGGCCCCTGGAGAGTGTTTGAGAGTGATTGTATGAACGTCCTATTGAGTTTCAGATCATTTGGGTCTGGCATTAAGGAATGTGTGTGCTTGGTTGAGCTTTTGTCTTAAACCATGTTATTCTGTTTAATTTCCTGTCAAAGTGGCTCACAGATTTGATTTCCTGTCGGTGAAACATTATCTGGCCCGCTCTATCTCAGACGACTCGCCTCTCCTGTCATTTTGAGATGGGCTTCCGTCCGGTCTCTGCTTTGAGTTGTCTGGGCTAAGAACTGGACTGAGTTTGCCGATGATGACATGTATTGTGTAAGTGGAGGATGTGGGTTTGAAATACCCTTATAGAAGTAGGTCAGATGACTGGGGTTTGTAGATTAGGGGGAACTCAGAGTCTGGGATCAACTCTTATTTTTGAAGCAGTTAGACCAGTTTCCCATTAAAGTGCCTGCATGCTTGTGTTGAGAGGGGCTTTATTTCCCCCCCCACTGCAAATGTTCTTTCTTGAATAAAGTTGCTTTGCAGTTTCTAGATGTTCTATAGGGTTGGACACACAGAATATGCTAAACATGACATTACAGGGTAGCACTAAACATTCAGCGCATCCAGGTTTCTGTTGTTTAAAGATTCGTGTAGTTCAACTGATTTCTAAACAAATTACTCTTATGAGACAAATCTTTTTAGTGAATCAAAAATACACATTGCAACAAGTATGGTTCAACCAGTTTCTGAAGTAATGACTCTGAGGTGATTTTTTTTTTTTTTTTTTAGTAAATCAAAACCTTATACGTGACTAACATTGTCCAACCAACACTGTGATCAGTGTATTACAATATTTTCCTGAACAAATAACTCCATAAAGCGTGAATGATGTAGTCCAACCGATTCCTAAAACAGTAAATCTTATGAGCTGATTTTTCTTTAGTGAATCAAAATTATATAGCACGACCAATATGGCCTAAAACCCATTCCTGAACAAATTACTTTTATGAGCAGATTATTTTTGTGATTGAAAACCATACAGTGCAATCAGTGTAGTCAAACTGAATCCTTAACAAATGACTCTTATGGGCTGATTCTTTTTTTAGTGAATCAGAACCCTGCAGTACAAAAAGTACTCGTAAAAGTACTCAAAAAGTAATCGATTCCCAAAGAAATAACTCTTATGTGCTGATTCTTTTCAGTGAATCAAACACATACAGCTTACAACTATATTGTTCTTAAGACTTTAGTCTTCATTGTGACTGGTTGTTCCAATATTTAAAAACCCTACCTGCTTATGTTCAGCAGAGCTTGCAATGCAATGTTAACAGGAACACATACCAGTGAATGACAGCCATGATCCGTTATTAAAGGCTTTTTTCTTTTCTTCCGTGGTCCACTGAGTGCATAAATATTTTCATGCAGAGGGTTATCATAACATGACCTTTTGAAACAGTAAAACAAAGCATTCCTTCTCCTTATGCACTCAGAATAAGGCTCTGTTCCAGAACCTAGTGAGCTGTGTACAGCCTACATAGGCATCTGAGTTCTAAGGCAGCCTCCTAAATGGAATGGAACCTCATAAATGATTTGATCTGTAACATTCTACACCGGCAGTGACTCCACACATCATAGTGTTCTGTAAACAAAGCGCATGGCAGATGCTCTCAGTATTGATATGCTAATGCCAAATCTGTGCAAAAATACACATATTTGGGGTAAAATAGTATAATACTTACCAATTATAATACTTTTAGATAGATTTTTTTTGGCTACTTTTTGACATTTCTCTCACTAGCCTTCTATCTTGGATTTATTCTATTTGGTAAAAATTAGGTGATTAAGGAGGCAGCATAATTACATATTTGGTAATTAACTGCATACAGAGGAGCGATATACTGGTACTAAAGATATCGCAATGCCGAGCTATTAAAATCGGTACGATATGAAATTTTATTAGTACCTGTACTTTAAGAGTGACAGCACTCTAAATAATAAGAGCAGTATTTCTTTATTTTGCGTCGATGTGTGACAGCCGGAGTCAGGATGTGTGTGCAGAGCTCTGCTTCCACTGTTTTCATTCACTAAACAATGGAAGCAGAACAGTAAAATATATATGCACAGCGAAACATGCATGCATGAGAAAATAAAGCGCTGGACGTGCTTAGGCTGCCGGGCTCAGACCTGAAGCGCGTGCACACGCCTTTCACACAGCATGCGATCGCGACTTCAGTTCTCTTTCGTGGATTATTTGGATTGAATTATCAAAATTCTAGGTAAAAATGTACGTCCTGGCAAGTATTCACGTAAACACAGTCGGGTATGTCTTAAAGGATTACTCCACCGTTTTTTCATATTAAACTATATTATTCCCTTAACTAAAACGAGATGATACATACCTCTCTTGTCTCAGTGCGTGCACTCAATCGCTCTGGCACGCGGCGACACTTTGATAGCTCAGTTCATTCATTAGGATCCAAACAGAGATGAAGTTAAAAGCGACCAAACACCTCCACGTTTTCCCTATTTAAATAGATTTATACACGAGTAGTTACACGACCAAGTATGGTGACACAAAATAAAACGTGGCACTTTTCTAAGCGGGTAAAATGGATAACTATAATGTATGGCGGAGTAGCACTTGAGAGCACTTTGACTCGGCGCAGTAATATCATCACTCCAGGATCACTCAGGCTGTTTACTGACAGGCCTTAAAGGAGCCACCCCTTAAAAACGGATCATTTCAGACAGAGGGTCAGAATGAAGGAAAACATTTTTTTTTGTTTTTTTTTTTTGTGTGTGCAAAAAGCTTTATTAACATTATAAGTGAACTTCAAGGAACATATTAAAATTATTTTAAAAAATCAATGTCATGACCCCTTTAAATTGTAATAATATGTCACAATATTACTGTTTTTACTGTATTTTGAATCAAATAAATGCAGCCTTAGTGAACAAGAGAAAGAAGAGAAGAAAATCAAGATGTATACCGTTCAAGACTCTTATGCTCACCAATTCATTCAATCACTCCTTTATTTCTATTTTCTTTCATTGCCCTTCTCTTTCCACCCATTAATTAAAGAGATGTAAAAATAAAAGTTGCTAAGCTCATGAGTTCTGCAGCATAACAAGCTTGGTTTGCTTCCAGACGAGTCCTACGGAGCGTGTTTGTCAGCACGCATTCGTATGTGGGTCAGAAAACTGAAACCCTGGGCAATCGTTCCCCCATCCACCTGTGAATAACATCCCTCTGGGGAGGCCGTTGACCATATGCTATTCTGACACCTTAAATCAACACTCAGGTTTAGCCCAGCCATCTCTAACCACAAGCTGTTTTGACTGAAAGCATTACAAGCTGTCACCTAAGGAAGGTGTTTTTTTTAGATGTGGCAATGCTCATACAAGAGTTCAGGGACAGAAACAACTCTGGAACTTGAATCGGTAATGCAATGTGAGAGGCCCATATGACTGCAGGGTTGCTGTTACTGGGGTTTAATGAGACGGCACCGCATGGCAGCCATTGCCTGTCTAGAGAGATATCCTCATTCCTCATTCATTTTCTTGTGTTTACAAACATCATCCAACATATGTTTGCTCAGTATCTTTAGGATCTGGTTATGCAACCACAAATCTGTTTAAAAATCAATTTGATTATTTTTGAGATTCTATAGAGATATAACAACACTATTTGTCTTGGGCTGTTCAGTGGCAGTTTGGTTTAAAACCAACCATTTGTTGTTGCTTTATGTTGCTTCATATACATTTACAGTACTGTTCAAATGCTTGGGTCAGTACATTTTTTTAAAGGAAATTAATACTTTTATTTAGCAAGGATGCATTCAATTGATCAAAAGTGACAGTAAAGACTTTTTTTGTCTGTTACAAAATATTTCCAAATGTTGTTCTTTTGAACTTTCTATTCCTCAATAAATCCTGAAATAAAGTGTCATGGTTACCACAAAAACATTAAGCAGCAGAACAGTTTTAGCTGATATAATAATAAGAAATGAGCACCAAATCAGCATATTAAAATAGAATTGTGAAGAATTGTCGAGAAATGACTGCAGAAAATTCAGCTTTGCATCAGAAGAATAAATTACATTTTAAAATATATTAAACTAGAAAATAGTTATTTTAAATTGTAATAATGATGTTTTATTGTATTTGTTGCAACCCTGTATTACACTTACAAACCCAAAACTTTTGAACAGTAGTGTATATGTTGCAAAAGATTGTATCAAGGAATAGGTTTACAGTGCATTTTTAGTATATGTTTTGCAGAGTTTACAGTGTAAATGCTGTATCCAGTAAATATGGACGGTGAAATTAATACACACTGTATGAAAGGCCTTTTTTGAGTTTGTTGAAATCCTCAAGCATGAGCAACAGTAAAAGCAATCTGTCTATTTAGTATTCTGTCTATTATGAATACTAGTTTGTCATCTGGTGTTGTTCCGGTTAGTTTTAAGCATGCAGTTATTCAGCCCCTTCTAAAAAGAAACGGCTTAGACCCTTTTGACATGGGTAGTTTTCGTCCGATTTCAAAGTTGCCCTTTGTTTCGAAGATACTGGAAAAAATTGTGCATGCACAGCTTAATGACTTTTTAATGAGGAATAACATCGCAGATAAATTACAGTCAGGTTTTAGAGCTGGTCATAGTACAGAGTCTGCTCTTTTGAGGGTCTCTAATGATATCCTACGAGGTGTTGATTCTGGAAACCGTGTTGTTTTGCTTTTGTTAGATCTCACAGCGGCATTTGATACAGTTGATCATAACATTCTCATTGATCGTCTTAGGAACCAGATTGGTATTCAGGGCTTAGCCCTGAAATGGTTCTCTTCCTATTTGAAGGATAGGACCTTTTCAGTCAGTTTAGGGGCTTATTTTTCTTCTGTTGCCCCTCTTGTGTGTGGGGTTCCACAGGGCTCTATACTGGGACCAATTTTGTTCTCCCTTTATATGCTCCCTCTAGGCTCGATTTTTGAGAAATTTGGGATTCAGTATCATCTGTATGCGGATGATTCTCAAATTTACTTACCATTGAAACATGGGCATAAATGTGCCATTCAGTCTCTCCATGCATGTTTGGCCGAAGTTAAGTGTTGGCTTGCGAATAACTTTCTCCAATTAAATGAGGATAAGACCGAGATGATTTTATTTGGAAATAAGGGCTGTGTGGATGATGACTGCCTGGGGTTGTTTCCTGGGAAAAAATTGGCTAGCGTGAGGAACCTTGGTGTCATTTTTGACTCTGAGCTTAAATTTGACCGGCAAATCAATGCTGTCGTTAAGAATAGTTTTTTCCATCTTAGATCAATTTCTAAATTGAAATCTATCCTTTCTTTTGACGATATGGAGAAGGTTGTTCATGCCTTTGTGTCATCCCGTTTGGATTATTGTAATGTATTGTATCTGGGTGTGAGTCAGGCTTCTCTCTCCCGTTTGCAGCTCGTTCAGAACTCAGCTGCTAGACTTTTAACGGGTACTAGGAAGAGAGAGCACATTACTCCGGTTTTAGTTAAATTAAATTGGTTACCCATACGATACAGAATTCAATACAAAGCTTTGTTGTATGTTTTTAAGTCTCTGCATGGCCTAGCACCTGAGTATGTTACTGATTTAATCAGCCGCTGTCAATCCAGTAGATCTCTGCGCTCTAACGATCAATTGTTTCTCATGGATCCGCGATCCCGTTTAAAATGTAAAGGTGATCGGGCATTCTCTGTTGCAGCTCCTAGGTTCTGGAATGACCTTCCACTGTCTGTAAAAACTTGTCTTTCATTGGGTGCTTTTCAGAGTGCGCTTAAAACTTACTTGTTCTCTTTAGCATTTGACAATGCCTTGTAAGTTTTTATGTCATATGTTTGCATTGTTTTATGTCTTTGTTTTTACTTTTTTTCTTTTATATCTTCTGTACAGCACTTTGGTTCCACTTGTGGTTTTGAAAGTGCTCTATAAATAAAGTTGAGTTGAGAGTTGAGTTGAGCAAGCACCAGTAATTTGAACAGTTGGGTAAATTACTTCTCATTGTAATCAGTCACACTGCCAAAGAGAAATAAGAAATCTGATCTTAATTACAGTCACTTTTTTTCTTTGATTTTGTTTTTGTGCTTTTTTTCTCTCTTCCCTCTTCTTTTTGAGTATTGCTTTCCCCGAGTTCATGCTTCCTAGAAGAAACTTTAACCAAAACTGGTATTTAACATCTGTGTAGCTTCTAATTAGGCTTTACTATGGTTAGAAACTCTGGCAAAAACGTTAGCAAGGCAACTCTTGGATTGCTCTACACTGAGTATTGTCCAGCACTTTGATTTTCAAAAACATTACAGTTTTTTTCATTCGCTAACAAGCATTTGTCCAATCAGTTGTCACATTTTCAAAACTCTAAACACAGTTAGCACAGCATCGGTCTTTTGTGACCATACCATTCACACATTTCATGTCGTTTTCACACAATATGCAGTCAGTGAACACATTTCCACAATGCTTACATTTTCTTAACAGACAAGCTATACCTCCCAACAAAATAATGGATTGTTTTTGTAGTATTTACAAATGTTAACACACACCATCCCACAATAGCAAAAACAATATTCCAAACCTTAGATACAGTATAAAAACTTCTTGTTCTGCAATGATATCAGTTCAAAAACAACATATTTATATATTTCAGCTGAAAATAAACAAACCATTGAATTATTGACACACAGCTGATTTATGTTGGGTAAACTGGGCCAACCACAACTGATTCCAGTCTGGCTCAGTCTCAGTGGCAGGGGTTATTTTTTCTATTACATTGACACTTATACAGTAAAAGGAGGACTTTGAGGAGCGATGTTTTTGGAAACAGAAACAGAAAAAGACAAACACTGTAATGTATGGACGAGGAAGAATAAGAGCAAGGGGTTCAGGGAGAAGAGCAGGCCCAGTGAGAGATGCAGTGAGAGATCCAGTGTGAGATCCAGTGAGAGATCCAGTGAGAGATCCAGTGAGAGATGCAGTGAGAGATGCAGTGAGAGATGCAGTGAGAGATGCAGTGAGAGATGCAGTGAGAGATGCAGGAGCAGTGAGAGATCCAGTGTGAGATCCAGTGAGAGATCCAGTGAGAGATCCAGTGAGAGATCCAGTGAGAGATCCAGTGAGAGATCCAGTGAGAGATGCAGTGAGAGATGCAGTGAGAGATGCAGTGAGAGATGCAGGAGCAGTGAGAGATCCAGTGTGAGATCCAGTGAGAGATCCAGTGAGAGATCCAGTGAGAGATCCAGTGAGAGATGCAGTGAGAGATGCAGTGAGAGATGCAGTGAGAGATGCAGGAGCAGTGAGAGATGCAGGAGCAGTGAGAGATGCAGGAGCAGTGAGAGATGCAGTGAGAGATGCAGTGAGAGATGCAGGAGCAGTGAGAGATGCAGTGAGAGATGCAGGAGGAGTGAGAGATGCAGTGAGAGATGCAGGAGCAGTGAGAGACAAGGAGCAGTGAGAGATGCAGTGAGAGATGCAGTGAGAGATGCAAGAGCAGTGAGAGAGATGCAGTGAGAGATGCAGGAGCAGTGAGAGGTGCAGTGAGAGGTGCAGTGAGAGGTGCAGTGAGAGGTGTAGTGAGGTGCAATACCAAGCGGTTTTATCCCAGGTGCATCGCCTTGGATAATACCAGATGTGATGTTGATGAAAACATGTGGCCTAACCCTGAAAATCACAGAGATTAGATACAGTAATTTTGTGCTTTTTTTAGTTCCCCCCCCCCCCCCCCCCTTTTTATCTGGGCTTTTTGCTGTTGCTTTTTTGTTCAGAATGCTCTTGTGTGTTTCATGGATATTTTGTTCATTGTAAGCAATACTGTAAAAAAAATTCTGTTCTATCATACCATTGTAAGCAATACTGTAAAAAAATTCTGTTCTATCATACCGAGTTTCTACTGCACCTCCTGTAGTAAACAGTAAAGGAGGTGAGATTGCTTTTGCTTTAAAAGATTGCTTTTGAATGTGAACATTACTGTACATGTGGACATACAATTCCCAACCAAGAAATTTAGTGTAAAAACCGTGGATTGCATGTTTTGCATGCAAATACCTATAAAACCGAAACATAAAAGTCTATGCAGTTTTTGTAATGTCAACAATAGCCAGTATTTTGAAACCTGGTGTACTTTGATTGACTGCATGTACTTTGTGAAGTGAAAACAAGTGTTATTCTTTGACAGAATAATTTCATTTTGAGTCAGATTTCCAGTGTTTTGGTAAAGTTAGTGTGTGCAGAGAAAGATGTGTTCTGTTTTGAAATGAAGAGTTAGTATATATTTAACAAAATGTGTTTTTGAGAAGAAAATTATCCATTTGGCCAATTGTGTTTTATATGTGTGAGTCTGTGTTAAGAGTTTAGAAAAAGTATCTGAAGTATGGGTAAGCGCTTGTTAGCAATTGAAAAAAACTGTAATGACATTGCTTTTTTCCACTGAATATTTTTGACTTGCACTCGATTGGATGCGTGTCTGGTATCTGGCATATTCATGGTTTTATGGTAGAGAGCTGCCACTCACAATGCCACAGAAGCAAGACTGCAAAACAACTTACTCAACTATTAACATGACTCAGGAGGAAGCTAATTCCTGAATTGCATGAATTTTAATGTGTTCTTTGGAAACTCATATGAAGAGTCTTTCCTTAGCAATGCTTAACTATATAAAAAATATTTTTTACATTAAAGAAGTTAACTAACAAACTAAAGATTTTACTGAAAGCCATTCAAAATTAATCACATATGTGACATCCTGTCACGGAATATGGACATTTCAGTGGCTTTATTTGGCTCTATTAATATAATGTTGCTTGTTTAACCATAAACATGTGCATCCATCCAAAAAGAACAAGTTGGGTTATTTATTTTTGGGAACTTCTGCAGCGTTTTTAATAAGTGTCTTTTAGTGTGCTGTGTGTGTGTGTGTGTGTGTGTGTGTGTGTGTGTGTGTGTGTGTGTGTGTGTGTGTGTGTGTGTGTGTGTGTGTGTGTGTGTGTGTGTGTGTGTGTGTGTGTGTGTGTGTGTGTGTTAAAAGGTCAGTGTTCTGGTGAAATGAGGCCTGGACACACACACACACACGCTCATACTGGCAGCTCTGAGTCACCGAGGGGGGATTTCCTTTCGCTTACTGTGGCTTTCAGACCTATTGAAACAGCATGCCTGAGTTCAGCATACTGAGAGAGAAAGTGCCCTGACTCGTATAGCACATGGCTTTGGCTCTTATACACATACGTTTTGAAATACAGCACAGCAGTAGAAAAAAGAGAGTCTGGTTGTGTTTACTTCTGTAATGTAATATATTTCTGTTCAACAAGAGCAAAACATAGGATGTAACTTAATCTGTAATTGATTGGATCATGTAAGCTTGGAAGTGAGGGGTTCGATGACATCGGCCTAAAACAAATTCATTTCAGAAGATCAATTTTTTGAATTATTGATTTATTTTTTGATATGCATAAGTTAATCATTTATATATTTATATATTATTTTTTAGTTTATTAATTTAGTTACTTTTAGATTAATATTTTTTAGATTAATTGTATCTATCTATCTATCTATCTATCTATCTATCTATCTATCTATCTATCTATCTATCTATCTATCTATCTATCTATCTATCTATCTATCTATCTATCTATCTCAATCCATTTATCTGCAGATGCATGCCTACAAATTAATAATTTACAATATTTTATTTATTACTTTTTAATGTGCACAGATTAATAATTAATATATATATTTATTTATGTATTAATTTACTAATTCTTTTTTTACAATATTTAATTAATTAATTAATTGTTTAATTTTATTTAATTTTAAATTAATGTGCACAAATTAAACATTCACAGTATTTTATTATTTCTTTTTTAATTTAATTTTACTTTTGAATTAATGTGCACAAATTAATCATTCACAATAAGACCAGTGACTGGTTGCATAAACTGCTTAGACTAGTCTTAAAATTAAGTCATTAAAAATGATGATCAGTCTTGAAGAAAAGATTTTGAAGTCAGTTACATAAAAAGGTAGATCGGTCTAATTTGAATTAGTTAGACCGATAACCCTTTGTTTAACTGCAAGTTAGTCAAACTTAAGACAGTCTAGGTTTATTCAACTGGCACAAGGAATGTACTATAAGTAAGTAAATAAGATAAAAAATATAAATAAATAGGGCAAGGATGTGTTTGTCACCTGTTTTCAAAAACAACAAAAACTAATTCCCATGGTGCTGACATCTGCTGACGTTCATCGCGATGAAAGTGGCTGGTTGTGTGACATACATTGCAGTTTTGCATCAAAGTAATCAGCTCTTGATATCTATCCTCTTTGAAGCCTCACAGTTCATTTCCCTCAAAGGGTGCCATGCATTTAGCAAATCTCAATGAATCTGAATTCTTTTCCTGTGGCTTCTTTGAAGATAATGATATTAAGCAGTTTGTCTCAAACTTTTAGAACACTTCAGCGAAACAGGATTTTGGGGGTTTTCTGGAATGGGATCTACTGTAATAAGCCAGAGTTCATTGTTTTAAGACATTTGGTGGGAAGGGGGAGAGTAAAAATACCATAATTAAACAAAACAACAAGAAACAACATAATGATGACATAGATAGTTCCCCAGACTGCTAACAGACGTCAAGCATCTCTGTGGTGATATCTGTTCCTAATCAGAGTCACAGTTTAATTCCTTAATCTGTGCTGACGTTCTTAATGACCCATGGGTTTAACTGTCTGCGAGCTGCTGGCAGCTGTTCCTACAGAAGCTGAGGGACTGATGTTTTGGAGAGGCAGCTCTCAGAGGGGTTGTGGAGCTGATGAAGACGCTGAAAGGGAAGATTTGTAACCAACGTCCAGTAAGTCGGCCGTAGTGGTCCCTCCTGCTCGGGCACATCTGCAGCTCTCCACGGGACCTCTGATGGGGAACAGAGCCAGGCATTGTGGGGTCTCTGCCCGGCGCTGCCAACACCAGCCAAAGTGGATTAACTGCTGTCACTGAGGAAAACCCAATCCAAAGAGCTCCACTGGGCCATCAGGACTCTAGGAGCGCTACACAATGCCATCCAACAAGATTGTGCAGCTCCACTCAATACCTGTTGTCTGTTTACAGCCAAGTGTAAAATCCACAGCGTGAAACCCTATGTTCCGCTCTTAGGATTTCCCAAGGTTTTAAAGAAGAAGAAGGAAAAAAAAGAAAACAGCCAAGGCTACTCAAGGAGAGAATGGAAATATCTCTGAATAGAGCTGAAAGTTGTATCTTAAAGCTAGTTTCCTCTTTTGGTTTTAATAAATCAATGTTGATATCCTGTTAAAGTATCGAGGCACAAATCATATGTTTATTTTAAGTGAAAACTATTATATTAATCTGATTAATTGTTTCCCATTCTTTCAGTGTTGATTTTGGCCAGTTCCACCCCAAAGGTTGTGACCTTCTTGTCCATTTAAAAAAACAAACAAATATTATTTACTTATTTAGATTCATGGGAAATAGTTCATCAGTAACTATAAATCAGCACTTGTTCCCAAAGTAGTCTAAAATATTTATTTTATTTAATATTTTATTGGAATTGCCATTTAATGTTAATGTTTACCAAAAAAACAACAGGAATTAAACCTAAACAATTTAGGCCTGTTTTGACAGTCAGGGTTTAGATTAAACCAGGATTAGGCCTTAGGTTAATTAGGACATTTAAGCAATTTTTTTAATGTGCCTTAGAAAAACATTACGGGCGGCAGTGGCTCAGTGGTTCATGCAGATTGTCTGCAAACCGAAAGGTTGGTGGTTCAATCCCCGGTTCCACCTGACCAAGTGTCGAGGTGTCCATGAGCAAGACACCTAACCCCAACTGCTCCCGACGAGCTGGATGGCGCCCTGTATGGCAGACACCGCCGTCGGTGTATGAATGAGTTTGTGAATGGGTGAATGTGAGGCAAATGTAAAGCGCTTTGGGGGCCCATTGGGTCTGTGAAGGCGCTATATAAATGCAGTCCATTTACCATTACTGGTGTGTAACGGCTCAAACTTGCATTTTAGTCTGGGACTAGACTTAAACCTTGTCTGTGAAACCGGGCATTAGTGTTCAAAAATGGCAAACCTCATTAAATAGTATACATGTTTAAAAAAAGGCTAATCCAATATTGAGCTAAACATCTTGACATTTGCAATCAAAATTTTATGAAAAATATTACCTATTTACTTAAATAATGCCGCCTAGGCCAATCTGTCTTATAGCCCGTCAATCGAAAGTATCTTTCAGTAGCATTAGTGCAAAATGCCGTTCTGTAAATGAACAGAATGACCGATGCAGTCCATTGGGACAAAAAAAGCTCAGATTACAGCATCTATCACTCCCATCACTCTGTGTGCCTCTGCTCTGAGAGGTCAGACCTTTGAAGTTCACGTCCGTGCTGCAAGGACCCCGTCAACCCTCTGCTAACTAATCCCAGACTTTGGCTCCTCTACCCCCATTCAGCACCAGCTCTTTGTCAGCCTGTTTTTACTGCGAGCGCTCCATGGCCAGACCTGTTTGCATTGGTGTAAAGGGAAGTGGGGCATTGTCTGGACAGGATCTCGCTCAGAGATCATGCATTAGATTGGGTTGGCGTTCGAAGGGCAGGACTCCAGCGACTGACGTCAGCTGTGTTTTATTTGGACCCGGCAAACGCTCAGCTAATCCAAGAACATAGACAGACATCCAGGAAGAGAGGACTTGTAAAAACAAGCATTGTGCTGAAAAAAAGTCCTTAAAGTTATTATCGTCAATTCCAAACTTGAGAATGATTAAATATCGTATTTGACAAGCTAAGTGTCACACCTTCTTCTGTGGGTGGGCGAACATTGAAATGTTTATAAGCTACTTTTAAACAGAAGACAAGGAACGACTAAATACTTATAAATGGTTGCTTCGCATAAACTAGCAAATCGAGAGACTTAAGGCATGTTCACACCACGATAACTATAAAGATAACTACAACTCCAAATTGTAAAATGCAATACAATCAAGAATCTGTCATTTGTTAATTCTCTTTAACCTTTATTCAACTGAAACACAGAACATGTTTTTCACTGGTCAACTTGTAAATATAAACAAATTTTGAATTAGAATGGCTACAACACACTCTGAAACAGTTGGGACAGCTGATAGTGTTTGGAAAAGACGTGGTATCATCCATCAGCTGAGCTGTAAGCTTCTGTTTGTGGGCTTTTCGTGCATTCTTGTTCCACATGCAGAAATGAAAGTTATAGCCAACACAAACTGTATACATAATGTACATGCCTCATTCAGTGTGTAGATGTCTGTGATCCAACCATTTTTATTTATTTTTTTGGTCAAAAGTGGCTTTCTCCCACCACAGACGCTGCCACATTTTAATCACAAAGGTCGGTTACAAGTTGTTTTTCTCACTAAGCAACGCAAATGTTTCTGTCTCCAGAGGAGAGCTCTATTGAAAAGATGCAAGCAACTAATTTATGTTTACTGCCTAGTGCCTAACCAGACAATTAAGGCTTGGCGAAAGGCTGAAATTACAACACGCATGAGCTGTTGCGGCCTGCTTGATGGGGCGAAAATTTATAGGAGACGTCTCTGTTTTCAGGTAAGCGCTGATATATGTGAACATTGAGCTTGTTGAAAACTGGGTTTGGGTGGTAATATAATCCATATGTCCCTTTATACTTTGATCAATCTGTCTTCTGTTGTGCCTTTCTAACAGCCGGCATTATTAAACTATTACTATTTTGGTATTTTACACAGTAATATATTTGTCAAAGACACTGAGATTGCTAGAAAGGGCTTTGTTTCACAATGCAGAAACTGCAGCCAATCTCTGGAGGAAATAACTTCTCGTATTCTCACCATATTCTGAGACCGACCCTTTCTTTCCGGAACACATCATATCCATGGAATTGAGTGCCATGTCAGACCCACGCAGCGGGAGTCCACAGCGCAGAGCTTGGGTTTCTGTTGGCTACAACAACCCTCTGCAATTTCCACTGTGTCATTTCCTCCCAAGGTCAAAGAAAATCATGGCACTTCCTATTGGTTTGCCAAAAACTATCCTTCCTCCTCCCAGTTTCCACCTATAACCTTCTCCTGTTTGCCATAGAGTTTGTTCCCATGCCATCAGGTACTCTCTGTGAAAAGAGTGAATGGAGACAGCAAGGATTTGTATGTCAGAGCATCTGCAGTAGCTTTTAAGAGGAGATGACATAACAAAGATGACATCATCCCCTGTGAATACGATTTTGCTCCCTGTAATTAGCATATCGTTCTTAGTACAGAGGCTTGTAAAACACTTACTTAAGTCCCAGGCGTGTAGCTACAACTTCTGATCTGTGTAACAGACTGTGTTATATGGCAAAATGTATATGGAAAGAGGAAGGCCCGAGCAACAATAGCATTTTTATTGCAATGCACCTGTATTTAAGTATGATCATTTCCTTCAGTCCGAAGCCTATTCATTGTACTTTTGTTGTGAAAGGGCCTTTACATTTGCCAAAAATTTAACCATTTTTTTTAATTATTATTAAAAAACAAATAAGCAAGCCCAGCCCAGGTGAGAAAAAGTAACACAAAAGTAACGTGACATTTTAGTTTCCATTTAAATTAACTTAGAAACACAATAAAACAAAAAAACTTTTTAATGTAACTTTTATTTTGACCACGATTTGGCCATCTGATCTGAGATAAATTTTGAGAATCCTAAAAGATTCCTCTGGTCCTAGGCCAAAATCTGAAGTCTTTGTACAGTCCTGTAGTGTAGCTTCTCCTACGACAAACGTCAAATCAAAAACCAATAGACCTTATGTTGCCCCGCCCCTTTTCAGTGCTTCGCTGTTTGAGTCCTGTTTGTATTTCCACAGTATTAAGGTTATGTATTCATGAATGAACTGGTCTACTGAAATATGTTATGACATCCGCTTCAAGTTCAAAGACAAAATTCTAAAGATGGCTGTGCGCTTGTTTCTCTGGTGCATAAGTTCAATAAGAGCGCAGAAACTGATGATGCACTTAGTGAGACAACAACAAACCACTACTTGCTCCACAGTTAACACAGTCTCATCCTAAGACGTCATATAACTGACGTCTTGGGACGTCTTTTGACCATACGTCAATATCCGCCTTTTTAGGGTACCCTTAAACGTTGGTTAGATGATGACGATCCTGGGACGTCATACAACTGACGCTTTACCTTTAACGTCAGTTAGGTTTAGGGGTAGGTTTAGGGGTAGGTTTAGGTCTGGGGTAGAGTTAGGATCCGATAACGTCATCTAACCGACGTTTAAGGGTACCCTAAAAAGGCGGATAATGACGTATGGTCAAAAGACGTCCCAAGACGTCAATTATATGACTTCTTGGGATGAGACTGCGCACACCACACGAATCATCTTCGTTTTAAAAAAAAACATTTTTTCAAGACGAGCCATGATCAATATTAACGCTAGAGATTGTTTTTGTTTGCTAGCCACCATTACTATCCCGCACGTAAAAAAAAAAAGACACTTTCACTTCACTGAACGTGTCATTGATGATGTAAAACTCCATTGGACTGTTCTTGAGTGCGTCCATTTTTTACGCGTCTTGACCGTACAGTCTGACATTAATGACAACTGAGATCCTACAGTGTGACATGGCTTACAGCGAGGATCATGTTCATACAGTCTGACAAGCAACAGTCGTAAAGGTCTATTATAAATTGTACAGTGTGCACCTTTGCTTAACCCTGGATTAGAATGTGCTTTGTAGCTCTACATTTCTGTTCACAGTAAATTCAAGTTTGGTATCTGCTCGAGCTCTTGTCTATAACATAGGCTAAATGTCATCAACATGGCAAGTGTTAACAAGAACATAATTTTTTTCTTTGGTCTTTGCAATGAAACAGACATTTCTTTGTCTGAATAGGGATAAAATATGACAGTAGGCCAATGGAAAAAATAAAGGTTTCCATGCGTAATGGGATTCAGCTGTGGTCCTAATCAAAGGAAGATGACAGGAAATGTAACAAAGCTGAAGCAAGATGGTTCAAACAATAGCTGCAGAAGACTGCTTTTAAACAGACCTTCAATCAGGCTACTTTTATTCAGTCTGTGATCTCTTTCTGTTCTCAGAAAAGAAAAAACTTACAAGGAGACCTGGAAATTATACAAACTGCTGCAGAACATCACATAAGACCCAAATAACTTGGCTATGACAAAGACTTCTCATGCTGCTTTTACTAGCACAAGTCTCATTAATTTCTCTGGTTGTTATTTTAGGCATGCTGGGAAAAAGCCTGAGAGTGGGTTCTACCGTATGTTGGACTTGCATGGTGGGCATCGCTTGGCTGCTGCAGCATGGAATTGTTTATTACAGGGGAGGCATAATGGTAAGTAGGTCTACAGTATCAACCCCTCAGACACATACCAATCTATCATCTGCATGACCAGCCACTACATGAATATCACTGCATGCTATAGACTTAATGTGCATCAAAACCAATTATCCACTTTATGGCCTTGTGTGTAAAGGTACGAAAAACATACTAGCTGGTTAAAGGTGCAGGTCCCTCCCTTCATTGCTCCGCCACCCAAAATAACAAACACGCTGTGTAACACAGGCAATCACTGACACATCAGACAGCTCGCGCAAGTATGGATAATTCAGCGTTGATTCAACAATAACCGCATATCTTGATTCTATGAAACATGAAAACAGCAAAACCAATGTTACTCACGTATCCGCAACCTCTGCGTCTGTTTTCAAGCTTTCCCGCTCTCTAACGTCCGTCTTTTCAATATTAATGCAGGCCCTAGCTCTTACCTGATCAAAACAATTCTTATGCCTGGTAAACATTGTACAATTTTGGGCTGTCCCAGATGAAAGATTTCTCTGGTAATGGCAGTGGAAGAGATTCAAAGATGGCCATTCTCATGGTCTTGCGACCAAAGCCAGCGATCATTTTCCGACAGTGTCAGAAATTTAGCTTGATCATCTCGGTGTGTTTGCTGCTTTGACCAACATCTAATGACTAGCCAATAAAAATGCAACATGAAATAGCATATTTATCAACGTGACATGGCAATAAAACTTAAAACTACTTACCTCAAGTTCCATTTACAAAATTGGCATGAAGTTGGCCTCTTTTCCCTAGCCATGACCGCTTCTATATTCTCCTCTTTCGCTTCCTCTTTTTTCAGCACGCATAAAAACCACAACTGCCAAAGTGTGATTCATCTTGCTCTATTTGTTTACCAATAGCGCATGTTAATGACGTTTTATTCTACTAACTTAGACAGAGAATACCTGTTTTTCTTTTTGGTGATTATCGGATTATATTTTAGCAGAAGACATGCAACTCTTTGTCAGGTAATGGAAGGGATGATGTTATGTTGAAGATAAATTGCAAGGAATGTTTCTCATAAGAGTATTGTGGTCTGTTTTTATCTCTTTTAAATCTCAAGACTTTCCTGTTACTGGCAGTCAAAACACTCACCACAACAACCTGCTTAGACTCAAACCACATAAAGAAATAATAATAAAAAAACAACCCTGTTTGGAAGTGGGAGTAATTTGTCTACCATTTACAAGGTGCTTGGACATGTACATAGGGGGATATTCTGTTGTACGGAAAATGAAGTGATGAATAAAAAAGATGAGATGGAAAGAAAGAATTTGGCTTTATTTAGCTTTGGATGCAAAACACTATAGGGACTTTTAGATTTGGTTTCACTGAATATCTCTCTGGAATATTGTTTTTTCATCAGTGCCAAGAAAACATTCCAGTCATCTGGAAATGTCAAATTTTTGAAATAAGATACATTTAAGAAAGTAAAGCAGTTTTTTTTCTTGTTTTATTTTATTTTATGCATAACAATAGTACAATGTGAAATTTTGTTGGTTCGTTTTTGAATTTTCTCTGAAGTTAGGTACTCAAAGAGTTTTGTCCAAGAATAGCTTGTTTGGATTCATATGGTTATTGGTATTTTAGTGATTCCACATTCCTGACAGAGATCAGACTGCCCCGTTTATCTTAGCTGAAGCCAAATCCCTTTCAGAGCCTGTTGATAACCCACCATCACTCAAGCCACTCCTGGATTACTGTGTGATTCATGTAGTGCAATATTATATTTTACAGAAATACAGCATATTTCAGATGTAATTATAGACTGTAAATACTGAAAACCTGCCTTTTCTTTTAAAATACTGATAGCAAGAAATTTTTGAGTTGAATGAGGTTCCAGTGAATCATACATAATGGTCAAATGTTAAGAAAACAAGATGACGCCTTGACTCACTGAGGATTTAATTTTATTATGCCAGTTATAGCACAAACATGAAAACCAAGAACAAACAAAATTCTTGAGTTTTATAAAAATGCTAAAAAAATTGCACAATCTTATACATTTTACGTATTATATATTATTACAATCTTATTACATATAAGTATAAGATCTTATTATATATAAGTTTGGGGTTAGTTTGAATTTTTTTTCTTCATGTTCTTGAAAGAAGTACATTATGCTCACTAAGCCTGTGTTTAGTTGGTCATTAAAAGCAGTAATAATGTGTAATATTATTATTATTATTATTATTATTATTAAAAAAATACTGTTTTGTATTGTAATATATTTTAAAATGTATTGGCAATGCTGAATTTTCAGCCTCATTACTTCAGTCTTCAGTGTCACATTATCCATCAAAAATCATTATAATGTGCTGATTTGGAGCTCAAGAAAGATTTCTTATTATTGTCAGTGTTGAAAAAAATAAACAGTGCTGCTTAATTTTTTTTCCAGGATTCTTTGATGTAGAAAATTCAAAAATACAGCATTCATTTGAAATGGAATTTTTTTGTAACATGATCAATTATAATGCATCCTTTTTTAATAAAGCATTCATTTAAAAAAAAAAAATCGGACTCCAAATGTATAAAATACAGTGCTGTCAAATCGATTTATTACAATTAATTACATCTAAAAATAGTTTTTGTTTACATAACATGTGTTTGTATATTTATATATTTATATATATATATATATATATATATATATATATATATATATATATATATATATATATATATATATATATATATATATATGTGTGTGTGTGTGTGTGTGTGTGTGTTTAAGTGTGTGAGTGTGTGTGCATGTCTGTGTATATATGTGCATGTCTGTGCTTTTCATACACACACACACGCACGCACGCACGCACGCACGCAGGCACGCACGCACGCACGCACACACGCACACTTTTATGTTAGATTGACAGCACTAATAAAAAATATATTTAATTTTCAACTTTTTTTTCTCTATGGACATGTTCTTTTAAAGTGAGCTGCCATCTTGAAAATGACATCAAATGATGCCGGATGTCTGACCTTGAGCACCATTCCAGTGGTTGTTTTAAAGAAGGAGGTGGGATAATTCCAAGTTGTTTGGAACACAGCATTAGAGAAACTATGGGGGTGGGGTGAAGTTTTTTGCACAGCCTTATGGGAAGTGATGACATATCAAGTCAACCTCAAAGGGCAAGTCTGGTCCAGCCATCCCGGGTGAGGGCATGTCTGCGGTCTTTCTTTTGTGTTCACAAATTCTGGATATGAAGGCCTACACACACACACACACACACACACACACACACACACACACACACACACACACACACACACACACACACACACACACACACACACACACACACACACACACACACACACACACACACACACACACACACACACACACACACACACACACACACACACACACACACACACACACAACGACACACCTTGCTCGCACAAGACGCACCTGAATACAAGGCCTGTGCCATGAAAGAAAATATTTTTCCCAGTAGAGGTTTTTCTTCCTTGCTGGACTTGAATAAGAAGATGGAGGCAGAAATCTCTCCAAAGATATGTTGACAGTTTTGTGTCCCTTCTTGATTGAATTATTAATCCAGAACAATAAAACTTGACCTTGAAGTTTTGCTTTACCAAAAAAGGTTTTGGCTTTATGTACTGGCTTTATGTATTACAGTTTTTTTCTATTGCTAAACGACAGTGAGCACAACTGGAGCTACATGTGCAAAACTCTAACTACAGTCTGCACTACCAACAGTCACCTGAGCTAAACAGTTCACATCACCTGCAAAACTCACTCCTAGCAACACAACTCTTAACACACGGCTCAAAACAGGCTCAGTGCAGCCAAACACTACACACAACCCTCACTGAGATAACACACACTGTCACTCAGAACACACTGAGAGTAAAAACACTAGCATTAAACACCAATACAGAAAATACTAACTTTTCATCTTTACAGTTTGAACAATTTCAGTGATTTCATACAAAGTAATATTTTCTTTAAAGAAAAGAGTGGCATTCTTTCACATGATTTATTTACATTTTTAGAAAATAACAATTCTTTCAGGTAAATGAAAATTAGCAGTTTGCTTCAATAGTCTGTAGTAATTTACGGAATTACAGTAACACATGTACATTTACAACAACCATGTCAACAATAGCATTTTCCTGCGCATCTGAAAATATTTTTCCTCTTCCTCCTGTTAGGGGCAGTCTTTAGGTCCTGTTGTAAAAATATATTTTACAGTCAAACTTACTGTAGTATATATCTGTGTAAATATTCTATACAGTTTTTTACAGTCGCTAGGACCCATTTCTCAATACTTAAGTCACTTTTTCAAAACTCTTCACACAGTTCTCCTAACCAACTTTCAGCTCGGCACAGCAGTTCATTTCACATTCAAAATGCACTAAAACTACCAAATCACTTCATACATGTCTCAAATCAACACATTCTTCCATAACACTAGCATAGGTTGACAGCTAACAAACACACTTTATCACCCACAAAACAATAACATAAAAAACACTAACAACAGGTAACTTTATACAATGTTTTCCTATGTAAATGCTTTCTTTCTTCTACCTCTCTACTGTTTTTCACTTCAATATATGTTACTAGAATGAATCAGACATCATGCAGTTATTATATTTTATGTTTTTGGAGTAATTCCAAAGTACAATTATTTGTATACACACCATCCACCGATACAGATACAATAGGAATCAGCTGTCGTTAGTCCAATTGTTTTTATACCATTTACTGTAATTTTTAGATTCTAAATATATTTCATTACAATACTGTAGAAATGTGGCAAAATGCTGTCTTATAATTATTCAGTTTTGTATTATGTTATTGTTTTGAACTTAAGTTTAACAGTTTTAAGAACAGTGTGTAAGCGTGTGCAAATTGGCCTGTAGGTACACAGAGTTTTGGCGGTTGTTGTGTGGCAGTGAGAAAAGAATTAATGTAATTTGAAAGATGTAGTCATTGAATGCATTTTGTGCCAAAGCAATGATAAATGATCCACAGTTTAGCCCACATATACTTCTGTTGTGCTCACTGTGTGAAGAGTTTTGAAAAAGTGACTTAAGTATTGAGAAATGGGTCCTAGCGACTGTAAAAAACTGTAATTGCAATACAGAATAAATTCCTGTAATGTTTTAATTTACTGTAAGGATGTAACTCACCTGTTTGTATGATGGAAAATGCGGATCTTTGCAGATTGGGTTGCACGCTCAAGCCTGCCTCTCTCAGTGAGAGACCATGGTTCACGGGTTGGGTTCACGACATGGTCTATAAGTGTAGCCCTTATTTCATCTGAAATAACAGCTCTTTGTCTTCTTTGTCTTCCTCCACGCATCCGCCCTCTCCCTGCCACCTTTCTCCCTCCACAAACCTTCTTTGGTCCATTTCCAAAATTAGTCTTTCTGAGCTTTACCTATATATATATATATATATATATATATATATATATATATATATATATATATATATATATATATATATATATATATATGTGTGTGTGTGTGTGTGTGTGTGTGTGTGTGTGTGTTCACTAACAAGTCTAAAACAAGACCACTGCTTAGCCTTTCAGCTGAAACTGCAATCAGCAGTGTTTGAAAGGCACAGGGCTGAAATCTATTCTGTTTTGAATGTGTGGTTCACAGTTTTGACTGGAGTGTGTTAGCATTTGAACAAAGTGCTGTAAATCCAGAGTGTTGTGCAGGTTGTGGTTAAAGTCATGGGATAAGTGTGTAGAGTTTTGAAAACTGTGTTCAAGCTATGAAAAACGAACTAGAGTTTGGTCCACATGAACTGCTGCTGTGCAGACTGTAGTTAGAGTTTTGCACATGTAGCTCCAGTTGTGCTCACTGTCGTTTAGCAATCGAAAAAAACTGTAAAATGAACTGGAAATCATGTCCTCTGCAGAAAACATTACTGTCTTCTTATTATATGCTAAATGAATGCCCGCTCCTCAAACGCTAGGATGTTTTATTTTTGTTTTGTTTTTATAAACCATTTTAACGCGTCTACTGTGGTTTGTTATTTTATAGTTTGTCTTTCAGTGATTCTGGGTGTATTTACTGTAGAAAAATGCTGGGAAACGTTTTAGTGCATTGGTAGAGGAAAATTGCGTAAGTTATATAACATTTTTCAATAAAAAAAGGAATAGTTTATGCCCATAATGCAAGGCTGTATTATGGGAATTGCACTGTAAAACAAAGAATAAAGAGGCTTTGAAATCAATCTCCATGACTTCATACGATCACACAACAATAACCCAACTCAGGACTGACACATATAAAAGAAATGTAGTTTCAGTGAGGTCACACACCCCAATGAATCACATTGATTTTTAGAAAAGGCTGTCTAACTAAAAAGGTAATGTCAAATTGGCCAGATGTCCCTTTCTCTCGCCTCCCGTTTCCTTTGAAACAAAGGAAATTCTTTTCCCAGCTCCAGTTGGTCCATGCATCATATCTCAAAGACACAGTTATGTTCTGATAGTGCTCTGTCAACCTCCACCCCATTAAACACCTGGATGACCGTACGTGAGGCTGTTAACAACACACAACAGACTTCCCATTAAATGATAAGCCTTTCTTTCAAGGCTGGACTAGCAGGACACACACCGATAGTTGACTTTTAACCCTGTCAAGTTGTCGAGAGGGCCAGTAAAACCACAGGGAGTTCTGCATGGAATAAGCATCAAAATCCAGCTTCCTAGAAAGGATTTTAAAAGAGAAAAATGCAGAGGCAAAGCACAAGAGCGTGAGAGGGAATAAACTAACATAAACCCTAATCAAAAACCCTGTTTAGTCTGTTTTCTATATTTGTTTTGGATGTCTGTTTACTTGGAAAGGGAGGTCATTGTTAAGCTGCGAGTGTGTTAGTGAACTTTACTGCTGGAAAGCCCTAGAGAGCCTTCTGGATGCCATGTTGATGTTGTTAAAGTTACACTGAAGTTCACCTAAAAATGAAATTCTGTCATTACTAACCCTTCTGTGAACTGGATCAAATGATTAATTGGAAAGATCCAGCTCAACAGAATGATTCGTTCAAGAATCACTACCATAGAAGAATGTTCTAAACAAGCGCTAGGGTGGATGTAAAGATTTTAAAGGGCACCTATTATGGAATTTTGAAAATTACCTTTCATGTAGTGTGTAACATAGATCTAAGTGAACGAAAACATCCTGCAAAGTTTTAAATATGAAAGTTAACCGTATACAAAGTTATTGTCTCTCAAAAGTAAGAGTCGACTCTGAGTCGCTGATATGAATCGATAGACGAACGATGCTTTTTCTCTAGCTTTACGACGCCACTTAGACAAGTTATTTGAATAAGATACGCCCACTCATTGCGCGCGCCAGAAAACAGTGAAAACAACATGTCGACGAGCTACTCTGAAGTGCGAATCAAAAGCGAACTTTTTTTTCACTGCCCAGAGACAAGCATGTGAAGAATCAGTGGCTAGAGTTTATATTTACAACTATACCACACAAGTATAGCCACCTTGAGCTGTGTTCGCGTCATTTTAATGAGGATTCCTTTACAAACATAAATGCTTTCAAGTGTGGATTCGCGAGTCGGTTTATACTGAAGGAACGTTCAGTACCAAGTTTATTTGGATCGGCTTCCTCCTCCGAATCACAACCTGTAAGTACTGTTAATAATTGTTGCTTTTATGGGTTTTGTAGCATGCTCAATAAGTGTGTGTGTGTGTGTGTGTGTGTGTGTGTGTGTGTGTGTGTGTGTGTGTGTGTGTGTGTGTGTGTGTGTGTGTGTGTGTGTGTGTGTGTGTGTGTGTGTGTGTGTGTGTGTGTGTGTGTCAGTTACGCTCAGTGCTTAGGTCTCCAAGCTGTGTGTGTGCGTTTTTTTGAAATATGTAAAATGTTTGTCGTTGTTATTGGAGTTGTCATAAAGAATAGAGCGTATTGTAGTACTGCAGTGCTTTATCAATATGTTTAAGCTTTGGGTTAACACGAAAAATAACTGACTGGGTCGTCTGACCAATCCCCGCAGATTAGCGTCACGCAAAGGCGGGGTTTGAAAAATGAGTCGTCAAACAAATCATTTGGGAGTCGGTGAGCAAATCAGGTAAAAATAAATGCATATTATAAATGCATATATAAATGCATAACAAAAGTGTTTTTTGTCATTGCATGCATGTAAAACTGTTGTTGGGGACTCCCAGAACAACATTAGGAACATTTTAAATGCCATAATAGGTACCCTTTAAATGAATAATAACTAAATTTTCTCTCATAAAAGCTTTTTCATGGCCTCAGAAGACTCTGATTGTAGTGTAAGAGTTGTATGTACCATTTGTATATTTTATGGTGCTTTTACATAATTTGTTTGAAGTTTGGAAGTGCACATTTATTATTGATTATGATTCTTCAAAATCCTCCCTTTGTGTTACAGGGAAGAAAGTAAGTCATACGGGTTTGGAACAACGTTAGGGTGAGTAAAAAATTAAATGTTTTTAAATTTTAAAAATTAAATGTCAACTAATCCTTGGTGAAACCAATTAAACAACCTAGGTGTAACGCAACGCATTCTCACCCCAAGGCATAATCTAACTGACAATTTTGACCATGCTTCAATATCCGACGCTTTAGGCACCCTTTAGCGTCAGTTAGTTGACGCGATCCTAGGGCGTCATCTAACTGTCAGTCAGATGACGCCCTAGGATCGCGTCTAAACCTAACCCTACCCCAGACCTAAACCTACCCGCGTCATCTAACTGACGCAAAAGGTAAAGCGTCAGTTAGATGACGCCCTAGGATCGCGTCATCTAACTGACGCTAAAGGGTGCCTAAAACGTCGGATATTGAAGCATGGTCAAAATGATTCCCAAGGCGTCAGTTAGATGACGCCTTGGGCTGTGTAACAGTAGTCCTAAAATGACTGTCACCCACAAGTTTGAGCTTGAACCCACTTTTGACGTGCTGTCAGCGCAGACAGCCGCTTATGTTTCAACAAGGCATTAGACGGATTCAGGAAAATGTTTGCACATGTAATTATGCACATCCATAGGAATTATGCACATTGAATAGGGTCAAGAAAAAGCTTTGTGTGCAAAAATATACAACTCCGAGGCATGACATCAACGGCTTGACATTCTCCTTTCATCTCGTCCTGTTTGACTGCGTGTAAGAGGCGATGTAGGCCTGTTTATCCACTCTCTTTCATGGATCATCCCAAGAAAGCGGGGTCATCCCAAGGACCACGATCAAGGCATCTGCCTAACAGCTGCAGGACAGCTCATTGAGGGGGTGGAGGGTTGTCCGGGCTCATGCCCTGGAACTCCAGCACTCAACTTTGGAGACGGTGAACTTGAATGAGCCCTTTCTGACTGTTGAAAGGCTTGGTTTTGTCCTCATGGCCTGAGGCACTTTGCCTTCCTCGAAATGTCCCATTTTCCACAGCAGGGGCAAGTGGAGAACCCTGTGGTTAAATAACGCATATAGTGCACAGTGTAAAACGTTCCTTATTCAAGGCTTTCACTTAATCGCAGGATCATCTTTTATGAGAGAAACCTCAAAACTGTTCTCCAAACAGCATCATGGTCAGGTTCATCCATAGGAGAGAAACAGGCAAGGGCGAAAAAGTGCCTCTGAGTGTATTAAAAACGGTCCGGCTGAGCCAGGGAGAAAGCTTTCATCGGTAGCTCAATTCACACATAAGGTTAGATCATTATGTAATTATTCAATATTCATTTCCCCTTTGAATTTACAACAAAAGAAATGACATGAAATGATTGCTGAAAGCCAGACAAGCTGGTGACGGAAAATGTTTTAAAGAAAGACAAAAGCATTCAAGTATTGTTCAAATAAAAATACCTCAAGTCATTGAATGGAAAAGATATGAAGGGGGTTGTTAAATCAGAGAGTAAGAATTTGAGAAGCCCGAGCACATATGGCTGGAGTCATGGAGCGTAATTGCTCCCAGGCCTGTTGCAAAATGAGGGAAGAGAGGTAGCTGTACAAATAGCGCTATGAATCATGGGATTCATATTTTTCCTAACAGGCTATCAGACTCGACCATATTTGGACAGTCTGAAAAGCACTGAGTGTTGTCTGGACACTTGAAAACCATCAAAACGTCTTAATTAAAAACCTCGGAGACCGAAAGGAGCATTAGCGCAGAGGTATAGATTCGTTTATTGACGTACGATGGATAAAGGCAATGGATTTCTAGTAAATGTTGACACAGCCCAGCGTATCTGCTCTGCCCCTAATTGCTGCCGGTCTCTAGTGACCAAGTGAAAAAGAGAGAGGCCTCTGTACAAAGGACATGAGCCCCTGCTCATTACAGCAGCACTAGCTTATATAACGAAACACACAGTGCAGCACAATCACATTGGGGGCCACTGAGTCCCTGGAATGCTGAATTACACATCCACAGTTAGGGAAAGGGTGAGAGAGAGAGAGTCCGAGAGGGAGAGACAAAGATTGAGAGTGAAAGAGACAGAAAAGCCAAATTATGATATTTCAGCCTCATCGGCCTAATGTCTAATTGTACAAAAACGTACCGTGTGATCAGTGAAGTCTGGCACCTGAACAAATGAATATTATGAGTTGGTTCCGAATTATAAACCAATTAAATATTTCATTTTTGAATGAAATATCATATTATCATATTTTTTATGATTATAGCTAAGTATTATTATAAAATTGTACAACAAAAAATAACCATTGGGCTAAGAATGAATTATGCTCAATAGCATTGTTTATTTCTGCTTGTTTTAGAGTCTAATTCAATAAAGGAATTATGCAAACCAGATAACAGCATAAACACAGATAAAATATGCTGACCCTGTATTGAAGGCGATTGGTGAAAAGGTTCAGGGTTTTCAAAGGAGATATTGTATGCAACTGTTTAGTGAATTCACCCCAGGTCTTTGAGCACAAATTCAGCTCATTTCTGAGGTATTTTGTTTGTTTGCATCTTGGAATGATTTTGATTACAATCTAGGGAACGGGGATCAAAACAGAGCGAGAGGGAAATGTCTGTCCCTCTCTGGTTCTCATCTGAGCTTTAGTTCCTTCCCAGGGCATGTTTAAAAACAACCCATCATTTTTCTTTTTCTTCCAGTTCTTCCAGAGAGTTTTGCTTACCCTGTGGCTAAACACCATCATCTAAATGTGTACAATAATTAAAACAGGTGTATATACACTAGCATAATTAAAAAAAATGTATCCTAAGTATTTTATTGCTGGGTGTATGAGCAGTATGCACCCATTAGTTACTTACTGGTCATCAGTGCTACGTAAATGTGAGTGTTTCGCCAGGAATTCAGAGGTGTCTGTGCCATTCCGAGGAAAAGCTCCCACCTTTTTCCTGTCATTCTTTCTCATAGCATCATTAAGATGCATAACAGTGCTGGCAGCCATTCCTCAATGCCCTGTAATGCTGTGTACATTATCGTAGCTCTGTGCACTGCATGCACGTTTTCTTAAGAATCAATTTTAGAATTGCAGCTGAAGTCAGAAAGGAGAATGGTCTTAAGGGGACAGTTCTCCCAAAAAAATGAACTCTGCCATCAATTACACTTTTGTTCTCTGCCGCTTCAGAAAGTCGATTGTAAACGATATCCATTTGAATCAAGTGGATTAATCCACGTCTCGTAAAGAGACACGATCAGTTTATTGTATATGATGATGAACAGATTTAACTTAGCCTTTTATTCACATATAAATGTTGATCAAAGTTCATACATAAAGCTCATTAAATGTGGTAAACGGAAGCTCAAAATTGCTTGCTAAGTATGTATAAAGAGGTTGTGTCTCTTCAGAAGACTTGGATTAAACAGCTCGATTCATTTATATTTTTTTACGACCTCTTAATGAACTTTTTGAAGCATCACAGTTTTGATTGAATGAATTTAGGGACAGAAATCTCTCAGGTTTGTTTAAAAAAATTTAATTTGTGTTTCCAAAATGAACTAAAGTCTTATAGGTTTGTAACAACATAAGAATGAACTATCCCTTTTAAACGAGATATTGTAAAAAGAAACTGAGGGATTTAAAAAAATTATTTTAATATGTTCCTAAGTGAGGCTCACTTATAATGTTAATCAAGTCAAATATTGCCAAACCAATTTTTTTCAATCCACATTCTGCCCTTCTGTCTGAAATGATTTTGTTTGGATGGACATCATTAGTTTTATTATCATTATCCACATAAAACTAGCAGATGGCATCTTCATCTTTCAACATAAGTTTCTTTGCAAACTCTCCATTACACCATGCATTGTTTACACAAAAATCTCCAGTCATATGCTCCTAACAAACATATAATTCTCTGACATCATCCGGGACCGGATGCATCAAAGCAAATGTTGCTTTACTTTTCCATTTGTCCTGTTGTCGGCAAACTGAGGCTTTTGGAGTATGTCAGAAATTGAACAAGCATAAGTATTCTGTATTTAGTACAGACAGTGTCAGTAATTATAATGGACTCTATTTGCTTTTGACGCAATGTGATGCTCACGTTTGTTGTAGACATGGGGGTTTACAGTGCGATGATTTAAAACTATTTGTTAATGTCGTGTTCTAGAGGCAGTCATATGGAAATGTCATAAGCAGCAACATGACATCATGACTTTTGCGTAAACATACACGCCACTTTCAAGTCAAGTGGCGTGTTATTTATACGCATTTTGAGCTATCCGCGTGTATGCGTGTATATCTACGCCGTTATGTCCGAGTGATTCTGCGTGTATGTACACGCCGTTAAAAATACGACCGAAATAAAGCCAAATTTTGATATACATCTTGGGGAGCGATATTTTTCTTACTAGGATGGTAGGGAAAGACTGACGGATAGGTTTAGGGATGGGTTTGGGGTAGGTCATATATTTTTATATACAGTAATGTAACGTAAAGTCAACGGCGTTCATAAACACGCTGAAAAGCGATTATGCGTGTTGATAGCACGCCAAAAATGGAAATACGAATTGGCGTGTCATACATACGCAGTTTCATGAGATCAGTCTGTAAGCAGCGTTTCCACCGCAGGAACTTTCCCCCGGAACTAGGGACTTCGGGGTGGCACACTGTGTGTTTTAATCGCAGGGACCAGGGTCTAAATGAAGTTCCGGTTATGCCCCCCTCAGTCAGAAAGTCCCTGCTCACGAGGTAGTACTTTTTCAAAGTTCAGGAACTTTGGGGGTGGGTCTTGGGCGCTGAACATGCTGATTGGTTGAGTTAATGCAGTATTTTGATTGGTTGACTCACCTCATCTTTTTATTTCCACCACCATTTTTAAAAATGGAGTCTAAAAAATATCGACCAATGGACCGACGACGAGGTTCAGGCTTTATTAAGCTTATTTGCAGAGGACGAAATCCATTGGGAACTGGAACGTCTCTCGCAATCCTATGTCATCGGACTAATTTGCCTAAATTTCAAGGTACTTTAGACTGCCTGGTACTTTAGACTTTAGACTGGAAATGCAGACCGCAACAGGTCTGGGGAAAAAAGTTCATAGGACAAATTGTTCCAGGTAATTTCGGTGGAAACGTAGCTATGCTTATGAGAAGACGTTTTAAGAAGGTAATACAAATACCTGTCAAAAGATCAAGGAAAATTTAATATATCATGTCATGACCACTTTAAATGTGCATGTTGCCTTAGTTTGGAGAATAAGAATAAATTCTAGCTTTTTGTGTTTGAAAAATTCATTTACAAAGAAGGTAGACCCTTTTTTCGATTTATCGATCGGTGGGAGGAAGTGTTCGATATGAGATATTTCAGAGTTTCCAGGTGCTGACTCTTAAGCCTTTCTAGAGCATCTCTTTTCAGGTGCATTCGCCTGGAAACTGGCAAACACACCTGAGATTGGCAAGATGTGTGGAAAAATATTGCTGCAACCATAGAAGGCCCGACTCCTAGTTCCATTTATTGCACAAAGGATTCCTGAGCCATATCTGCCATTTGTTTGCGTTGGCCCGTGTACAATCATATCTCGTGTGGTGATGGATTACGCAGCGGAGCCAGTAGGTGACATATTAAGCAAGCTTTTAAAACAGAACTACGTAAAACCAAAAAGCAGTGATTGTTTCCAAGTGTGAGTTATGATTAATCCAGACTTGTAATGCTGATTCATATCTTTTAGGAGTTTCTCTTGCTTTGCAGGCAGAACCAGCACCAACCGCTCTCACCTTTTTTTGCGGTCTGGATGGATTCTCTTCAAGCCCTGTAGACTAAAGAGGGATTGGACTTGATTTGTTCTTCCCTCTTGACAAATGACATAAATACACATTAAGCAGTGAAAGCGTTTGTTTTAGGAACTCTTTTAAAACACCTCCTGAGGCCAAGAAATGCTCCATAAAACAAAGACGTTGTAGTGCTTTTCAAGCTAGGATGGGGTGTAGAGGAATGGAGCCTGATTGAGGTTTTGGAAGCGAGTAGAGGAGCTCTGACCACATTTAGACGCCCAGTCGCTTGCTCTCAGGGACTTTGACTTTGTGATTTCTCACGTCATTGCTCAATCACACACCCACACCCTTCACCGCGTTCAGGCAATGGCGTATGATACGCGCTTTGCTCTAGACCGCAGCTCAGCGGGCCCTGCAGTGTCTGTGGTGCTGATCGCTCTCTGGGATAAATCAACTCAAGTCCTTCTGATGAAGATATAGTGGAAAAAATTGTGATAGGAGAGAGGCTTTAAAAGGCTCTGGTTACTAGAACCAAACGAATATGTTTCAGGGGTTGGATAGTCTCAGCCTCAGATGACACAATATTGAACCGCCCACAGTCCATTTGATGGCCGTCTGATGAATATTACACACTGATAAGTCTCAGCCTCAGACGGACTGTTGGCTGAACGTCTGATACATATGGCACACTTTTCTGTAAACACTTCAGGAGTTTTGAAGTCGTGATTTGATTGGTTGAATTCTACAGGATGTCTTGTAGACGTTGTGTTTATAACTGTGACAATGAGTGCTTACCAGGGTCAACTAAACGCTGGATTTTCAAAAGTATGTGACGTTCGTGGCTCCATTGTTGCAGTAAACTTGCACAATGTTCTTTAATAAAGAATTTATTAGATGCACGCCGGTATGTGACAGTAGGGACTTCAACATTATATTTTCACGCCTTTTAAACATGACTCGAAACAAAACAAACTGTGAACTGTGACTGTGATTGCATAACGTCAGTCAAATATCCTCTTGGGCAGCCGAAAAAAGCTGCGATAGAGTCCAGACCTTCTGCGTCAGTCTGAAGATCTGGCTACGCGAGACTACACACTGATAAGCTGTAAACTGTAACCTGATTGGCTGACTTCATGCAACAATACATTTTTACCTTTGAAGATCACCATTTAGCCTACCCCAATGTTTGCCAGGTTATTTTCACCAAATCTTTGATATACAGTATGTTCAATATTTAGGTTGAGACACCACAAACACAAACACCACTTTGTCTGTGAAACCGACTATACTTTCGTATCACTGCTATTTATTTAGTCTATTTTTGTAGAGTTTCAGATCAATCAATACTTAAATGTCATGAACATTTTGTGCTGTAAGCTGGAATGTGGACGAGACCTTTTGCTGTTCCTGTATCCTGAGTCTAGGATATCTGGATAACATTGTTGTCATTGACCTCCTTGAAGTCCTGGACACCCGTGGGGCTTTTGCAATTGCCGGTGGAGCATAATCAAACATTTTTTTTACTCTGATGGATTCAGTTTCATCTCTCAACGGGGTTTTGGTGGTCTCCAGGAAAAGGGGGACGGAGAGGTTCACTTGCAGGCTATACGTATGACTCCAATCAGACGACTGCTCTGGCCCTCTTTCAGTTACAGACAGACCCAAACGAGGAGAATGCAAACCAGAACACTTAGGAAATTCCACACACTCTTTAGAAGAAAAGCCCAGATTTGATGGAATGTGTTCTAACATTTCCTCCACTGGTTTGACACAGACGCTACAGTAGGGCATGCACACACACTTCTAGACACACACAGACACAGCTGCCCTTTGAGAAAGTCACGCTAGACTGGTGAGAGAAGAAACGCAATGACAGGCTGACCAGCTGTAAAAAGGGCGTTTGCAAAAAATGTTTGCAAAGGCGGGACGGATAGAATGGAGAAGTCGAAGAAAGCAAAGAAAGAAACAGCTTTACACTGGAGGGTTGACAATCATGCTGGTGTGCTCCTCTCTGTCTTTGCAAGCACTGATGCATGATTTGAAAAATTGACATGCTATTTTTAATGCACTATGATTTAGGATGGACAGTATGCAAACTGATATTCTTCCTAGGATGTGTAAGAATTGAAGTAGCTAAATTAGGATTAGCATTAGCAGTTAAATTACACTATTAGTTTCCCCCCTATATACTGCTTGAACTCCATTTATTTGGACTCACTCTAAAGGTTGACAAGTCATATCATTTTTGTTAATTGCACATTTTGGCCTCAGAGCTAAATGTAAAGTTATTTCTGAAATGTGAATTAAAAGCTCTCAAATAAACCAAATATATCAATTGAATTAATTACATGATATGCTGATTTATTACTCAAATTAATCATTATTATTACTGTGAACTTGTTTTTTGATACTTCTTATCACAACCCAGTTTTTGCTGACAAACACCCTTATTCTGTTTATGACCGAGATGGTGTCCTGAATATGGCTGGAGGCCTCAAATATCACCCAGGTATGACATTTCAAAGGAGAAGAAAATATTTGATGGATCTACTGAAAGGCTTAGTGTTTCAGACAAGAACCATTAGCTGTGAGTGTTTTCAACTGTGAGAAAACACTAAGAGATGATATAGATCAGAGCTTAGTTTACACAGTTGTACACAACACTGAGATATCAGAAAGATAATTTTTCGCTAAAATAACCCTTAAACTATAATCTAACCATAGTATGAGCTGCTACAGATACATTGTTTTCCATCTCGCATGTCTTTTCTCAGACAGACATCCCTGTTGGAAGATCAGTGGGCTTTAGATCCCATCCTTTTGAGACTTTAAGTGTCTTACTTTGCTTCAACATGCAGCTCAAGAATCATCGCAAGGGCTCTCCATGTCTGTGAAACCAATCTTCATGGTCCTTTTATGTTTCACTTTATTCTCCTCTTGAGAAAACACTCGACACTGGTTACTTTTTATAACTCATAGCAATCAGATACAAGCACTCGTATATAACGTTTTTAGTGCATGCATATGCTGCGTACGTTTTATTCCCCCATTTAGTGTAAAAGTCTGAGCGGGACAAAGAGCAAAGAGCAAACACCCCTACTTTAAATATGAAAATATATAATGGTATAATGTGTTCAGTATGCATGCTTGAAGGAAACCATATGAAAAAGGCAGACAAAGAACTCTCTGTGTTCCAACTCCTGCTCGTCCACACCCCCTTTTCCCTTCTTTCTGTCTGCGAGAGAAGAGAGAGAGAGAGAGTGAGAACGAGAGCGTAACTGCATATGAGACAGGGGGGGAGGTGAACACAAGGAGGACCTGAAAAGGGCTGTACAACTAGCCATCACATACACACCGAAGCACTTGGGAGTACAGGTGAGTCTACCATCAGCTCCAGAGCTTTCATTGAGTTTCTCCTGGTGTTGTGTTATCAGTGAAGAGCTTGATCACCTGTTGAATCGCAGATCCTTCAAGAACCTACTGCATGAGGTAGCCAGCTGCAACCGGGAGGAATGTTTCTGAAGTTGATCTTTCTAAATATTTGGGTTGAATTAATTGAGGAAGTTAACTTCTTTCTCCTCCTGGTGGAGGGATTCATGTTTTCCCCCGTTTGGCTGTCTTTTGTCTTGCCTGTGTGTGGTTTTTGCGATGATAAATTTAAGCAGCGTGCTGTAACAGTAGAACGAATATCCGGTGCTGGAGTTTCTTAGCGACAGTAATGACTTATACATTAGGCAGGGGTTCTGTTTAGCGGAGACTTCATGCTGAGCATCTGTCACTGACCTTTATCTGATCTGAACTTTTATTTGCTGTCTTAATTTGCTAGACTTATTAAGTCGCAGCTTTTAAATGGTACTAAAGTTTTATCTGCTATTTGGATCTGCTAGAAGAGTTTAGTGCTAGATTGATTTTTTTATGCGTTTATAGATCTTTAATGAAGTATATGAGTCATTAAAATGTAATTGAAACACTGATGCATTATTATACATGGTTTTATTTTTTGTCTTGTTTCTTAGTGATTCTCTGCAGATTAACGATATCGCATATCCCAATGAGAACCTGCACATCTTATGATTTTTTCTGTATAATTTATATATGTGCCTGCTATATACTTAGTACCCTTATGAAGCAGGCACCATGTCTCTGAGTCTCATTGAAGTTTATAACTAATGGTGTTTTTGCTGTCTGTCATCAACCTGTGCAAGCCAAGGCATGTTGGCTATCTGCTGAGAATTACTCTCAAAGAATGCCAAATGTAGAGTGCAACCCCCAAATTATTTTTCAAGCCACTTACAGGTGCTTCAATAGGCCTTTGTACGAAAGAAGCCGAGATGATGTGCAGGTCTCTGCATTGTAGTGTGGCGTACGGTTGAAGGATCCGGCCCTGAAGGGCTGTAATGGATCTGGGAGATTAGAGAGACCTGTCGGGCCCCGGAGGTCTATCAAAACGCTGTGTCAGACACCGTTTCGAACACTATTACTGCTCATATTATGCACTGTAACGGATACAGCCCAAAACACACACAAATACTATCTCCCTGTACCTGTATTCGGTGCCTCAGGACTGATAACGCATGGAATGTTTTTGGGTCGAGCTCAAAATGGTTCGTTAGAATGGTGTATGAGAACAAGAATGCCCTCATTGGATTGGAATGAGTCATAAATCAAATTTTGGCAAATCGTTATAGATACTGTATGTGAGGGAGCCGTATGGGTAGGCTGGTAAGTCAATGGTTAATGTAAATACATGGAAAGTGAAATCAGATGTATACTTTAACACTTTAAGAGAGATTCAGATTTATCATTAAGCTGACTTTTTTCCCTGCAAATCCTTGAGATTTACCTTCAGCTTTCAAATTTCTTTCAATCTGCTTTTAGTCTTCAAGATTTGGTGAGTAAAAGAAATAGTTGATTGCTAATTAGCTGTTAAGTGGATAAACAACCGTAATGGATTAAATTGAATGTTACAAATGATAGTCTGAGAGCTTTCCTGATGTAAGTGACGAGACATTTTTAATATTTTTTGAAAGAAATATTTTATTCTCACCAAGGATGCATTTATTTGATCAAAAATGCAGTAAGAACAATAATATTAGGCAAATTATTACAATTTAAAACATTTATATTTTAAAATGTAATTTATTCCTGTGATGCAAAGCTGAATTTTCAGCATCATCCCAGTCTTCAGTGTCACATGATCATGCAGAAATCATTCTGATATGTTAAGAAACATTTCTTATTATAATCAATGTTGAAAACAGTTGTGCTGCTTAATATTTCTGTGGAAACTATGACTATTTTTTTTCTCCAGGATCCAGGATTGAATAGAAAGTTCAAAAGAACAGCATTTATTTGAAATAAAAATAATATGTAACAACTTTTTTTACTGTCACTTTTGAACATTTCAATGGATCCTTGCTACTGTAAATTAAAGTATTATAAAAGTAATAAAAAAGAAAATTTTACTGACTTAATTTTGAATGGAGTGTATATTTTAATATAGCCAACAGAGATTTTTTTTATTAAAAGAAAATAGTTACATGGCTAGTATGAAATCAGATCAAGTCATTTTTTTCTGCCAGTGTGGCAAAAATGTATAAGCCTGTATGTATCTGTATTTGTACCTATATCTGTACAGCATTAGTTTCTATAATGTATAACATTAGTATCTACCTATCAAGTGTCGTCAGAGGTCACATTACTCAGTGTAATGCATTACAAAACAAAGCAACTGCTCTTTATGTTCCGTCCAAAGCAGAGTAAGGCAGAGAGCTTGTGAGAGGCTTTTGTGGGCGAGTGTGTTTGTGTTGAGTTGATTGTCTTTATTTGAGGAGGATGGCAGGGAGGGCTTGAACAGCGGGTGTCTTCTTTGTAGCCACTTTAAGCCGCCTGTTGAAGTGGGCGTGAAATAAACTCCCAAACATAAACGCACAGGGGTCAAGCTAATCACTCCAAGACTGCTCATTTGTCATAGGTGTTATTAGTTAAAACAGTGTTTGAAAGGGGGTGATGAAGACTAATGGGGTCTTATTACCTCACATGACCCTCGGCCTTGTTGTGGCCTACAGGATGTGAGAGAGACAACACTCAGCTGACAGGGTGATTCAGTGCTATTGAGACTTGACTGTGCTATTTATACAATTGCCAATTAACACACTGTCCTGTTTCAGCATGCATGTCCGAGAGCATTTGAGTCAAAGCCTTTAATATAACAGAAAATTCCTTAATTGACTAAACCGACACATGACATTGCATATGGCTTTATGAAACCAAATGATCAAATATAGTGACTCCACACTTCAATCTTCATAATCGAAATAAAGAATATTTTTTTAAAGCAACACTATGTAACTTGTTTACCTTAAAATAATGTTTCCAAAATCTTATCAGTGGTTCATCAAGTCGTAACAGGGTGAAAGGCACTTCTGCCATCGCCTGACGGGGCCTGTATCGCTTTTACTGGCACTATGTAACTTCGGGGTTCGGGTAGGTAACCCGACCACAAAAAGAACTACAAAATTCGACTGCTTTACGTCAAGCGCTATAATAGCCATTATTTCGTTTTTCTTCGTTTCTGATGTCGCAATACATCATCCTTTCATGAAATCATGTAACATACTCTACCTTGTCTGTGGACATCGTTCATTCTAAAGCCGGTGCTGGATAAACAGCGAGCGTGCGTGCGACGGTAGGCTAAATTATTTACGACACCGGCAATGGACAATTTCATTTCCAACCAGTAGGGCGACCGAAGAGGAAAAGTTACTTTTGGTGTTACTTTAAATTCTATGATCATTTATTCACCCTCATGTCATTCCAAACCTGTATGTCTTTCTTTCTTCTGTGAAACACAAACAAATATTTTCAAGTATGTTGGTAACCAAACTATGAGAACTAAAACACATTTAAATAGTGTTAAACAGCTTAGAATCCTACAATAATTATTTTTTACAATAAGTCTGTTGCCACATTAGCTTTATAAACTTTATAATTGAATAAATATCCCAATTGGAAATCTGTGGATCGTTCTCTTTAGCTTTGTGGCACAGATTTTATGTTTTCAGCTTCGAAAAATATTGACCTTCCTTCCTTAACAGGCCGTTTTATAAAGTAAATCTCCTAACTGGGCAACACCTGTTCCTTTCATTTTCCTGTCTCCTTGATATTAGTCAGGAAGAAAATTAGATATGCATTGTTTCAACATGTAGGAAATGCAGTTCATTCCTCCCACTGATTTGACAATGGGTGGGGTGTCATTTTCACAAATGATATCAAGTGCACAGGGCCAGAGGAAATACCCCTCCATTCATTTGAAATTTTTCCTTTATGATGTTTCTCACCTCAACAAGTTCTGATTGAAAATGCTTTACAAGATGTTTAATGTAGTAGGATATCTGGATGTAATTTGTAGGATATTCTTTATTTTTAGAATGTATCATAGTAAATGTTGACTCATAGTTTGCATCTTATATGTTTCAGGAAGTCGCAGATCATCGACTCCTTAGATCCTGGCAGCAGCGGAGGTTCATCCAGTGGCCTTTCATTTCTGTGACAGAACTAGAGGTTAAGACATTAAGCCCTGTCTGGATATGCCATATACTTGCTCGAGGAGTCTCTCTCAAGCAAATAAACTATATGTCAGCTCTGATGGTGGGTTAGAGATCATATCGCTTGGCTTAAGCTACCCAGAGAGATTTGATCAGTAAGGATAAAGAATGAAAACTACAGAAACCATCTGTTTAGAATACAAATATATGGATTGAGCACAGTAAAGCCTTGTTTGAAAGTTAAGTGATTACAATAGCTGCAGTCAGAATGTTTGGATGACCTTTCAGCTGAATGTGTTTTTTCATGTGCTAATGAATCGACAGGAAAGCACCAAGCGCTGCCCTTCATCTTCACATTGTTGAAACGTTTTAAAAGCAGGGGCTACGCGTGCCTTTAAAGAAACAGTCTGTCTCGGAGGGATTGCGATAAACTCAAGGGACATGTTTTGGTGACTGACTCAAAACGAAAGACAAATATCTGGATAAGACATCGAAAACAGACGCAAATAGAACAGTGGATAGTCTTCCAGCCTTTGCCGCATTTGCAAAAGTCCAAGTTGTGAAATTTTCTTGGCACTTTTCCATGGGAACTGGTCCAGGGTGCATTGAGAAGTACCTCCAGGGAGGTCTTGTTAGAGTTTGAATAATATTGCGTGGATTGAAAGCAAAAGTGCATTCCTCAGCTCATCTCTGTGCGGTAGCGGGTCTACTCCGAAGGATTACTGTGAAGAAAACGTCCAGCAAAATGTAGAGCTTTAATTTGACTTTGATCCTGCTTTTGATCCTTGGTTCTTCACAATTCGGGAAGCATAAAACAGCCAGGGGATCCCAAAACCACCTCATACAAGGCAAACTTACGCCCCAGCTGAGAAAAAGAAAGCTTTTGTCACACCCAGGCAAGTGTGTCGGTTAAGAGGGTGCTAAGCGAGAGAACAGCGCTCTACACGAGGACGGAGCCGCACAGCCGGGATGGAGTGCAAGCATGAGCCCGCAAGAAGAGGGGACAGCTGGGGTGGGCCTACCACTACAACATCATCTACCCTCGACAAGACTGGAGCAAAGACATCCCTGGAGAGGCACAGTACTAACATCTTGGAGAAAGATGACCACTGCGGGGTCAAAGCAAAGCCAGGCTTGACGTCTTGCCAGATGGAGCGGAAAACAAGTAAATATTTTCATCTTGTTTACAACTTTGAATCTAAAGAACAGGATATGCTACAGTACACTTGTATCACTTAAGGAATAATGTACAAAGAAATAGACCAAGATCAAGAACCCGTCATGGCTGTTTAATAAATAAATAAATAAATGAATGCAGTTTAAATTATTATATTATATATCAGGGTTTCCCAAACTTGGATTTGTGAGTTGATGAAAATCTAATAATTTTAATAAAATTTTTAACTATTTTAATTTTAACTAAATTTAATAAAAGTAAAACCTAAACAAATGAAATCTATTAAATGAAAGCAATTATAAAACTAACTGCTTTATTTGTTTATCTGAATATTACTACAACCAACATCAGAAGTAAATGTGTTGTTAAATAGTAACTTAGAATCCAAGGGGACTTCCAAGTAAACATTTTATGTCAAAAGAATTCAGATGACCAAAAAAGTTTGTGAATCACCATTATATGATAAAGAAAAGGCAATAAAGTGCAATGACATACATGAAACTAAAGCTATGTAGGAAATGTAGCACAATTATAATAGTGTCATTTTACAGAAAAAAGTTTGACTGCAGAATGTTGTGATTAACCAACCAGAATCAAGTATTCCATAGAGTCACATAATCAAATTTAAATAAATGAGTCAAGACAAAGTTGAAAAGTCGAATGGTTTTACAGGCCCAACATTCAGAGAGACAAACACCATCAGACAAACGCAACATGCTGCTATTCTCTAACTGTTTATACATCAGCTCTTACTGAACCCTCAATGACACATTTGTTTCCTTACAGCCACAGATGAGCCGTACACTAATAGCTCTTCTGTTATACCCACTGACCATAATGCTCAAGCTGTGGGTAGTATTATCTGGAAAGAATGCATAATAAGGTTTGCAGATGACCAGGCAAGTAGGCGGCAGTTCACACCAGTGACTGTGTGACAGAGGGGTTTTACAGCTCTGCTGACGAGAATTCAGAGCCATTTCAGAATTCTGCAAAAACACTTTTTTGCAGAATTCAAGAGGTTTCTCTGATGCCACAGTTTTGGAGCGTGTAAAATGGCGAGAGGGGAGGATGTGGAGAACTAATTCTGTCACTTTATATTGGTTTCATATTGTTCCTAGAAAGTAAATGTCAGCGTTTTCTCTCTTTTTCTCTCTCTTTTTTTTCTCACTTTTCTCTCTCTCTCTCTCTCTCCTCTCTCTCTCTCTCTCTCTCTCTCTCTCTCCTCTCTCTCTCTCTCTCTCTCTCTCTCTCTCTCTCCTCTCTCTCTCTCTCTCTCTCTCTCTCTCTCTCTCTCTCTCCTTGTATGGGATTGATGTCTCCACGCAGCATCATGATTTGATGAGATGCAGAATGTTATGCTTGTCATTCTTGCATCTCCAGATGCTGATAGCATGAAATTGGAAAATGAATGATACAGTGTGGTGCAAAAGTCTGAGAGCACATAAGGTTTCTATTTCCCCCCATAAAGTTTTAGTGATTACTAAAATTTAAAATAATAAAAATATTTTTCATTTACACTATTTCTAGGTCTACTAGAACTCCTTATGATGAATAATAACCTCATTTGTACAAACAAAAAAAACATTCTTCCATTAAAGCACAATATTGTTGGAGAACACAATCGTCAGCTTTTACACAAACTTGTGGACTTCATGCAGTCATTTTTTGTATTAAATTAGGAAAATCAAAAGCATTTTCAATTGGGGTCTTGGAATTTTTGACCCGACTTTATATGATGAATGCATTTGAATTTATTTGATGAATTTCCTATGATTTAGAGCTACAATTGTGGTTATAATTAAGTTTGCATAATGTACCCCTTGCAGAATATGCAAAATGTTAATTTAAATAAATGAAACCCTTATCCCTTTTTATGCTCCCTCTAATTTATTTTCTCAATTTTGTATCAAGCTCTTTCTTGCATGTAGTGTTCACATGGTGTACATACCATTTTGTTTGACTTCTATATTCACAGGGGGAAAAAATATTCAATAAAACACAAAAAAAGCAATATATAAAGAACAATAACATTGGATGGGATCCTAAAATGCAAAAGGAGACAAAGTAATAAAGTAAAAAGATGTTTAGCAGGCTGAAGCCAAATATAGTCCAGAAAAAGACTTCTATATCCAAATGAATTACCCACACACCCAGTTCTTCCATTAAAGGTGTCCATATCTCCATAAACTGACTCATTTGGACACTTAAAGGGATAGTTCACCCAAAAATGAAAATTCTATCATAGTTTACTTACCCTCAAGTTGTTCCAAACCTCTATGTGTTTATTTGTTCTGCTGAACACAAAGGAAGATATTTGGAAGAAAACAGATCTCATTCCCCATTGACTACCATAGTAGGAAAAAATACATACTATGGTAGTCAATGGGGAATGAAATCTGTTTTCTTCCAGATATCTTCCTTTGTGTTCAGCAGAACAAATAAACACATAGAGGTTTGGAACAACTTGAGGTAAGTAAACTATGATAGAATTTTCATTTTTGGGTGAACTATCCCTTTAAATTATGTGTTGTCTTTTCCATCACATCATTATTTTCTTTCTTTTCTTAAATTATTGACATTTTGCAGCTTCTGCATGGGACATGTAAACTTATCAAAACTGTAATACTGCAATAATTTAGCAGCATTTCTCTGGATCAAAATTGATCTGTAGATGCTAGTGTGTATCAAGTCTGTATGATATATCAATATGTTTTTAGAAACTGTAGAGTGTTGCAGGGATGAAGTCAGAACCCAGAATAGTAATTTGCCACTGGTTCCCTCGAGATTTTCCTATGGGGTTTTTATAAAGTTTTTTTTCTATTTATGAGTAAAATAAAGCCTGTGGTAAACTTGACGATACTTTAGTACAGGCTTTATTTAACTCATAAACTGAAAAACCCATAGGAAAAACTTGAAGGAACCAGTGGCGAATTAGTCTTTCATTGTTTTCTGACGTCATCCCTGCATGCCTCAGTCTTATTCTCAGCCTCAGTCACCATTCACTTTCATTGCAATAAAAGTGAATAGTGACTGAGGCTGTCATGCTTTAGTTTTCCAGAGGAAAAGTGTTATTTAATCCCATCCTCCAACTGGACAATTACATCCGACAGGGGAATCTGACCTTTGATATACAACCTCAGGCCGCTCTGGTCCCAAAATCCTCAAGCTGTGAGGGAGTTTCCCTCATCTGTCTGAACTAAGAGCCCACATATCACCGGCAGCTCAGTGCCAAGGAAATGGGAACATTCCTTCTTTCCGTCCATTCCTACCACTACTTTTTAGGCTAGAGGGAGTTTCTGTCTTTTCCTTCATGTTAATGATAAGTTAAGCATGAGCGATATGAGTCGGATGGTTCAGTTAACCACATCAACTTTGCACCCCCCCGGGGACCCACCCGTGGGTCCAATATTTCATAATCATAATCATTTTGAAAAATCTCTAAGTTGTACAGCACAAAACTAGACATATATAGTATTGTTTGAAAGCTTAGAACCTCAGCTTTCATGACAATCCCATCACTTTTGTATTTATGTTACCTAGAATAAGATATTATGGTCTAAATTCGACCCCCCCCGCAACGACCCCCCCTTGAGAAAATCATATTTATGATATTAAATGTCATATTTATATCACACAAACTCACCAGAAATAGACAAATCATACATCAAATGAAAGCTCTCACTCTCAAGAATATCACTGTGCAGTTTATTTTTCCGATCCAACACTTTACAATAACATTATTTTCCAAAGAATCACGAAAACGGAATCGAGTTTTTTGAACAAGCAAACACATGAATCATATTCCTGTTCGGATCACTTCCTCCGTGTGGAGCTACTAGCCTCAAACGCTATATCAGCTCGTTCCTTAGGTTGTTTTCTTCAAAATGAGACCATTTTCACATGTCTTCGAGCAAGGATGACCAAATTACACTGTAATATGTCACCGATGTCCAGATCAAAACGTGCGATCTAGGATAGGAGCAAATATTCTTATTAATCTTAGGTTTGATCGTCTTCGTTAGCCGCGATTTTTGATGACGTCATCAAATATTGCGTCATGCGTCAAGAAAGCCGAGACTCTCAGTGATCCATAGACACGTCGATCATTTCTCTAACCCACTCAGAGACCGAGATATTCTATGACAAGTTCGAGGAGGCGGGTCTTCATCCTGACATTCCAGCTGCTGCCAGCGCGCATCGCAGAAGAGAGGAGTCTAGTTTGAGATCGATTGATAGTTTGGAAAGTGTTTTTTTAGTTATTGCGTACTTTTTACAACTGGTTGGAGTGTTTTGTCTTTGGACAATGGCTTCAAGAAAGATTTTTGTCGGCGTAGAGGCTGTTTTGGCGGAGTTTGATCGAGACAGTGACACTGAAACTTGCAGCAAAGTTTTGACTCTGATCACAAGCTGCGTAATGGATCCTGAATTTGAGTAAGTACACATTTTGAACCTATAAACGTTGTATTTGTGTATTTCATGAACTAATGCATGCCACAATTGTACAAAATATTCATGCAACAGACATCGAGGAATATCTCAACCCATGCACGCTCTAGTTCAAATTAGCTTGGGTGCTTTTGCTAACGCATTTTCGGTTGTTGTTTTTTTTGTCGCGTACATGTTTGTGCATGTATATTTGAGATTTATTTTGCACCCAAAGATATATGCATGTAATAATAAACGAGCACAACCCATGCATATATTGATGCCATAGGTCAAATATGCTTGGGAGCTTTTGCTAAGCTATATATACACACACACACACATACACGTGAAATGCATTCTACATGTTGGTTACATTCATATTTGAATCAGTGGATGCATGAGTTGTGCTCCTTTATTTTTGCACACATGTATTGGTGTGTCTTATGTGGGTATGCAAATTATAATCTTGTATCTGTTATGTGCATACGTTAATTATTTTGTGTGTTTGTGTGTAATATTAGGATGCATTTCTGAATCACAATGTGGATTCATAAATTTGTTTTGTTTTGCAGTCTGGACAGTGGTGATGAGTGGCAGCCAGAAATGAAGACACCAGTGACTCCTTTCAGATAAATCTCAATAACTTTTTCTGCGGAGGAGTTATCAAGAAAATTATTTTTTCCCCTGTTTACAGACACCTCGTGGAAACAGTAGAAACTTTCTGAAGGGAAATACACCAAACAGATCCTAAGTTACAGACTCTGAACTAAAAACCTAATAAAAAAAAAAAATCTAAATCTGACTTTTTATCCTTATTTATCATAAACTTGTGACTAAATACAATAAAATATATGCAATATTCCACCACTGTCTTAAACTTTAGAGTGTTTTTTGTAAAATGAGACCATTTTCATTAATTTACTCCAATGTATGTGCGTAGGACACTCTTTTAAATCCAGGTATGCCCAATTCTTTTAGCAATAAAAAATGGAGACTTCAAAAGTACACTTGGAGACACCAGTGACTCCTTTCAGATAAATCTCAATAACTTACTTTCAGAATGAGTTAGCAAAAAAATTCTTTTTGCCCCTGTTTACAGACACCTAGTGGAATCAAAAGAAACTTTCTGAAGGGAAATACACCAAAACGATCATAAGTTACAGACTCTCAACTAAAAACTTAATTTAAAAATCTATCAAAATCTGACTTTTTATCCTTATTTATCATAAAATTGTGAATGCATACAATACAATATATGCAATATTCCACCACTGTGTTAAACTGTAGAGTGTTTGTTGTAAAATGAGACCATTTTCATCCATTTACTCCAATGTATGTGGGTAGGACACCATTTTAAATTCAGGTATGCCCAATTCTTTTAGCAATCAAAAATGGAGACTGTAAAAGTACATTTGTCACTCCTTTCAGATAAATCTCAATAACTTTTTTTGAGAAGGAGTTATCAAGAAAATTCTTTTTGCCCCTGTTTACAGACACCTAGTGGAATCAAAATAAACTTTCTGAAGGGAAATGCACCAAACAGATCCTAAGTTACAGACTCTTAATTTAATTAAAAATAAAGCTTAATTTAAAAATCAATCGAAACCTTATTTTATTATCCTTATTTATCATAAAATTGTGAATAAATACAATACAATATATGCAATATTCCACCACTGCGTCAAAATGAGGAGTGTTTTCTGTAAAATGAGACCATTTTCATCCATTTACTCCAATGTATGTGGGTAGGACACAATTTTAAATTCAGGTATGCCCAATTCTTTTAGCAATCAAAAATGGAGACTGTAAAAGTACACTTGTGACTCCTTTCAGATAAATATCAATAACTTTATTTGAGGAGGAGTTATCAAAAAAATTCTTTTTGCCCCTGTTTATTGCCACCTAGTGGAATCGAAAGAAACTTTCCGAAGAGACATAGACAAAACAGGTCCAAAGTTACAGATTAAAAAAAAAAAAAGTATTAAAAAAAAAGTATAAAAAAATTAGATTTTTTATGTATTTATCAAAACATTGTGAATAAATACAATAAAATATATGCAATATTTCACCACTGTGTTAAAATTTAGAGTGTTTTCTGTAAAATGAGACCATTTTTATCCATTTACTCCAATGTATGTGGGCAGGACGCTCTTTTAAAGTCAGACATGCCTAATTCTCTAAAAAATTCAAAATATGCTGCAGGGTTGATGTGCAAGCAAACCTCTGCGGTCTAAACTGAACTCCACCCTTGAGGCTCAGGTGTCCATCCACCCAAGCGAGCGTGTTCGCCAAACGGCTCTCTCCCCTGAAACCCAATCCTCTGAAAGAGCTGACACATTGATTCTATGCATGACATGGCTGAAATGTGGCCACTTAATTTGGCTTGGAACAGAATGTGCAAACTTACATATTCTGTATGATCATTTAGGCATCCAGTAAAATTCGGTGCTCATGCCTCTTTGTAAGAACGTTTTTGAATTGTTCCGGCATCCATGGTCTCTGGTAATGAAAACAGCAGTTACCATAAGGGTTAGTTCACTTAAAAAAATGAAAATTTTGTAATTATTTACTAATGTATTTTGAAACCCAGATGATTTTCTTTCGCCTGTAGAACACAAATGAATATATTTGGCAAAAAGTCAGGGACTGACAGCCTCAGTCCCCGTTCACTTTCATTGCATATTTTCCTCATTCAATAAAAGTGAATGGTGACTGAGGCTGTCATCCTGCTTCTGCTTTGGTTTTCCATAGCAGAAAGAAATGGGTTTCATGGTCATGAGGGTTTGGAACAACATAAGGGTGAGTAAATGATGACAGAACTTTCATGTTTATGTGAACTATGCCTTTAAATGGGAAAGGTTTGGCATAGAATGTGAAAACCTACATGCTGCATGTGATTATTAATGTAGGCTAATTATTAGCAACACAAAATTTCTTTAAAACGAATTGCATTCAGGCAGGAGTCAACTGAAAGTTTGAACTGTGTTGTCAGGACAAGAGTATTTTTCATCAAAGTCAGGTTGGGGCATACAATTTAATGATTAAATTCACACTGCTGTCTCATTCAAGAGATTTTAACCATACGTGTTTAAAAACAACCTACAAAACCACTGCAAGACAAAATCTTTTTCGAATTGAACTTTTGGCTGAAAACCTCATAGTTTCTGACTAGCTCTTGTGACAACTACCCCGCGTGACAATATCCGCGCTCTCCTGGTCTATTCGGTATGCTGTCTTCTGGTTCTCAATTTTCACTGTTAAATTTGGAGAGTACAAAACCAAAAAGCAGAGGAAGAAAAGTCAGCCAGGAACGTCACGCACCATAGCCACCCTTAAAAAAGCAAAAGGGAAGCGCAAACCTCGTCCAATGCCCCAGCCTGCCCACCTCGATGCGCATTTGGAGCTCGCGAGAGATCATCACTCGCAACGACACGAAATCTGATCCAGGCTCGCGCCGCGCTGCTAAAGGGGGAGTGGATGAAACACATGAAGTTAAAATAGAAAAGCTCGCGGAGCAGCAACAAAAGAGACTGTATTCAGAATCATTAAGGTAAGAGAAGTTTAGTTAGACTCGACATATTTGTTGAAGTTTAAATGGTTTATTTGCGTTAAAAGGGCATAGATTGGTGAAAGGCATGTGCTGAAGTCATGACAAATATGTTGAGATTTGATTACATAGATCATTCAAATTATATCATATAAAGTATATACTTCTGCATTAAAGTGGTGACAGGGGAGCAACATTTTGTAATGAATCATGCTGTTTTAAAAGAAAAATCAGATTGGTTGCTTTGGGCTATCTTTAGGCATAGAGTTTACACAAGTGAAGAGAAGGACATTGTTTTGAAGTTAAAGTGACAAGTTGCTCAGTGGATGTCAGACATTGTGTATTTTAATAGTTTGGTTGTGCATTTATTTTGTAATCTAAAATGTGTTTCATGTGGTAACAAAATTAACTGGTTTCATTCTTAAATATATATATTTTTTTAAAATGACAACCTGGGTACTAAATCAAAATTTTTTAATTGTTATTGTTTTGCGAATACTTTACCACGTTTTATTGTTATTTAAAAAGTAGAAAGCAGTCAATAACAGTAACTCGTAACGGAAAAAATTGTCTGCATGGCTCTGATAATGTGACAGGAAAATGTAATTATTTTTAAAGAAAAAGGAACACGTGTAAACTGTGCATCAGATCATTTTCTTATTTAGGTTATGTTTAAAGAAATTACTCTTGAAAGATACATGGGTTGACTGGGGAAACATGTAAATGAAAAGACAATAGAAAAGTTGCATGAGGGTTTATTGCTGATTATTGGATTTTGCTCAAAGTTTTTAAATGGGAAATTATTTTAAATAACATAAATATAAATATCTGTAAAGAGGAAAAATGGAAAGTTTTTTTTTTATCACAGTGCTATAGGTTGTTGCATATCCTGACTAAATAAGAGGTGTTTTTGCTGGTGGAATGAAAGGCAGATGCACATTATTCATGCTCTATTATAATTTTATTTCATGTGCTATGAAAGCTCATTTGAGTCTGGCAAACTTGCACATAAAACAAATGGGAAAGATTTAGAACTGTTGCTTTTTTACAACCAATTATTTATTTTTTTTAAACTCAAGATTATGACTCTGGCAAGACAAAGACCTACCTGCTTGGACGGAGAAAGTCCCCCCCTTACCCTCAAAATTGTTTGCAAATTTTGCTGCAAAGTCTGGGGTTGAAGATAAAAGCTGAAAACTACCTCAGGGAAACCTTGAGTGGTTAATTATTCAAAGGGAAACAGATTGTGTTTATGTTGCACAGGTTAACCACGCTTATATTAAGTGAGTGAAGCCGTTCTGCCGGTGATGTAATTGTTAACAGTCTGTTTCTCAGGATGTGATGTTTTGGTATAAGATGTTGAGGGTTTGTGTTTTAAAAGTTATGTTCCTTTCCTGAGGCACTCATTCTTTTGCAGACAGGATCTTCAAGCACACTTGTTTTATTTACTGAAAATTTGATGCCACAGTATATCACTGCATGTCAAAGTTCAAGCATTTAAATGTAGACTTTGTCTGTAAGTGATGATGGAAAGACATGAACCTGTCAGGATGTCAGCGTATATAAACCGATGACTCCTGTGCCTTAGAGAGATATCATAAGGCATGCTGCTGTCTCAAGAGGGAATTTTCTCGGCAGTTGCGGAATGCTAAGGGAGGGACTAGAGCCCATGGTGAAGGAAATACTTTCTCCAGCTCGGAATGAGGCTTTTTAGCTCAGTCAATAAACCTTTGCCATTTTCAACAAATAAATGACTGTTTTAACATCCATCTTTGCCAAACTATGGGTAGAACTGCAAATATCAGCATCACGATTTATTTACAGGAGGTTCTTAGAACTATAAATGTGTGAAAACGTTATGCGGTCTACAAAAGTTTGCCTGCAGGGATCGTGAATCACAGCAAACTGTGAAAATAATCATTTTGAAAGAAAATCCTTGAACTTTATATGTCAGCATTTCTTTTATAAGTCTGTCTGCAAAAATGACTACAAACTAATATGATTCATTTTTTAGTAGGGTGACTCATGGAAACTAGAATTACTTGAAAGATATATAATACTCTTGACTTTTAAGATAATTATTCTCCAATTTGAGCACATTGCTACTATAATCAAAACTTATACAGCACCCAAATGGTTGTGACAGAAATGGTGGGGTCATGAAATAAAATATAAACTAGGTTAATATTTGCCAAATCTTTCCCCATTACTCTTTCTAATAAAACAGGCCTGTGATATTCTATGCATCACTTTGTTTGTTAGGCTGAAACAATTAGGTGCATTTTAAAATTGCACTTCCCTCATAAGACTTTGTTGTATGTGCTAAAATTTACATTTATATGTAATTTGCACTGCAACACTTTGCTTGTCTTTTTGAACTGAAAAGATTTGCAAGCTGCCATAGCTGTGAATTTATTACATAGGCTAATTTAAATTTTCTCTTGAGTTGATTATTGTTTTATTCTACCATTACAGACCTCAGCAGAAGTGCCAGTTTGTCAGAGAAGGAGCTGAAAGAGGCACGCACCAAGAGTCAGATTATTGCTGCTCAGCTCCAGGCCAATTCCAACTCTAAAGGCGTACAACTTTTCAACCGTCGCAGACAGAGAGTGAACGCTTTCACACTCGTGAGTGTCGGAGGAGGGGGAGCGGAGGCATCTGAGAATGTAATTGATTCATCTTCTGAAAGTCCACAGACATGGGACAAACAGCACTCGACTGAGGACCAGCACACAGAGTTGAATCACAGGAACCTCAAGACAAGTCTGACGTGGTCGGCTGGAAGAATCCACAGTACTGGTTGTGACATGGAAGATGCTAGCAAGGTTACGCGGGAGGATTTAGCAGAGGAAAGTGGCCTAGAAAGACACTTTCTACCCGTCAATGAGAAGGATGAAGAGCTCTCAGAAGACCTCAAAGAGGATGTCAAGGATGAGGTTACTCTTAGAAGTGACAATACCCTTGTTGTTATGGACAGAACTGGTCAGGATGAAGCTGAATCCAATGGAGCGCACAATAAAGAAATCGCGAATGGATACAGTATGCAGTGCAATGGAAAAGCACCCAAGATGGTGACTAAGCAGCCCACAATCATAAACAGAACAGCTCGGCCATTTTTCTCCCCGACAACAGTTGGATCCTCTGAAGCTACAAGTCCAGTCATGGAACTCCCTCCAACCCCATCCCATGACTCCACAACACACTTTGAACCACAACCTTCAACTTACCGAATGCACGCAAGACCTGTTTTCTCTCCACCACCACCTCCACCTTCATATCCAACTCCTCCTCTCCCTAGCTACTCCAGCCCTCCTCCACCTGACACAACCTATGCTCCCTCACCCCAACCTTCTTCCTACTTCATCCGCCCATCTGCCCCCAGGCCTACATTTGTCCCTGAACACTTGAGCGAGAAGAGATCCTCAACGCCTATCAAAACGGGTATCCTCGATGAGGGCCGTTCTCGCCGAGCAACCCGTAAGTCAATGTTCACATTTCAGGAGAAGCCAAAAGTGGCTCCGAATCCTGAACTCCTGTCCTTGGTGCAGGGTGCAGATGAAAAGAAGAAACCGAAACCCCAGCCAGATGCAGCGCAGGAGGAGGAGCTGCTAGCTCTTGGGGCCGAAGCCTCAAACTTCCTGGCCAAGGATGAGGACGTTCACGAGGAAGCTTTGGTGCCACAGTGGGCCTCGAGTTTGAAAAGCTCCAGGACGCGTGACAGGACGGAGCACAAGCCTGAGCACAAGCCTGAGCAAGCCCTGACCAATGCTTCAGGAAAAGGAGCTGAACTGTTTGCCAAACGCCAATCGAGAATGGAAAGGTACGTCCATGACAGCAAGGAGTTGAGATCCCCCTCTCCTACCATGTCCTTGCCTCCTTCATGGGTGTATCCATCCAACATGCCCGGTCGAGTAAAGGCCATAGTGAACACCTCCAATATAAGTGTGCAGATTTCAAAGACACTTCAAGCTCAGCAGGCCACACAGAAAAAGACTATCCCTGCCATAACGCCAGGACACGCTCCTGCTCCACCACCAGAGATACCCTTGGAGAACGGTTGCACTAAAATCGAGATGGAGCTGTCAAGACATCAGCCGTACCAGCTCAACTCATCCCTTTTCATCTTCAACCCAACAAGAGATCCCTACAGCACTCTACCCAGAGCTGCCCCAGCTCCTAAACCTGTCATCACAGCCCACTCCTACTCCAGACAATCATCCCTTCCAACAAGCCCATTGCCATCACCGTAACACCCGTCTGCTGCCTATCGGTCAGCCCATTGCTTTTCGCCTCCCATGACGCCTCTTAGTCCCATCACAGCAGGCAGTGTCTGTTCACCAGTGTCTCCTTTAGCTCCAGGACGTGTGGCTTCACCTCGCTCTGGCGTCCAAGCTCCACGTCCTACGTTCTCCGCCAAAAAATCTGGTATCACCCCACAGGTGTGGAAACCATCTTCATTATTTTAAACCTTTCCATTTCTGCTCTTCTTTGCTCTATGTACTCTTCAGACCAAAGAATATTGGAAGGGAAGAAAAAGGGACATATTTTGTCTGTCCATTTAGAAGTAACAAGAGAGCAGTAAGGTACAAAAAATAGCTCTACTAGAAACAATAAATCTAGCACTGTTGGTTTCATGCTCAGATCAGTTTGTTTCTTGTTTAATTTTTGAGTTTTGCATGCAGAGGCAATAAACGTCACGACTCACGCTTACTCTTAAAACTGATTTAAATTGTAATTCAAGAACTGGCCAGCAGAGGGCCATAAATTGAAACTTACTTGTTTTCTTTTAATCAAAGACATTGTAATTTAGTGCAGCTGTGTGTTTCAGAACTAGAGTTTATTCAGTTTTGTGCTCATGCCAGATATATTTTAGGCACAAAACCAGTGTGTCTTTTTCCAACGCTTGCCTCCAGGTTTTCAGGTTGGAGTTTGGACAGTCTTAAAAAGCACTTTAGCAGATGGCGTCTTGCCTTTTATGATCTACAATATACAATTTACTGTGACTAGGAAGATATGAGGGCCTCAGTACTTCATAGCATGGCACCTGTGCAGTTCTCTTTCTTAATTAATCCTGTATGTTTCTCTTTAATTTATAAGTGTAGTTTACAGCTTGCATGCTGTGTGACAATATGTACTTAATGTAGTGCGCATACACTGTTACACTGTAAACCTCTGATTCAACAAAGCCATAATTGAGTTTAATGAAGTCAGCTTACTTTATCGCTACACCCAGTATGTGGAATATATTTTTATGCTGGTTGTTTTGTTTTCCTTCTGGCTTAATCTCTTTCAAATGATTTTGTCTACTCTGTTTCATTAAAAAAATGAAACACTCCTTTTCTGATCTGTCTCTGGTTTTCATGCTATATTATCTTCTTCTCTTGACTAATCTGCTGAATTTCCTGCGTGGATTTCTTGATCTATTTTCAGCATCCCCAGTTGTTTCACTTTTCAGAATCCCTGGCCAGTTTTCCCACATAGAGAGTTATCTATTTGCAACAACAAAACAAACATATGTGTACCAGAGCCACCGCCGCATGGTGCTCTGACCCAAAATGAAATTAGAAACTTTTTTTTAATGCTGACTGAATATGTATGTGCCCTGCACATTCCTGGCCTGCCCCTAAAAATGCACATCTGAGCCGAAACAGGCCCCTGTGGGCTTGAGCTTTAGGCTAACGGCTTGACCTCTGGCCTCCCTCATGCTTGGAAAAACACATTTGCTGGAGGTGAAAACATACCCAGCAGCCACAACAGTGCAAATGCATATCTCAGTAAAGGTTAGTGGTCTTGGCAGCGTGTATGCAAGCGATCTGGAGATGGCATGATATCCTGGTGTGCTGGGAAACTACTCAGACAAGAATAAACAGCTCGATGTAATCATAGGGTGCATGAGAAGGCCTGATATCGATAACATCACTTCTAAAGTTGCATGCAGTGCAGCAGGAGGTGTTTTAGATGTGTTTCAATGCCGTGTTTACAGGTTAATCTTACTCAAAAGTGGCCACGGTCCTGGCATGAACCTGGGTTTTTGAAGAGGTAGTATAGTGCTATCGTTGGACCCAGAATTGTTCTGCTGTTGTAATACCTCATGCATGATGATATCTTTGTTTCTGTGCACTAACATTCCTCACTATCTGCATTTAAAATAAATGTTGTCCATAAGAAATGAATCATAACATGTTATGGAGGGCTCAACAACAAGGATTGTATGCTGGCCCAGTGTGAGTTTTAGGCTAGTTGACTGAGCTGTCACATGTCTTATTAGATCAGTGCTATATATATATTTGATCATGTACACACATTTTTATTCCTTCCACAATTTATGCCTTGTTTTCTGTGACATTTGGTTGCGAATTATACTTGTCAAATTTTTAACCTTGTCAGCTAAATAAAATTATCTAACATGCTGTCCAGGATTATCTTTCCACTAAAAGTGTGTATGGATTTGATTGGACTCTCTCTGTATAATAATGTCTAGCTATTATATATCTAGCATTTTTTTTTTAATATTATAAAATAAAATATAAAATATAAATGTAATTTTTTTAGTTTTTAAATATTTGTATTTAATAAAATGTAAAAACGTAAGTTATACACTTAAAATATGACTTTTCATATAAATGTAAATATAAAAGGATCACTATGATAATTATTAATTAATAAATTACAATTTGATTGATTTCAGTAAAGATTGTTTGCAAAGCAAATAGAAATATGAACAGTGGAAAGCAGAAAAATCCTTACTCTTAAGCCCTTTTATTATCAGTGTTTTTGTGAGTGTAACAATACAGACTAAATCAAAGTGATGTCTCACCTCTAAAACTAATCTTTTCTAATCTTCTGTCAGATTAAGGAGGAGACCCCGGCATCAGTTACTAGCCCCGGCTCCACCACCCCAACCTCCAGGACACCCAACCTCACTCGACGCTTCACCAGCCCTGAGGTGCTTTCCACTGCTGTCTGGTCCCCCAGCAGCCCTCCAGTGACCTCTACATCATCCAGCCCCATCTACAAGCCCACACCAATCTCCCCCTCCCCCCGACCCATCCACAGGCCCGTCGCGACATGCCCTTCCCCAAGACCCATCCACAAACCCATTGCAACCACTCCGGGTACCATCTTCAAGCCGACCGCCACCTCTCCTGTGTCTCCACCCTGGGGAACCAGGTGCCAGTCCCCGGCCACCATCCAGGACACCAAAGCCAACCATCGCATTTTGGCCAAAAACATCATCAATGCCGCCAAGCGGAAAAACAGTCCGTCTCCCAGGTCGCTGAGCGGGCGCAGTCTGCCCATCTCCCCGGTGAACGGCGGGATCTTGCCTTATGAACACAAGCCCGCCAGTCCCTTTCAGCCACGGATGCTGGGGGCTCAGTCGCCCACCCTTACCAGTCCGTCGCCCACCCGCATGATCCACTCTCCGGTGCGTTTGTACAACACCCGCTCGCTGACCGACTCCGACGCCTCGGTCGAGTCTGAGGATTCAGGTCTGCGCTCTCCAGGAGTGCGCAGCTACAACACCTGCCCCCGTGGCTGGACCGGCGGTCTGCAGGTGAAGAGGGGAGGCCTGCCTGAAGATCTGTAGGAAGCACTTAAGGAGGATTTATACTTCAGCCTGATTTCGTGGTTGACCAAAGTGTCCCTTATATATTGAATGTAAAAATACAGCATTCTGGATTTGCAGTACATGGCTAAACATCGCATACAGGCCTACACATGTTGACTGTGTGATGGAATCTATCCAAGATAAGAAATACACTATCCTTCAAATGTTTAAAGAAAATAAATATATACTTTTATTCAGCAAGAATCCTGAAAAAATGTATCGTGATTTCCACAAAAATATTAGGCACGAAAACTGTTTTCATTGATAAAAATAAGAAATGTTTCTTAAGAAACAATGTAGCTGAAACTTCTGCATTGCCATCCGATGAATAAATTAGATTTGATAATATATTAAAATGCAAACAGTTATTTTAAATTTTACTGTAATTTTAATCAAGTATATTGGTGAGCATAAGAGCTCATTTCAAAAACAGGAAATCGTACAAACCCCAAACTTTTGAATGGTAATGTAGATCACCCAAAATAAAAATTCTGTCATAATTTACTGAAACCACTTGTTTACTTAAACCAAAATGACTATATGGCATGGAAACAAAAAATGAGGTGGTCAACAGAATGTTATATTAAATTGCAATATTCCAAATCTTCTAAAGCCATCTGATTTACTTTCGGAATTTAAACTGTTGATGCTGAAAATGTTCCCCTCTATTTCAGATGAAATCATAATAGATCAAATTGCCTGCTTTTATGATGCACATTGCCATTGCTGGAGCCTGACAGCATCTGTGCACATTCACTTTCATGTTCTTGTTTGTTCTATGGAAGAAAGAAAGATTTGATCAAGGTCATGTGATTTTGCAACAACACAAGTGTGAATAAAAGAGGATTCAGTTTTCATTTTAGAGTGAACTGTTCCTCTGTAAAGTCACATCTCATCAGCAGTCTGTAATATAATGAAGAAAGCATTACATGGACTCAGAACGGTGTACCAAAGAACTTTGATGCTTACTACCAAAGATAACAAGTAATGTGTAAGACTTTTCAAAGCAGTATTAGTTTTTAACCTTTTTTTTTTTTTTTAAATCGACATAAAAAAAGCAATTTACCCTTTTGCTTTTTGTACAGCATGTTTTGACAATGTGTGAGAGTATTGGAATGTGACACTATTCGTAGCTCCGACTCAAGTCAAACTTGGAAGGAACTGACTGCTTATTGCTGATTGTGTCAGTTAAGATGTAAAGGCAGAACGACACAGCAAGGTTTTTACGGTATAAGAGAGAAGGTAGGAAATTTACTGCATTTCATATACTAAAAATGGAAGATGCTAGTGGTTTGAAATCCAATGCGGTTTCCATATTAGTACTGACATACAATGCGAAACAAAATAGGCTGTCTGATGTACAGAAAATATAAAGCATTAGAAGATCTGTACAGTGTGATTTCACGTGAAATGTAGGAATAACATGATTGAACTGAATTTCAGTGTTCATTAATGCACCTTGCTTTAGTAGTTATATTTCAGTTTCCCATGAGGACAAAACAGGTGAAGAGAGAATAGGTTAACTGGCAGTATATACAGTACAAGTTAATGTTCATATCATTTCAGTATATCACATATAAGGGACTGAAGTAATTCTGGTTTTAGGGTGACTGAGTACTCTGTTGGTACAGTAAGGAGAGATAGTTTTTTTTTTTACACATTTCACAGAAATATATTTCATGGGTCACTTGTAAGGTTTATCATATATATATATATATGAAGAGTTCAGATGCAAAAACCTCTAAATGCCATCTGAAATTTTCTTCTAAAATTATAATTTTTATCAAGCTCGTATATTTAAATTCAGTAATTTCACTTAAATGACAATTAATGGGTAATTTTTCTTGCCATTTAAGTGAAATTATTGAGCTTAAATATACGAGCTTGATAAAAATGATCATTTTAGAAGAAAATTTCAGATGGCATTTAGAGGCTTTTGCATCTGAACTCTTCATATATATATATATATATATATATATATATATATATATATATATATATATATATATATATATATATATATATATATATATATATAAACACCTCTGTCAGACTGTCTACAGCATGCATTACACTTGACTGGTATATTTCTAACAGTACACTCTGTATGTGTTTTAAAAGGTAATTCACACTACTCAACACCAAAAGTTTGTCTTTCATAGTTATGAAATTACATATTGAAATCTGTCTAAGCTGAATACTAGCACTCATGTAAGGATTACGTCTCAAGGGTCATGCATGCCAAGTGTACTCTTGTTAGCCTGCACTCAAATATTGGATCACTGCACATGAGAAAATGATTCTCTGCCTTGGCGCATCAGCAGCTTTTTTGAGTATTTGCATATGGAGAATTTTGATTGACAGGGACATCAGCTGTAAAGTCACCTTTGGTGAGAATAATCTTATCACTTTCAAGGATGTTTTACAGCCCCTGTGTACTTGCGCTATCCTTCATTTGGATTATGGGAGAAGTTACGCATTATTCAATTTACATTTCCTTTAAGTTTGATATCATGTCTGAATAACCAGCCTCAATATTATCTCTCTCTGTTCAGTTCTTTTTAAATTAAGTGAATAAACACAAATAATGTCATCTTGGATAAATGTCTTTATTTCTTGATATCTTTTGACACCGAAAGCACCAACTATAATTTCAAATGTTGTGTCAATCTTGCAAATTCCTCAATAATTTTAGAGGGAACATACACAAGATACTTTATTATAGTGTGATTATAGGAATATATATATTCTGAACTCTGGTCCTGATAGATATGGCATTTATGGGACATGAAATATTTTACTTAAATGAATCTTCATCATTATGAGTCAACATCATTATTATTTTGCCCCAAACTTTTATACAAATGTCAAAACACACAGACAAAACTTGTTGGGTATAGACAAGCTCTTAGAAATCAATCTAGTGGCCTAATCTAGTTTGTGAATTGCATTGATATAATAGGAGTAATATTTTTTTTATTAAAAAAACATAGTTGGGTCTAATGTTTCTTAAAGAAATCTAGTCAGAAAAGACCACAGATGCCTTGTCAATACTGCCACCTATAGGACTAAAATGGTAAACTGGTGTCATTCCAATTGAATCCATCACCGCAGAGGGTAAACTCAGGAATCAGGATATAAGTTCAAAATAAAATATATAATATTAATTAACTACGAATACAAGCAATTCAATATTAAATTAAATCCTCCAAAATATATTTGATAAAGACCACATGTGCTGACATTATGCACTGTGTATTTTAGTATTCAATCTTAAGATTTTCTTAAGAAACCTAAACAAAAAACATTTTTGAGGCTTAAAAAATATTAAATAATAATACATTTTGCATTGTTTCCTCGGTAACTGCAACATGGTCCTCAGTGACGTCAAGGAACAGTTTGTTTTTTTGTAAAGTCTCATGATAGTGAATAAAAATGTGAAATAAAATTAACTGTTCATGAGAATATCAGCTCTCAGATGCTGTTTAAATCCTGTTTAGATAATTTAATCATATTAACAGGGTAACATGCTTCACATTGTCCAGAGAGACCCTCAATGCTGCATTGATGCTGCATAACTGCTCCAATGGCAGCAATAAGCGACGACGAATAACAACAACAACAACCGGAAGTGACAAAATAAAATAACCCTTCGGCTGTCTGTAAATGTAGGCTAGCTACTATCAGCTACAATCTGTGAGTAAGAACCCCCCCTTATAAACTTATACGTTAAAAATGTGTAGGATGATGATGGGGGTAAGAAGCCCCCCTAATTTTTACTAATATTTGACAGAATGGGGGCTAATATTTGACAGAGACTGTATAAATGACTTTTGATATTCTTCTTATAAACATTAATATATAGGCCTATATATATTATTTTTGTCATTAATGTAAAACACTAAATCAACTATTGTAATTAAAATTGAATTTTTAACATTGTAGTCAGACAAAGCAGAATCCCAGTAAAAGAGATTCATCTGAAAGTTAAAATTATTCTGTGACTTAAAAGAGTATATATTTAATTTAACTAGAATTAGATCAATTGACCTCAAAACTGAGCTGACACACACACCGTGCACACGCCAGACATTATTTTTGTTTTATTCAATTATAAAAGAAATTTGTTAGCATTTACAACATTGACAAAGTACATAGGCTATTTAGTGGAATGGGCAATAAAGGAAATGAATTACAGAAATATAGGAAATTAAGGGTAAATCAATCAATTAAAAAGAAAGGGAAAAGGTAAAAAAAAAACTACAACATGAATTTGAATACATTTACATACAAGATAGGGAATATGCAAAATACAGTTTACTAATCCAGGGTGGGAATTACAAGGTTGGGGCAGGACATGTAATATAGGCTACTAAACAGTAATTCTAAACATTATCGATAGATTTATTAAATTAAGGATAAACAAAAACAACAACATGCTTACAAACTCATTGGAAAATAATACTTTCTCAAGACGAAAACAACAGATTTCGAACCCAAAATTACTTAAAGAACCGTTATAAAAAGTTGACCACGGTGAAAACATTGTATATTCACAATTTGTTGGTTAAATAAATAAATCATCAATATAATTGGATTCTGTCGCTGACAGGACTTTTACTATGACAGCTCGTTCACTTGACAGTGAGCTCTTGTTCTCTGATTGCAGTGTCACGCTTCTCTATTCTTACTGGATTGTTAGATTGCTTTGGATTGTTTCCTCGGGACGTTCACAACTAGGTTAAAATATCAAACACATCTCATGACACCAATCCAAAACGAGTGGGGTTTATCAGGGGGGACCTGGAACATTAATTTCCCCACCCATTTACCCAATTCACCCCTTTTATATACGTTAAAAACTGAAGAATTCAGCTCTGTGGAAAAAGCGTCTGTTGATGGTGCAGTGTTGTGGTTTGCGATGTATTGCTGGTTCGCAGCTTCGGTGGAAATGTAGATGGCTGCATGTGCATGAATCGGTTTCGAATCGAGTTTTTCCGTTGCTTTTGTATTTGACTGATCTTTGAATCAACACAACAGCTTTAGCTGCCCTGGACAAAATGAACAGAAAACAGCATCATTTTAAAGGAGCAGAGGTCAGCTGCTGTGTTAAATACTTCTTATTCGGATTCAACATCATATTTTGGGTAAGTTTTGTGGATCTGCTGTTCATTTGCTTATTATTGTGTTTCTCAAAATCATTAATTGCCTCCATAGTCTTTTCACTGTGTTTCTCCAACATCTTAAAACGTTATTTCTGGATAGATAATTAGCCTAATGTTACCTTATTAATAATTTCACAACATGTAACACGAACGTATGAGTTTGTATTAATATTACGTACCAGTGTTCATATTGTTATTTATTTGTATAGTAGATTTATCTTTCTGAGGTGTATCATGTTGGATAGATTCTCAAATTCCCATCCAGGTAGAAAAATCACCTGTTTCCCATGGAATGGATTAGGCTGGTTTTGTTGGATCTTGCTTTTTCAGTACCTTTCCTGGTCTGGAGGATAAATAGGATTATCCAGGTCTCATTAGTTGGGCGAGCTTGGGTCAATTCACAGCTTTAACAGAGATTACCTCACTCCATTCAGTTTCCCCATGTCTATTTAGGAAATGATACATTTTTTGGGCTTTTTAGTCTTTCTCTTTCCACAAATGGATTTTCCATCTTCTTGTAGTGATTTAGAGGAAAAGTGATTGAAGTTCTTGAGCAATTCGGTTATGGTGGTATTGATTGTAATGCTAATCACAAAATGTCAGTTTTTCTGCTGACATCTGCTAGCCTATCTGTTCTTATTCTTTACTGATATTAATTCCAATCAGTAAAAGCATATCTTTTAGGTGTATTGTTTTTTAATTTTATGTGGTTTACATGCTTCAGCAAAACTTGTTTCATTGATATTGATCCAAGAATATTTTTCTTTATTAAAGGGATAACTCACCTAAAATCGATCATTATTTATTTACTCATTGTCATGTTGTTTGCTGTTATTCCCCCCCATGGAATAATAATAAAAGAATATTCCTTTCGTTTTCCCACATAATGACAGTTCATAGTGACCAAGGGCTGTCAAGCTACAAAACAAAAACAATGTAAAAGCACCATAAAAGTTAAAAAATTCACCCCAAAAAATAAAAATTCTTCAGAACACAAATTACGATCTTTTTAATTAAATCTGAGAGCTTTCGTCACAACATCTTATCTCGCATCAACACAACAAGCGATACACTGTGGTGCTCTTGTGAACGTTCATTGGAGATTAATATTTTGTAAATAAAATTGTAAATTATATATTTTTTTTGCACAAACAAAGCACTCACGTTGATTAATAAAATTGAGGTTAAACCTCTGGAGTCACATGGATTACTTTATGTCTTTACTACCTTTCTGTGGCTTGAAAGTGGTAGTTGCATGGACTGTCAATGGAGGGACAGAAAGCTCTCAGATTTCATCAAAAATGATGTTTGTGTTCCGAAGATGAACGAATGTCTTGCGGTTTGAAACGACATGACGGTGAGTAATTAATAACAGATTTTTTTTTTTTTCATAAACTAACCCTTTATGGAAACTTGAAACATAGGGAATGAGCTGTATGGATGACTGTTATTGTGCTATTGTTGATCCTCCTTGAAGCTTGACAGCCATGTTCACTAATGGTATGGAAAATTTCCAGTTGGGTTTGGATTGGACCAACTTGAGAGTGAGCAAATTATGACAATTTTATTTTTGGGGGGTAAAATCTCTCTCTCAAGTGACTCTTAAGTCTTAAATATGGACATTTCTCCATTAGCCTACCTCATCATTAGGACCAATCACTCCTCTATGATTTCATGTAGAGTGATAAATGTTGAGATAAAAGGAATCACTTAGAGCGAGAAGCTTCCATGAGTCACTTCTGGGGTGAACACATCCCCTGGAGCATGATTCTGTTAAGCTTCTTGATGTCATCATAAATTCCAGCTTTGTTTCTCTTCATTGGTTAGTATTGAATGGGTAGTGAAGAAGACCCCTCTGGAGGACGTGATGGTAATTGGTGCCCCCTCATGCTTTAATGCGGTCCCGTCTGAAATGTTAACCTTGCATAATGTTCCACTGCCCTCTGTAACAGCTAGCCCTCCTACTGCCATTGTTCCCACGTTATAGAGAGCCTGTTGTGTTTTGTTGAAACTTAGACGCTAGTGTTTTCACCAAATTGTCGCCAGAATGTCAGTCTATACTCCTGGAAGCTGAAATCAACCCTCTCTTAAACACTGTAGTTAAATTAAACACATGCCTTAATCTTTTCAGGTGCAGTTCACTCTGAGTCAAATCTGATTCTTAAAGTTCATCTAAAAATGAAAGTTCTGTCATTATTTACTCACCCTCATGACTTTTTTTCTTCTGTGGAGTCAAAAGAAGGTATTTTTAGAATCGATATTTTGAGAAGTCTTTTTTTTTGTCATTGAGCAAGCATCTAAATACTAGCTATAGTATAATACTAAAATTACACTACAGATTTGAGGTTTTAATTTTTCATATATTTATACAACCGTCAGACTCGCACATCCACCATGTTTTGTAGTCGTGTTTTTTTATTCGTGTTTGTAATTCTAATCGAATCCTTGTCCAATGCGCAGTGGGTTGTGGGCAATTTTAGTTGTTACGGTGTGCATGGATCTGACTTCGGATTCTAACCGGAAAAATCAGACGATCCTGGTATCTTTGGAGTACTCATTTCAACATTTCAACTAATTCTATAATTTCGAACACCATTTAGGATGGATAGTATTCCAATTGGGACTCAGCAATTGGTTCTCGCGCATCATTCGTGCACATTTGAGCTTCTTCTTTTCCTTTTAATGTTGGTTGACAAACCCACTTGAAGGTGCATACCACACTGTATGACACCTGCATGATAGCTGACGTAAAAAATACTGATCAGTTAAAAATGCATAAGGAAAATTTTTTACATCTTACTTAAAAAGTAATAGTAAACCACCTCTTTTCAACAATTCTCATAATTGGAGATATCATTCATGTCTGTAGCTTAAACCGTGCAGGATGAGTGCTTGTGTTATAGGTTCGTTCAAATCCCTAACTCTAATTATGAGCAAAAGCATCAATAATTAAGTCTGATTTTTATATTTCCTTGCATTTATTGTCCCCTCTTCGTGTCTAAAAGCCTTCCATTGTCTCTCGACTCCTTTTGTCTTTGCAGACAGTTTGACCCCGTGCCGTCTAATGCCTGTCTGATTGGTTTAAAGTGGAGACAGTCTGATCGGTCAGAAACCTACCTGATCCCAACAGAGCACTCACTTCTCCTGCCTCAGACTGGGCCAAGTTGATGGCCTGTAATTACAGACGCCTTTCTCTGTAATCGCAGTCTGATATCTACCCGGGAGGCTTTGCAGGGACATCTTAACATTCCCAACATTAACCCCCCTTGATTCCTCCCCTCCAATTTTTCCTCCTCCTTTCCATTTGGGAGCCTCGCAACCCCCTTGTCCTGTATTCAAATGGAGGTGTTTGGGGGTATGTGTGTGTGAGAGGGACGTGCTGTTCCCACAGCGTCTGAGAGGCCCGAGTGCGAGCCGCGGCACTGTGTGTCTCAGTGAACCCCATTCATCCTCACGCTATGGAGCTGACGGGGGCCGTGCGACTATTGTCACACACACCGCCCCTGATGCGACAAAAACATTTGACTGATGCATTTGTTTGCACACTTAATGTGTCTGGCTCGTGTATTGTGTACAAACAAAGCAACGCACGTTTCTGATTTCTGAGAGAAACCTGAAGTGTTTATTGCGCGTGTTTGTGTCTATGCTTGAGCTCGTGCTGAGATCTTGTGTAGCCCCGTGTTTTTGTATGTTTTTCCTTTTCATATCCTCCAGGTTCATATGGCAGATGGGAACCACATGTCCGTCCCCCCTCTTCCTCTGTTGCTCTGCGAGGGATTTATTTCCATGCCATTTCCCAGCAGGCCCCACTCTCACTCAAACACATTGACTCATTCTCACTAAAACACAAATGAATCAAGCCAGAGTCATTCTGTTCCATTAAATATGAAAAGTTACTCTTAACATGCCGTTTTTGAGGCAGTGCTGAGACTTAGCAATTATGTGGGGATAATAAACTGTTTTATGTGGTAAAATAAAACATTGTTTTATAGTTTGTTGTTTTGAAATAGACTAAAGTATAGGGTGAGATTTGTCCCCTTGATAAGGCCTAGACGTCCACTCGTAACACATTTCCGGCGTCCTGTTGGAAATTATGATCTTGTCAATCAATATTTCCATTTTACAGGCCAGAGAAAGATATTTTCTAACCAGTTAGAACCATAAACAGGCTTCAGTAAACCGCTATGAGGACAACACTAGACATTTTTATGTATTCTGAAGAAAAGGGTGGTATTTGTTCTTGTGCCAGGGTGTTGCAATGCAGTTGCTAAGGTTTTCTGAGTAATTTCGTGTGCTGCTATGTGGTTGCTAGGTGCTTGCTTAAAGGGATAGTGAACCCAAAAATGAAAATTCTGCAGTCAGTTGCTTCTTGTTCCAAACCCATATGATTGGGTTCTTTGGCCATACAATGAATTTGTTTTGGACCCCATTGACTTTCATTGTATGGAAAAAACAGTTGCAACATTCTTCAAAATATCTTATTTTGTGTTCCACAGAAGCAAGAAATTCATACTGGTTTTGGACGACATGAGGGTGAGTTGTATCACCCTTCAGGTGAAAATCACAAGTCAGATAGGCCTAGTTTAGAAAAGCTATTGTACACTTTTGGTGTATTCCCTCTTGGCAGCAAAAATAACTATTTACGAGAAAGTTAGCTGTTTGTTCAAATCTCTAACCTGTGAGCAAAGTTAATATCGATGCTTGCCTTAGCAGGCAGTACTAATAAAGCCAGAAATACTACTGAGTCAGACTTTCCATAAGCATAAATTTCCATGGTGATGCAGCAGTTCTTTAATCAAATAAAGATAAAGATGTCAGAAGATGGAGAAGGAAAGCAAAAGCTGTTCTTATGGCTGTAACAGCTGGTGGAAAAAGTGGTTCTGCTCCCTGTCACAGCTTTAAGCCAAGAGTTTATTTGGCTGCCGTTTGTGATAATACAGAGATACCGTATGTCTAATCGTCCTACTGTGTGAGATAGCAGCTCTCCTCTGGTTGTCCAGAATTACTAAATAAGATGTTTAAGTGCTCTACAATGCTTGATTGTGTCTTAATCCCGATATCCACGTGGGCGTGACACAACACAGGCCTCCCCTGGATCGAGACCGTCAGAACTGGGGGAGATATACTGATGTCTTCATGATAGAGATGAGTGGGAATCAGTGGTATGGATTGACAGAGAAAGTGTGTGCAGTGGATGACTGGCCCTTAGCTCTGTCCCATCCATCCATTGGATTAGCCGAGACCACAGGGAAATGGGATTATGGGATTTGCGGCTGCTGATACCCAACCGCTAACTCTCACCTTCCCTCTTCACGTTTCCCCTCACGCTGGGATTGTTCTAACCTGCAGTCAAACACACAGCTCAGAGAGCCCAGCGGGAGTTTGACAGGGAATCTAACACATTAGACCAAGATGGTTAGTCATTAAAAACATTTTTCATTGCATGGTTTAGCCCAAGTAAAATTGTGCTGTAGTTGGTGTCATCATGACCTAGTTGGTGCGTGTGCTTAAGACATGTTGAGCTGTGGTGCTCACTTTCAAAGTCTCATCCCATTCTTTCTCTCTCTGGTAATTTCCTGTACCATCTCTGTGTAATAAAAGTGGTGTATGACTTTTTATTTTATTTTATAAAAAACCTAATGACATTTGTGACTCTCAGAAGTTTTCTGAGACCTTCACCGTAATCAGGTTAGACGTGTGGTAGATTTTCCCCTAGGCTACGCACCTAACTTACATTTACCTGGGTGTCCAGTCGACATCTGAGCATCTACAGTCGACACTTAATAACATTTATACTCTAGCACTATGTCTACAGTCGACGACTGGCTTCGAGTCTGTCGACGTCTCAATCTTTTTGAACACTATCACTTGGGAATAGAAGTAAGTTTTCTAGTGACTGTCTAGCATGCTATGCAGAAATAATCAGACAGACTCCAGACGATGCCTTAATGGTGTGTTCACACCGAACGCGAATTTAATCGTTTGCGCGAGTAGATTACATACAAAGTCAATGCAAAGACGCAAATAGACGCATCATTCGCGCCGGGCGTTGCGAATGACGCGAATTGGGCGACGCGTTTTGCCGCGAACGTCTTCCGCGCAAGTTAAAAAATTTGAACTCGAGCGGAAGATTCGCATGACGCTTTGTTGCGCCAGCCAATCAACGAAGAGCATCCGAGAAATCCTGTCAGCAACCTATGTCAGCGTCAGCGACCCTAGCTAGCAGGTTATCAACTGGGCACCCGTCATTCTCAAATAGCGCTGGAAGTGGCTGTCATCCAGGCGCAGTTCCTGAAGAAGACTTCACCGAGTTGAGTTCGCCTCTGGATGGTGCTGTGAACACAGACACGTCGGCGTTTGGCTTTCCTCCGTATTTGGGACCTCCACAACAAGTACAGAGCAGCAATATCTTTTATTTCAGACATGACGGAAACGTATGCCAGAAAGAAATTGTGTTGTTGTTTTTTTATTCGCGAGTGACACAGACGCGCGAATGGGTTCAAAATGTTCAAGCGTCTAACTAGATGCGATAGAGGCGTATTTGACGCTCTATTCGCGTTCGGTGTGAACACACTTTATACACAGAATATACTTTAATCGCAGCCGGAGGACTTCAGACCATTTTAGAAAGAATCCCACCAGCTAAAACGAGTACAACGTTTTTTATAGAATAGGAGCATGACAACGGTGAAATTATTCTTCGTAGAAATTTTTTTTCAATATGTTTCTTCATATGTATAATTCAGAAAACCCTCTGTTACTAGGTAAAAGCAAATCCTGATTTCTTGATTATGCAAGATGTTTACTCTTTGTTATTCAGTCATGAGTATTTGATGATATTTAGATAACTGTCTAGTTTCATTTCTCCTTTTGTTTTATTCAGACTTGATTCATTTCAGACAAGCACTGACTTTGGCCAAAGTGTTGGGGTCATTTCATTTTCAAAAGTATATAAAAATGAATCCTGCAAGAAAAAGAAATGTTAGTCAAATCCATCACAGACGCCATATTGAATTTAAAGCAGATAAAAAATTAGGCTATGATGGATAGACTTAGTATTTACAATGGCATGCATTGTAAAAAGGTTCTGTATCATGTAATTTTCACCATTTTTAAAAGTGATTTATATAGGCTGTGTTCACATCTGGCAGGTTTGGTTAGATTAAAATGAACTCTGGTGCGAATCTTGCTCTGTTAGTGCTTGCTGCTGTTTTGACACTCTTACACATTTTATCAGCTCTTCATAAGTTATTAGCTCCAATCCATCATACGCACATAGGCTACAGCGAGCGCATTTAACCCAGCACACAGCATTGTTTTGGATTTTTCGTCACACTCGCAAAATATATGTCATAAAAGCAGTATCTTTCGTTTCGGTGTTAAGAATGACAGTGTGAACCAGGAATAAATGTATAATTTTCTTTTTTGGTCCAGACCAAGAGAACCAAACTACAAGTGAACACGTGCTTAGCTTTTGTCTTTTTTAGAAAGACATTTCATCAGCTGAATAATCGGTATATGTTGTTCAACAACAGTACAATCCATTGAGTTCATTGTAATTCTATCCCTCACAGCCTCGTTTTCATTCCTGTTAAATAAATAACATATTAAATATGGCATTACCCCTATACGATAGTGGTCAACTGGTACATTGGCAAGGCTGATATGTTGGCCGATATTTAGGATTTTTAATTATTGGCATTGGCTGATAAATTTTTCTATTTAGCAGATGTGTCAGAAGTATGACTCTTATTTTGACCGTGCAGGACTCTTACTGTACTTTGATTATTTTTTTATATTAATTTTCAAATAATGTAAATATTATGAAAAATGTATATACATTTAATTTTTAGCAATTGTTAAGCATGTGTTTTTGCTATCTTTAAATTAAATATGATATCAAATGTATCAGCCATCCTGCTACCTAAGATTTCCGCATCGGCCATAACAAAAAAATCAATTTCGGTTGACCACTAAAACAATTGCTTTGTGAAACTTGTGTGGTTATCAACTGAGAATATCAATAACTTATCTTTTTCTGAAGAATCTGGGTAAGAAATTAATGAAAGACTTTACCTTTAAAGTGTGATAGTCAATTCAGAATCTGATTTTCCTCAGAACTTGTTGGGTAGACATGCCAGAACAGTAAAATTAGTGAACCATAAACCTCAATGTAATAAAACAGGTTTCTGTAAGCAGTGTCATCCAAGTGATTTCTCTCATTTAGGTAAAAACAAGTCTTGGCTCTTTTTCAAGTAAACTTATGCCAAAGATGGCAGTGCATGCAGGGAAATCGCTACTTTCCGGATCTTTGATAAAAAATGCAGCCAATTTTATCTTTTTCTTTTTCAGATGGTTTGCCCTCAGATAAAGAGCACAGTGCTGTCTGCACATAGCAGTAACCTCATGCCATTATGGAGCGAGAATGAATTGTTTAAGTGCTGTAAATGTGATCAATTCTGTTGTGTGTTGCAGTTGCTGGGAGCTGCATTCCTGGGTATTGGACTTTGGGCTTGGGCAGAAAAGGCAAGTTGGAAACACAAATACTGAGTAACACAACGATCGGTGACATGCCTCAAATTCCTAATATTATTATCCATGTGGTTGCCAGAGCAACATAATCATAGACATAAACAGAAGACGACAGCGCACTTTAAAAGCACAAACTACCTACAAATACCCCGTTGTCTCAACCGGTCTGCCTGTTAAAGCATCAGAATTAATGTTTAACATCTTTTCCTCTTGGACTTCATGCTTTATTTTATGAAAGGTTCTTTTTGCCAAATGTAAAGACGTTCTGTGAATCCCCCACGTTGCTTTTTCCTCCTTTTGATGTCTGAAACCTCCAATAAAGCCTCCTTAAACCATGACATTTGAGAGCATATGGGTGGCATCTTTTATTTATTTCCGTGACAGTTTAATGAGTTTGTTATATTTTTGTTGCAGGCCTTTAACCATGCCGCATAGTGCAATAAGGCTTTGTATTTACTGTGACTATTCTCTATCCGATTTGTCGTCCCTCTCGGAAAAGGTCACCCTCACTGTTATGTATTCATGCATGAAAGGTGAATGTAATTTCTTCACACTAATTTGAGGCGACTTAATGAATATAGAAGTCAATTGGCTGATTAATAACCTGGAAATTGCTCCATTTCAGTCGTTGATTGTTCTGCTAAAAGACACGTGTAGGCCATATGGCACTTTGTATTAATGTCAGCCAATTATGGAACGTCTTGGTAACACCATGTAAATAATTAATAAAGGGTTCATTTTTACATTTGCCAAATGTTAATTACAGAAACAAAGCATTAAGAATCGGACTGAGGGTGTTTAAGTGAATTTTAGAGCCGCCTATTCTTCTGCAATCAAGACAAAGCAAGCAAGAACACATAAAAAAGAAACCTAGTTTATATTCACTGTCAGCATGGTCTAAAACCTGCTCTTGGTTCTGGGATTGAACTGAAATTTCCCCCTGATGTGGAAATCCAAACGTGTAAGGCATGAATCACCGTGGAGAGTTGCGGGTGGTGAAGGATTTTAAGGTCAGGATGTGAACTTACAACAACTCTGTCTGATGTGTCTGTCCCACAGGGAGTGCTGTCAAACATTTCCTCCATCACAGATCTGGGCGGCTTCGACCCTGTCTGGCTGTTTATCGTAGTAGGAGGGGTGATGTTCATCCTCGGATTTGCCGGATGCATCGGTGCGCTCCGGGAAAACACGTTTCTGCTCAAATTTGTGAGTTCCACCCTTATATCCGGCCTGCAAGCCCTGCCTCCCGTTTTTCTGCAACCTGTTTCCCGGACTCTGATTTCAAGGCTTATTTGTTTCCAGATATGGACGTTTATATGAAATGAATTGGCTATAACACATGAATACACCCAGAATTAATTGAAATGCCCCCTGGAGGAAATTTAAATAGAAATGATTTTATTGAAGAAATATTTACCTTAAAAAAATCATTGAAAATTATTTACTGTAATTTTTAGCATAATGAAGTTCTGACTCCACTATCTATGTGTTTTCTCTTCTAGTTTTCAGTGTTTTTGGGCCTCATCTTTTTCCTGGAGCTCACAGCTGGTATTTTAGCCTTCGTGTTCAAAGACTGGATCAAAGACCAGCTGAACTTCTTCATCAACAACAATGTTAAAGCATATCGGGATGACATTGACCTCCAGAACCTCATTGACTTTGCTCAAGAATATGTGAGTCAGCACTTCTCTTTCCCTATTATTTTCTGCTGTGCTGTGGTATATATTTTGAATGAGACTGATGGTATGTAAGTGTGCACTAGAAAATCTGAGTCATCATGCATTTTTCATATGAAACGTTTAACTGTAAATTACAGCTGTGTGATGATGATGGTGATGTTATGTATCACATCAGTGGTCGTGTTGTGGGGCTCATGGACCGAATGACTGGAACCTGAACATCTATTTCAACTGCACTGACTTTAACCCCAGCCGGGAAAGCTGTGGCGTTCCCTTCTCCTGTTGCGTCAAAGACCCTGCTGTGAGTGCCAGAAACTATCATTTCATCTGTTTACCCCTTGCTCTTCCCTGCTCCTGTTTCAGCAAGTTAACTGTCTTATCACAATCTTAAAAAGATGTCTTCTCTACTGCATGCTTTGAACTGAACATCCTAACATATGTTCATTCATAGAACAATGGAGTGTTACTATAATGTGCTGGTTTGTTTTATGGGGATAACAGAATGCAGCTAAGGCCCTGTTTACACCTGGTATTAAGATGTGTTTTGGCAGACGCATACCCGTTTACACCTGCTGTTTTAATCCGTCTCTTTTGTCCACGTTCAACCACTTCTGTCCTGATTTCTTCGAGGGTACGTTCTATGGTAAATTCATGGGCTTTTTCAGCTCTTTTGATCTAATGGGCGAAATAAGCTTGTGCAATTTCACATATGAACGCGACTGCAGATGACGGAAAAATGAACGGAGAGCACTGAGCAGCACCTTTTGTTTCTGCTCTGATAGACGCCAGACCACGCCAAACGCCGTGAGTGCATGTTAGAAATCAGAAATGGCGAGAGAACATTGTGTTTGGTATGTTTTTTGTCTTCAAAACCAAATTTGGGTCTCCAGCCAACAAAGCTTCAATCGCGTCTGGCGAGCGCGCTTCCCATAATGTTTACGCATTAAGTCAGTAAGTGGAGAGTAGTCGTCTTTTGTGGCTGTTTGAACACATTCAAACCCATGAGTGTCTACACTACGAAAACAATCCGGTCTAATGCGTTTTCGACTACCTCTGGACGAAAGTGGACAAGCTCAAAAATGTTTAGACCTCATTCACTTCTGTATTTAGTGACGCCCACTTGTGATACGATTGACCAAAATGCATCTTAATACAAGGTATAAACCAGGCCTAAGGGATGTAGCTTGTGAGCACTTGAGGTGAAAACTTGAGGTTTTGCTTTTTATTTTCAGTGTAGCTAAGGATAGCTAGATTATAAGTCAACTAGTTGTTTTTTCCATTTTATTTTAACAATTTACACTAAGGTCCTATTAGTTAACATTGGTTAATGCATTAACATTAAACAACAATTAGCAATATATTTGTTACAGTATTTATTCTTCTTTGTTAATGTTAGTTAATAAAAATATGGCTCTTTATTGTTAGTTTATGTTAATCTCGGATCCATTAAATGATATTAAAACTTTTAATTTTAATAATGTAAAGTAAATGTTGAAATTAAAATTAAAGCTCCAGTCCGTAACTTTTTTGGGTTAATAATTATCCAAAATAAATTTGAGCAAGTACATAACCAGCCAGTGTTCAAAACTATCTGCTTGCCTTAGCTCGATTCAAAACGGTGAGCTTGTAATAATGTTTTTATTCCAGTGGTACTGCTGGATTTCGGCGGGAAATTCGAGCATGTCTTTGCGTAATTACGTCACATCTGTAGACATAAAGTTGTCTCGGCTAGTAGGCTATGTTGCGTGTGAGGATGTTTTCTCACAGCACTTGATATAATTAAACATTATTAATTTGATGGCGGATCCAGAAAGGTTCAGACAACAATCACAGTGACAACTGGAGATTCACCCGTTGTAAAATGCAAACGACTTTTGACTTCGGAGTGGCTATAGAAAAAGAAAGAACTGCAACCGGGCCCATGCAAAAACAAGGATACATATCTGAAGGGCATTAAATGTAGTCACGCCATGCTGATGTCGTTAACATTAACAATTTGAAAAACGAAGTATAGTTTGCATGGTTTGACATGATATAAGCGATTGTTAGATTTAATCAGCGCGATTTACTGTAATGCTTTTTTTCCCTTAGTTGGTCAGAACAAAAGTTGATGTTACTTGTTCAGATGACATTGTCCGGTGAAAATTCTTATGTTGGTCATATTCCCAAAAAGTAGAATGTGTGATTCTGAATGCCAGTATCCACACCGGCGTGGTGATTGACAGCCATTCTCCTCTAAACATTGGATTCATCCTCGCTGTGCCGTGCCGAGCACAACCTACGTAATGTTGATAATTACTCGAATAACTGCAATTGCAGATTTCGAACAGAGATGGCACAAAGAGGAAAAAACTACGAACTGCAGCTTCAACCAAGATTAATAAAAGCTTTAGGGGTATTTTCATTTTTAGTCCATGTTAACTTATGTAGTTAATGTTAACAAATGAAACCTGTTACTATTTTTATATATCTTTAGCTGATAATAGTGTTGTTTAGCTTTTAAAAGGTTGAATGTGAAAAACCCATTTCTTTTTATATTCTATTCGATTGGGTGCGTACTGCTTAACTTTTCTTTAATTCAATCCTAACAAATTTTTTCATGTTATCTTAAACAATATGTTTTATCTGAACAATTTTATTTTGTACTTTTATTCTATTGTGAAGTCTGCGATTAAAAAAAAAAAGTAAATAAATTGAGCATGTTTTCTTGGTCTCTCTCTAGGACGATGTCCTGAATACACAGTGTGGCTATGATGTGCGGCATCAAGGAGTGAGTGTGTTATTACTTGTTAGAAATGTTACAATTGTGCACATCCATAATATATTCTTGGTAATACTTTACAATAGGTTTTTATTGTTAACATTAGTTAACTACAATAGCTAAGATGAACTAACAAAGAACAATAGCTATACAGCTTTTATTCGTCTTAATGTTAATTTCAACATTTAACAGTACATTTTTAAAATGAAAACTTGTATTTGTTATCAGTAGGAAATGCACTGTGAACTAACTTGAACAATTGTATTTTCATTAACTAATACTGGCAGATTTTTAAATGTTGTAAAAAAATATACTGCTTCCTGTTAGTTGATATATTAACTAATGTTAACAAATGAGACATTATTGTAAAGGTTTACCATATATTTAATGATGAAAAAACATGTAATGTAGTGTATAAATCGTGTAGTGTCAGACCACCCTTTGAAAAGAGCACAGAAGGGTTAAGCGCATGAGAGATTCTGAGAGCATTTGAATTCCTCTTCTTCTCCTCCTTAATAACAGTTTAAGCCTTTAAAAGTGATAATTAGTTTCTAGTTTTAGCCACGGGAAATTGTGGAGCTCTGTAATTGGGAAGTCAGCGGCTTATGCCAGCATGGGTGGAGTGACACTGCACCCACGGTTCACCACCGTCTTTCTTGTATCCATGGTTACCCTTTTCTTATACAATCCACCTTTTAATAGGTTTTATTTGCAGTTATGATGTTTTTTTACTGACTTTTTATTTTGAGCTGAAGGTATTAGAAAGACATTAAACCAATGTCTGCTCAAGCATCATACTTTAAAAAGTTCTTTGTTCGACCATTTTCCACCTTTCATTGACTTTCTCTGAATCCCACCGACTTCCTACTGGTTTGGCGTTACGTTTCTAAAGTCTTTTGTGTCTTCTTTCCTGGGGGGACAAAAGATTCTATGGAGAACAAGTTTGTATGGTTCACAAAAGCTGGATTGTGTGGCTTTCTCTTTCTTCACCTTCAAATGTCACTGACAGCCCCAAATTATACCTTTTCATCTCCCTTCCTTCCCAGAATCCGATAGACAGTAGTTAAGACATTCCTGTATGTCAGTGTAATACAAACTGGATCTTCCCTGTGTCAGGTTATATGTGGTGAGCTGTGTGACATTTTGTCTACTTAGCGTGGGAGTGAGTTCCTCCAGTTTTCCAGAGAGGATATTTGTTCTCAAATAGATTAATGCGCAGGTCCGCCCAGGTGAAGGCCTAACTGTTTATCCTGGACTTGTGTAAAGATTAAAGGTCAACTCGGAGGAGCGAACACCAATATACACGCCGTGCACTTAAATGAAGATTTAGTTGCTTATTTGGATCTTACATGTTCCATTAAGTGATGTGCTGTTTTTTATAATCTTTTTAATAGGAGTTGGATCAGCAGAAGTACATTTACACCAAGGGCTGCGTGGGGCAGTTTGAAAAGTGGCTGCAGGACAATCTGATCATTGTAGCTGGGATTTTTGTGGGGATTGCATTATTACAGGTAAGGACAATGATAATGCTTCATAGCATGCAAATATCTGTTAAAGATGTAGTAATAACTGAACAGATTTGCTTGAATGGGGCCTGAGTGGTAAAATGGTCGCACACGAATGAATGTTATGCTGCCACCTTCTGGTTGAACATTAAAATACAGCTTTAAATCTAGTTCCAACATTAATTCATACCAAAGTGAATCTTAAAATGTCCGGGTCATATTTCACCCCCAAAACCAGAAGAAAAAATATTAAATGTTATTTTTGCATTGGGGTATTTTCAGATACTATGTACACATGATCACATGATCCTTCAGCAATCATTCTAATATGCTGATTTGCTGCTCAAGAAACATTTCTTATTATTCTCAAAATTATAAAAAAAACAGCTGTGCTGCTTCATATTTTGTGGTTTATTATGATTTATATATTATTATAATAATTATTATAATTATTATAAAATATTAATATATTATATTATATTATGATTTAAAAATTCAGGATTCTTTGATTATTAGAATAACATTATTAATAAATGTTACAACATAAATGTATTTGTCAATTTTGGTCAATTGAATGCATCCTTGATGATGAATAAAAGTATTAAAAAAAATTTAATCTTGCTGACAGCAAACGGTAGTGTATACTTAAAAAATTTACTATAAAAAAATTAAATATGATATTTCATAAAGTGAAGGATATTGCAAAGGCTTGCAATTAAAGGGATAGTTCACCCAAAAAATAAAAATTTGCTGTTTATATAGTTTATAAAAAATATAGTTTTTTTTTTTCTTTCAGTCGAGCACAAAAAATGTTTTAACTGAAACCGCGGTCCTCTGTGATTCATATAATGTAAGTGAATGGCTACCTTCACTTTGAGAGTAAAAACAATAAAACATATACATCCAAAACATAATTAATACCCATGGCTCCTGATGATACATTGAGGTCTTGTGAAGCGAAAACGATCGAGCTTGTGATCCACACTATCGTGAGCGTGCTCAAGACCGTTACAGAGGCTGCTTACGGGTAAAAATGCTTTAAATACTGTTCAGTTTCTGTACAGAAATTGCTTCGGCCAATTGCTTCGCTTCACAAGACCACAAAGTATCACCAGGAGTATTAATTTTGTTTCGCATGTAAATGTTTTTTTGACTCTCAAAGTGACGGTAACCATTGATTATCATCTTATGAATCACGAAGGACCATGTTTTCAGCTAAACATGTTCTTTACTGTTCTACTGAAGGAAAAAAGACACCTACATCTTAGATGGCCTGAGGTGTGTAAATTAACACCAAATTTAAATAAAAAAAAAAAATTAAACTAATGGTTTAAGGAAGGGCGTGTAAACCCCATATTTCTTGACTTTCTGTGTAGATCTGTAGATTAGTAGAGATGTTTCAGCTGTTCGGGTAGTTAAAAATGAAACCGAGAGCACTTTGAATGCGTATACTAATTTTTCTTAAGCTATTATTTTCTTTTCTCCTCTATGATGTCTTCTTTTTAAATATGTTTCAGATTTTTGGGATATGTCTGGCTCAGAACTTGGTGAGTGACATCAGAGCGGTCAAAGCCAACTGGTGACCCTTTGCAGAGGGCGACAGCTGACAGTGACCTCTGTGATTATGGCACAGCTAATTGCAAGTCAGCACTGTTTACACACCATTGAGCTGGGAAATTCTGCCCTTTTAACCCTACGAAACGTTGTATATTGGCTGACTTTACAAAATGGACTTTCCATCGCTGTTTTTTTTTACGGTTCCTTATCTGAAAGCAAGCTCTTATGGAGGGTATCCAGACAGAGCTTAACGTGAGATGTCACACCGAGATCAAGCTATCTGCGATCTTGCAGCTGTCTCTTGATCGAACACTATTTTCGTTTGCCCTTATTAAAAACATTCACCAGACTCTCCTTCGCGTTGGTGAATTAATGTCAAGCAGAGGGTGTTTTCATTAACCTGTGGATGACTTGCTTTGGAGAAACACACAATTCAACCACTGAGACTTTAAACCGAGGAGCCATGAACTAAACAAAGCCTTACAGCAGTGCATTTCTCTATACACTTGTGTGAATTCAGCTTTTTACACGACATTCTGTCTGTCAGTCATTCGAGCCAATGGACAGTTGGACTCTTACCTCTGATTGGCTCTCTGTTGCACAGGGTAGCCAATCAGTACAACATACTTGATAATTACACGTATGCATTTATTTTTCCATTGCATTTATAGTTCCACCACTTGTTGTGGAGGTGGTCTGTTTTTTTATTGTCTATATAGCTATATTTTATTCTCATTTTCTCGTTTTTTTTGGTCGTCTTCTGCTAGTATGAATCGACTTGACCGCTGTCCCAGAATTGCTTATGAATCTTTTTGTTTTCGCTACTCTGCTAGATAGTGATATGCTATAGTGACACTAATAATGTATTATTATAAATATGCTGCTGCTTTAACTCAAAGAAGATATACTGCTATACTAACCAACTGAACTTTATTGAAATGAGGTATACATTCCCTCTGGGAAACTTCAGATCACGCAGAGTGCTTTGCGAAATGAATCTGACGTGTGTGCACATGAAGTGGACAGATTGAATTAGCCTTGCGTATGATCACATGCCTTATTGAGCCCTATAGAGATGATAGCCGAAGCCTCCGGCAGTTACGCAGCACATGGACCTTAGAAAAGCTTTATTTAATATTCAGTTTCTCTTGCTTTGTGCCACATGCATGCAATCGTCTATAAAAAATGCATGGCAATGCAGACCTCTTTTAACGCATGCACACATGTGTGTGGATGTGTGTCCATTCCATTACGACTACCGTACCAGTGCGTGTTCAGAAGGTGTCTGCATTGAGTCATGACCTTAAAACTAATATTGTGCAAAGTAAGATAAATGACGTACTGTGTGTGTAGAACGTGCTCGGATGGTTTTAGCAGTGTCGGCAGACTGAACTGAATCATCTGTTTAAAAAGATCTACTGTGTTTCAAGGGTCTATATAACCTCTGTTCTCAGAGTGAATAGTAAAATGTGAGATTTCTCTTCTGTGGTCGTTTTGGGAGATTTGGGAGGGGGTTGCCGACTCCTGCCTGTGTATATTGGAGGCAATTTTTTTTATGCAGATACAAGACAGATTATATGCTAAATGATGTTTAGCCCCCTTTTTGTGGACCTAAATGGATGACCCTCATGAAAGCCTATCAAGAACATGTCTAGGTTGCATTTCTGTGTCATATCATTACAATTATAAAAAAAAGATTATATTATTTAAATAATAGAGTATTTATACGTATAATGATCATTTTTTGTTGTACTGCCTTTGTAGATGTTAATAATGTATGAAATGACAAGAAGCTAATTTAACCTAATTATCAATTAAAATACTCTCAAACGTCATGAAAACATGAATGTATGTATTCTTGGGTGAAATGCAACCTGGACATGTTTTTATTTGAGATTGACACAAATGCAGTGTCCATAATCTCTCTCCCTCTCATTTTCTTTGTCATGCAATTATGGACTTTTTGTGTTTTTCTTGATTATTTGCTTTTTTTCTAAACAGAGAACTCTAACGTTCCCGTTTGAGGGAGCTTCTTGCATATCATGAATGTAAACATCATCTTTTACTAATGTTATGTCATATATAACTTATCCTTCAAAGTGCAATGCACAAACATATGTGAATAAAATGAATGCTTGTCTGACTGTAGGCACACAACTGAAAAACATCGCAAATCTGTGTTCGTGTAGTGAATTAGACAGTCCTTGTGCATGCATTGGCTTAATTTTTAATGAAGTGCATTATGCATTTGTGCGTTTTTTTTCTGTGCTGGTTCATCAGAAACTGTTTTGATGATTGGTATTAAAACCATTGAGCCTTTTTGCTGGCCTTTCTGTGTACCAGCTGTGGTAGTCGAATGTTTGCAAATCTTAAAGCACAGTTTTATCAGTTTCTAGAACAGTTGTACAGAACAGTACTGAGTGAATTGTAAATGCATATCAATGTGGTTTTTGAACTATTTAAATATTTTCCCATCATAATGCTTGACATCACACTTGTCACTTTTAATGCGCTTTGAAATATGAATTGCGAAAGCCTTTATTTTTTGTTTACATTCCCATACACGTCTTCACAGAAATGTTTGAATTCTACCTCATCATGGAGAAATGACTTCAATCATGGTTATTTGGGGAGTTATAACTCTAATGCAGCCGTTGTACACATTTTAGAAGAGTTGCAAATAATGGTTGAGGTTGTCTTTTGCAGTCTTAGCTTTTCTTTTAGGCAAACTATAATTTTCTTGACAAGTCATGGAATGCAAAAAATACCAATGTTGATATCATATTTGAAAGGCTTGTTGTTGTTTAAACTTATCCAGAGCCATTATGGGCAGCACTATTTCAGTACTCCTGTTTCTGCAAACAAATAGTGAAATTGAGGATTATAACTAGTTTATTGACTTAGTGTTCATTATCCAACAATATCATATTAGAATAACTCAAAATACCCTCTTAAATCATGAATATTGCACTTGGAGACCTAAAGCATTTCCTGTGCTCTCCATTATATGAGTCTGAATGATTATAATAACCTATACTAGTCATACTTACTGTGGATTTTCACTTTCTATTAAAAAAGAAAACTATAGAAAATTATGATCGTATTTGGAAACAGCCTAGCAATGGCACTGCGTTGCAGTAGTTTTGTTTTATTTTATGTTTTTTGTTGTTGTTGTTGTAATTTTTGTCCTAAGGTCCATTTATTGGGGGCATCCAATGGACTTTTCCTGTGGGAGATGGTCTGTTACACTGTATGATACAAGATATGCTTTTTCTTTTTCATAATAAAATGGATTTATGACAGTATGAACTCAATTTCTTTCATCTGCACGTTCTGTCAAACATTTGACTGGAAATCAATGTTCAGTGCTAATTCACAGATGGATTACAAATGTGAATCTCATCAATGATGCATTATACCTAAAGACGCATGATTATTTATTATTATTTTCTCTCTCTCTTTCTCACAAGATCAATTTACCATTGGCAGACCTGTTCATTTTACAGGGATCTTACATAAAGTTTGAACCACTGTAAAATATTTTAAATATTTAATGAAACTATACATGTTGATTGACAAATAATATGCGTTTACAATAAAAGTGATTATGTTATAGTGTTTTTTTTTAGGGTTATTTGTAATTTTTATACTGTTTTTACCATGTTCAACTTCTTCTAAACTGAAAAATGTCACAATGGAGTAGTGACGTACATTATTCCATAATAATTTAGCAAAATAATTTGCCATTTTAAGTTAAAAACTGTTATAAACATTTTGAATTTGGCAAGCTACAAAAGATTAGTAGCCTAGGTCCAGAGCTGGTAGGTCATATTACCGATGTCCATTGATTGATAGATTGATATCTATAGCCTACGTTTTTTTTCTCTCTCTCATTTAACATTCGGATATAAAAAGAAACGATATAAATTGATGGGGTGATATATATCTATAAGTATTTTACTTCAAACTAGCATTCAGATTTAAAATAGAACAAAACGCCAACAATAAAATGAACTAACTAGCTTGTTAATAACAGTTTGCAGAGAAGCATAAGGCGATAGTTTTTGTACAGCTAACCGGAAGCGGATGAGACCGGAAGTATCGACACAATCAAGTGACCCGCGCTCGCTATGAAGGTGTGCATATCGTCGCTGCCCGATGAAACTCACGTATGTCCAAAACGGTTACTTTTCAGGAAGTGAAAAAAACAAGGTAATTCAAAAGCAGTTGAACATAGCGTTGTCATAGGCCTACTTGGTACGGTATCTTTAAATGTAACCATATAATTGCCAGTGTAATGATATAATCCACATTTGACCAAAATCGAGTTTAAATGGACATACGTGCATATTTTATAGTAACGGTGGTCGATACGCGTTCTTCCGATCATTAATTAGAATGGCCAAGTCGCGTTTCATATTGACAGATGAATAGGCTACGCTCAGTTTATTAAATACATTCAGTTTATTAAATAGCCTACGTCTCATTTTATTAAATACGCTGAGTTTATTAAATGTCTCTTGCAAAATATGAAGGCACAATGAATCAATACACTCATATAATCATACATAATCAGAGAGTAGCCTTTTTCTTTTCGTTTTGAATTATTTCGTTTAAAGACTTTTCAAGCTTTGTGCGTTCGATGTCTTTCTCATGTCTGTGTGAGGCATACACTGTTAAGTTAGGATGAGATGCGCTCCAGTTAACGTGCAATGTGACCACGCGGGTGCCTCATGATTATATTGCTATATATTTTCTTCTTATTTATTAAATCCACTCCAGGCAATTGGTTGTTGAAAAATGAATTAAAATTAAGATACAATTTATAGAAAACGAAATTCACTTTAAAGAAAGGTTTTCCACAAAATAAAACTTAATGAAGTGGTCAAAATCATGTCTGACACTCCATGTCTCAAATTGTGCATCCTATTACTCGTGCTGTTCACTTTTCATAAATCAACAAAAATGGAAGAAAAAAAAACATAATATTTTAACAAATATGAAACTAAATGCGCTCATTTAATGGCTACAACAGTATAGTAGACCTACAGACTCTATTTGTACAAATTGCTGCACATTTATTTAATTCTGAATTTTGCACACACAAGTTGAAAGGCTTCAAATCATGTTCACGGATAATTGTGCGTGCATTCATTAATCATTATGATACTAAAACAATAACAAAGTAGGCTATGCTATGTAGCCTACAAAAAATACAGCCATTTCTGTTTTGTTCTTTTAAACAAAAAAACAAGCTGCCCCCTTTTTTTTTACATTTCATCTTTCATTCCGAAATGAACGAAAAAGTACACCGACCCAACATGTATTAGCCTTTTTATGTTATCAATCTAAATTAATCTCGTTTTTAATTTAACTTAATTTTGTTTTTCTTTATTTAAATTTCGTTTTTGTCTTTATTTAATTTTTGTTTTTTTCTTCATTCAATTTTCGTTTTTTTTATTTAAATGTAATTTTTCTTTATTTAAATTTAGTTTTTTCTTTATTTGAATTTAGCTTTTCTTTATTTAAAATTCATTATTCTTTATTCGTTATTCTTTATTTAAATCTACCCTTTACTGTGTCAGTAATTTATTAGTCAGAAAAATATTAGACTACCTTAAAAGTAGGCTATTGTTAACAGACCCGTGCGTTAACATCTCCACAATAAACAGTGACAATTACTTCCTCTAGACCATTTACCGGTAAATAACAGTTGTGAATATATTGCGAATATATAATAAACTTGAACAGTGTTGTCAAAAACAAACATTTGCTTATACTTTACCTCACAGAGTTATTCGGCTATACAATCCTGGGCTGAGTTTCCCGATAACGTTGTCTCTTAGCGCGCTACGAAGACTCTTAAGGTATAACTTAACTGAAGGTATACCATTTCTAGGCGTGTTCCCCGAACTATACCTTAGAAAGCTGCTTAAGATATACCTTCTTACGTGCGACGTTAGCGGGTGCTGTCTGTGGCGATGGTGCTCAATCTGTTGATATCGATGACTCGTGAATCAATTATTCACTCGTGCAGGGGCTCTTTATGTGAGAAAGCGCTGTTCTTTATAAAAGAAGCACTTCAGAAATAGTTGAAATTGCATTTACTAGGACTCATGGGATATTATAAAAAATAATCCGAACTATAACAGCCTATAATAGCCTTGCCTACATATTTTAAAATTGTATCATATATTTCTGCCACAATAACCATTAAACATGTTTATGTGCTTTCTTCTTTTTCCCATTTTTGTCCGCTGAGGTGAGCTGCGATGAAATATTGTTCTTGTAAATACTTTCAAGCATTTCAGTAATAAAAGTGTACGTCACGTAGCTACGGTGCTCGGCAGTGATCAAAAAGGATTTAAACAGTGAATTTTGAATCTTTCTTGTAAACTCAGAGATGTGGATTCAGACGGCAATTAAATTACCACACGACCTGTTTGTCAAAAATCAGTAGGTACTAACTTGGACAGAGATTTTTACGCGGGTTGGGTGAGAAAAAACACTGATATTATGGATTCGGACGGCACTAAAATAACCGACTTACCCCTGTAAATGTTTAAAATACCGTACAGGCCCATGATAAACAATATTAGCGTCCGAATAGGACTTAACTGACAGTAGCCTATGCTTTCACTTGCCTTTAAAAGCGCTCTTTAATTAAAATAAATGTATAAAAATTTTATTATATATAATAATATAATTAAAATTCTAACAACAATCAGTGTAGTGAGAATTTTATTCTTTGCATGAAAACACTTGAATTAGCCTAATTGAACACTGTCTGGGTGTATTAAAACTTCAGAATTATATTCATATAGACATTTAACTGTGATAAGGTAAAGCTAAGAGTGGTCCAGACCAACCTTCCGAAAGTATGACTCACAGAAGGTATACTTAACTAAGAGCGTTTCGGGAAACACGTATTAACGATAAGGTACAGCTTAAGGTGTAACTTAAGAACGACGTAGCGTTAAGAAGGTTTCGGGAAACTCAGCCCTGAGCTTCCAGAGACGCTTAGACCTGCGAGACGCCTCCACAGGGCGGGAGATACGCGGCGTGATTGACAGCTTTGACACCAAATGGATATACGTGAAAATCAGATGACATGATTTCACAACTTTTCATTGGTCATTTAGACATGTGACGCATACTGTATACGGAAATGAACCTGGACATTCTATCCGTCGAAAAATCTCAAAATCGGCAAAATGGACATACGCGGTTTTCATCGGACAGCGACGATATGAATTGTGGACATTGCAATTTGCTTCTGGCCATTTGAAAGTGAGTGACAGAAAGCAGCTGCTTCTAAACACAAAGGTAAATACACTGATGTCATTTTCACTCTGACCACTAGATGGTGACAAACCTTCACAGTTTGTAACAACAGCAAGTCCTGTACATTTACAAAAAAGCATCATCTTGATCATCTCATTTTTTGTTTTGTTGAATAGTATGTGATGCTGACACAAGTAAACCAGAAACACTGCTCGAGCGCCTTTTAAAAGATGCATTAATGTGCTTTTTGTCATGATCTCTCTGCACATGCAGCACTAAATATTGTGTCCATCATCTGCAGTTTTCACTAAACATATAAGTGTGCTCTTTGTTTATTTAGTTCTTATATCCAATAGTTTTTTAACAGAATGTTTTCGATGTGACGCCTTCAGTAAGTTGCTAACCCTCTTCTGAAGTGTCGCCATGCTGAATGCCAGTAATCGGTATACAGTGACATTATCAAGCCCACCTCCTTAAAACGACGACCTCCTCAGATAAACAGACACAATTAGATTCAATACTGTTTCTCTAGCATGTTCCACCAATTGAAGTCAAATCCAATAATGATCAAATATTGAGCATATATGACTGGAGGGGATTATTTCTGTTGATGTGTGCCTGACCAAGACCCTGCATTTGATTTTTTCCAGAGATTATGTTTCCGATAGGATCAGCAGATTGGAGGCGCATCACAGCGTTGCCTCCAGGCAAGGAGATTCCTTGTAGGTTTTTTCCCTTAGAAAACTTCTGATCTGTTTTGCCCTATGTGCCCTGTGCCCTTTCAATATGGCTGATCCTTGACTGGATTACTCAAAGTCTCAAAGCAGGAATGTGACATTTCGATAGGACTTTAGGATGTCTCTGGCTCGATCTATCGCTGTGGTCGTACCATAAAGAATGACAAGCTTGATGATATATTACCTTCTGAAACAGGCCCAGCGACTCCGTTTCAGCATGCTGCACAGTTCGACAGTGACTCGTTCTCAATTGACTTTTATTCTTGAAGAGGCACAATTTTATCGATTGCAAGTTTAACTTATAGCTTTCCTAAAAGCATGATTTGATCAACAATGGCATCTGTATTGGATAAAATTGGTGCAAGATGCTTTTATTTGTTTTGTATCATCAAAACAGGCTTTTACTCTTATGATGTGACTTGTGACATCGAGCTATTGTTAGGCAGCATAGACTTCCAACACTGTAAAACCTAACATCAATGGAGCTTCTCCAAACCCATGTTATTACAATGTATCCAGTAGGTAATCCCAAAGAGAGAGTTTAACCATGAACTAGCAGCGAGTACACTCAGGTTTACCATAAAATATTTTTTCCATTTACTAAATTCAAGCTCAAGGAATTTTTTATATTGCCCACAACCCCAGTTTTGTACTTTTGTAATATTAAGTTATTATTTATTATTGTTATTCCAAAAAAATTAAGGTATGTAGTGCAGGTACAGAAAACTTGACATTTCAAGCGATGTCTAATCCGAATTGTTTTCATTTATAAATGACACAGGGTTCACAGTTTGCAAAACAAAGTCTTGGCATTTAGTCAATTTAAATTTAGTATTTTGTCTTTTAAAACATCATAAAACAAGATGAATTAAGAAGCAACTTTGCAGGTTATATGAATACTTGGTTTCAGAAGATTAATAGACAAATGGATTTTATACTAGATTTAGTAGTGGACTAAAAAGCAAATTAATAAAAAAAAATTTTAAATTATTTTTAAATTTTAAATTTGTGTGTGTGTAAAACCCTTCTAGACATTATCTCGAAAACAAGTCCTATTGAGCATCTCAATGTTTTTCTTGTTTTTCAGTGAACTCAACCATTATTCATCTGTTACATCTTCAAAACTCATGACTTCTCTAAATATAATTAAAAGAGAGTGGCATATTTGGGCACATGTGTGTAGTTCAACAGAGCAACGTTATTTTCATTTGAAAGTAAAGATCTCTCCGTTAGACTGAGATAATGGAGACGTGTTTCATCTTGCTTCAAAATGCTTTTACTTAGAGCGCAACTGTTATTGCATCTATCCGATCGGCAAGCCACTAAAGAGACTGCTGTATTAATACAGTCCAACTCATCACACGTGTGGCCCATCACAGCAGCTCATAAGACTGTGAAGTGAGTCATGATGAGTGTTGATCTCACCACAGAACTGACTGTTTATTTATGGGCTGCATGAGCTATGTTGCTTTGGCAGTTTCAAAGGCACCCATTCAGCCAGTGATGCCGTCAAACCTGCGTCATTTGTCTAGTACAAGGCGACCATCACATGACGCCTCTTAGCTCCTTTTCGTTTCATGTGGATGCCATCTAAAGGAGACTCTTTCAGCTTCGTAATCGCCCAGAAGGGGAGATGCGCATGGGTTTTCACCGTTGCCCGGAAAGGGAAATGAATGCGCCTTAAAAAGTAGCGTATTTTGTTTAACGCGGTTTGGTGGCTTTTCTCTGAAAGCTAAGGAATGTAACAGGGCCGGCCATGTTCAGCACGCAAGCGTGCAACAAAATGACACTGTTTGTGTTTACTCTGTTCAGGGTGAAACTTGAGGGGATTTTGAGAGGGAGGTGATGTCCGAGGGCATGAAGCCTTTTCATCGCTGCGTGACTCAGATAAAGCCTGACGGGGACTATGCCTCCTGTATGTGGAGGATTGGGAACTTTCCAAACATTTTCTCACTTTCCCTCCCTCTGTAGTCCTGCAAAATTGATTCGCATCACCCACATTTTCCATTCTGGCTTCTTACAAAATCATCCAGTCGCCCATCGTCTTGTCCCATGGCGAGTGGCCGTGTGAGAAGCCTGTCTAGCAGAAAGTTTGTGGAATTTATTGATCCTAATGGATTGATTGGATGATTGTGTAATTCGATTGGATATCCAGTGGCTGCCAGGAAGCTTTAACCAATTGAATCAGAGTGCGATTAATGGGAAGATTAGTTAATGTGATTCTGGGGTTTGCTGTTGCCTATTCTTACTTCAATAGGGTGATGATACTTCACAGAATCTGAATGTACACTAGAGCCTATTGATGTATACGACATGTTGGCACTGTCATCCGACAACAAATTTAGGAGCTTTAATTAGTAGACACAGCCATCCAATACATGCTTATTGTCCTTTTTTATGTTTTGTTTTGCATTAGCTAAGACATTATGCAATGCATGATATGAATTGAGCACGTTTACACAAACTGCATGCGTAATATCTGGTTTTGTAATCGGGGTTGTGATTCAGAGCTCTCATAAGCTCATATTAAATGTTCCCTTTCGGTTAAGTGTTGCTCTCGCAGCTCTAATTACCCCTCTTTTATCATATGCTTTTATTACCTCTGAAATATTTTCACATGCGACGTTACGCACATTGGCTCATTGTTCACAGCCTGCGCATTTAATGTAATGTCTGTTTTATATGGATGCCCTGAGCATTAACTCCCACTAAAATTTTACAGCACGCCTGTGAGGCAGCATTCAATGTGATCTCACCTATTATGGGTTTTCTCCTTTGCAGACTCTGTTGAGCTTTGTTTTCTGCCCGCCCTTACAAAACACCGGCAGTATCAGATAATAATACTGTGGGATACTGAATGAAATGTCATGGTGTTTATTTTTGCATATCATCATGGGAATGAAACCCATGACCTTGTCATTGCTCCACTTGTTAAGTCTGAGGTCTTGTGTTACCGCTTTAGATGCCAAAAGCAGACGACAAACGGTGCTAATATACATTCACAATAAGTCAGGATCATAATTTCATCACCATATCGAAATCTCAGATGACCAGACAGTGATTCATCATTTTAAATGGTAAAATTTTGAGGTCCATGAGCTTAAAGACTGTTGTGTAAGTGAGTCTTTAAAAGCTTCACTTATGTAATATGAATATATAGTGCTCATAAATGGGTTTTAGCCAGTTAAAACGAGTAGATCGGCTTGGACCCGGATACCGTATTTCTTACGCCACAAGCAGATTGCCATTCTCAACTAATAATTTTATAATTTACCTTAATTATTATGTTAAAATGTGCATATTATTTGAGCTATTAAGCAGTTTAAATCATGCTTTATAGTTGTTATTTTGTAATGGTGATTATTGTAAAACTAAATCACTACACAGAAAAGGTTAGTACGGTATTAATATATATTTTTTTATCCTAAAGTCGTTAAACGTAGTTCTATTTTGACGTTTTTGCTTTTTTTATAGAAAAGTTATTTTTTTTTGATAATCAACATCACCTTACAATATACAGTTAAAATTTTTGTTTAATAATGCAATGCATGCAATTCAACTGCGGTTTATTGCAAGAAAAAAAAAGTGTTTTATGTCAATTTTATTTTATTTATTACCTTATTTTATTGTCATGTTACCCTGAAGGTCATTGTCATTGTACTGTGTGGATAATATTTTTTCTCTGTCTCAGAGGAGAGGACACAAGCTTGGTTTCCTACATAAAATATATTTGCCTTAAATCTCTGCAGCAGCTTGACTAATGCGCTTCTGCTCTTTGCGTTTTTAAATGAGGTCCAGTACCATTCTTAGGAGACAGAACCTTATGTCAACATAAAGCCATGTAAAACCTCTCTTTGTTGGTTTTGAACAAGGCAAAGTGCTTTTTATGGTGATGGAGTTGATCCATGATCTATGGTTGGGAGAGAATAATGGAATAGCCTACTTTGGTGGTGGTGGGGAATATTGACTAAAACACTTAAGTCTGTTTCACACGTCATTTGTCTTTGGAACAGTTTAAGGAATGTCATAATGAAGATAAAAAGTACCTTGTGACGAAATGCTCACGTAAGCGTGCATGAACTTTTCACTCTTCTCTGATCTATATAGCTGACCCTGCAATAATGCAGATTAGCACTCCAAGCTGGAAAAGAGTTTTTCCTTGACTTCACAGATTACAGCAGAGCTCCACCGGCAGAGGAGTCTGGCTTCCTTATCAAAAACACGCCAGAAGATGGTAAGCGAGGTTCGATTAGCTTCAGGAACAGAGATTCTGCCCCGTATTCAATCTGCCCTTCTCTCTGTTTGCTCTTGATAGACAACACAGCGCTGAATGTGGGTATTATCTTCTTGTACTTTCTGTGACAGTTAGAGTCTCGGTAAACATTCACGCTCAACAGTTTGCTGCATGAGTGCAACGATTAGCATGTCAACAAACCTTCGAGGCATGTGGCTATATAAACAAAGAAGTCTTACTAATACGCGAAAGCTTTTAAGAAAGCATATGCTGCAACTCAGTTATTAAGGATTTACCAAGGAATGTGCATATTAACTAATTAAAGATGATCTGACAATTTACACTTGCACAAATTCTAGGGTGGTGTATTCTGGTTTATTGTGGTCCAACATTGCTATGATTTTTATGCTATGGTATTGGTTTAGGACTTTTAAGTTCGACAGTGTCTGTAACATGCTTTCGACACAGAGAAAATAATTTATACTAATAGTAATAAATTAGAGTAATAATTTTCACAATTCATATAAATGGACAAAATTGAGTTTACAGTAATTAACTTACAGTGGAGATCTGTGGGTCAAGGCATTCTAGAGAGTTTAAAAGCAGAAATGTGCAGCATTATTTACTTAAATTTTTTTCTTAAAGGTTTTTTATTTTATTTCAATGGCTGCATCTAAAATCACATACTTCCATGCTATACAGTAGGCATACAACAGTAAGTGACAAAATGAGTACAACAGAAGTTCCAGGATGACCTACTATTTCCGGCGAGATTCTGAAGTTCGATGGACACTTTACTTTTCCAAGAGGAAACTGGAGAGGTTTTGTGAATGGCAGTGCAGTGACGCAACTGACCTGGTCACAAGAAACAACATGGTGGATGTAGTACGTCCCGATCACATTCATTCTACACAAATTCATACTATAAAGAACATACTTTTTTAGTGATTGTGAAGTAATTACTTACCTATAAGAGAGTTTGCAATTTAGGACATCGCCATTGATTTCTTTGTCAAGGGACTTTTTTTTGGTGTATTTATACTGACAGCTATTGACTTGGATGCATTAAGTTTACACTGTTGCCTCTTCATAGCGAAGTTGTTTTTGATTTGTTCCTTTTCATCTATATTTTCTACACACAATTTTGTTTAGGCTTTTGTTGACTCTGTACTGTAGGCACACCACCGTTCAAAAGTTTTGGGTTGGGAAGGTTTTTAAAATTCTTTTGAAAGAAGTCTCTTATGCTCACCATTGCTGCATTAATTTGATCAAAAAATACAGTAAAAACAGTAATATTGTGAAATATTATTAAACTGTTTTGTATTTAAACAGCCCAGTCTCACACCCAAGGCGTCATCTAACTGACGCTTTTGACCATGTTTGGCCATGCGTCAACATGCCGATGCACATGGTACCCCTTAAGCGTCAATATGAGACGCGCCTTTTAGTGGTCTAATCCTAACCCTACCCCAGACCTAAACCTACCCATAACGGAAGCGTCATCTAACTGACGCTAAAGGGTGCGCGTCATTTTATGACGCCCGAGGACGCCCGAGGATGAGCGTCTCATATTGACGCTTAAGGGGTACCATGTGCGTCGGCATGTTGACGCATGGTCAGAAGCGTCAGTTAGTTGACGCCTTGGGATGAGACTGTGTTGATTTAAAGGATAATTCCGGTATTTAAAGCTTTGAGTCTATTTTCTAGTTAGTTTTGGATGAACTAGAGTGGTGGACACAGAAATTTTGACGATGGGTCCTGTCTTGACTTTTTGACTTTTTTTCGTTGATGTTCCAAAACAAGTAGCGTAGCGAAATACAGTTTCTGTCGTGTTTTATTAACACAGTCTCATCCCAAGAAGTCATATATTGACGTCTTGGGACGTCTTTTGACCATACGTCAATATCCGCCTTTTTAGGGTACCCTTAAACGTCGGTAAATGACGATCCTGGGGCGTCATACAACTGACGCTTTACCTTTAACGTCAGTAGGTGACGGGGTAGGTTTAGGGGTAGGTTTAGGTCTGGGGTAGAGTTAGGATCCGATAACGTCATCTAACCGACCTTTAAGGGTACCCTAAAAAGGCGGATATTGACGTATGGTCAAAAGACGTCCCAAGACGTCAGTATATGACTTCTTGGGATGAGACTGCGCTGGTTTTATTGCACGAGTTATTGCAATGAGTCCTCCAACAGAAATCATGCGATTTTACAAAATGGCAAATAAAACACGACAGAAACTGTATTTCGCTACGCTACTTGTTTTGGAACAAGTTTTACAACATTTTATTATTTACAATTTATTATTGTTACCAATTTTGAAAACAGTTGTGCTGCTTAATATTTTTATGGAAACCCTAATACTTTTACTGCTGCCAGATTTTTGATGTAACATTGCGTAGACATGGCAATTATTTCTTTAACATATCTGAATGTTTCATGCATGTCTTGTGGCTATGATGGATGTTTTTTTTTTAATGTTTTTTTATGCAGATTAACATGAATTGAACATTTCTTTAAATGCTGGTTTAGCTGGTCACATAACATGGACTTGTGGTTTAAGCAGATTGAGCAAACTAGTGGTTTGTGGTTTTGTGGACAAACTACTATATGCTGCAGAACCAGCAGAGGTGGAAAGAGTACAAAAATTTTGTACTCAAGTAAAAGTACCATTACTTCAATAAAATTTTACTTAATTACAAGTAAAAGTACCGGTCTAAAAATCTACTCAAGTAAAAGTAAAAAGTAGCTTGTTTAAAATGTACTTAGAGTAAAAGTTGCTGAGTAACTTTAACAGCGGGGGTGGAGACTCTCCTGTGCAGGGCTGTAACATGAGAGTTTCACAGTATGATCTCAGATGGTCTCAGAAAATATCACGGTTTATATTAACTGTATTATTAAATTATGGTTATTATTATCATCAGTTAAATAAATGAAACAATTGTTCAATAAAACATATCTAATCAACTAATTTCAATAATTTATTGAAATTAGTTGATTAGATATGTTTTATTGAACAATTGATTATGAATTAGATTTTATGAAACTTATTTTTATCATTAACTTATTAAAATGTTTAAAAATAGAGTTCTATGAACTGTTTCTTATTCAGATTTTTTTTCTTTTTATGATTTAATACATATATTATCAAAAACGGTGGTAATCAAATAAAAGTTTAGCAAACATTTTATCCTTTTAGTTTTTGGCAAAGTGCTACAAAACAGATTTACTCAAACCATGGACAAATATTATATATTCCTTAAATAATGTTTAAATAAATTGTAGTATTATTATTGTTGTTGTTAATATTATTATATGAGAAGTAGGTAGCCTACATTCTATTGTAGGCATAAAACAGTAATATATAATTTCTTCTAGTAAAACCGAACTTTTATTTTGACGGGTTGTTAAGTCCTGTTTCAGAGTGTATTTGACAATGTTTTTTCTCAAATAAAATTATGAAAATGCTCATTAGGAGTTCTCTCAGAGCAGCTCTGGAAATGTTCATTCATGTCCTCGTATTGTTTGTGAGATGCTGAAAGCAGCATGAGCGCCTCGCGTACTTGAGTATGCAGTAAGTAAACAAAACAGCACAGCTCATTCACACAGAGACACGCAGAACAAGCAGATTATATATTTACATAGCAGTCTTTTGTGCTTTAACACAGATCATGTCGCGATTTGATTTATTGTACAGCTTACTTTCGATTTATTCATCCATACATCTACCAGTTTGCTTGTTTTACGTGACATCCGCATTATACTTTAAACTCCATTTTTTTCTCTATCCAAATTATTCCATGACCAGGGCTTCACATACCGGTGTGTGTGCGAGTGAGATTTCGACAGCATTTCGCGTTCAGCTGGGTCTGCGTCTGTCTTGTCCGTCATCTTCTGTGTTGTGATTTTAGCGCGTCTGTTCTCCCGCCCTTCAATCAATCAATGCTGTAGTTTCCGGAGCGCGATGTTTTCATCAAAAGCATATATTTTTTTTTGTATTATTTTTTTTTACTCAGTAACGGATATGTTTTAAAATGTAGCGAATTACAATACTTCAAACAAAACATACTTAAGTAAAAGTAAAATTACAGATTTTAAAAACTACTTAAAAAAGTAGAAGTACACAAAAAAACTACTTAATTACAGTAACGCGAGTAAATGTAATTCGTTACTTTCCACCTCTGAGAACCAGCACAACAGACAATATATGTTGGACTTTTCAACAGGCACGATAAACTGGACTTTTATGAAAGGTTAACATAATTGTGCTCAGCAGCCTCGGTTAAGCAGAGATAGTCAATATTGGGTTGTTGTGTCATGCAAGGTCAGATCAGCATCCATTATTGTCTAAAAGATCTTGAGGTCTAAGTGCTTTGTTTGGATGCAAGTTGCAACAAGGCTTTCTTTCTAAGAGCTTTAGTTCTTTAGCTTTCTGCTCCAGATGGTTTTAATGAATCTTCTCTCTGCCGTTCAATTGAATTCTTTAATCGTCACCTTAAAGAATTGCTGCTACTAGCATTTGACAGCTAAATTTGTCCAAAACCACTTCTCAGTAATACGTTGTGAATAGCATTGATAACTTTTACTTTTCACACTGTACAGACTGCCAGTTCTGTTTTATCATGAAGCTTCTGTCATTGTATCCATTTATCCAGTTGTATAAAAATTAGAGAAATGCTAATGCTCAATATGGCCTTTTTCATAGAGCCTATTGATTTATGTTAGAATGTGCATGCTTATTATCTGAAAAAAACATAGTTTTGTGTTGTGCATTTTTATTTATTTTTTACATGATTTTAGTTAAAGGTATGTGTAATACTTTTTCATGTATTAATTGCTTTTTTATTGCCAATGTGTGAACTGCTTGTAATGAAACTTAAAAAATGAGACCTTGCTGAAGGACTTACGTGATTTTATGTGAAGGAAGGTTTTTGGCGGGAAAATCAAAAGGATGTGATGTTTACACGCACTCCCGACAGACAGCCTTCAGAATAATGCTTGCTGAAAGAGCAATCATCAATATGTCATGCAAAGAAAAGGGATTAATTCAAACAGTCTCACATAATCGCCAGATATACGCCAGATATAATCTATAATCTCATAGGCTATATCATAACACAGTGTCATTTTAATATCCTTATCTGTCAACATGAGGCCGAATTGCAGAGCTTTTGCAGACATATCCTCATCGCTACGATCAGATGCTTTCTTAACTACCGTTTTCTCACCGCTGTCATTTTTGTTTTGTGTTTGTTATTGATAGTAAAACGTGCAGCACATATTCAGGCTATTCATCAAAACGTTACTCTTAGCAGCGTGGGTGGCGTCTGGATGTTTGTTAAATGCAAATTGTTGTGCAAAAATGTTATTGTTATGTTGTCAAACAGATTTTGTTTTGTTCTCTAATATTATCAACATAATTCTACACACAATCAATCATATTTTAGCTTTAGTTCTCTGATGATGAAAATCATAAAGCCTATATGCCTTCAGTCAATGTCATATATTAAGCCTTTGGTGTGCTGCGGTGAGATACAATCTCATAAAACATAATTTACTTATTTATTTTAACAGTTATCTGACTGTTTTAAAGGAGCAGTTAACAAGAATTAAATCAAGTTGTTTCAAATCTGTATGACTTGAAAGTGAATGAGTAGCTACTGAGACTTTCAAAGTTTAAATAGAATGCAAAAGCACGATAAGTGTGTCATACAGTCTAAGTCTTACAATAATCTAATTTTATTACAATAATTGTGTGTGTGATGAACAGACCAAAATTTGTTCCACAGAAGTGAGTATGTATATGAGTTTGGAACAACATAAGAGTGAGTAAATAATTAATTTTCATTTTTGGGTGAACTACCCTTTAAGAAAACATTTTCAAGCAACTTAATAATACTGAAGGAAGAAACTTTCTTAGATATAGTTCGAAAGGTCATGTTCATTCATGTTTGACATAGCTCAACTCAGTGGGATTCTGGTTCTCAGCTTGAATCTATCTTGTGAGAAAGGGGGGGGGGGACTAAAATCTTTCTCTTAAACCTCTTGAAAGTGTTCCATTGACCTAGAATTTAATTCTGAGGCAGTTAAAGTTTCTTTGAAGTGTTATATCACATTATGGGGGCTTCCTGTTGAGAGCTGTGGAGGGCCAGGGATTGATTTCATGTGAGACCTGATCATCTCTGAGATTAGTCATTCTCTCTCTTTCTTTCCCTCCATTTAACACATTGTCTACACATAAAGTATATAATGAGCTCCACAGAAACACCTGCCTGTACACATTTTACTTGGTACTTGCATTCCTTGTTTTCCTTATATGTCAGTCTCATTACCAGGCGGTTTCATAAAGAGAGTGTTGCTGTAGCAACTGTTACCACCAATCAATTGGTGGTGAAGGATACAAAATAGTGGCTTCAAACATGATGGGGTTTTTTGTGGCATTCATATTATAAATATACTATTATATAGAGATTTTTTATCCTCTAATTCCGACAACCAGTGTACAAAGAATTTACATGTACTGTAAAATGTGCAGTCATTATGATTTAAAGTAAAACAGCTGAAAAAAGCACATTAAACATGATCCATACAGCTCTAAGCCAAAAGATAGCTAACAGTCTGTTCCTCACACAATCATATGGCTTCAGAAGACTTTAAGGGTCATTCTGTGTCAAATCAACCAGATTTTGAAACCTTCTTGACTCAAATCCTTTTTTTTATATTTCTCCAAAGAAAGACAAACATGAATAGTGATGGAGGGTACATCGTTTAGAACACAAACAAATAAAAAATAGACATAAACTGGGGGGTTAAAATTGGAAACTAATTACAGGAGGGAGAAAATTAATGACTTTAGAAAGATGGCATCATCATTATTTTATTTTTACATGAGATTGATTGGTCTATAGTAAAATCTGTTGACTATATGCCAACAGTGACGGTTCAAAAATGGGAAAAAAGCAGTTTCCAAGTTGCATACCTGTAACTCAAGATGAATCTCTTAATATCATTTTAGATTCTGGTTCTTAACAAACTTTTCTTTTGGTATCTTCACTTTAAAGGCCCTCTTTGGTTTAATCCCAGAGATGGGGATCTCAATATGGAAAGATAAAGAATAAATTGTTAAATTGTAGAGTTTTTTCAGTGGTCAGAAACCAAATCTGGGTCACTTTTCATACACTTTTCTTATAAAGAGGATTGTCTGAAGAACAAACAATGTTGAAACTAGAAATGTATCTTGTTTCCCTCTATGACAATGAAAACAATTACATATAAGAACATTTCTGAGCGCCATAAATATTATTTTCCCCAAGTTTGCATGACTCAAAAAGTATTAAAGATATCTCAATATTACATTCTGGTTCTTAGCAAACTTTTCTTTTGCAATGTCAATTTTTAAGGCCCTTTATGGTTCAGTCCCATAGATATGGCGATCTCAATGCTGCTCCATGTCCAAATAGTTGAGGATTACCCATTTTCAATGGTCAAAAACTAAATGTGGGTCAATATTTAAAAGGTAATGTCTGAAGAATAAATGTAGCTTGTTAACATGACATTTAATATTTTAATAAATGATGGCATCTTTATAAAGTAATTTTTGCCCCGCTCTGTAATTAAAATATTGTATCACTCAGTAGATATTCATCCATGACACTAATTATTTTGTCTTTTTTGCAAAAGAAATAGTCAAAATCTGACATTTTTGTCATTTTTGGAGCCTGTCAGTAAAAGTCAGTTGTAGAAAAGTCGGTTCATTGACAAAGAGCAGCTTTTGACATACAAAACTGGAAAATCATACAGGTTTTGAACTACATGAGGTTAAGTAATTGATGAACAAATGTTCATTTTAACCATACAAGTGAAGCCTTGGGAGTGTGACAGTCCTCTAAAACCTGCTGACATCAAAATTGGCATCAAAGTGTCGATTCGGCGGTGCAAAATAAAAGTTGCCAATGTTACGTTTCCTAATGAGGGTGTTTTGCTCATTTCAAAGCATGTTCAATTTAAAAGGCATCACAAAACATTTGTGTCTGGCTTTGGAAATGCTATTCAGAACTCCTCAGTTCCTTTGGATAATGAGGTATATAAATGTGTTGTCTTATGTTTGATTCGGCATGCTTATCATGATCATCATTATTATTAGGCCAATTTTGAGCACCTGATTTTTTATCGACTTTTGTGCATTGCTAATATTTTAGAGTTAGGCTTTTAATCTATGATACTTGAACTCTCTTTTGTGCGTGTGGCATATTCATTTTTATAAACATTTGATGACGTCCATCACCCTGGGACCGGAAGCATCCATCACTGTTTCTTTCAAAGCGCATTATCTAACACAACAGAAATCAATCCCAGGCCTGTGGGAGTGAGTTTTGGTTAAGGAGGTGGTTAAATAAAGATTTACAGATGAATGATGAATATGCCAGAGAGAAGTCAATACACCCTCTCCCTCCAGGACTACTGAGCATGGTAATGTTGCATTGAATATGACCTTGAAGTAATTGGAGAGATGTTTTTTTCTTCTTCTGAAACTGTGTTGAAAAAAAAAACCTTTTATTTTGCCTTTCATGCTTTTTCAGTTCCTGCTGAGGCTTGCGGCTTCATGGGAATTCTTCGTTTTTCTTTTCTTTCGGTCTCACCTTTTATTACACTAAATTTCCAAGAAATCTCTGTCATCATGTAACGGTTTTCTCAAACAGAGATCTCTGAAGAATAGTCATGGAAGGCATGAAAAATATCTTTCTTGATGATACCCTGTAGCGTTTGTGTGGTCAGATTGCGCAAGGACACGCAATGTGGTACAATGACACTTTGTGTGGTATTGTTTTTTTTTTTAATCTTTCAGGGTAAGATATTTTAAACTGTTCAATGCAGGCCATTATGTATACTTATACACCAATGATCCTCTTAATAAGTTTTTGGCCCTTTGATAAAAAGGCCTTTATTACATTTGTTTGCTGTTTTGCTATGTGGAAACTGTTTGGCTGTGTATGAAACTAATTAACTCAGCATTGTGTGTGTGTGTGTGTGGCGTCTGAGCATTTGAATTAGTCATAGAAGGAAAAAACAGGACACAGTTCTCTGATTTTATCCAAAGATGAAAAACTTGCCATAAATTAGTGTGATATTTACATTACATGTAGGATGATGCAGGTCTTTCTAGGTCAAGTGATTTATTGCTGTGACTCTAAGGCTGAAGCAGAACATGATTGAAGCACCACTTACATTTATAAAGATATTAAAGCATCCCAATATCGTCATAATCTTATCAAAATCTTTGTGTTTGTCCCTAATTGAATTAGACCATAAAAGGACCACAGGCTGTATTAAATGGATGGGGCAGGCATAGCTTAGCCTGTTGTGTTTTTCAGTGCAGCCACTTACTATGATCATACACTTGTGCTCCTCCACATAAGATTTCTGAAAGTTGTCATTATGCATATCTCTTCGTATTTCATTGTGGTGTTATTCCTAATTGCATTAGTAATCATTATACTTTTTATAAGCTGTTTGGGAAGAAAAGGCACAATGTTCAGAGCCATGGCCTAACAGATTTCCTGACCATGACATTGAGAACCAACAAAAAACTTAAGCAAACTAAGAAAAGTGAATCTACTGTATAGGCTACTATATTTTATAGTAATACATTTAATAACTATACTCGAGTATACATGCATTAGTATAATGACATATTTCAGGCTAGTTACAGTTTTCTGCTATAACAATAACTGCTAACAGACATAATATAGACAGATTTATAAACAACACCTAGCTGTGTTTACGCTGTTAATATTATTTTATGCCATGGTAAATGTTATGTTATGTTATGTAGGGCTTATGTTGGTTTTACATTTTTGTTTTGTGTTATTTTTGTTCATTATTTGTTTGTTTTTAATTTCAATAAATGTTATTTTTAAGCATTTTCTGTTGTGTTCTAAGTTTTGTTTATTTTGTTTTATATGTTTTATGGTATGTTGTTCAATGTGTTATTTAATTGTGCTGCTTTATAATGTTAAATTTTGTTATTAACATCAATGTTAATACCAATAAGTAGGGCTCATGTTGTCTTTAGAACTTCTTCAGTTCTTGGAAGGTCATTCAAGTTCTGAAATGTTTGCAGATAATGGACCACATTTACAATCATCCATTTAGCAAATGCTTTTGTCCAAAGCTATTACAAATGAGACTAGATTCATTAAGAAGAAAGCCTAGTTATTTAAAGTTGTATGAAGGAGGAGGAAATCTGCTTTACATTTTGAGCTCCTAAATTTGCCATAAATGTTTAAATATGTTTGACTGGGGAGACATTTGACTTCATGTTCATGTTCACGAACACTTTTCAGTTCATCCAGCCATCTTTATGAGGGGATTATCATTCAGGAATAGGGAAGCATGATTTAGGAGGAATTTTTACAACTTATGCTCCACCTGGTATACTGTAAAATAGCTGTTATGGGATTATACACCGCAATTATAGGACATAATGAGGTTCATGAAATGGGCTGCTTATATCATTATGAATAAACCATGTCCAACCGTTGAACAGGCAATAGATGTTGTGAGTTGTCTTCAGATATATGGACTGAAAGATGTTCTTTAGTCTATTACTATTTTGTCCTCATCTTTAGTCAAAAGTAATTACATAACAGAATGAATAAATAAATTGTGGATAGAATAAGATAACATAAATTGTCTATCCATACATTTTAATGGGGACACTGTCAAAATGGCACCATAGGGGTAAGTGATACATATGTATCTTCTAAATTCTTCTGAAACATTGATTGGGGAACAGATTGAATTTAAGTAATTTAAAATTCTGAAATCAATATTCTTCATCATATTTTTTAAAATCTTTGAGTCAGAAATAAATGTTGTGACTCAAAGAAAGAAAAACGTAGTTCACCCAAAAATGAAAATTCTGTCATCATTTACTCGCCCTCAAGTTGTTCCAAACCAATTTCTTTCTTCTATTGAACACAAAATATGATATTTTGAAGAATGTTCTAACAGTTGATCGGCCCAATTGACTTCCATAGTATGGAGAAAAAATACTATAGAACTCAATGCTGACAGAATTTTCATTTTTGGGTGAACTTTTAAGTGGTTCATATTCAGTACAATGTTGTGAATCCGGTAATTTATTTAAAAATGCACAATAACCTGATTTTACATTAAAATGTTTTTTTTTTTTAATTTTGTTTATTTTGTACAATTATAGCACATAAGAACAAAAGCCGGACAGAAAGTACAGACAAGAAACAGGAGGTAAATGTTAAAACAGTCATCATGAAATATACAATTTTTCTCCCTGAATAACAAATTACCTATAATTTTTCCATACTAAAAAGGCATTTGTCAATGTACACCATATTAAATAAATAATATGCAGTTCTTTGTTTATTTGCCAGGCATCATAATGTGTTGATTGAGGGTGGCAGGACTGAAATGTGACTGGTCACACATAGTTTAAGTGTCACATGTTAACAGTGAACATGACTGTTCTCACATGGGCCGCAGGGGCTTCTTAGAAAAAAAAGGAAAAACAGAACCACACGGAGAATTTCACACTGGATATCTTTGTGGATTGATGTAATAAAACGCTCAGAAGCATACGGTCAGGGTTATTTTATCTTGTACAATGTTCTAAGTGAAGATGAAACAGACAGCTAAACATGCATGACAGCAAGACTCCGTATGAGGTCAAAGGATGTGACCTTAACATCTGAAGATCTGGATATTTAAATGTGTACATTTTCTACAATACTTTAAACTTAAGCCACATATCTACACATACATGAAAGTGAAATTTAAAGCAGAATGCCATATCTATTCGATCAATTAGGCCTGTGTCTTAGATCAGCATATTTGCTTATTTTACTCACTAATAACTTCTTAAACCTGATACGTACCCACAAAAACACGGATTTTATTTCATATTACATTTTATTTGACATCTGCATAAATGACAAGTCTGATGGTTCTTTCATTTGGTTTATACACAACAACACAAACAAAAGGCACAAATTCATAACAAAAAAACATTTAATTGTCTTTAAAGGGATAGTTCGCCCAAAAATTATAATTTCTGATCATTTCTTTTGGAACACAAAAGTTTTTACAGAATTGTACGGAATGCTATATAAGTTTTAAAGGACAAAAGGCATCATAATAGTATCATAAAAGTGTTCTGTATGACTTGCATTATATTTCAAGTTTCAGAAGTTATGCCAAAACAAATCTTGTGTATGGATCAAGTCAAGAAATACTGCATGACTTCAAGTCTTGAAATTCATCACAAAAGATTTACTTTTATGATCCTTTTATGATATTCTTTCTCTTTGTAATTGCTTGGAAAATATGACAATTCTTCAACCTTTTTTCTTGTGTTGTTTCAAAACATGACTTGTGATGAACCATTCAAAACAACTAAAAAATTAACATTATATAACAAAAAATAGATAAATTAACAGTAAAAAAAACAAGACATTAATCACTTTTCCAGAGTGTGACAAACCACACACATATTTGAGTGCTAATTCACTCCTTCATGCCTCCTGAAAGTTCACTGTGGCGTTTCATTTCACAGTTTTCCCCTTTGAGAAACAGTCTACATGCAATTGACACCCGTACAGCAAGTGTTGCATTGCAGGTCTCCTCGCAGTTTTCCTCAGATAGCACGTGTGACGTTTAGATGACGGTGCAGCGGTGGCTGGTGTCCGGGCTGACGCTAGACCCTCCGTCGGTTTTGACCGTGGTCTTGGATGAGCTGATCTGGGACCGCAGCTCTTTGCGATGGCACAGGCGATCGCGATAGTTCTGGGCGAATATCAGCAGCATGAGGGGGTTGATGCAGCTGTGAGAGTAACTTAAGCAGATGCTGATGTTGTAGGCGTACACAAAGGCACTGGTGGGCTGCTGGATGCTGAGGTTGATCACCTGGATGACGTGGTAGGGAGACCAGCAGACCAGGAACAGGCCGATCACCATCAGAACTGTCTTAGTGGCCCGTTTGGCCCACACTGACTGCTTGCGTTTGACCCGCCGGATGGAGCGGAACACGTGGTATAAAGTGAGAGTGTAAAATGTACTTATTATAATCAGAGGGACAATGAAACCCAGCATGGACTGGTAGAGAGTGTACCAGTACATATCTTGTGGCCCGTCCAGGTTAATTATACACATGGCCATGTTCTTTTTGGAGAGGACTTTGGCGTATATCATGACTGGGATGCTCAGAAGGAAGCTGCCCACCCACACCATGATGTTGATGATGATGGTCCACTGAATGGTTCGCTTTTCAGATGTAGGATGCACAATTGCAATGTACCTGGGGGGAAAAAATCACATTTTTCAAAGTAATGCCATCCCAACTCAGAGGTTGCTCTTTTATAGCTCATGAGACTTTTTCTTGGTCATTTTAGTTATGCCTGTTATTTAGTTATGCCTGTTATTTAGTTTTAGTTATATATCTGGACAAATCTTAGCACAGTTTGCGTAAGATGTCTTCTGATACTCAGTTATTATGGTTTTTTTTTTTTTTTTCAAAGAAAAGCTGGGGACTTCGTCAAATTCTCCATTTTATCTCAGTTTAGGAGAAATAGTTAAGATGTTTAAGAGAGCTCAATTCTTAAGTATGTGATTCCATCAGTAAATTTCTCAAGAGTAAACTTTACAAAATGCTCAAGTGCAGGGCTATTATATATATATTATTATACAACAGAGATACGTTAAAACAATATCATATAAATAACACATTTTAAAACAACTACCTGCATCCATTCCATTCCTGGATTCCAGTGCATATAGCCTACATTTTAATAACACATTATTAAATAATATTTTAAATAAACATAAATCATTTTAAACATATTATGTAGTTTAATATTTGGCATAAACTACCATTCAAAAGTTTGGGGTTGGTAAGATTTTTTTTATAGTTTTTGAAAAACGTTTTTGAAAGTTCAAAGCATTTATTTGAAACAGACATCTTTTGTTACAGTATGTCTTTACTGTCACTTTTAATCAATTTAATACATTCTTGCTTGAATAAAAGTTTTAATTTCTTTAAAAAAAATCTTACTGATCCCAAAATGTTGAATGGTAGTGTACATTTATGTAAATATGCAGAACATTGCTCTCCCATATTCTGGTTTCTTTCTTCTTTCTTCGCTTCTTTCCTTGCCACAGCTGTCTTTGCTCACTGCACTTTTATTTTTTTGTTTTGTTTTTTACCGTAAAACAGCTTTCTAGCAATATGTAACTGACTTGTCTCGACTCTCGGAAAGCAAACTGGTCACATGCTACAGTAAAACAACACAGCAAGTGACAGATTTCTAAGAAATGCATTTGCTCTGTTTGTATTCTTAGACTAAAAGCAGATAAAAGCTTCAGAGCATAAAATCAAGAGATGTGTATTTTACTCATGTACAGTCCAAACACATCAGCTTTATTTTTCATCAAGTATAATAGCTCTCTTACTCTAGTCAGACAACAAAATGTGTTTGTTTTTTTTTCCTTTAGAGAAAGAGAAAGTGTCTGGCTTCATGTATAATGAATTGTTCACAGGGACTTTAATGTTGCTCTTTAAACAGAATTTGGGATTATATTGCTTTGCAAAACATGATGAAAATGTGCAGCTAAGATACTTTATCTAAGTACCTCCATGCATGTGACCCAGTAAAACCCTTTACGAATACAGCAACGACAATATATGAAAAAGTGTTATAGTGGAGCTTTATTTCTGGGGGGCTCATATGTCTTTGACACTCACAACTAAGCAAAAACTCTCCTCTGGACTCTGTATTTTATGAGGACCTTTGGTATGTAGTGAAATATTGTGTGGTAAAGTGCTTTTTTGTGCCATAAATATAGGCTAAGTAAGAGGGTTTTTCAAAGTCATACACTGTTAGTTGCTGAAGTACAGTCTTCCAGATTCAATATACAAAAATGATGGATGCAGTGTGCTTCAGTATTCAAGGTCATGTAGCATAGATCACACCCTTGAGAGTTGCATTGATTTCTTTCTTTTACTTTGCATACATTCAGTTGATTAAGTGATGAACAGCCGGGCTGTAATTTCATATAATTTGGTGAAAATGCTCTGTGTTCTTTAATTAGAGTTTGAATAAAGAATTCTATCATTTTGACCCCTAAGCTGATTCATAGTATAAGCACATTTAATATTATCTTCACTGAAAGAAACCTCTCAAGAACACGTCCCAGTCAGAGGTCACAGAAAGAAATCATCAAATTACATTTAGCAAAAATTAAGCTTATATTTAGCATATAACGCAAAACATTACATTTTCTACATTTTTTTAATTGTAAATATGTACATATGTGGATTTATGTTATGCTTATGCAAATCAAACAATAAAAACGACTCAATAACTATAATGAGCATCTAATGATACATTTTTGAGTTCATATGGTGCAGGGATGACGTCAAACCCGGAAGACTAATTCGCCAGTGATTGCCTCGCAATTTTCCTATGGGGTTTTATAATGGAGTTTTTCAATTTATGATTACAATAAGGTCTGTTACTCTGTGGTAAACATTGATGATACTTGGACGTTTTGTTCTATAACGTTACTTAGTTGGGCTACTTAAGACACGTTTAAAATTCGAGTTTTCGACAAGGCTTTGTGAAATTTATCATGTTGTCAACTTATGTTTACCACAGACCTTATTTTACTCATAAAATTCAAAAACCCAATTACAAAAACACATGGGAAAATCTCGAGGCGAATTAGTCTCCAGACTATTGGCAAATCCTAGCACAGAAACTCTAGACAAGCGACATGTGACATGGATTTAAAAAAAAAATCATTTGAGTGATGGTGTAGGATAAATCGAGATAAAAGTGAGTTCTCATTTGTGATTTCCCCCCACTGTTCAAGGCATTTGCAAGATATGTAAATAAAGTGTAGCATAGCCTACTCCCAAATGCATGCAGCTCTCACCTGTCAATGCAGAGCACAGTCACTATCCCCACTGTGGTAAACTGGTTACTGACGTCCACCACCACCACAGCTTTACACATGAAGTGCCCAAAGACCCACTGTCTGTCCCTGACCAGCTGGTGGATGTTAAACGGCATCACCAACAAGAACAGCAGGTCTGCGATGGCCAGATTCAGCACGTAAATATCAGAGACCATCTTCTTCTTGCATGATGCCACAGCATAGATGACCAAACTGTTGGCCAGAACTCCAACTGAACACAGGATGCCATAGATAGTGGGGAATATGTGCATGAAAGACGCGATGTCTATAATGCTGTACGACGGAACGGTTAGGTTCACACACGAAAAGTTGGACGAATTTGTAAATTCGGAATCGCAAAAAACATCCGAGGTGTTCATCTTCACAACTTTTTGCTTAAAAAGGACTAAATAAACAATAAAAGTCGTCTCAGTCTGGTCTGAGCACGATTACGCAAGCCTTTATGCAGCGCTCTACTTCATATTGAAAACGTTTAAAGTTGTAAAAGTAAAACCTGTTTTCATCTGCTTTGTTTTTCTTTCAGTTTGCCGATGCCTTGGTCTCTTGAGATAGTGTTTTAGTTTATATGTCCAAAAGCAGGCGCTTCAGTGGGTTTTCTGCGCGCCTGTCTCCTCCAGAAGCTGTTTGAAGAGATGCGCGTGTCTCCACCCTTTCAGAGCCCACTCTCCAAGCTCATCCGTCACACTCAATATCTAAGATACCATTTTTTTGATGATTCATTCATGCACAGTGCTTCACAGCAAGACGCTCCAAACTCCAGTGGTCACAATCAATTTCTTCATATGTTATCATGAACTTTGGGAACCTGTTGCATGCACGTAGTTCTGTTAAAGTTCAATCTTTTATATTTAAGCAATATTGGCAGATGCTTTTATTTAAAGTCACTTTAATGTATACATTCGGTCATTTCATGACTCGGCGTTGCAAGCACCGTTTAAGATAAGCTAATAATGTATGTTATTATATTATATAAGCTGGGCATTTTCACTGTTCATTGTGTTTCAAAGTTAAGATTAATTGTAACAATGATTTTGCTGCCCAGCCCTTTTATTGATTGTGTTCTTGTAACAGGTAAAGTCCTCCATATTAATTTGTGCGCACTTTAAAACTAAAGCCTTATCTCCCTAACACACATCCTTAATCAAGAATCAGCACCGCTTAATTCCTGTAAAAACAGGCTCTCCATCATCTTGTCTAGATTTGAGGAAACACTTTTCAGGAGAGTACAGAGCATGTATTTTGAAGATTAGAAACTTCTTTACTGAATACTGATAAAAAAAAAAAGTAACTTAAGGTGCTTATCCTGCCAGACAGCACTGATGGTCCCATCCAGAGCAGAAAGGATATTGATGAGAAAAGTTAATACCACAAAACTTTATTGCATACATTTATTGGTTTTTATACACATTTTCTTACACATGAGATGTGTAATTGTGCATGCAAAAGAGCAATGCAGCAGTCCAGTTTAAAGATGGTCGGATTGGGTATTGTAATTTTGTTTAATGTGCATTAGTTGTATAAATAATAATGTTAATAATAATAATTATTAAATATATATTTGGAATAATTTAAAAATATATATTTTAAAGAAGTCCGTTATGCTCATCGAGGCTGAAAAAGAAAAAACAGGAATATTTTGATTTATTACAATTTAAAAACATATTAAAATTAAACTGATTTCCAATTTAATATATTTTAAAATTATATTTATTTCTGAACGTTTAGCATCATTACTCCAGTTTTCAGTGTCACATGATCAGAAATCATTCAATTATGCTGATTTGTTTTTTAGTTATTATGAATTATTATTGGTGCTCAATTATTAATAATGACTCTTATGATTCTCAATGTTTAAATCAATTTTGTAGAAATCATTTTTAACATTACGTCTTTACTGTCACATTTGATCAATTTAAGTTCCTTGCTGAATAATAAATTTATTAATTAATTAATTATTAGTCTTTCTCACCCCAATTTTTTGTAATGGTATCACAGTTTCCACCAAAATATTAATCTGTAAATCTGAGCATCAAATAAATGCAGCCTTGAGCATAAAATACAACAATTGTAACTGAAATGCACAAATGTATTTTATTATGAGTGAGCACATAGCCGCAGTGTTATTGTAAAGTTAAGAGTCTCTTTTACTCCACCAGAGAAAATAAAGGTGCTCCTCTTCTCTCTTCTCACACATTCATTCACTCTCTTGCACACGTTCATTTACTGCTGTCATAAATCCACCGTATCAACCTCAAAAACTGTTCAAATGTCACAGTTTTCACACTTCATTTTTCATGAGGAGGTAATTAACAACCTTTGTTAACAACCTAAAACTTTGTTACAATGTGTGGAATCTAAGGGAACAATGTGTGTGTACGAGCATGTTTATGTCTCCATAAAATTAAACTGGCGGAAGACCATTTAATGGTTACGGTGGCTTTAGCCTGAGGTTGATTGCATGTCTTGTGATTTGGATGGGTGACCAAATGATCTTCAGTCACTCTGACATCTTTAGTCATGGTCTCAGCCTGGTAAAGAGCAGAATACAACTCACACACATCATATAGCCTTATATTGATGCTGCATATGTTTATTGATCTCAAAATAAATATTGTGGAAAAATTAAACTATACATTTAAAAAACAAAAGTTAAGCTAAAATGCAGGTACATGTTTCATTGCCACATATAAAATCAAATAAACCAGTATAAGACTCGGATTGAATGATTTGAATGGCTTGTAAATGTCTTAACAGTAACACATGCTCCGTCTGACTGTCTGCCAACGAGTCTTTTGCCTAACAGAAGTTTATAGACCCCTGTTATGGTCTGAATTAACTTTCATTGTGACAAGGTCAGATGAAAAACAGCACTGACCTTGGAATTATTGCACTCTGTAATAAATAATTAAAATCAATGAGATTAAAGGAAAAGGTGATGGCTTTGTTCGAGGAGCAGCGTAATTATGGAAAACTCGTCAAAATCTCCTGCTCAAATGCCAATTTGGTTCGACTCATTACTTCAAAGTTGGTTCATGCTTCTTTTTTCTAAGTCTGCTGATTATGAAAGGTAATTTGCAAATGTTGATACATGTGGATTTATTCATGTTAATAAAGCATGTCCTCATTCGTAGTAATCAGCATAAGTAGATTGGTTTACTCCTGTGTTCCCACAGAACTGAAAACTCCTTGTGTTCCTTCGTATTGTTTTTGATTCAGTCGTTTATCGCCGAAGCAGTTAAAACAGTGTGCAATTTGCATTCTATTTGTGACATATGTTTAATTGCAAGGCATAGTCAGTCCTTGATGATTATACCACAAAAGGGAACACAAACAGCAAGATTCCAGGTTGATACTGTCCAAATATTTCCCTGAAAGCACTGAGGAATGCAGGCAAATATTTCTCTAAATGGTCTCAAAAACAAATACAAAAAGATAACAGAGAAAACATGGACATGACACTAAGATTAATGACCCAAAGGAAAGGGAGTGGGAGGATGAGATGAAATAGAGTATGGCTGTTGTGGTCACATGCCTACAAAGATCATATGATGTCTTGTAGTAGCCTACTGGTCTGCAAGATGTTTGACAGGATAGCAATCTGTGTTTCAAGACAACACTTCTCGATCCCCAAACACTCATGTTTTCTTTACGCCTATCATGGCCAAATTAGGCAGAGGCCAAGAGGCAGCTGTTTTGAGACAAAGCCATTATGACTGAAAAGATTAATTGCCAGGAGAGGGCGCTGTGCAGTCAGTCAGTGTTAACACAAACCCGTTTTACAACCCACACACAGATAGTTGGATAAACAAACTTTTTCCGCATTCTTGTTTTAGTGTGGGGTCGTCAGTTTTGATAAATCAGTTAAGCTGCTTTAGTTGAATTCGACAGTGAGCTTCGACGTTTTAAAATGTTCCCTTCGCCTGACGTGCTTCATCTTCCACAATGAATGAACAACATCTGAGGTGATATATCCGTAAGAAAAAAGAGACAAGTTGCACTGTCTGTAGGCTAAATATAGTGTTACTTAAATAGGGTAAAAATGGTAATAGCTATACTTATTGTAGTAAGTATACTAATATCAATGGACTAGATAGGCCTACTTGTAGGCCTATAGCCTACTGTTTTGGGGACTAAATTGGCCTACTTTTTAGTGTAGCCTACTGCACATTAGTGTATTTGTAAGTTTTATTTAAGTGAACATAACATCATAGGTTACTTATAGTTTACTATTTATAGGCCTACGTTATTTTTGCACGTTAAGTGTAGGCTACTATATGTTCCTATTTAGGTTTTATTTTTTATACTTATACTTTAAATAGCTATAGCTTTAATATTACTTGAGCTCTTTCCATTTAAAAAAAAAAAACATTTTAAACAAAAAGCTGAGAAAATCGCATTTTTGCCAGCTAAGTCCGGATCGGATTCAGAACGATTATCAAAATATAGATGGAGTAGATGGAGTTCATCAACGCTTCACAGTCATATAAACCCATCCTGGGTCGACATTTCCTTCGGGAACGTTGGGCTTAACTAATTATGTTAACTAATATGCTGTTTTAATGTTTGATGATCGAGTTTACATTTGCATGAACAATCTTCTATCACTTGTTTCTGCTTCTTCATCTGTGTTTTTTGATCCGGATATTCTGTAGCTACTCTTTCAGAAGATGCGTAATAGCACTCCTACCGTATAACATTGAAAACATGAATAGCCGGAAAGTCTTGCAATGTTGGGGAAAGAAGACCGTTGCGTTGTAAACTAGCAGTGGCCTACACAAAAATCCAGATACTCAGAATTAGGAACAAATCTGTTTTCTTTATAAATCAATATGTTCAAACAATGTAAGTTTAAAAGACAGTATGTAAAGTTAAAAAGTATTTAATAGGCCTCTCAATCAAAAGAGTAAACTACAAGCCAAGTATACTTAATTATACTTTTAAGTATCTTGATCAAAAGACAGGCCAAATAACGGCTACTTAGAATTTTCTATCAGTATAAGTCAAGTAAGTGCGATTTTAAATATTTCTGAGAAGTAAAACAAAAGTAGACAAAGTATATTTTCTTATTTTTTTTTTTAGTTTAAAAGAAGTATACTAATAGCACACTTGAATAAACTTATTTTTCGTAAGGATTGTACAATCGTTATTCATAATTCTATTCTTTATATTGGTGTCTATGTGTTCATTAGTAGTAGGTGCCATTTTTCCATTTCCTAAAAAAGTAGCGAGGCCTTGAACCGCTGTCTAAATGTGTTTCCCCATGAGTCATAAAACAAGCTTTCATCTAGTCATGAAACATGAAACCATATATCTTTGTTTCATCTTCCCTGGGAAATCAATGGCATGTTGGTGATGAATTTCACATTAAAATTCAACAATAATCTCGCTCTATGGTCATTGCCATTGATAAAGGATAAAGCAGAAGTTTCTTAGCTACTGACTTCTGCTTTGAAAACATGGAAGTATGAAAAAGTTCCATTGACTCTCACAAGATACACAAACTCACATGAATATTCTGTCACACAGATATCATCTTTGAGCTGGTTTTCATAATCAGAAGAGCGGAAGGTGCATGTACAACCACCAATCAACATGTCAAAGGAGATTCAGAGAATATAAAGTGAGTCTGGGACAAAATGATTTAATTTTATTGATTCAATCGCATGGTTTGTTGTTTCAAAAGCTGTAGCCAAGTTTAATCAATCTAATCGTGGTAGTACTGATGGAAAATTGAATAATATGATCTGACAGGATTTGTGATTTCACATTAAAGCTTATGAGACAAAATGCAGCTCCCGTAACAGAGCAAAATCTTTGAAACTGTTCACTGCGCGCACGCACACACACACACACACACACACACACACACACACACACACACACCACGCACGCACCAGCACGCACGCACGCACGCACGCACGCACGATCATTCATTTGTCATTCAGGCGATGCTTTTTATCCAAATTAAAGTGCACGTATACTTGGTTCTAGAAGTTTTCATATTCTTCAAAAACTATTCAACCCACAAAGCATTTCAAAAGCAAAATCACATGAAAAGCAACTGCACAAAAGAAAGCTATTGATATATTCACTGAATTATATATTGAAATAGAATATTTTTGAGTTGTACTGCAAAATATTCATATATATATATATACAAGTATAGTTTGAAGTTTTTATTGCTTTTTTATTTATTTGAACCTTTATATGATTACTTATTTAAACTAATTATATATAAAACAGTTTGAATTACAACTGTGTATGGAAAGCACTTTATAAACTTGCCTTAGTTTGAGAGCAAAAGGAGCAACATCATCCACAATGCTTCATGAGTGCTGAGCTCTCTCTCTCTCTCTCTCTCTCTCTCTCTCTCTCTCTCTCTCCTCTCTCTCTCTCCTCTCTCTCTCTCTCTCTCTCCTCTCTCTCTCTCTCTCTCTCCTCTCTCCTCTCTCTCTCTCTCTCTCTCTCTCTTCTCTTCTCTCTCTCTCTCGGACTGTAGGTAGTGTATTTAAATTAACAGTGACTTGGACCTGGGCAGAAGCACAAACCATCGATTAACAACCACGGAGCGCACAGTTGGTCTGTCTTGAGAGGGTTATATGTTATCACTAAAAATCAATTTCCATATTTTCACTTCCTGAACCTGACTGGTGAAATTTATTATAGGGTTGAGTGCCTCGCTTAAGGGCACAATGATGATAGTATATGGATTGAAGAGACTCATCCTGGAATTTGTCTATTGCAAGGCCAACTTTTTAACCATTAAGTTACCGCCACCCAGATGCAGTTTGCCAGGTTCTTGCTGGATATAGTGGTCAATAAATCAGTTAATAAGCGTGGTGGGCAGGGGACAGTACTGTCCAAAACACAATATAACAGTCACCTCTTCTTACACATACTGAGTCAAAAACATCTGAATCTTCAGACACAAACTCAAATATAAGCGAAATGCAGCACACTGGTTTGTTCACTACCTTGATTGCTCATAATGATTTATTTGTTTGTGTGAAGTGCTCGCAGCGACTATGATCTGCCCACTTATAGCATGCAGCACTGTTTATTTCCGATTTTCATCCAAAACAAGGCGTCTACTCATAGCAGAGACGAGCATGAGAGTGAATGCCACAGAACAGTCCCTGTACTGCAAACACCACTGTTGATTTATTAGTTTTTTTGTTGTACCACAGAGAAATGGGCATGAAATAGAAAACATTCAAGTCACGCATGCACCTAATGGAATTAGGTGAAACCAGAAAAACAGTTTTTTCACACTAACAGTGTTTCTGTGGTGTAAATTGAGGTGCTACGACCATACATATAATATATAATCTGTTAGTATAATTTCATCACTGGATTTACAGAAATCATTTCACTTTTAAGAAGTCTTTTCTCAACATTGCATTAATGAACTCCTGATAATTATTATTATTTGAGAATATGTCTGAGAAACCATTACGTAATGCAATATGCACTTCAAGTTGTTCATCATTTTCTCTTTGAATTTTTATATCAATATGGTACAATATTATCTTATTCAAATCAATGAGATGTCAAATGTAATCTAAAAGTAATCAAAAAGTAGTCCGATTATATTACCTTAAATGTGTAATGGAATGGAATGCGTTAAAAACTAAAATTGTTGTCATGTAATTTGAAAGCTCTATAAAGTTTTTAAAGCGGGCATTCTAATTCATTGTAAAACAACTTACAACTTTTATATATTTGTTGGATATTTAGGCCTTGTGGTTTGTATGGATTTTTCTTTGTAAATAACAATAATTTTATGCAAATGCATGCATATGAATCATAACTGTGCAATGCTCAAGGGCTCTTCTAAGTAATCTGACCCTGGGTCGTAACCTTCTTCTCACTGGCTCCCGGCTCCAACTTCCAGAAACACGGTTATCTCCATTCATATCTGGCTTTTGGCTGGCTTTATATCCGTTCATATACTCATTGAGAAACACTTCCGTTCTTATATACTTCAAATTAAACATTTGAATGGCTCTAAAAATATTTGTCGCCATCATCGTGAAAATTATCGCTAAAATATTGTAGGCTACATGCGCTTCGTGACATTCTTCTTCAACAAGAGCTAGTGAAAGCTCAGATTTATGTTTATGTACAAGGTTTTAACCTCGCTGTGTTCTTTGCATAATTTTTCTTTCTTAGTTCTTGATGCATGCAGCAAGCCTTTAAGCTACATGTCAGTAAATTAAAGGGTCATGTTATTGCACATTCGTGTTAATAAAAAATGTCCAAAGGCAATGAAAAATAATAGCATACAGTGATTAGAGACTGAGCAGTTCACTGGAAACGTGGCTATTTTTGCTTGATAATTACGCAAATTGAGAAAAACTACAGGTCAAAGGGTCTCCAGCGTTATTTGAAAACATAAGTTGATGCCAAAACAACATCGCTGTTATCAAACATAGTTTTATTACAAACATTTATAATTTGATTAAAATATAATGTTATAATTATACTCAATTGTAAGAATACTAATTATATTAATTAACACAGGTCGTTCCTCTTATGCAGTAGCCTACACATGAATGTTTTTATATCATTTTTTACAAAATGTTTTCCTTTATATTTATTATTTTAATTGGTTATCATCAGTGGTTCAAGATTTGGCTTGTTAGTATAATCCTGTCTAACTGACAGAACTTTATTTCAAATTGTGTGGTCTAATTTTCTTTAAAAAATCTTTTTTTTAACAACATTGCCACTTAGTGCTGGTGTGATGGTAATCAAAATTTCAAAAGATGTTTAAAACATTATCAAAAAACACTCATGTACCTCTCAATTGTGCATTGTACTTTTGATTATGGAAGTAGGAAGTAGTATTGATATATTTACACCCTCTTACAACCATGTCAGATAATGACTCTTGTGCCAATAGCCAACACATACTAACACATTCCACAGGTTTAATAGAATAAAAACACTGACGCACTTAGGCAGACAGACATGCAGTGCAAATACAGAAGTAACTGTTACACACAAACACACACACACACACACACACACACACACACACACACACACACACACACACACACCCACACACACACACACACACACACACACACACACACACACACACACACACACACACACACACACACACACACACACACACACCGGCGCTCCACTCTGCAAGAGAATAGCATAACTGTTGAACGAGAATCACCAATGCGATATGAGATGAGAAACGATTCTGGCTCATACACAGAGACAATCAAATCTCACATGGATGGAATCTGATGTGGAGCTTGTATTAACTTAATATTTTCTTTTAAAGCAGGCTAGCACACAGCACAGGTGTTAAATCACGTGATTTTAGTGACCCTGTCTCAGCTGGTGCCTTTGTGCAGGGGGACGAGGCATGTAATGCGTGGGCAAAGTCATGCTAGACTGTGTCATAGTTAATTTCTCGCTGCGGTCAGGAATTCAGCTAACCAGAAAATTGCAGATACAAGATGTGTGTGGAGTTTGGGGACAAGATAAAAACTGATGATGAATTTCTTCCTTGGTGGTTTGGGTACACAGAATTAGCTTGAAATCTGCATGCAAGTCTCAAGAGCTTTTCTACAGCAAATATAAAGTTTGTGTTTTGCAAAATGTAACGCTTAATTTAAGTTGCTGTACACTGAGTTTTGTACGCATTAATTATCACCGACATATGGTGAGTTTTACACTTACTGCACTTGAGGGATACACATTAGAGAATTGTGCTTAGTTTAATAAGAGTGGTGCTGTTTTTTCCTGTGAGCATTTGTCACGCATGGTTGACGTATCTTATATTTTTAACTTTTAATTGAGCTTTATTCCATTAGTCTATTTACAAATGAATGTCAAACACCGTATACAGCTTTCTTTGTCAAGCCCATTCCAACAGAAGTTCATTGTGCCATCAAAGTGTTCACAGGAAATGGAACTTAACTGTTAAATCTGTTAGTTTGGCATGCACAAGTATTTTCACAGTTGACCATGCATTGTCTCTTTCTTTAGACATAGTTCGACAGAGTCTTGGCAAATTATGAAGTGAACAAGACTAATTTCCATAGCTGTAGAAGTTAGGCTGCCGGCAACTCCTCCAGGCATTTGGGTTTTGTCTCTTGGTAATCTGTGGGAACAAGTTTTTGAAACTTTATTAGCAGAGACATAATCTAAAATGTATGAAGATAAGTGTGTTAAGTCTCTTTAATTGGTTCCTGGGAGAGTGTTAGTGGTCACAGTGAATACTAAGGCAGCAGTGACAGTCTTTTATGCTATTGTTTAGCATTAAGTGGTTCCCAGCTGAATTTGAAGGTTAGTAGAGTGAATATTTTTTTTTAGTTTTAGCCTGAAAACAGATAGGCCTACTTCCCCTCAACCATCTCTGTAATGTCAACACTGTGCCACCTAGAGGATTTGTGGTGGTGCTGCAAGCATTCTAACAAGTGATAAACAGATTAAATTAACAAGCAAATTAAATAATAATTTAAAAAAAAACTTGAGATTTGCTTTTGGTTCTCATGGAATCCGTTTGTGTGAAAGACATGCAATTAACCCATTGACTATTGCATTCTAATTTTACCTCATGTTCCTGTCATTCAAATCACCAAGAGCGTTTAACCAAATGTAATGTGACACTTCTATTTCCCTCTTTACTCTGCATGCGTCGGTCCCAGTATATATTTAAACAACCTATCAGAGAATAGCGGGCGGGAGGCTCTTTTTTCTCTGCTAAAACTGGAGCTGATGATATTTTGCTGTGGTTTGAGTGAAAGACTGCACACATGTGAGAAGAGGTTCTCGTCTGTGTCATGGAGCAAAGCGCCGTCATATCTGCAATATAAAGGAAATGCAGCATCTGCTGCCTGCTGAGCTCTGTATAACTATTTGAACGGGATTTCTCGATTAATGAATAAATAAGGGAATTAATTGATGAGAATAATTTATGACTTCATTTAAAGCTGCTGTCCGTAACATTTTTAAGTTAAAAATAATCCAAATTAATTATTAAAAAAAAACATCTTCAGCCAGTGTTCAAAACTATCTGCTTGCCATAGCTAGATTCAAAACGGTTAGCTTGTAATAATGATTTTAATTCCAGTGGTTCTGGTGGGTTTTCGCGGGAAATTCGAGCATGTCTTTGCGTCATTACGTCACATCCGTACACATAAAGAAGGAGTTTCGGCTAGCCGGCTACTGCGCCTGAGGAGATGTAGAGAAAAACTTTTCTCGCAGCACTTTACATGATGAAACTTATGACGGATCCAGAAAGATCCAAACAACAATCATCAGTGTCAACTGGAGATTAACCAGTTATAAAACACAAAAGACTTCGTACTTCGGATTTAAGGTAGAAAGAGAAAGAAACCGTCTCATGCGAACACAAGGATTACACATCGGTGGGGCTTTTGAAAGATACGTGAACTCCCGAAGGGGTTCGAAACGGAAGAAGAGACGGCTTTTTCTGCTGGACAAGTAAGACATTTCAATAGTTCAATCGCGTAACAGTACGTTCTCTTACGAGAGTATCTCTCGTACTGCGTAATATCTTACGCTATGGGGAAAACTCTTTTCCACGAGATATTGAAGCCAAAAATTATCCTTAATTTTTTATTAATGTAAAACGTTTTGCGGCAGCAAGCAGACATAGGCGAGACAGCTCGCGCGCCTATTGGCTGCCCTGCGGCAACAGCAGCAGCCTATCGAGAGAGGCTCTGCGTGACGTCACGACGAATGGGGGCCTTTCGCGCCCATATCGTCACGTCCCGCCAGAAAGGGCGTGGTCTCGCCCTAGAAATAGGCTCGATAGCTGCTCTTACGTTGATTTTCATCTCTTCAGCGAAGCCTCCCGCATCGCTGGATCCAGAGTGAGAAGCCGCGCCGTCGACCTGTAGCCTTTCAGCGGGACGTGCCATCGAGCCTGGAGTCGCTGGCCTCGCCGCCTTCAGCCGCCGTACCTGCTGCGCTTTCCGGCGTACATATCCTTTCCTCTGCTTAGAGTGTGTGTGATTGCATTATCTGCCTTTTTTCCCACCCCTCTAAAAGAGCGGCGTCTTTTTAAAGATGCCTTCCTGTGGTTCGAGCACCACTCAGCACTCAGCGATGAGGACCGCCATGTCATCTGCGTGTCCTGCCTGGGTGAGGATCACGCGGCCATCGCGCTCGCTGACGGCGGATGCCATCATTGTGAACGCTTGCCTATGGTGACTCTGCGGACTCGCCTAGCTTTGTTCTCCGAGCCCGCATCCCAGCCCGCCGTGATGCCGCGCCGCAAGAAGCGCCGCGCCCAGCGCGCGGCCGAGCTATCTCCAGCCCGCCAGAGCTCGCCGGTTCGCCCGCCAGCTTCGCCGGCTTCGCTCGAGTCGCTCCCGGACGGACAGCGGCCGCCGTATGCCGCCGCATACGCCGTTGAGTTGGACGACAACACTGAGGCACGTTCTCTTTTGGCTTCGGATAGCGAGGATCGGGCGAGCTCCGTGGACCTCCCCTCCGCTAACGTTTCCCGCCAACCCTCTGGGAAGAGAGCCGGCATTGAGGTTGAGCTGATGCGTCTGCTCACCCAGGCCGTGGAAAGCATCGGCCTCGATTGGGAGGCGCCCACGCTGCCGCTGCGCAACAGGCTGGGCGGAAGCTTTCTCGGGAAAGACAAAGCTTCGTCACAGTCGAGACCCGCGCCCTTCCTCCCTGGACGGTGAGAGACATTCGTGGCTAACGCTATCCGAGATGACGGAAGCTGAGCGCTCCGTGTTCCTCGACGCACTGCGCTCTCGCTCTGCTGGACGCCGCCCCTCTCAGCGCGGGCCCCGGCCGAGGATTGAGATAAAGCCCGAGGTCTCAAGGCCTTCCTAGTCTCTCTAGGAAAGCGACGGTGTTCAGTTCCCGCTGCGGCCGGAATTTCACCAAAACTTCTCGCTCGTTCAGTTCCAAGCAATGTGACTGTTCCAGTGTATTTCGCAGTGAGCAAGCTGGTTCCACAGCCCGCTTTCCTGCGCACAAAGGCCGTCGTTTCGGCTACTCAGCAGCGCCGCCAGGCCCGAGATCAGACACCGCGCTCTCGCTCTGCTGGACGCCGCCCCCCTCAGCGCGGGCCCCGGCCGAGGATTGAGGTAAAGCCCGAGGTCTCAAGGCCTTCCTAGTCTCTCTAGGAAAGTGACTGTGTTCAGATCCCGCTGCGGCCGGATTTCCACCAAAACTTCTCGCTCGTTCAGTTCCATGCTTTGTGACTGTCCCAGTGTATTTCGCAGCGAAGCAGCCGGTGTCTCAGCCCGCTTGCCTGCGCACAAAAGCCGTTTCTATGGCTACCCAGATAAATCCAATAAAGAGTGTATTTTCTGGTGTTCCGGCTACAGCCGATGGTGTTATGAGTGTTGTAAGAATGCCCACGCCCCAGTGCCCATTCCCACACCCAGACACAGCCCGCCACGGTGCAGGGCTAGCACACATAAAATCGACTCAGGTCGATTGTGCAGACTATGTAGTGAACCGCCCATACAATGCCCGCTTACACTACACACTGCGTGTCCCTTGGTTTCTGTAAAAACGAAACCAACACACATTCAGTCGGCTCCGGCCGAAAGTGTTCTCAGTGCAGTAAATGTGCCCGCTGTCCCGCGCCCGCATCCTCTCACTGACACGCCGAATCCCACGAGATTCACCCCCGCTCGCTTCCTCTGCGCAACCCGTCATAGAGAAGCTGAGCGCGGCCAGGCTGCCCGCTGTAATCAGCGCGCGCCTTGCACGCTGTAAACACAGCAGCGTTGATTCAGTCAGCGCGAGCTGACAGTGTTCTCAGTACAGTTAATGTGCCGCAGTCTCGCGCCCACATTCTGGCACACACGCCGAATCCCACGGGATTCACCCCCGCTCGCTTCCTCTGCACAACCTGTCACAGGGAAGCTGAGCGCGGCCAGGCTGCCAGCTGTGATCAGCGCGCGCCTCGCACGCTGTAAACACAGCATTGATTCAGTCGGCGCGAGCTGGCAGTATTCTCAGTGTAGTAAATGTGCCCACATTCTCTAACACACGCCGAATCCCACGGGATTCGCCCCGCTCGCTTTCTCTGCGCGTCCCGCCATAGAGAAGCTGAGCGCGGCCAGGCTGCCCGCTGTGATCAGCGCGCCCCCCCCCCCCGCCTCGAACGCTGTAAACAAGGCGTTGTGTTCCCAGTACACAGGGGCTCTCGAGCCGCCGTTCTGCCGCGGCCAGAGCCCAGATTTCATTCTACCCTTAGCTATTCACGCAGATGCGTGGTCAAGGCTTCCCGGGGTATCAGAATGGGTGTTGAACACTATAACGAGAGGCTATTCGCTACAATTCGCTCAACGCCCTGCCGTTACACGGCGCGCGTCGAAACTACGGTGAAAAGCGAAGTATCTCATCTACTTCGAGCCGAGATAGCGAAACTACTGAGGAAAGGGGTTATAGAACCTTTATCTCAGGCTCAGAGCGAAGGGGGCTTATACAGCAGATATTTTCTGGTACCGAAAAAAGATGGTGGGCTCAGACCCATTCTAGATCTGCGACTGCTGAACAGAACGCTCGTGAAGCGCCAGTTCAGAATGCTTACGGCCAGGAAAATCCTCGCGCAAGTGCGCCAAGGAGACTGGTTCATGTCAATAGATCTTAAAGACGCCTATTTTCAAGTACAAATAACGTCCCATCACAGGCGATTCTTGAGATTCGCCTTCGAGGGCCAGGCATATCAATACACAGTCCTGCCGTTTGGCCTGTCCCTAGCACCCCGTACGTTCACGAAGTGCATGGACGCGGCACTCGCCCCCCTGAGACTTCGGGGCATGCGAGTTTTGAACTACTTGGACGATTGGCTGATTCTAGCTCGTTCACGAACGGAGCTCATAGAACACAGGGCCGCATTACTCGAGCACCTCGAGGAGCTGGGCCTTACAGTCATTTGGGCGAAAAGCTCACTGCTCCCCAGTCGGAGAATTTCCTTTCTGGGAACAGTGTTGGACTCGCTATCCATGACGGCACGCCTGTCACCGGAGCGCGGATTGAATATTCAGCACGTCGCGAAATCCTTCCGCCACGGTTCTATAGTCCCGCTTAGAAGGTTTCAGAAAATGCTGGGTCTGATGGCCTCAGCAGCCTCTGTATTCCAGTTGGGCCTGCTCCGCATGCGCCCACTGCAGCTATGTCTAAAAGCACGAGTTCCCCCCAGGGCGTGGACCGCAGGTCTATTTCGCCTCAGGGTCGACCTTCAGTGCATTTCGGCTCTGAAACCATGGAAAGTAACCGACTGGTATCAGTCAGGTGTGAGTCTGGGGATCCCCTCGAGTGTGAGGGTGGTGTCTACGGACGCCTCCACATCGGGGTGGGGAGCGCTGCTCGAGGGCAGACTGCTAGCTGGCCTATGGTCAGTACGGGAGAAGCTCCTTCACATAAACTGCTTGGAATTAATAGCGGTCGACAAAGCGCTACGGCGCTTCTGTCCCCAGATAAAAGGCCACCACGTATTGGTCCGGTCGGACAACATGTCAGTGGTGGCGTACATAAATCGCCAGGGCGGCGTCAGGTCCCGAAACCTTTACAGGCTGACGGAGCGCCTCCTGGTCTGGGCTCAGCACAACCTGCTCTCGCTGAGAGCGGCGCATGTGCCTGGTCACCTAAATGGGGGACCAGACAGGCTGTCCAGAAACAACGTCCCAGCAGGAGAATGGTCTCTGCACCCGCAGATTATCCAGCTGCTGTGGGAAACGTTTGGCAAAGCGCAGGTGGACCTGTTCGCGTCCCAAGAAAACGCTCACTGCCCGAGATTCTTCTCGAAAAAGCCGGGACGCGCTGGCCCATGTTTGGCCCTGCCGCCCCCAATATGCTTTTCCCCCTGTCTCACTCCTGCCTCAGGTGTTGGAGCGAATCAGGAGGGAGGGATGCCCAGTGCTACTCATAGCTCCGCTCTGGACAAACCAGTCGTGGTTCCCTGTCCTGATGCAGCTGACCAGCGCTGCCCCATGGCCTTTACGTTGAGAAGAGACCTCCTCTCTCAGGCGGAAGGCTCGATTTGGCATCCTCGCCCGGATTTGTGGTCCCTGCCACGCATGGGCCATCAACGGGTACCCGCTGACCTCCCAGAGGGAGTGTTAAACACGATCGCGCAGGCTAGAGCCCCGTCTACCAGACGGCTCTACTCCTCGAAGTGGTCTGTGTTCTCTGCTTGGTGTCAAGCGCAGGGCTTTTCACCTGTAGACTGCGGGGTTACGGAAGTGCTTTCCTTCCTTCAGGAGCTACTAGATAAGGGCAGGTCCCCTTCCATGCTCAAAGTATACGTGGCGGCCATAGCAACGTTTGCAAAACCGGTGTCTGGCCAGTCACTAGGAAAGAACGACTTAATCGTGCGTTTCCTTAGAAGAGCTCGGAGGCTAAACCCTCCCAGGCCCCCTTCAGTCACGACATGGGACCTTTCCACGGTCTTGGAGGCCATGAAAGGTGCCCCATTCGAGCCAATCCAGTCGTCAGACATGAAACACTTGTCTTTCAAGACAGCGTTTCTTATGGCTCTCGCTTCAGTGAAGCGCGTAGGGGACTTGCAAGCGCTTTCAGTGAGCGCGTCATGCATGGAGTTTGGACCTAATGACTCAAAGGTCATACTCAAACCGAAGCACGGCTACGTGCCAAAATCCCTCAACACACCGTTCAGGGCCACCCAGGTGATTTCCCTGTCTGCCCTTCCGGTTCTCAATGAGGAGAAGGACGCGAGTCTCCTTTGCCCTGTCAGGGCACTAAGGGCTTATGTGTCCCGCTCGTCTGGTTTCAGACAGACTGAGCAGCTTTTCGTTTCGTTTGGCGGCCGTGCTAAGGGACTTGCCGCTTCGAAACAGAGCCTATTCCAGATGGATAGTCGGTGCCATAGCGCTGGCTTACACTTCTAAGGGCCTACAGTGCCCTTTGGGTGTTAGAGCGCACTCCACAAGAGGCATGGCCTCCTCATGGGCATGGTCTAGCGGGGTTACCCTGCAAGATATTTGTATGGCCGCGGGCTGGGCCTCGCCGTCTACATTTATAAAATACTATAACCTGGAGGTTCCCGCCTTACAAGCTAAGCTTTTGGCGGTATAAAATTCAGTGCTATCTGCCCGCTGTGCGGCTCGGATACTGAGTTTGACTGGACTTTGGTGTTGGATCCCTACCAGCACGGCGTGTTGCATTGTGTTCCCCATAGCGTAAGATATTACGCAGTACGAGAGATACTCTCGTAAGAGAACGTACTCGGTTACTAACGTAACCTCGGTTCTCTCTAGAGAGGGAACGAGTACTGCGTATCTTGCCGTGCTTGGAATACGCTCTGGTTCGCTTCGGCGATGAAAACCAACGTAAGAGCAGCTATCGAGCCTATTTCTTGGGCGAGACCACGCCCTTTCTGGCGGGACGTGACGACATGGGCGCGAAAGGCCCCCATTCGTCGTGACGTCACGCATAGCCTCTCTCGATAGGCTGCTGCTATTGCCGCAGGGCAGCCAATAGGCGCGGCGAGCTGTCTCGCCTATGTCTGCTTGCTGCCGCAAAGCGTTTTACATTAATAAAAAATTAAGGATAATTTTTGGCTTCAATATCTCGTGGAAAAGAGTTTTCCCCATAGCGTAAGATATTACGCAGTACTCGTTCCCTCTCTAGAGAGAACCGAGGTTACGTTAGTAACCGAGTACGTTTTCACGTTTTAGTCTATGGTTTTCACACAGTGAAATTCACACAGTTATGGAGTTTCCTTTGTTGTGCCTTTCTCGTTTAGCTATTATGGAGAATATGATTTCTGAACTAACGTTACACAGGTAATCATAAAACACATTAAATAACGTTAGTCACGCAATGCTGATGTTGTTAACATGAACAATTTGAGAACAAATTTAAGTAGTCTATGATTTGCACGGTTGCTGTAAACCGCGCTGATTAAATCTAACGATCGCTTGTCATGTCGAATGCTTTCCCCCCCTGACAAAAATGGGTGTTACTTACTTGTTCAGAAGACGTTTTCAACGTTTTTGTTGGTCAAGCTTTCAAAAAGTGAATCTGTGATTCTGAATGAGAGTATCCACACAGCGCGGTGATTGACAGCAGCACTCGCCTCAAAACACTGTGTTCATCCGCGCTGTTTCATGCCGATTTACAACCCACGTAAATATGATAATTCCGCGAATCACTGCAGTTGTAGATTTCGAACAGAGATGGCGACAAAAAGGGCAATTGCTACGGACTGCAGCTTTAATGTGTCTTATCTCGAATCAGAGCATTTACTGGTTATTCAATATTTTCAAGGACTTGAAACGGGCAGCTGTTGTTTGCGAGAACATATAGGCCCACTTAACAAATCCATCGGTAACTATCCGTGTGTTTCATAAAGTGATTTAGGACTATTATTTTGATGTTAGGCTAGCCTTACAGTATTTTACAGACTATGTAAATGTAGGATTGGCTATTTTAAAATTCAGAGAAAACCTTCCTTTCAGTTCTCACATCTCATTCATGCAGCAGACAGTTTAATATTCAACTCGTTCAACGTTGGCATCAACTCGTATGGACTTTTATGGTGCTTTTTTTCTTCCTCCATTTTGTAGCTCCCTGTTTAGCTTACCTTTCACTTTCATTGGAAAAGGCCAGCTGCAAAATATATTTTCACTGTAGCCTAAATGATAAGTTAATTCATACCTTTTCCATACAACAAAAGTTTTCTGTGTATTATAAAGTTAAACAATTTAAATGTTTTTAATGTAGCATTTTTCCAAATCAGTTAAAGTAACCATGAAATCAAAATTGACAATTCTTTTTTTTCATGGAATACTGCTGTATTGAGTGATTTATCTTTATATAGGCATATATTTTTCTTTAATCAAAATATCTTCCCCTCCCTCTTGCAGCGACATCTCTTTTACTAGTGTGGTGGGTGGGTGTGGGACAACCAAATAGCAAATTAAATCAATCAAACGATTAATTCTGGACAAAATCAAGTCCTTAATTTTTTCTTGTTCGAGAAGCTGTTTCACATAAACATCACAAAAGGGCAGAAAAGACTATCGCATCTTCTGTTTCATGACAATTTTACAGCGCCAGGAGGCCCCTGTGGTAGCCTATGTAAGAACACCGTAGAAGAACACACTAGTTTACACATTCAGTGACCACCACAATATATGTTAAGTTTAGCAGCATGCTTGGAATAAGAATGTTCACTGTCTGCTAACCATTTCCACTAGAGCTGACCTCTGCCAGCAACCCTCTTTCAGTAAATGCCAGAGAAGACAAAAAGTTCTCGACGAATGTAAGTCAGTATAATGAATCTGATAATGGTCTCCCACCTCCCTACTGAGTCTCCCCATGCATCACATCCAGTCTCATGCCGTGCGGGGGACAGATTATCTCGTTATCGGTGACCGGCACTGTGCGGTCAGCCCTCAGACTCTTTCAGTCAACGTGAAAATCATAGAGTAGGAAAAATGTCTCTCATACACCAGAAAGAGTGAGAGATTAGCAAAATAGTGCAATTTTGTGTTTAATTTTACTATCTTTTCCTAGAATATGGTTAGCCTATATGTCATTTAGAAGCATCCTCAACCACTAGATTGACTGGCGGTCTCATGATAGTGGTAAAAATAGCATCGGCCCACTCAGAGTTGATTTAATTTACAAGCCTGGTGTCTCACTGTGAGAAGAGTGTGATGAGAATAGGGAAATGGAGTGTAACTACGCACACTCTCTTAAGCTGAAATTGAAATCTGTGGATTTTGACTTATTGGATCAGAATGAAAGTGAAACGCAGGGAATGCAATTAGGACAAAAGTGAATTAAAAAAAGAATGTTGCAGATGTAAAGAAAAAATATCGAGTGATATGTCTGGTGTTACAGACCCCATGAAATCGCTGGATGTGCGCAGTTTGCTATCTTGTATTGATGTATTTCCTATTAAAAGTAGCCTATGTTCTTTGAAATCTGTCATATTTGCTCATGAGAACCACAGTTTTTGAGCCAGTCACCTGAGTCGTACACAAATGTCATGTGACTAATCACTAGCCGTAGACGATTGTCTATTTCATTTACATTTAGGAATGCATTCTCATATAGATGACATCAAGGCTAATTTATGAACGAAGCAAGCGTTTTCAAATGTTTTGACGCTATAGACCAAAAAATACGATGTTCCCCTGGCAAGATACTCCCTTCCTAAAATATAAAGACATATGTTTACATGTATAAAGAACAGTGAAAAATAAAATAAATGCATAATAAAATATGATAAATGTGTAAAATATTACCTGGAAAGTATTTATTTATATTTATTTAGAGGTATAAATCTGAAGACAAACATAAGGCTATCATAGAATAAAATAAACTGTAAAAGCAGAATAAACAGTAATCATGTAATTGTTTTCCCATTTCAACTTTATTATTATTGCATACATTTTTTTTCTCATTTGCATTTTTGTGTACACAGAGCACCCCCTTGTGGCCCCCTGGGGCTCCCGGACGCAAGAAGAACTACATGAGGAACAATGCTTTAATGAGCATAGATATACAGGGCTTGGACAATGAAACTGAAACACTGGCCAATATAGTGTTGTAGGTTTCACGCCTAAATATGTGCGTCCTGGTGTCCAATCTTCACTGATTTTACATTCCATCAGTAAGAGCAGAGAGTGAAGGTTAAATTAGCAGAGCAATAGAACAGCTATACATAAAATATTGCAATCCACACAACATAATGGGAGACAAATCATAGGTGAAAAGAGGACAAATTGATGGTGTCTCGCTGGCTCATCTGTGACCAGGACAGCAAGTCCCTGTGCTGTATCAAGAGCTATAGTATAATGTTGGCATACCACCACAACGGACAAACCACATCCAACAGGTGTAACTGTCGACGCAAGAGGAAGCTGTCCAGGTACTAACCCGGATTGTATCCAAAAAGCATAAAACCACAGCCAACTCATTGCAGAATTAAATGCACGCATCGACTTTCCTGTTTCCACCAAAACTGTTTGTCTGGAGCTCCACAGAGTGAATATTCATGGTTATGCTGCTACAGCCAAAGCTTTGGTCACTCATGTCAATGTCAAATGTCGGTTTCATTGGTTCCAACAGTGCACATCTTGGGCTGTGGACAATGTGAAACACGTATTGTTCTCTGATGAGTGTGTGGAGGTGTGGAGAAACCCAAAAGAAGCGTAACTGTGCTTGACGGGTGCATGACTGCCAAGTTCTACCGTACCATTCTGGAGGACCATGTTTAAACATTGTTCCCAGAAGGGGGTGCCGTGTATCAGCATGTATCAGCAAGACTTGTGACAGAATGTTTTGATGAACATGAAAGTGAAGTTGAACATCTCCCATGGCCTGCACAGTCACCAGATCTAAATATCTGTGAGCACTTTGGGGTATTGGAGGAGCAAGTCAGAAAACGTTTTCCTTCACCAGCATCACATAGTGACCCATCCACTGTTCCGCAAGAGGAATGGCTAGAAAACCCTCTGGCCACTGCGTAAAGGACTGTATTAGCAAAAGAAGACCCTACACTAATAAATTATTGTGGCCTAAAAATATGTGTTTGAGTTTCCATTGTCCAAATATACATTTTTTAAACTGAATGAATTATAAGGATATTTATAAATGCCTCTTAATCTCGAACTGAGATTTTACATAGCTTGTTACAATATATTTTTGAGGTTACCTCCTCAGCGAAGGATTCATGCTGTGCTGCCTTAGAATTTGGCCAAGAGAAAATATGTTAGTAGGCAGCATAATTAAGATCATGCTAACATCTTAAAACAGCCTTCTCCATGGGAGAGCGCCTATGATGCCTTGCAGCTCCATAAGTTTTGGAACAGAGCTAAAGGGTCTTTTAAGCATTGAAATGCACAAGCTGTGCTCCACGAAGGCACATATGTGCATCTGTGTGTGGCGTGCAACTCAATGGGGAATATTATATGATGATTTCAAAGAGAAAGAGTAACTGAAAGAGATGGTACGCTAGAATGCTGATGGGGCCTGCGAGTACATCCCCGTACTGTATGAGTCTTTAATCTGCAGGTAGCTCATTGCGCTCCTGGGCGCAGTCAGAGAAGCATAAGTGGCTGTGTGAATTATGCGCCGCCGACCATGAGGGGTAGGAGAACGAAGAGAAAGATATTATGCGTGATCTGATTAATAATGAAGAGTTATACAGCATGGCAAAGCTTGGGCAAACATCTCTGCAGACGGTCATGCCACATAGAGCAGAACTGCTGCCTCCATCTGCTGGAGCTCATGTCCAGTAGCACCGGCATGCTGATGCGTTCCCGGGCGGTAATGGAGATGATGATGGCGTCTGAAATCACTGAGATGGGGTGGCTGGCATCTCTCTGGAGGACATTAGTGAACCGGTGTATTTGTGTGGGACCTCGTCTGTGTCTGCGTGAGGTGTGTAGGAGGGAGGGAGACGACTCATGGCGGGAGGGGGAGGAAATCATTCATTTCGTGACCTACGTGTTCTGTTATGGAGAGACCTTGAGCACTGTGTGTGTGCGTGTATGTTTATATGTGTTAGAATACAGTTTTTTAATGTGTGGCTGTGATGAATCAGAGGTGAAAAGGGAAACCAATAATAACAGTCAAAACAACATGATAACAGATTACGGTGAAATAACCTTGTGATGCAGTAGACTGGAAGACCTGTTCCCTTTTTTGCCTTTTTATGAGAGTAGATGTGTATGTTTGTCCACTGTTCCATTTGCAGTGTAGGTAAATATTATACAATAAAGGAGCTCTTGTAACAAAGAGCCAGCCCTTAAAATGATGAGAGAGAGAGAGAGAGAGAGAGAGAGAGAGAGAGAGAGAGAGAGAGAGAGAGAGAGAGAGAGAGAGAGAGAGAGAGAGAGAGAGAGAGAGAGAGAGAGAGAGAGAGAGAGAGGAGAGAGAGAGAGAGAGAGAGAGAGAGAGAGAGAGAAGGGGAGAGAGAGAGAGAGAGAGAGAGAGAGAGAGAGAGAGAGAGAGAGAGAGAGAGAGAGAGAGAGAGAGAGATTATCTTTTGCACTATTATTTTACTTTATTTGTGTGTCCAACAGGCATCACCAAACAGGTTAAAAAAAGAATCAAGAATGTTTCTCAAGCACTCCCTCTGATTGCTATATTAGTTGGCTATACAGATAGGCCCACCTCCTAACGTGCCATTGCTTGAGCCAGTGTTGCTGTGTCAGACAGAGGCATTTTATTTTATTTTTAGGAAATAAACATACCTAGAAATTGCATACTTATAATTCAGCATATTAAGCTGGGAGGAGAAAGTATTCATAACATATTCACAAACTTTAGTAGGATAGTTTACTTTTAGTAAAGTACATGGTAGTACTTTTAGTTCATCTATTCAATTTGCTGCAATGCTTTGGTAATACAAAAGTGCAGTTATAATAACAGTTATACATTTGATCATATATATTTTGTGTGGTATATATAGGTTTGGTGTCAGAATGATTTAAAAAAAATAAATTAAACCTTTTATTCAGCAAGGATGCATTTAATTTAAGTTTTTGAAGGATCATGTAACAAGATTGAGTAATGACTGCTGAAATTCAGCTTTTTGTGGAAAAACATTGTTTTGGTTGTGCTTTATGCTCTGCGTGAATGTGCGGATGAATATAACTCTTCACAATAGATAATGTTTAACAGTGAACTTAGAGAGATACATACTGTATGACAATGAACCTAAAATGCCATCTCCGGGTCGTTTTCACAACATTTCAAATCTCCGAAAAGCCAAGTCAATTTTTATTTCCGTTTTATTACTCGCTCTATCACTTTCTTTTTTAGCCAGCAGACTCTCAGATTCCCCGGATGATCGAGATTTAGCGTGCTTCATTTAATTAGCTTGCATTCGTTGTGACAACAAACCTATGCCACTCCCACACCATACACACCATACACGTCAAAGTAGCCGGAGCAACTTTTTTCTATTTCTGGATATGACGTACGCATTCCGTGAAAACCAACCTGAAAGGTCTAAAATATAAACACTAATAATAAGCTTACCATCGTGAAGCAGGGTCAGACAAACACGTTTTGGAAAAATGATTGATGATGTATTAGCTCATTATTTAAATTTTTTAAACGAATTTTAAAACGAAAATTTGTGTATCTTTCAACAATCTTACTGACGTACGTACTCAACTGACGTATATATATATATATATATATATATAAAACGCGATTATATATAAAAAATATATAAAAACGCAATTATGCGATCGCATGATTCAATGCATAATCAGTCAAAGTCCGCATATTTATGCGGGGGCCGCATTTTTTCAAATACGCCACACTTTCGTCGCATAAATTGCAGATTTCCGCGCAAAATATGCGGGGCTTGCATGATTTCATAATCCCCGCATTTTCGTTGCAAAAAAGTCACATACTGTATATCTTAGCAGAAAGTTGAAAAATGTTGTGTTTGCTTCACACAAGAGCAGCCATTTTCCCCTGTTGCCATGGGAACGTTATGAAGTGACGTAATTACGCGACGTAAACATCATCGAAAAGCTGTAAAACAGGAACCACACATTTTTTTTTATATATTTTATTTATTCATTTTTACAGAAGTTGTAGCATATTGCTTTTGTAAAGCTATACAGAACTTGTTTGACTCATCAATGTTTTATAAGTTTGAGCCATGTGTTTATTAAGGTCTGAAATAAAACAAGATGAGAACTTAAATATTCCCAGCACTTTCTGTGATGTAGTTGTCATGATTCTGCCCTCTTGTCATTCTCTTTCTCTTTCTCTTTGGGCAGGATCATGACAGACCCATGTTATGTGTGCAGGCACATGGCCTTGTGTTTGGGCTGTGTGCTTGCGGTGTCTCGTTCTCTTGCCCCGCCCCCTTGTTATCCTCGTTTTGTCATTATTGCTTCATCTGTGTCACCTGCTGTCAATGTCTGTGTCTCCCTATTTGATCCCCTTGTGTTTGCTGTCCTGTGCCGGTTCATTGCTTTACGTGCCATGTCTATACCCTGTGAGTACCTTGTCTTAACGAAGTTGCTATCTTGTAAAAGTCTTGTTCGCAAGTTCCCGCAATTTTTGCAAGTTCCCGCAATTTTTGCAATTTCATCGCATAAAATTGCATAAATATCCTGCATATTCCATCGCATTTTTTAAGAAAACGTTGCCGCATAATCAAGGATCTTTGCCCGCAACAATCACAAAAAAACTGGAAGGACTGATATATATATATATATATATATATATAACAGAAGTAGTCAAGCGACTAACGCTAGAGACTGCGGTCTTAAGCCTCCTAGTTAGAGTGCCTGACTCCCATGTGAAATGCCCGGGTTCGGGTCCCGCTTACTGGCTACAAACTGGACAGGCTACATGCCGTGACCCGGATGGGAGTGGGCTTCGGGGAGGTGAGTGTAACAGACGTATAGGCTGAGAGCTGTGCATGTAAACCTCACTCCCTTAATCTCAAGGGGCCCGGGCTCGCGTCCTGCTTTATAGAGCGGGCGGTGCGAACTGGAGGGGATATATATATATATATATATATATATATATATATATATATAAATCAGTGCTACCAGAAATGATTGTAAATTTGTTTGATATGTTGTTCACTGACCGCATGGACATCTTTAATGCCCCAAGGCCAATGGTCACATTTCCCATTTCACTTGCTTCATTTATGTCATTCTCAGTTCTAGCTGATGCAAACCTCAGTTTATCTTCAAAAGTACATAAATAGGGCAATATGAAGAAAAGTGTCGTGTAAAGTAAAAAAAAAAAACACTAGACTGTACAGATCTGCCACAAACACAATAATGCTTGAGACAATTTTCTGACCCATTCCAGTGAATTAATATACATACCACTTGTAAGTGATAAAAACACAATAACCTTGGAATATGTGACCCATTTTTGTGCTGTCAGCCAATCAAATGCAGAGCTGCAGCATAGAGACATATAAGCAAAGGAGAAACTGACAGTCAGCCCCTTTATGCTGTGTCACTGTGCATGTTACACTGAGTTTGAGTGGCATATAGATCTGGATTGCTGATGCGCTCTACTCTCGTTTTTTTTTTTTTAAAATGTTTTTTATTCCCGGAGACATTTAGGGCCCTGATATCTCTGGCTGGAGGATGGCTGGCTAAATGCTGCCAGTCCCTTGTGCTTTATGACGTGACTTGAGCAAGACATTTACCCATATTTCTTTTCAGAGCTGCAACCAATTACAGAGCCCAGTCACAGTAGACAGTAGGACAAATGCCAAGAGCGCAGAAGCTGTGTAACTGGCTTCCATGCGGCCTTGTGACAAAATCAGAGCATGACCCCTTTTCATATAGAGACATTTCTAGAGTCATATGCAATGAAAACACTTTTCAGATTGCCGTATGATATCTGTTGAAGATGAACAACCAGAGACATTCAAAACGTAGTGTGCATTTGCTCTACATGTGTCACATGTTTAACAGCATCACAAAAGGCCTTCGAATCGATTTATTCCACGCCGTTCAGTTTGAACGCCTGCACACTTTTTGAAGGATGCAAACCTAAACATCTGTTTGCATCAATATTTTATATTAGTGCTTCCCTCATGTGCATGTTACCTCGAACAGTGTATGAAATATTTACAATGGAAAAAAAGGCAAAAGCAATCACACTGAGGAATGGGCCATGGGTAAGAACCTGGCATTCATATATAGCAGGCCGGCTCTCTTAGATTTATAAGTTAAAGGCTCTCAGCAGCTATTATGACATGCCCTTACTGCTCACTGCCCCATGTCTCTCTTTTTTCTTCACTCTGTAGAGGTAACATAGAAAATGGACATTGTAATGAACATAACATCAATAATGAACACTGTTTTATCTGGATCTGCTTTTCTACAATATGAATAAACAATTTCTTGACCCCCCCCCCCACCCCCCAAAAAAACATAGAAAAAAATGAAATGTGACAGGAAAAAAATATATTTTTGATATGTAGCAAGAGTTGCATGCTCAGATGGTGCAATTCCTAATAGCCACTGAAAAGCCCCCGGCTGTGTTTCTTCATGTTTCAGCCTGCAAGAGAACAAGAGAAGACATTTGAATCAACAATCCATAATCATTTCCCATAATTGAGTATATGCAAATAAGAATAAATGTCCTTGTGATCATGTATAATTTTATGAAAGCATGCCATACGAGTAGCGCTCCATTATTGCTCAAATTGATCCCTGTATCAAAACGTGAAGACCCGGGTGAATCAGACAGTTCAGATCAAGTGTTTTCAAATATTTCAGCATCGGAGAGAGCAACAGGTAAGAATGAAATGGCAATGTGTTCTGTGAGAAGGTTAAAATGTTGTTGTTTTTTACCCATTAGAATTGTATTTAATAACCACTTTGGTGTCTGAACAACAGCGCATGCCATCATTTCTTGGAAAATTGTTTTTCTGTCAATTAGGGAATGCATGGTGAAAATGCAACATTGTGTTGATTTTGGCATTCTTAAAATGCCAAACAATCAGCAGTATTTCTAAAGACATTTAGACAATCAATTTACATGTGTGATAATTACAGAAAACTAATTAACAATGCATGGGGTCCATGATCAGTGCTGTTGACACTGGCACAGTGCAGCAGAGCTGTTTCTTTTTTTTCTATATGGAAGTCTTAGCAGTTTATTAGGCTGTCAAGATTGGAGAGTTTCTCCCATCTTGTGGCATGTCTGAAAATGGAAGCACTTTTCGGCAGCATAGGATCCATTATTTTTTTAGTCAGTTTGCATTTTTACTGGCAATAAACGCTAGGGAAGTTACAATATTAACCATTTGTTTCCTCTTATTTGGGTGCATTGACAGGCTAAAATAAAACAGGATAAACCGCACTTGACAGTGCATTAAGGTAGTCATTTTGCCACGATTGAAGATATATCCGACTGTCAAAGAGTCATGGATTGTTTACAGTGCAGTGCAGGGGCAATGACTGGACGTTTATTGCCATCCAGTCAGGTTGTATTTCACCATTGTACCTCAATCCACTGAGCTGTCATTGCGTGCATAAGACCACCGCAGCCAGATATTTCCCAGAAGTGTGTGTATAATATAAAGTTACATTAACAACTCTTGAAAATCATCAACTTTGCATCATAAAACTGATTTACTGTTTCTTTGAATTGCTGAATAGTCAGTAAGTTTCAGGAGTGTCTTTGACTTTTCTCTTTATGTTTGTATTATATAGTAGGCTATAAAGCAGCTTGTGGGCCAAATATGTCTCTAGCCATTGTGGGTACTAAACAAAAACATATTTTATGTACATATATAGTACATTTATATAGAGGGCAATAGATATTATATTGTGACCACTGAACAACCATCAAGAATACCTTGACAACACACTCACAACGTCTTACCACCCCAGAGACAGCTTTTTACCGATGTTTGAATTGGCAAACACCCCTCACATTTGCTTCAGAAAATAAAAAATATTGTTGGATTTGTGCATATTGCTATCAACAAATTTACATTTTGAAAGGACAAAAGGCCGTTAAGAAGAGACAGAATCTACGTATTATCTGTGAACAGGGTTTGAAATAACTTTTTCACTCACCAGCCAATTTAGCTACAAAATTTTTAAGTTACCGGCCATTTAGAACTTCTACTAGTCAAAAAAAGTTTTAGATTTCATACATTAATTTCTTATTCAAACAAAATCCTGTCATCCAGTATCTCATTCTCTTTCATCCTCAACCTTTTCACCAAAAATGTATTTTAGGTGGACAGTTGAAAAAATGTCTTTTCTGTTAACCAAATGCTTTTTAATCTCAGCTATTGCTTCAATGTAAATAAACAAGCACGCCGTTATTTGTTGCGTGACGTGTGTGTTCATGCCAAATATGCGTAGATTCTGCGCAATAGGCTACGTTATTTCATCATGATGGCAGGTTTGTGCGTGTTCATTTCAAACCCTGCATGTGAATGATGCTTTGCATTTGACTGCCGCTTTTCTGCACTGAGATTCTTAGACACTGAAGTCTGGTTTTTAAAAAAATCACCTTTTCTTATAGTGTGAAAATCTACCTCTTAGTTTCTGACATTTGTCAATGCTCTGCTACACATTTTTATCTCTTGTGACTCACTGAACTTCACTCTACACCAGTGTGATATTGACATACAGTTATGCTACAACAACTCTTGATATTTACAAGAGCCAAAAACAAACCACTGGCTAGTATATAGAGCTGCGGTGAACTTCTCCATTATATGAAGCTTCCTTATCAGAAAGTGTCAAAGTAATGAGGCAGAAATACAACACTGCATCTTTTCACTGTGGGAGAAGTGTGACATTGTGCTGTTCACACTGACCTATGATTCGCACTGTATCTGTGCAATGAACATGGATGACTGAACCGTGGAAACACTGTTGGTTCTTGCTTCACATTCTATAAAAAAACATGGAACATTCTGAGACTTTCTGAGAACTGTGACATAGGGGACTCAAAATGTATGAATAAACAAATCTTTTTTTATCATTGTAATTATTGCATTTTTGTATTTCAGTGTACTGGAATCACTCAAAAGAAATACATGAAACTTCCCATATACAGAAAGAAATCAATACTTTTATTCAGCATTAAATTGATAAAAGGTGACAGTGAGTGAATGTAATTAAATGATTCAGATTTCGATTTCTAGAATCCTGAACAAAATTGATCAGGGTTTCCACAAAAATATTATCTGTTTTCAGCACTGAAGACTGGACTAATGGCTGCTGAAAATTCAGCTTTGCCATCACAGGAATAATTAAAATTTAAAATATATTAAAATTGAAAACAGTTAAATTAAATTATATTTTTACATTTCACAATATTACAGTTGCATTTTTCATCACATAATTGCAGCATGTGTGTTCATAAGAGACGTATTTCAAAACCATTTTAAAAAACGTTACCAACCCCAAACTTTTGAACATTAATATCAAAATGTGGCAGAAATCACATTTTACTGCTTTGGTTAGTTCAAATGAGTTGCAACTTCTGCAGATTATTTGCTTTAAATAAATCTTTTGTAAATGTTTAATTAATAACATCATTTACCCACTTCATAATTTTGGTTGGTTAATGATTAATAAAAAATAATATTATGTCAGGAGTTGAACCCAGAGACCCCCTGCATGCTAAACAGCTGTGTGTGTGGTGTGTGTGTGTGTGTGTGTGTGTGTGTGTGTGTGTGTGTGGTGTGTGTGTGTGTGTGTGGTTGTGTGTGTGTGTGTGTGTGATGATCATATAATCTCACCTAGGACACCAAAAGTGCAAAAGTGAGCTAAACCATTAAAAACAGCAAGCTATATTTCAATCTAATAGAGCTTGCACTGTCACAGCATGCCCGGCCCTTAGATTTGTGAAACCCTCTTTAATCCTATATTGTACAGGTTGAGAGGGTGTCTTTTGTCTTGAGGTGACTAACAGGCTCACAATGGCCCTATTATGAGCAAGAAGTCATCATCAGGCTTTTAACAAGCTGGCTTTTGTATTGATACTCATTTTCATGAAAAATACGCATGACATAATGCAATCGTAATTACAGTGTTCTCTGATCCTGTTCAATAATTCTCTGCAGTTCGTGTCAATAATAGGTTGAAGGAAGCAGAGCCTGTGGAGTAAGTTAGATAGATCTTGATCACACTGGGCTAGCGAGACCCTAAATGAACTCAAACTTCAATATATTCACAGCCGCCGTATTAATCCGCAGTGACTCACAGGAACCCATCAGAAAACCTTGCATTGACCCAGCTCAACAGGAAATGAGTGTCTCTCTCTCTCTCTCCAACTCCAACAATCTCTTTTTTCCTCTAAGCCACTTGACCTCGAAATAGCAAAATACTTTGAATGACAGTTTCTGTGGCAGCCTAGCATGAAATGCGGAAATTTATGACAGTCAGAGACATTAAAATCAGTCCATTTCCTACACGCAAGTCGATGAGAGGCTCTAGTTCCTATTATCGGAAAATCAGTGACGACTAGGTCTGGTATTAATTGCTCCATGCTCTATTTGCCTCATCCCCCTATTTCTACGCGTGTGACAGAGAAAATGCTGTCTGTTACCAATCAAAGACACGTTCTTATCAGGAACGCTGACAATTTACCAACCAGACCTTCACAAGGCAACATGGAAAATATGAACCACTCAATGCATGTGACCCCTCCATAAATAGCTCATTAACTCATTCCTTCTAAGTGAAGAGTAAACATCCGGTAAGATCATTATACGTCTATCACTGCACACCAGTCAATGCAAAATACAATTAAATATCTGCGGCACTGAGCAGGAGTCAATTCAAAATCCTATAATAAGCTAAGCAGGGAAAACTGCTATTACCCCATAGTGACCTGTATGAGGCACCGAAAAAATAAAATAAATGCAATGATGGTTTATTTCAAGTTTCATCAGTGTTTTAAACTCTCCCGCTCACCTACTTCTCCATCTAGCTCCCATGTGGATCTTATAGTAAAATGGAACAGCTCCCAAGTGACATGGGAGCTTTACAAAATAGGGCTGCGCAACAGATGAACCTAATAGCGGAGAGTGCCGGAGGCACGTCAGAGATGAACAGGCCTCAGTTGATAAGTCATTGAGTGAGAATCTTATCCATGCATGAGAAATTATGTCAAATATTACATTTATCTCACGGACCCTAGAACAGACCGGCCAGCTTCTATTAAATGTCACAGCTTAAATTGCTCATCACAACACGGTACGACGGTATTTAAAGAGCCTTTAGTTCTGTCCTCGTGAATGGGTGAAGCTGAAAGAGCTGAAAAGTTGACATTTCCATGCTAAACATTTCTCGCTCCAGGTTTAAGTGCACATAATTTCTCTTGTTGCCTTTGCTTAGAAATGACATTTATTTTTGCTGATAAATCTGGGCACTATTTGTAGGCATGAGCCACAAGGTGGCGCTCACCAGACCCCTATCAAAGACTTCAGACATCAGAGCTTGATTCAGAAATGTCAGTTAGTTGTTAAATAATGCAAAGCTATGTCAACATCATTCCCAAAGGTTTGATCGAACCCTGAAAAAACACCCAAGCATTGCGTTAGCAGAAGAGACTCTCTCCAGGGCCGTGTTTATCAGTCCACAATTGGCCTCATTATGAGAAACATCAAATCTCAGTGCGGACAGAATCACTTTATTATAATCATTAATTCTATAGTACTCTGTGTGCTAGTACTCCCAAGTTTCATTTGTATTTGTGTGTATGTATGGGATGAAGCCCAGATTTCTAAGGCTCTTGTTAGTGTGAAAGGCAGTACATGGCTTCAGGGCTGGCTGTGAGTGATGTATTCCCGAACACGGCCCCAAACGTTACTAATCACAGCAGAGGAATGCAGTGACCATGGAAATGACTGTGCCATGCTGATAACGGCTCTCACTGATGACATCACAGTGGTCTATGTGAGACTGCAGGGATGACTCAGTAGGGTGTGGTGAAGTCGTCATTAGACGTTCTCACTCAAATCCCTTCCTGGGAAAAATTCCTCTGAGCCCCCATATATGTAACATGGCATCTTTAAACAGTTGATTGCAATAGAGATCATTTATTATTTATTCAGAGTGACAGACGTGTCCAATTCTTCCATATAACAAGGAATAATTTATCACAAGCTTTGCCTTCAAAAATACACCCGTGGATACCTATAACACATATTGCATTTGCAGCCTCTTTGCACATATAGGATTACTTATTATTTTGCATAATACGATTTATTATTTAACACATGCAATAATTATCCTCCATCTGCAGTTTGGATGTGTTCATGAACTTTTGACAGGGATTCTCAGCTGGTTTTGTTTCAGGAATTTGTTTTTATCATACAACAGTAAGAAAATGTATATAAAATCAAACACTGAAAAGTATATTAATATCATTATGAACCACATAAGCCCAGGAATATGCACAATTATTAACATGACATGCTGAAAAGGAAGCAGGCAATTTTGGTTTCTAAAGGTCATGCTCTCGGCAGCCAATAATTCGTTGCACAAAACACATTGTTGTTGGCACAAACCATGTTTATCCTAGCTGCAGGTGAACCCGTATTTAATTTATTCTATTTTTTTTTTATAGCTTTATAGTTTTGCGCATGGTTTTTGAGGATGTGGGGATCTCAAGCAACCTCATTTTGGCATCTGTCTAATTTGGCTAGCTTTAACCAAGAGTTTGTGCCAAAATACTGTTTGCATGGATGCACAGCCTGTTATATCAACAACAACAAAATAAGAGAAGCACTATTTCCTACCTTTTAAAGGCCTATAAGCTATTTTGCTATCCTAACAAGGGATGATAACATTTGCATCATTAGCAATTAGCATTGCTTTTCCCCTGCTGTCTGAGATCATATAAGAACAAACCTGGGACTGACCACCTGAAAAGCACTAGCTTAAACCCAAAAATATAAATTCTGTCATCATTTACCGTCACATTTATTGTATGAACAAAGACAGTTCAAAATGTCTTTTCATGTTCCACAGTAGAAAGAAAGTCATACAGGTTTCAAACAACATTTCATTTCAGGGTGTTTAGACACAACCTTTTAAAACTGAAACTGGAGCTTTATGCAGCATTATACATACAAAGAAAATGGATAAATTATGCAATGGATGAAGAGGAGCTCATGGCTAAAAATGGCCACTTTTGTTAAATTCAGAGGGACATTACTGTTTTACCTTGCACAGCCCTCTCACCCCTTAATGACCGGTATAAGTTTAAATCAGTTTAAGGCTCCACACTGAACACAGAGGTTGTAGAAGTTCTTAATTAATGTCTAGTCCAACCAACTAATTTAGTGGGCTTTTTCTTCCTCCAGTGCCTGAAGAACGAGAAGTCATCGTTGTTAATGCACTCTCTTTTCCTTAGCACTGAGTTTAGATTATTGTCTGTGCTCTACTACCACTAAAGCAATTTCCTGAGTGTATCTAATTGGTATTATGACCACTTGGCTTCTCCTGATTTGTCAGAGTTATTTATTTATTTTCATTCCAGGGAACCGCAGCAGTTTTCCAACGGGCAACAACCGTGAGATGCGTAACCTGCGTAAAATATGAATTTCTAAGGGCTAAATTAACACAGCTGTTAATTACCCCCCAATGCTGTTTTATGTTCTCATAAATAGAAAATTAGAAAATGCCATATGACACAGTAAAACACAGACTAGCAGCAAAAACAACATATTGAAGAGAATAAAACATCAGCTTTCATGCACCGTCATCTTTTTTGTACGGCCATTATAGGTGAGATGCGCATGTTTATTTTAAATACATCTGGCCCCATCCAATAACCTGTTTATTGCTCCTCCACTTCATTAAGCTCCAAGAAAAAACACTTGGGTCTGGCAGATTTGCTCATTATATTTCACATTGGTATTCAGGCTTGTGAAGACAAAGTACTTGTCATTGCAGCCCCCTCCTTTACCAAAATTGCTTAGCAGTGCATATAGTCTATGTCATATACTCTCACACATCGGTTCACCCTCCCCCAAAAGGACTATCAAGCACACGAACACAGCCTTGTATGACACATAGTCGGCATAACTATATTATGCATAGATGTAATCATTTCCACTAGAGGTTAAGGTGGGATTTTCATGATGGTTGTATTACTCTTTCACAAGAGTGGCCTCTCTCTCCCTCTGTTGACTGATGGAGAGGATAACTTGAGACCACCATTCAAACTGAATGAGATTCGCTCTGCTCCAAAGATGAATACGACAGTCTTGCATAAAATATAACTATTACGATTCCAGCTAAAATATAAAACTCAATGCGGAGTTCCATTATGAATTCTTAGAAAATACAAAATAAATTAAATGACTATCATCCACTTGGCTTTATTGTAGAGAGAGCACTATGCCCTCTCCAAACTGCTGAAAATGTAAGATTATTACTATTCATGCTACAACTCGCCTGGGACTCACATCTCAATAACTTCCTATATGAGTCAGACGCACTTGTGCTGCACTCTGCACTGTGTTCTGAGGGAAAAAAATCTCATACCAGCTGCTCAAATATTCACTGCATTTCTTACTCCCTCTTTTTCATTTATAGATTTAAGTAAGGATTAATTTGACCTTGAGATTAAATCATTATTAATAATAAGTAATTTAAACACAATTGGATGGACAGATACATCAAAGTACATTTGCATCTGAACAAACCTCAAGACTTCTGGAAAATTGTCCTTTGGGCAGATGAGACCAAAGTGGAGACGTTTGGCCATAATGCACAGCGCCACGTTTGGCGAAAACCAAACACGGCATATCAGCACAAACACCTCATACCAACATTCAAGCACGGTGGAGGGGTGATGATTTTGTCTTGTTTAGCAGCCATGAACCATGGACTCCTCTGTATACCAAAGTATTCAAGAGTTAAATGTGAGGCCATCTTTCCAACAGCTAAAGCATGGCCGAAATTGCATCATGCCACAGGACAATGATCACAAGCACACCAGCAAATCTACAACAGAATTGCTGAAAAAGAAAAGAATCAAGGTGTCGCAGTGGCCCACGTCAAAGTCCAGACCGCAACCGGGTTGACCTTCAGAGAGCTCAGCTGTGAATAAACAAAAATTGTAAAAAAGCACAAGCCAAAATTTCACCAGAATGATGTGAGAGACTGATACATTTTTATTTAAAAAAAAAAAAAAAGATTACTTCAAGTTATTGCTGCTAAAAGGGGCTCTGCAAGCAAGTGAATCATAGGGTGTATATGTTTGTCACCCACGGCTTCTCCATTTTGGCTTTATTTGTGTTTATTTTGTTAATGACATGGTGTAATATATCATGTGTTGTTTTTCATCTGAGGTTGTATTTACCTATTTTTTTTAGACCTGTTAATGACCAGATGATTTTTGATTATGTCCTGATAAACCATAGAATTCAAAAGGGTGTTCTTTCTTTTTTTAAATGATGGATTGACAGATAGATAGCTAGTCTTGTTTTTTTTATTTTAAAATAATCCTTGTTTTTTATTTTAAAATAATTCTTAATTATGTATTTGTCTTTTCTTTGTATATAGTATTTTAAACAGTCTATTGTCTCTTGATGCTTAATTTAAGAAGTTATGATGCAAATTTTTAAACAAATTTAGCCTACTGTTGTTGCCACGCCTATAAATAAAAAGCACAAACTGATCTGAACTGAAACTTGATAAATGAGTAGAGAAAGGATATGCACATTTCGCCTTTAAATTTAGTCAACAACCATGTAAAAAGTCCCTTCACATATTCAAATCGATCTTCACACCTTTTAATCTTATACCATTGTGTTTTAATGCCCCCCACTGCGCGTTCAGACGAACTTTTCTCGAGTTCTCGAGCCACTCCCAAACACACACCTGATAACACTGACTGCTGGGAATCCGCCATCATCATCCTCCTCCTCCTCCTCCTCATTGACCTCACGGGAAAACCGAAACTCCTCCTAAACACTTCACGAACTCTTCCGTCTATTAATCGAACAGGCTCTTTTAGTCAAGTTTTAGTGGATTATATCGTTTGGCTTTTGTTTAGCCGCTGGGAGGGATTAAACACGCGGAAAAACTTTACCACAGTATTTTAAAAGTCTCACCCCTCCATTTTGAATCTGACAGGAATTTCAAACAGTCTGGTGAGTAGGGTTTGCCTTTGTCTAGGTAGTTTAAATGGCATTGTTTTCTTTAATAACTCATAGAAAAGTAAATTTGCCTCATAGCTGGTTCACTATGTGTCTATGTTGTGAATATAAGAGACAGAATGCAGAATTTGACTGTGTGTGGCTTCACTGTTAGCTAGTTTCCCAACTTCATGGAATGTTTGGGATATTTCTCTGTCGTTTCATATTACACTGACTTAACACCAGTTTTTTTTCTTGTAAACGTTTTGTTAATTATCCTTTGACGAATTTAGAATAGTAACGAAAGGACAAACAAGTTGATAACTTAAAGTATTAAACAAGCTATCCTGGAAACTTTGGTGGGAATGCTAACGTTAGTTGTTAGCCGTTAGCTGCACTAGTAGCTATCAGGACAAATGTGTCGGGCTCGGGAGTTTTATTCTGGAATGTGTTTTTTCATCAACGGGCCATTTAAATGTTATCGTATGTGTTTTGTGGATCGTTGACTATTTTAAATCGCCTATGATGATATGTTAACTTAAGGCGTTTGAGAAAATAAAATCCATACGAGGAGTTTAGGGCTCCGCCTAAACCACAAACTAGGGATCAGGCCCTTCCTGTAAGTTCTGCCCGTCGCAGTTTAATAATACAGGATTCAGACAGTATGCTATTGTCTACCAAATATAAAATACTTATGATTAAAGTACAACCTGATAATATTTCTCTCTAAGCCTGATATGTAACGGTAATAATTTAAGTTGCAGTCAGCTGGTCGTTATGGAAGAGAAGTGAAAGTACATTATCCCGTTTATTTCGCGGTTAAGTTACTCACCAAATGAGTAATTACTTGGACAGATTTGATTTTAATTCATTTTATTATTGTACTTGTACATTCTCAACGTTATCGCAAAGGAAAAAGTTACTTAAAATGTACAAAACAATCGTGAAATAAGAGTGGGCGAGTCCGCGGTGTGACGCAATAAAGTAGCACAGGTTTCAGTTACGCGGATTACTTTTTTTTTTTGTGGAAAACTCTCAAAAGATTGTTGATTTGAAATTATGAATATTCCAGTTAAACACCAATTAACATGTCTCTGTGTAATAATTTGTAAAAATGGAGGAGTCAAGTTACATTTTTTTAACCAATTATTGAGAAAACAAAGAAATTTAGTTTGTGGTTAATGAGGGGATATATCAATATTTGGAAGGGTATTGTCAAAGAGGTAGGTCTAATCATTATTATCATTTGATGTGCCTCCTAAGGTGATTAAGAATTTAGACAAGATACTTTAACATTATTTGGAGAAAAAACAAGGCTATAAAAAAAGAGGTAATTTGTAACCCTAAAGAGGGGACTTGAGTTCATAGATTATAGTCCATTTAATGACACTTTCAAAACTCAGTGGTTGATGGAGTTAATGAAGAATAGAGAAAGTCTTTGGAATTAATTTCCTAATTATTATTTAATACTCTTTGGAGTATACACTTTTTGTGGAAGTGTAATTCCTGTTAAATCCTGTTAAAAATCCTGTTAAATCGGATAGCTTTCACAGACTAGCCATGCTGACATGGAAATTAATTTATATTATATAAGGTAAATATATATAAAGAACAATTAGGCTATTTCATATGGAATAGCAAAGACATAGCCTACTATTTTTTAAAAACAAATCACAAATTCCATTGGATGTTACATTTATTAAAAAAAAATATTCAGTTACCATTTAAACAGAGACTTTTCTGTTGTTCTTGATGGAATTTCAAATGTGATATTGAATATTATATATATATAATATATTATATATATATATATATATATATATATATATATATATATATATATATATAATATGTGTGTGTAAATAAAAATAATTTATTTATATTTAACGGTCTGTCTGTAAAAGTTTGTAAAATTTATAATTCAAAATAAATTCCCCTACATGGAAAATGTAGGCCTATATTGTATATTTACATCCGAAACCTGAATGCACTCTGTTGAAATGTAAAGAATGCTATTTGAGGTTTTAAAGTACACAAGCTTATTCCGCCAAGTTTTTCTTTTGATGGTAACAAACCAATTCTAAGTAGCAATATTTTCCACCAAATTGAGCCTGAATATGTGAAAATTATTCTTATTTTTAGTGTAATTTGTATTTATTATTATTAAAGGACTTGTGTATTATTCAGTTTTCTTAGGTCAAAGTCAAATGTCCTAACTTTTTGTAGGACACATTTGAATTCAAAGGTTTTATTCGCAATATGTTGGTCATGCAACACTGACCTCGCCCGTTTTGTCTGCATTCCCTGACCTATATAGCAAACAATGTCCATTTAGTGTGGCTGTCTAGTGCAGACAGACCCCTGCAACAACAGCAGAGCCCTCAGGGTAGGCTGATTATCCCTGTCCTTCAGTGCAAGATTGCTGATCAATACAACTGTGGTCACTGTTTGAATAGAAAATAAGAGTGGGCAACAGAGCTACTCAGACGGCATGAGTATGAATTTTGGTTAACAGTGTGGAATATTTACATCATTAGTATTTGCGTACTCAACGTGAGTCTGTCATGTGACATTTGATTTGATAAGACAAAGCTCCAGACTGCTTATTTTTCTCACCACCCTTCTTAATCCATTGATTGCTTTTTCTCTCCTCAGAAACATGACGAGCATTAACACAGCAAACATCAACTTCAAATGGGATCCCAAGAGCCTGGAGATCCGCACACTGGCGGTGGAAAGACTGCTTGAGCCCTTGGTTACCCAGGTCAGGCTGCTTTTTCTGTTTTCACACTCAGTTGCTGTATTAATCCCCAAAAATCACAGTTTTCCTTATTTTATTTTCATTGTTTGTAGGTCACCACACTTGTGAACTCCAGCAACAAAGGCCCATCCAACAAGAAGAAGGGGCGCTCCAAGAAGGCTCATGTTCTGGCAGCCTCTGTAGAGACAGCAACCCTGAACTTCCTGGAGAAAGGCGAGAAGATTGCTAAAGAGAGCCAGTTCTTAAAGGACGAGCTGACTGCAGCGGTGGAGGATGTCCGTAAGCAAGGTATGCAAAAAAGAGAAGGCTGCTAACTAGGGCTGGGTTGACAATATAGATTAAGCAGTGAAACTGTTAAATATCCATTCTTAAATTCCAATATCAGTCTTTTATTCTATGCTGTTTTCTGGTGATGTGTGAACACAACTTCACTAAAAATTATTTGTAGCGCCCTACCATCCAATAATCGCAATAAGCTTTGTGCTGATACTTTTGAAATTAAACACAGTTTCAGCTTTCAAATTCTGTCAATTTCATAATAAATTCGCTTGTTCAAGCAACAGCACCATGCGCATGTGAACTGATCATCTTCTCCCCTTTTCTACTAGTTCTAGCTGAAAATAAACATGAATAACATTGGAAGATTTATTGAAACAAACAGTACACCTTACTGATTATGTATCATGTCTCATGTAATCACTCAATTAGTTTTAACCACGTAAAGATCTCAATACAACGGCTTGTAAATAACATGTCGCACATTACATTTATTTCAGGAAAGCCATTCAATGTACATAGTTTGATTGTTAGCTATATACACAAAATAACATTTTGCTAAATATTTGCACCATATTACATATTAATTGTGATTTTATTTAACCTGTTAGTGATATCTTGTATACAATATCGGATAAAATGTATCACATTACAAGCTTGTGAATCAGTATCGAATCGATTTGTGAGCTCTGTGTTAACACTCAGTCTTGGTGATAACACTGTTATAAGAGTTCAAAAGTGGCTGCAGCCATTGAAACTATTACAAGAAACATTTGAAATAATGGCTTTAATGAGTGGTTTCATTTCCTCTTTTTATTATCTGTCTGTGCTAATCTGCATGTCTGGATGGATCTTTAAATTAAGAGGGCTTGGCTTGTGCTATCAGAGTTGCTACTATCTTGCAATGGAGTGTGTACTTCCTCCAAGACTGTTGTCCTCCATATCCCCTCATTCAATCTCATGTTGTTTGTTCTCATTACAGAACATCTCTGCCATGTCTTTTTACGGAAATAGGATAGAGAAGGCAGGTTAATAGAAGGGTTTAACCCTGTCAAATTGCACAACCACTCATTTATTCATGTCTTGTTTGCCATGCATTTTTGATTAAAGATCCTGCTGATATTGATACGCAGATCCCGCTACACTCTAGTTAGCGTACATTTTCGTTTGTCTCATTTAAATAAGATGCAATAGCCTCATATCAGCATGAGTTTGGAGGCTTTCATTTTATGGTGCAAAGTACATTTTCCTGCCATTTTTGACACCTATGCTAACTAATTTTAGGTGTGTGGCTATGCTACCTGTTCTAAGAAGGGATTGTCACTTTCATTAGTGAACAGCTTGACTTGCTGCGCAGATCCATCAAGATATTTTTATTTATGCTCGGTTGCCAAAGATGTGAAAAGAAGCACAAAACAACTTGCATATTTACAGAGTCTGCCAGTTGTCAAGGGTGATGTCAGATGTGGAGAAGGCAATGCTTTACTTGTGTGAAACTTCATGTAAAGTCTGTTGCCTTCTGTTGGCATGTGACTAAAATAACCGGTAACCATAAAGTCATCACCAGACATGAGCTTCTCGACTTGCAATGCCCCCTTCTTCTGGAATTAGTGTGGCATGTCGTACTTCTGAGATGCAGACTGCAGGCTCAACCCACTTATTACTTGTTGGAATAACATCTTTGTCAGTTTCAGACTCTGCACTCAGTGTTTATTGGCTTAGTTTGGGCTGTAAAATCTGTCAAGAGCCGGCCAGCACGCTGCTGTGATGCCAGGGAATGTCACTTTGCTTTTGGTATGCTGTCATTGGCTGTGGAATTCAGACACTGTTGCTCCCTGGTGCCGGAGACTGTCAGCTATGCAGTTTTGCTCGACCATGCATGGTTCGACTGATAATGCCACCATTGAGTGGGGTTAAAGCTTCCCTAGATTGAAAAGAGATCCTGGTACCCAGCTGTGGCTTACCAGCTGTTCTGCAAGCCCGGCAAATGTAATCGTTGCGTAGTGCACGTTAGAAACCACTGAATCCTTGAACGATTTTCTCCCTAACAGCTCCAAAGTTGTCTGCTGCATGTATATGTGCAACATTAGCATGTCTTCTCGGTGGAATGTGTCTTTACTATAGAAACAGATTTTGATTGCTTCTCACCTTTTCAACGGGGCGATGAAGGATGCAGGGAATGAGAATGCTGTCTGCCTTCCCTGCAAGGTATCTGGATGCTCATTGTGCCTTTAGACATCCACTTTCAACATTTCATCACAAGCCACTGTGGTCCTCCTCTCATGAGCGGTACCTTATAAGTGATAGATGTGAGTTTATTATGGGTGCACTGATCACTATCAGGCCCGTGAAAATGGTCTTATTGATTGCGCCCTCTGGAAGGAATGACAGCCTCTGATTCCTTAGTTCTCCTGACTTTTTGTGTGGTCTATTGTCAGATGAATCTTTTTTTTAAGTGATGGGTAAAAATAGAAAGGGTTTTTGAGCTATCATTCAGCGTCTGTGGAAACCACCGCTTGCAATAACCCAGAAAATCGTGTTTTTTAGATTGTCGTAATTCTGTGAGACTTGCTTCTGTTACCAGGGAACACTGCACATTTTCCCAAACATCAACAAAGGAAAGAATGAGACCCCCTCCCGAGCACATAGCTCTTACTCCATGCCTCCTCAAATTGATTTTTTTTTCTTTCATTGAGTCAATTTCAGTTCTGGCTAGTTATGAACTTGGCCATTACTTGTGCTCTTGGCTGCTTTCATTGCAAGCTTTTTTATTTTTATGCTTGACTTGAGTGGGATGCGGAGATCTGCACGATTGTGTTTTAGTTTAATTTGCCGACACATTCGAAAAAACAATCAGAGACTCTGTCGGCTTGTGGTTGTATGACTGCGCTCATTCATTTTGATATTTTAAGCTGCTGTTAAAATACTCTGCTTTAACACATTGAAAAGGTTTCAACATGAGCCAACTGGGATGTGAAGCAAGTGATGACCCTTTCGCAGGCACATCAGATAAGACATCAGTGTTATCCCGGGGACTCGACCTTCACTGAAAGAACTCGTTTGGTGTGCTAGCACGTGTCAGAGAGCTCTGGCTATGAGCAGACATGAATCGCGTTTTTGCTTTCACCGCAGTGTTTCACTGCTTCTGAATTTCCTCTCGATCTAGCATTTCACAAAATGACATCCTAATGCAATTAACCCGTCACCCCCTAACCACTGGCATTTATCCTCGAACATGAACACCCGCTGCTCTGGTGATTAGCTCTATATTTCACCTTGTTAGTTGTTCTTGTGTGTAGTGGTTGGCTCTGGTCTTATGACAGACTGTGGGGTGGCTGAATCAGACCTATCGCTTGAATTGTTGGTTAAAGTTTCACAGCTCACCATGTAGCTCTTTGATACCAGGGATTATTGATGTTTTGCCGCTCTCATACTTATTGTTTCAGGGCCTGAATTTCGTTTTGGAAAATGGGGAGGAACTCCCCCCTTAGGTTATTCTTATGGGGGGATTTTTTTTTTTTTTTTTTAAATTTGAGTGGGGAGTTGGGGGTCAGAAAAAGTTGCAAAAATTAATACAAAATAATAAAGATACAAATGAAGAGAAATAAGAGGTTTTTGGGTAGGTCTAACATTATTCAGAAATACAGAAACTGAATAAAGTAATCAAATGTAAAACACTGAGAGTCTTTTAGTCCTGACTAAATTAAATACATCTAGGCTATTAATTCTGATTCCTTACAATTAAAGCTATCTTTTGTGGTTTTGATGACAACATTAATGACAGGCGCATATGGCAGCTGTCACTTTTAGAGCTAGTGCACGGATCCTTTACCGTTTCATTATACTGTCTGTCACACTGTCAGCGCTTTATGCTTAAGACGTAACCGACTGTGTTTACGAGTATACTAACCAAGAACCAATTTTGCTTGTTTTTTCCCCGTTAAAGTGATAGAATCTGTGAAAAATAACTTTTGCTACCCAAGAGCTGTTTGTGAGGCGGCTATACTCGATGTATTTGTGCAGAGAAAAACATCTCTCAGAGCGCATGACTACTGGATAGTTTAAAATCACTTGAATGTTTAAATATGATTTTATAATCTTTGTTAATTAATTTAATCTATCTACATGCTAAAGTGAATCAATGTTTATAGGGGATTTTCCCGCATTATAAGTGGGAGACCTGCAGGAATTATTAAAATTAAAATTAATATTAAAATTCAAGCCCTGTGTTTACTGGGTTTGTGTGGCTGGGTTGCCACTAAAGAGCCTCTGTAGCAACATCTGTATGTCGTGCTGTAGTGTGTTCATGCTGTCTCGCAAATGACCTTGGACTGCATTATCATTGTCAATTAATTGAGGCAGAATTTAATCAAATAACGGACAATAATTAGGTCCCAGACTTTAGCATTTCAAAGGGCGGCTTTGGAATTAATTGCATCGTCAGATGTTGAGTTATGTCGTCTTCCACATTGGGAAATGATCATTTCCTTGACCTTGCTGCTCTTGAGGGCTACGAAAGGACAAATTAAAACAAATAATGAGACTTTGTATATGAATCTTTTTCTGTAGGAGAATCCATGAAGATGGCCTCAGGAGAGTTTGCAGAGGATCCCTGTTCTTCAGTTAAGAGAGGCAATATGGTCCGTGCTGCACGTGCCCTTCTTTCTGCTGTCACTCATCTGCTTGTACTGGCGGACATGGCTGATGTGTACCAGCTTCTGCTTCAGCTCAAACTGGTGAGACACATGCACACATTTATACTCCTTGAAGAGTTGTTTGACCTAAAAGTGAAACAAAATATCATTGTTTTCTCAATCTTATATACACTACTGTTTAAAAGTTTAGGTTCAGCATGTTTTTTTTTTTATAAAGAAATTAATATTTTTATTCTGCAAGGATGTATTAAATTGCTCAAAAGTGACAGTAAGGACATTTATAATGATATAATAAATTACTGTTTCAAATAAATGCTGTCCTTTTAAAATTCTAAGCTCCGATGCGGAAAATGTTAACAATTGCGGAGTCCAGTCTCAAATGGAACTTGCTGTGTTTTTTTTTTTTTTATAACCCCTTCATTATCTCTTGCCCTCGTCAGTCTCTGATTCTGAGGGAAAAGCTAAAGCCGAAGGGAGTACTATAGGGAACTGGCTTTGGTCCAGAAGGCTGAGTAAAGGATAAACAAAGACACCCGAGTTTTGTCCTATTTACCCCCTTCATCATCTGTGCTGGTGTCAGTACTTTTATTGCCCTCAGGCTTTATTGCCCAACTCTTATTGAACTTCCTCCAGCAGTAATTACATGCACAGCAAACACCGTTACTGTGTGTGAATAAAACCACTATAAAAAAGAAAACGCTGCATGTTGCAAGCCTTACTGTAGCCTTCACTTTGTCTCATACGCCTAGATTTTAAATGAGATTTGTTTGCATTTAGTCTGTTGTTGGTACAAACTAGATTACATTCACTTTCTGTTTCTGCAAGCAATATGTTATTGAATCGCACTGTGTAGTCCTTTATACACTGTAGAGAGGTCTTCTCACGTTTGTGAACAAATTAATTTCACTATGCTGACAGGGCTGTGAAAAACATCCCTCTGAGATTTCATTAGAAATATATATATTTTTTGTATAGTGTTTTTCACGTAAAGTTTATGATGGACGTATGTGCAAGTAGAAGCAGAAGCCTTCTTGTAAAAGAGTAGGCGTTTTCTTGCTTTTTTTTTCTTCATTGAATTGTTCTGTAAGTTCAGCTTGAATGATCAAATGAAGCTTTTTGAGTGTGCTTGTTTGACCATGAAATTATTTCTTTTGTCTTATTTTGACTAATGTACTAATGATTTGTCTAATGCATTTTGTTGAATTAATTAGAATAATCTATGAAAGGGGAAATAGTTGGACATTATTATTATTTGGCATTTTTCTTTTGCTTTTACTGTTGTGGTTGAATGAGGTGCAGTGATCACAATTGAATGTAGGGGGCATTTTCTGGCTCACTGGTTATGTCACTAATCAGTTTTCAGTACAGTAATTTCATATTGATGCCTGCCTGTCCTTTCTGATCTCTCTTTTAATAAAAGTGTACAATCTGAATATAAAATAGTAAATATTCATGTCACCTAAAGGACGTTTTACGATGAGTAACGAATACAAAGCCAGCAGGATAAAAATATATGAATTTCAGATGTCGCACTTAATATATGGTCTAAAATAAATATTATGAGAGACATTAAGGTTTCTTTTCTTTAATGGCGTTTTGTACTTGACTCCACAGGTGGAGGAGAGCCTGGTGAAGGTGCGTAATGCCGGCACTGAGCAGGACCTGGGTATTCAGTACAAAGCTCTGAAACCGGAGGTGGATAGACTGAATGTGATGGCGGCCAAGAGACAGCAGGTAAACTGCACCCACTCACACCCTGTGTTAACCCTTCAAGGCCTAAGGGGTTTTATGCCCGCCTGGCACTATGTTGATTTTTTGGCTTCTGGAATGGTCAATTTTCATAGCAGAGTGAAGAGAGTCATATTTCTGGATTCTATAGACTCTCAGCTACAATGTGGATGCATTTACAATACACTTTTTGAGACACTTGTATGTGTTTTGCTGTGATATATCACCAAGAAATACAAAAACAGAAGTTAAATTTTTTTGTTTTTATTATAGAAAAATATTAAAACATAGATGAATAAGGGATTTTACAACAAATATTGATTCGTCAAAGGCTTTAGAAAAAAATAAAAAAAAAATGGGTGAAAAAAATTTAAGAAACAAATTAACTATTTCGATTTTGGCGAATGTAGTCACCATACGTTTTTTTTTTTTAAAAAACACAGCAATTATAAGATGTAGGGAACAATGTTAATTTTGAATTGAATATTCTATCAATTTACCAAACACATCCAAAAACAACCTCTAGATGTCACTGTGCACTGCATTTGCACATCAGTCCACACAAGGGCGCGCACGCGTGGGTTGCGCGATGATGCAATCGGCTGTTCTTGGGCTGTTCTAAAACACAAAAATGTGGTAAATAAAGATTAGCTATTCATCATCATGTGTGTATTTTTAAATCCAAGTCATAGAACTTCTAACTACAATAATCTAACTATTATTACTGGAGCGTTCATCATTACGCACCGAGTATACGTCTTACAAACCCCCATGTAGACAAATACAAGTCTTAGGCTTACTGCACCATTATTTCTGAAAAGCTACTATACAATTTTACTAAAATAAAAACAGTACAATAAAATAGACAAGCAAAGCAAAGTAAACGAAATAGCTTGTAAATGAAGAGAGACTACATGGGCCAAAACGCGCACATTATTTGATGGCGCACATTAGCCTATTTGATTACTGCTCCGTTATTTCTGAAAAGCTACAAAAATAATTTTGCTAAAAAATCATACAATATATATTAGAAAATGCATTATCAGCAATATTGCATTCATTACTTACTCTTCAAATGGATCGATTCCGTCCAGAATTTGATCATCTTCATCCGAATCAAATCGATATGGATCAGATCCGCTCTCGGCAAAAATCATTTCAGCAGCTTGCTCGGCAGTGAATCTTCGTTTGGCCATGTTTTCTTTGAAAAGAATCTAGTACAAATACGTGTATCTCCAATGTGTTGTGTAAAGACCGTGTATAAGACGAAACCATTTTTGCGAATCCCACGTGGGATTGATTCCAAACCCCTCCCCTTTCTTACGTACGTGACGACGTCATTTTTTGTTTTTGGTCTGTGATTGGTTCACACACAGGTCTGTCATTGGTTCACACACACAGATCTGTCATTGGATCACACACACACACCCACAACAGCACTTTATATCAATAGATAGGGTTAAGTACATTTTCTCTGTTTTGCGGTAAAATGCTATAGATTTGCACTCAAATACGGAAGGCTTATCATTCGCGGAAGTCAACAAAGTCAGACTCCTTTTACGCAGACGAATGTCAGCTTTTTAATAAAAAAAAAAGTAAGTTAATACCTTGATGCATTCCGAAGTTATTAGTAGATTTGTAAGGGGAGTGCATTTTGACGCTCTAGAGCGTCAATCGGGTTTGGAGGGTTAATAGATCTAATTTAAATCGGGAATGTACTAGGGCTGTGTATCACCAAAAATCTTGCAGTATGATACATATAACAATACAGGGATTACAATATGATATATTGCTATATATATATATATATATATATATATATATTTTTTTTTTTTAGCCAGATCTAATAATAAAAACAACTGTCAAAGTACACACCACCATATGCATAAAACATGAGCAAAAAAAGATTTAATTGCAGCCGATACAGATTACTGTTTTGTCACTATTCAAGATTTATATAACTTATAATTAAGACTGTCACTTGCCTATTGCCGGCTTAGTTTCATGTTTATGCATTGCATTTTTTTATTTGTATATTCAAACATGAATTTAAAACATCAATCTCATAAAATAATTTATTGCAGTTGTAATTTTGCAGTGCAAATTATTTAATTTGATGGGTAACAGCTCTATAGTGTCTTATTATAACTTGTATAAATGTATTGATCAAATGTAAGAATTTGACATGAAAGATGATGCATACATTTAATAAGGTAATAAAAATTCTCTTTTATAAAAATAAATAACACTCTGGGGTAATTATCACAAATTTAGGTATGTAAAATCTATCTATCTCCTCTATCTATCTCTCTCTATCTCTAATGTGTGTATATATACAGAAATATATATATATATATATATATATATATATAATATATATATATATATATATATATATATATATATATATTTTTTTTTTTAAATTTTTTATAAAGAATTTGTTTTCTTGTATCCTGCTTTAAAGGTTCACAGTTTTATATTACAAAAAGTGTGCATAGTCCTTTTTTTTAAATGTAATACTGTAAAGCTGCTTGCTTTAAAGCAATTAATTGTAGAAAGTGCTATAGAAATAAGCGTGACTTGACTGGAGTGCTGAATTGCAGAGCTCGTGCAAACATATCCACATCGATGTGATCAGATGCTTTCTTAATTGTTTTCTCACTGCAGTCCATTTTGTTATTGAGAGGAAAGTGTGCAGTACATATTCACCTATTCTCACTAAACGCTCAGCAGCGCGGATGGCCTCAGGATGTAGTCTTGGATGAAGGATGAAGTGAGCTTAGATTCAATGCGTTTCCAGAGTATTATATTTTAGCATGGCTTATTTTGCAAACAGCATGACTCTTGTCGATCTCCTTAGTGGTTTCTTGGAAGTAGAAGCAAAAGGAGTCCACACTTCAGCTCTGAACAACGCGGCAGGAGCTGGTTTAATTCTATCATCTTGTGAGCTGGTTTTGCTAATGCTAACGCTAGTGATGCACCCTTGCGCTTCAGTTCACATTCTGAGATAACACTGGCATCTAGCACAAAGCCACTGACACGAATCTTGGATGTAAACAAATACACATTGATAGTGTTATTGAGAATCTATACAGTATCGCCAAACATAATATTGGTATATTTTCTTATACCCCTAGGATATACTGACTTTAAATAGCGTCACTTCCTCTTCCCACATGTGGAACGAGGAGTTATGTAGCTCTGGTTGACGATTTTAAGCGTATAAACCACAAACAATTATCTTAGTAACGGTCTGGGAGGTGGAAGCACGACTGGATTGGAGCAGTTAAGAGTGACAAAATGCATTTAAATGAAATGAAAATTGGGTCTTTGGGATTTTTTTTGAGCTTATCAGGTTAAGCGGTAGTCGACAGTGATGGATTTCAGGATGAATTTTCCAGGTGAGCTCACTGATTAATAGAATGAACAGTGTTTCTCTATTTGAGAGAGATTATAGTATCTTGACGAAGCTAATTATTTCTCAGTTCGAATATAAAGTGGAGTTGTTCATTTTATTTATTCAGTGTGGTTTTCCCCCCTCATGCTACACTGAGCCCTTCTAAGTTTAAAATTTCGTGAATCATGCGTGCTGCGATAACACTCCAAGCTGATGGAAAGCTGACCTGCCCACCTCTTTTCAAATCTTGCCTATTTGAACATCCAAGCGATTTTATATCATTCAGTAGAATATGGGAGCTCTTTGAGAGACTGTTTCCTTTGCGTTCATACCAACAACTCGCACAACTAGTTTTGGGCACTAAACTAATTAGTTTTGGGCATGTTGATTGAGATTCAACTGCTTTATCCATTTTATTCCTCCATTTTGTCACATTTGACGGTTTCACGTCAGTTTCTGTAGCACGCTGCTACCTAGCGGTGAACTTCGGAACAGCAGCAAATCAATTACCGAAATGAGCAAAATCATGATATCATACCGTTTAAAATTATAAATTATATACCAGTATTTTTCCGGTACCGGTATACCAACCCTACTAGGGATATCTCAGGTTTGACAGCAATAATCGATCATGAAAAACCAAACTGGACCCTCTTTTTTTTTTTTAAACCGAGGGAAACATTTAAGAATCTGTGAGTAAGGTTTATAAAAATGAGGGGACGAATTGCAGATCTGTGGCCATTGATTTGTTGGTCTATTTTTTTTTTTTTTTTTTTTTTTTTTTACCATTACTTCCCAGATCTATACAAACCTGCCTTTTTTGTTTTGTTTTTTTGGCTATAACTTGTGTACTGACAGACAGCAATTTGTGTCAACACTGTACACTGACTATAAGTATGGGGCAACAACAGCAACACTTTAGAGATTAGAGGGTGTTCACCCAGGACGCATTCCCTTTTCAAACAGCTAGACAGAGTGTGAATGGAGCAGGCCGTTTATTTTTGACACAACTTGACACAATGTCTTAAAAATGTGGCACATAAGGCATGCAATGCTAAAAAAAGTCCATCTGACTAATTTTTATGTAGACGACAATTCCAAATGTAGACAAAATTACCAAAACACCCAATGTCTCCATTTTGGCACGTTTCAATGCTGCAGATTTGCCAAACTGTATGTTCATGATCTGATTATGAGCATGTGTTGGCCCCCGGGGGGGTGCTTTGCTCTTTCAGAATGCTTCAATGTCCTTAACATGACAGGGCTGTAACATCACCCCTAAATTCTCCTCCTTCCCCCTCTTTGTATGGCAGGAACTCAAGGACGTCCATCACAAAGACCAAATGGCAGCAGCTCGGGGCGTCCTTCAGAGGAACGTTCCCATGCTGTACACAGCTTCACGTGCCTGCCTGCAGCATCCAGACGTGGCCGCGTACAAGGCCAACCGGGACCTAATCTACAAGCAGCTGCAGAACGCTGTCTCCGGCATATCTAATGCAGCCCAGGCTACCAGCGGCGAGGACTCCAACTTCCCCCAGTCTGCAGGTGGAGGAGAGCTAGCCGACGCCCTCAACAACTTTGATGTAAGTCCATGGGCCGTTGGATTTCACATTTTTGGGCCAGTTTCTCTGATCCAAGCAGAAATGGCCAGCTAATAAGTGGTATCAGTGGAGAATTGTCATTCAGCATCACAACTGAGGCTAAACTGAGAATTGGCCTCCCTCTAATTGAAGGGATTGTGTTCTGTGAGCGTTGTCATTTAGGGAAAAAAATGTCTTGCCCATTGCATTGGGACAGACTCCATATTGCATCCTGCAGTGAAGTACTTTTCTCAAGGATAAAAGAGTAGAATAACACTTTGCACTTTTTTGCGAGGTTGCCAGAAGACTACTTGATAGAGCTTATAATGAATTCTAAATATTTTACAATCTTAGGGTGACCAACTGTCCTGTTTTCCCAGGACATGTCCTGTTTTCATATAACAATATAACAAATTTCTATCCATACAGAGGAGGCATAACCTACTTTAAATGTATTGAAGTTAATAAGGTTTCTTTGAGTAAACTTCGAGTATCATTTGAGTAGGCCTATCTGTTTGCCGGGCCGAGTGTCCTGTTTTTTCAGGACAAAATATGGTCACCCTAACAATCTATAACCCAAGGAAAAGGTTGCATTGAAGTGTTATGAAACTTTGAGTCCTTTGCAGATTTTAGGCTTTTTAAAATATCCTTTAATTGCTGAATCAGTAATTCATCCTCCAGTGTTTGCCATTGAATTTGACATATTGGCTACAGAAAGATCAGGCTTTGGCTTACAATGCATTGATTTAAAATACTTGATTTTGAAAATATTGGTAAACTTTTACTCTGTTGGGTAAAAAGCACACAAAGTTATTTCTCAGCAAGTGATGAAGAGTAGCATATTGTGAGTAGGATCGAACAGCTTCAGCTAAAGCTTCACACAGTTTTATCAACAAAAGCGCGAGAGCAGCAAGTTGTTGACAAATCCGTTGTGTGATTGAACTGTGTCGAGGAGACCGTAATCCACGATTCAATCAGATTATATTTGTATGTCCAAACAAAGCTGAGCTACTGACCTCAGAGTCTTTCACAAGTTTGAACTTTTGTTGTGGTGTTGAGTCAGGTCAGCACCAAAAGCTTATGGGAAATAGCATGCTGATTTAAGTGTCTAAGCAATGCATTTATTTCCTTATGTGACTTGAATTAAATAATTCAGATCAGAGTCTCTAAATATAATTTGAGGTTAAGGGTAGCAAGTGATCATTAGCCATCCTTCATTTATTTACGCTTTGAAACATTAGTCTAACTGTTTTTGGTCTGTCGCACTCTACATTTTAAACAATCAGTTAGTTAAATAATAAATTCAAATGATATGCATGAACTGAAATGTTGCCATAGAGATATTGTGGGGTGGGGGGTAGTAGGTTCCAATGGCACCAGCTGTGTTTGAGCACTGAGTGTCCACATTTCTTTTGAATTTGTTTGTGTCTAGCAAATGCAACCTGTACTCCTAAGTAATGGATAGTTTGTTCCTAATGGACTTTTTTCCTCCACTTGCCACAATGCAAAATTTTACCAGCAATTTCAATTTGTTCAACTAGGGATTCATGGCAATGGTTAAACGTGATTTATATTATTATATTATTATATTATATATTATATGTATATAATATTATTCAGGGTTTTTCCTGTCTCAAAATGAGGCGGAGGTGGTAAATTGTAATACTAGGGGGGTCCGGGGGCATGCCCCCCCGGGAGAAAATTTTATACATTTTAAAGATAAATTCATTAATCTGGTGCACTTTGAGTCACTCAAATCTGTTGTTAAAAATAAATAATAATCCACCCGCCAACCACCCATATTCTTTGATTTAGATATCTGCATCTGATCATCACATTACAATTATTCAATTAAGCATGATAATATGGTAACATATCACACAATTAACATTTATTTAAATTAAAAGTTCTTCTTTTGGCCGTCTTAATGAGCGAGTCATTGAGTCATTAATGTAAACGTTTCGTTCAAACGGCTGATTGATTCAGATTGAGGCGGTTTAATAATGGGCAATTGAATCTTTGACTCAAGCGATTAGTTCAAAACGCTGAATGATTCAGTAATGAATCAGGGATGAGTGTTGCTGTGAGACGCGATATGGTCCTGTTGTTTGGAACTATTTTCGCTGCTAAAACAGAACAAAAACAGTCTAAAATGTAAGTAACTTAATTTTAACTATTTGTTTATTGAACTGTTATGAAATTAATATATCGGTTTCAATCGTGATGGCATTCAGGAAAACAGCACTCTGGTCGTGTGTAGCCTATATTGTTTCTTAACTATAATGTTATAAATAACTGCGCGGGACTCAACAGCGCAACTTTGTTACCGTCCGTACATTAGGTACCATGATGGGAGTTCCGCGTCTTTATTACACTCATTTAGCTGTCATCCACCCTCGATTGAATGGAATGTTTTTATTACTCGGCCGGCTCGACCCGCGGATTATGATCCGTGCAGCACTATCGGCAAACTACACGGTTAGAGAATGGACACAAGCGGGAATCGCGACAGAACTGTCACGGTGGATAAAGTGTATATGAGCGCGTGTCGTGACTGTCTGTCCGAGTTTTGTCGAGAGGCGGAGGCGGCACGAAATTTGATGGAGGCGGCCGCCTCATAATTGTCTATGCAGGAAAAACCCTGTTATTATATAATATCAATAGGCATGAGGTAATAAAGGCTATTTCTTATTTCACTTCACCTAATATGCCTGTAGGTGGCGCATGACTTTAACCAACTAAGATGGCTTTATCAAATGGAAAATCAATATGAAAACGGTGGCTACTAATCTTAATTCCAAATGTTACATTCTTACTTTCTGTTGTATCACAGAGGGTTGCCTAAGTGCCGTTATTCACCAACCATAATCGCAATAAATGTGGACGTGATTCCTGTTTGGATGACGCTTGCATTCGAGCAGAATTTCACAATGGACATCGCTAAACTTCAAGTTTGTCTGTGTTGTCAGATCATCAGTGCCTTTTTGCAGCACAGAGAGAGTATGCGCATGGTTGCCAGGTTGGGAAGATTAAGTAAAATTGTGGACTGGACAGAAATTGTGTCCTTTTAAGAGAAAATCTCAGTTTTTTGGGGATTTATGCTCTTATCATCTGGAAACCCCAAGCAGGAAAGATAGTGGAGGATTGTTGCAATGCAAGATAACGGAAATGTCAGATAGTCAAAAAGTTTTCAAGACAAATAAGCAGCGAGCCAATATCGCATTGTGCTAGGTTTCCTTTCCTCCTCCTCTGTTTTAATGCTTTGAGGAAAAAAAAAAAAGATAAATATAGAACTAAATATCAATTTTCTATTTTATTAATACTATTTGCTGGCTAAAACTAATTAGGTGCCTTTATCGATTTGAATTTATACCTGAATACCTGCATTTGGCTGCTAGTGGGTGTTTTTCCCCTGCTGATGGACACAAAAAAATAACCAACTTACAACTCTGCTGATCTCAGTACAATTTGATTGTATCTGTAGTTTTTGCGTTGACTGAAGCAGGTGCCTCTAATGAAGCTTGAAGTCGCTAGAGGAGTGTTTACAAACACTGTTGCTCTTGATGTGCAGAATATACTTTATTTTATTTTCTGCTTTGAAATGGATGCTTTCCATCATGAAATAATGATGAGAAAAGGCTTTAAGAGCTTAGCACAGCACTTTAATTTTTAACATTCCTAATTAGAGCATGTCTATTAGTCCAGCTCATATCCACAATTCTTTTATGATTAATCATATACCTTTGCCTGGCAACACAGCTCAAAATATAATGTGTAAAGGTGATGCATCCTCCTGTTAAATTAGCAAAAATCAGTCACTGCAGGTATTTCTCTCGGTCTCTTGTGGCAAGAGGGTTTGCTCATCAAATTCCCTTTTCCTCGATTAGCTGTTGAAAGATTTCTCATACAAAGGAGTCAGGAGTGGCGTTGCCCTGCTAAAGAGAGAATCAACACATCAGATCAAACCATGTCACTCGTGTCTCTAACCAATTGATATTTTTTTTTTTTTTTCAAAAGTGCGTTCTCATCCTCAATTCTGGGGTCTTTTATTTTTGGAGTAATGGATTGTTGTGTTTTGAGTTTTGTTCTCCCTTTGTTTCTCCAAGCTGTCTCTGGGGTGGTTGGCTCTGAGCTCAGGGACTTTAAAAGGCATTGATCTTCCAAATCTGCTGTCTCTGAGGCTCACATGCTCTGTTACCTACAAGGCTTTTTATATAGATGAGAAAATGGGGTGGTTTCATCCTATATAATATATATATCTTTTTGCTTCTTCAGTGTCTTAGGATGAAATCACCCATTTTTTCATCTTCCCCCTTGACTGCAAATACATCTGGATGTTGATAGATTTATGCAGAATTCATTAGTCATCTGTAGGTGTAGTAGCATGAGTCAGTCTCTCTGTGTTCTTGCTCTTTTGCTCCTCCACCCATCATTCGTTCCCGTTTTCCCTATTACACACTGCAATTATTATCAACAATGAACTGACATCCTCTTTTTTTTTTCTGCCTCTGACTGGATCCCAGAATGCATTTTGTCACTTTTGTCTATGGACTTATCAACTATATCTTTGTTTTACCCACAGGGTTGGTTCCACAGCATTAGGTCTTTATTATTGGTGCTTACCTGTAAGGTGAAGCACACTATTATCTCACATGCTGCTGCTGCTGCTGCTTCATCCATACAAATGTCTGCTAGGGGTGAGCGATATGAGCAAAAATTCATATCACGATATTTTTCACTGTCCGGACGATATCGATATTATATCGCGATATGAGAAAAAAAATTGGAATCACATTTTAGTACACCTTCGTTAAATTACAGGCAAAATATGCATTTTAACATTATATAACTAGAAAAAGGTGAGGGATTTCATTGGAGAGACCTGAATTTTTTTTTTTTTATTGTGCCATTTTTTCTCAAAAAGTGCAAAATGAGGTAGGCCTGAATGCACTTCTTATGTCTTTCCACTCTTTGCCCGTCTTGTCATAATGAGTACCGGCAGCGAATGAAGACTTTATTGATTTCTGAGTGAGAGCCGTCTTTGGGCGTGCTCCGTCTCCGGAAATATCTGTTGTTATTATTGTTTTGCTTTCTTAAATTAGTTTTTATTTTAATATCGTTTTCAATTTTATTTTAAATTTCAGTTTAGTTTTAGTTAGTTTCATTAATGGTTTTGTTAGTTTTAGTTTAGTTTTTATTTTGCAAACACATTTCTATTTAGTTGTTATATTATTTAGTTTCAGTTTTAGTAATTATAGTTTAGCAGAGCAAGCAGTACACTTCCAGTGTAGACCAAAGCGAGACGTTTATTTAAGTTTAATGTTTGCACTGATTACAGTTAACTCTTGTGCAGACATCTTAATAATACAAATAAAATAATTGTTTGAGATTGAACAAAGCACCAAATAAATGGAACTTAAAAGTATACAAGAAAAAACTATGAAAAATTCATACAAACTAATTCATTAGTGTAAGGAGACAGAATAATACAGTTTGTACAGTATAAAAACCATTAAGTCTATGGAGAGTCCCCACAAAGATAGTGGACCAGTGTGTGTGTGTGTGTCGTGTCCTGGTATTCCATAGCCTACATTGCGGGGAAATGTCTCCATGTGTATAATAATATTATTAGCAGTAAATGTTTAGCAAAAACAAAGATAATAACAGCACCTTTCAACCTTCATGAAAACATGACATCTCAAACATACAGTAGCCTAGAACATTTAAGTTTTTTTTGTGCTTGACGAACTTGTTTTGGTGTTGCACCTGCCGCGTCTCGCAAATGAAACGGCATTCTAAAAATGCTGCGCTCAAGAAGTCCAACTTGCGTCTTATTACCTTGTGTTATTTGCCATTCCACCGCAAAAGATGTATCCTTTATAAACAGCCGCTTAGCACTAGCGATGTGTTCTACTTTACGGTCCTATATTGAGTGCGTGCCTCAGAAACTTCACGCGTATGAAGCGCCAAATCAGGCATTTCCGCTAAAGTAAAGAGCTTATTAATCACGAGCACGATGATTTATTTTTGATAATTGAACAAAGTGATATAACTGCAAAATTTGAATTTATGAATATCTACGGTATCCTCGGTATCGCAAAATCCATATCATGGCACAACATAATACCGGTAGTCACGTTCATACCGGTATAGCGCCCACCCCTAATGTCTGCACGTAACTAGGGCTGGACCAGAATATTAGAATATTCGAATATTCGTTCCCCCTCGAAACGGTTCTCATTCGCGCTTGTATGTGTTTTACACTATAAAATCTGGTGAAATGCAATACTTTACATATAAATTCGTTATAGCTACTTAATAAATAGATATTTGCTTCTACTTGGACTACTAAAGTGTTCCTGCAACGGGAGTATTCTCTGGCTAGAGCGCAGAACAGCGGAGTTTGTATGGACAGAAGTGAATGCCTGAGCTTGTATTTTGGGTTAAGCTGCATTGCTTTGACATTGTGGAAAATAGAATAATAGAAACAAAATATATTAAAATGTATGTAGTATTAAAATGTATAAATGTATGTATTAGTGTGTTTTATATCACTAGTGCAGTGTCCATTCTCGGAGCATAAGATAGCATATCGGAGTCCATTCTCTGCTCGCGTGAGGCGAGCCGCTTCTTTATTTACATCTACCCTACTTTGTCAGTAATTTGTTAGTGAGACTATTAGACTAGCCTACCTTATTAGAAATGTTAGTGAGACTATTAGACTAGCCTACCTTATTAGAAATATTGCTTAAATTACAGACCTGTGTGTGTTTTATATCACTAGTGCAGAGCAGTGTCCGTTCTCGGGGCATATAAGCTCTGCTCGCGTGAGGTGCGCCGCTTCCCGCTCGCGCTGTCCTGTAGTTTATTAAAAGTTTATTAATTCTGAACGTGTGCGGTCTCGCCTGTCTATCTATATTGCACCAAATACACTGCATTCCCTTGTGAAGTCGTTTGGATGAACGGTTCTCGAAATAATAATCATGCGCTGATTATGATCACGCGCATTTTACAAGCGCTTCAAGAGGCGCACACGCACACTTGCGCGCACACACACACACACACATTTGCACACACGACACACGCAAGGTCTCTCCCTCTCTTTGTCGTGCGTGCGCTACACGGTTTGGAGCTCGCGAGCAGCTAGATTCCGGGAGATTTTAACTGATTTGCGGGCATCAGGGAGCCGCTATCAATATGCGGGAGACTTGGGATGTCTGAGACGTACGGTAGCCTACAGAGATTCCGAAGCTTCGAATATTCGATGTTCATTCCTACCGAAGCTTCGAAGCTCAAAAAATGGTATTCGGACCAACCCTACACGTAACTCGTCCTGCACCTTTGTCGTAGACCCATGAATGAGGTGTCAAATTGTGCAGATTATTGAGAGGTGTGCTATGACTTTTTACGCGATCGGGCGTACAATGTTCGTACTGGGGTGGGGGTAAAAATCGGTGCATCTATGCATTTCAATTCTCTCTCCAACCATTCTGGATCGATTCTGATAATTTCAGAATTTTGCTAAAGCACTTTGCTTTGTTACGCTTGCTGTGTGCGGTCTGGCATGCCTGGATTTTCCTTACAAATGCCTTGAGGCATTTATGCCATTTGGAATGCAGTGGGCTTATATATTAAAAATATGAAACTCACTGACAGAAGGCTGCTTTCAATTTCAAATGCTTGTGCACTTTGTGAAGGGCACTCGTGTATGCGGCTGTGCGAAGTGGTTAAATGTACTTGCATCTCAAAATGGGATCTGTGCATTACACCGTTTCCTAACCAGATGCGATAAGATTTCAGCGTCAAATAATTTGACGCGACTGAGATTGGGGCTGGTTTAATATAATTCATATTATATTATATTGAAGCCTTTAGTACCATCATTGGCAGCTGTTAAGCCACTCCCAAGTAACCATAATAGAGTACCCTAGCAACCTTTTAACAAACCCTATATCTCTGCATCAGTACATCATAGACACAGGAGTTGGCAAATGTTAGCAAACAGGGCTAATGTTAATATAGTTAAACATATTAGCATATTGTTAAAAAAAAAGTTAGCAAGCACTAATAATGTTAGCATCATGGTAACAAGTTAATCGTGTTAGCATGTGACTAGCAACATGTTAGAGTTTGGCATCATGCTAGGAACATGTTAATTGTGTTAGCATAATGCTAGCATATTTTGAATCGAGGCAGTGGTTGCGCACGGCAAGCACCACTCACATTTTCTTCAGAAAATGTACATGTCTAGTTGTCATTTGCTGTTCTCTTGTCATTTTCCATTTGAGCTCAAAAGCATTAGGAAGTGATAATTTAATCATGTGAATCCAGACTGCAGGATGCACTGAGAGACAATTTAAAGCTGGCAACAAAATGAAGTTCATAGATTTTTTTTATCATTGCGTACGGTTCATCAGATTAAGGATCTGCGAGAGGTAATAAATCTGAGCTATTTTAAATGAATTAAGAGATTTCAAAATGATGCATTTGTCATGACCTAAGGCTAACAATGTAACATGGTTAATTGTAAGTGAAGCAAATGTCCTGATTTTTCTTATTCTTAGCCAATCAATACTCAGCACAAAGCACGTTGAGATTTCTCACAGCCTGCAACTCTGTCCGTACCTGCGGCTGCTAGAATTATCGGTACCCTCAGACCTCCATTATATTGATTGTGATTGGCCCAGTTTTTACTCTTGTCTTGACCTTGAATTCTGCTTTTCTAGGGATGCTGTATAGAGCTCATTTCTCCAGATCGATCAGCGCACAGTTGAATTATTACCATTCCCCCTTTTCTTTTAATGATTTCCATTGATGATAAAACCTCTTATAGTCATGTTTTAGCAGTTCTTAATGATTTAAGATCAGTTAACTAACCCTGTGTAGTCATTGCTTTGAATCAGTAGATGACATTTGTTGCTGGACTGTTATTATTGTTGGTTGTATTTTCACTGGTGAATCAAAACAGATGATTAGGGCACTGGTTCCCAAACTAGTTCTGTTGTAGTTTCAGCGCTGCACTTATAAACGGGCATTACATGGAGGTAAGAGGAAAAGAAAATGCCAGTGAAATGTTTTGGAAGACAGTCAGTTACCTTTAGATATAAATTCATATAAACCCCCATCTCTCAATTCAATAGTTATATTTTTCTTCCTATATTTCAAGCATCACGAACGTGAGCTTGCTCTGCCTGTTCCGTCTTCAGCGTGTTCCTTCTCTAGCTTGTGTTAAAGGAGAACTCCGGTCAATTTTAACATTGAGCTCATTTTTTGTAAATTTGGAGTGCTGTCAGTACAGAGAACAACGACAAAAATTTTTTATTAGCCTCTTAACATCCTTGATGTGTCATTTTAAGTGCACAGCCATGTGAGTGGTGTTATTAAGAGTGACCACGGTCAATCTGACTGCAGTAGATGTGAAAGATACGCAAACTCGACAATCGACTACTGTGGACTTCGACCGAAAACAGGAAGAAAACACAGGTATGTGAGCTGGCTGAATAAACATAATTTTTATTCATATCTTTCACATCTATTGCAGTCAGATTCACCGTGGTCACTCTGAATAACACCACTCACATGGCTGTGCACTTGTAATGACACATCAAGGATGTTAAGAGGCTAAAAGCAGGTTTAAAACTTGCCCCGTTTAAGTCAACAGGGTGTAAATTTTAAAAAGAGGATAACACGGTGTAGGCAACACCGATTTTTGTCGTTGTTCTCTGTACTGACAGCACTCCAAATTTACAAAAAAATGAGCTCAATGTTAAAATTGACCGGAGTTCTCCTTTAATAGTATAAAAACCCTCTTTTTAAGGGGGCTTTTACACTGGGCTCGTTTGCTGCGGTCCGAGCCCGAGCGGGTTTGTTCCCGGCGCCCCTTGCAGCGTTGGTCTGGTTTCACACTCAAATTGATTCTATCGAACCCTGGTGCATTTGCGTGCATATGACGTCATCGCAAACGTGCACGGCGCATGATAGAAAACAGAACGCGGGTCAATATTGTGTTTTTTTTTTGGTATTAATTCGCTGCTATTATGCTCAGTTGAGTGAACAATGCAGGTTTACTGTGCGTGTGTCACATAAGGTGGACTTCTGATGCTTGCAAGTGGACTATTTTGAGGAGATTTTTGGATTTCCAAATTTGTTGTCCTGATTCCACGCGCAATGCATGAATACACTGCAGGCTCACTCTCGCTCGTATCCAAGGTAAATCATCAACACTATCATCCCTTACAAGTATTTCATTTAACTGAATGCACGACAATAAGCTAAAATGCAGGCTAAATTCTTTACTTCCTGAACAAGTGCGCACCCGAGTCCGTGTTGCTTTCACATTCACGCGAACCATGGCACGCTTCGGGAGCAACCAAACTCAGACCACCTCTTCCAGGTAGTCTCGGGTTCGGTACCCCAGTGCGCATCCGGGTCCCATGACAACGTTCACATTAGCGATTTTTGATGTGAACCGTGCCCCGTTCCGAACTAAACTGCCAGTGTGGAAGCACCCTAAAAGGCAAACTTGATATCTCATGTCATGACTCCTTTATAAATATAGGCTGTTTTGCAATATACGTTGCAAAACTATTAGTAGGGCTGTCGCGGTTAAGGAATTTCCCTTGCGGTGATTTTGAGTGGCTCAATAGCGCGATATGCGGTATTACCGCCAAATATTTAAATATATATTTATTATTATTTGTTGCTATATATAAATACGTGTTATGATGTGGTCGGCATACACAAAAACAGTGTAACCGAAACTAAACAGCGTCTCTGCGCATTGAAAGGCTGTCACCCAGCGCGCACATTGTTACGCCAACGTACTGTCTTTTGAGTGAGTCATTAAACCCTTCATTCAACGAAAACGTTCAAAAAGCGGATTCCTTAAATGATAGATATAATGAAACAAGGTTTAATTATTTTTTTACTTTGAGCTCCACTTTTCAAGGCTCAGCTGGCCAGCAATGCTTCACTTTTGGGCAAAGCTGAAGCAATGCTTCACTTAATAGAGACAAATGGCATTGATTCAATGCGTGACTCGCAGCTTTCCCCCACGGCTTCCTCGCGCTGTGTAACAGTTAATGCTGACCAGCACTGACGCCATTCATGGTAAATATCCTTACACGTTAAATGGATGAAACGACAAATATTTCGCTTTGCTTGGAAACGGCAACCTTTTCACGAATACACATGACTTGACTTCAAAGACAGACGCAGGTAATCGCACGCGCTCAGTCGATCACATTCACTGTCTGTTTAGGCAAATCCACGAAGCCTCTGTACAAATCACCATGATAAACAGTCTTGTTATCATTATTAACTTACTTAACATTCAATACACATGGTACGAACAACGAAATGTGGCCTTATGAAAAAAGAAAACGCGGTTTGCGGTTGCTGCGGTTACTTGCATTCCTCTGCGGTTGGCATGTCAGTAGAGCGGTATTGCAATATTGCGGTTATCGCGACTGCCCTAACTATTAGTTAGGCTAGTCGTTTTTTTCTGTGGCATTGAAGTTCTGTAACTAATACTTTAGTGTTCTTGAGTAAATGGAAAGCAAAGTTACATTTCTCTCACCACACAATCCTACTTTGCGGATTCAAAAAATGTTCTGATCATGACTCAAACTGTAATGATTTGAACCGTGAGGTTTGTGATCCGTTGCAATACTACATATGGTATTTTTCGCAATGCCACAATGAGACTTGGTCATTAATTGTTAATGGTGCAGACACCTTTGTATATTAAAACTGTTCAAGCTGGAGATGTAGCTGCTCTATTCTTAGTAGCTGTTTCAGGAGACTAGACATCCTCACAAAGGAGAGGCGGTCCTCTTGCCAACCAGGTGCCATCTGTTTAAATGCCAAGGAAAAAAAAGTGGCCGTGAGTGTGCGCACATGAGATGGGGAATGCTCGATACCTCAGATCATGTGTGTCTTTAATTTCCTGGTGACTACTGAAACTACAGCACACATGCACATTTTTTCCACATCACTTCTTGCAGCTTAATTTGAAGCTGGAGCAACTTTGCAGTGAGTCAGAGAGTGGCTTGTTGCCATGCCAACCTGACACGCAAGTAAAGGAGGTCAAATGAGATGAGGCTAATAAACTCGTATTCTTACAACTGAATTGTTGAATATTTTACTGTGTATATGACATCAGATGAAGGGGATTGTCAAGTTTTCTTTTGAAGACTGATTCCGCCTGCTGCTGTTGTCCATTTTCTTTTTTTCTATAGCTTTTCTGGCACATTAGTGACTCTTGTCATCACTTTAATTGCACCAGACGTTGACAAGTTTATTCTTTGAGAGGGGGAGTGTGATGTCCCCAAGTGAATGTACCCAGCAGAGGGCATGTAGGGACATCTAAAATGTCATCCTGGCGCAAAAAGGAAAAATAGCAATGATTTATATGCACAACTGCATTTTGTTGCCCTTGGCTAAATTGCGATTACTCTGCTGTTTAGCCTTAAAGATGCACTTTTACTAACTACAGTGTTTACCAAAGCAGTTCTCTCTCTGTTGAAAACCCGACTCGAGATTTACACGGTCCAAGTCTGTGATCTTACGTAATGTGCAGTTAAGCTTGATTTTTGTCCCCACTTGTTTCACTTCGGCCCCAGTGGATGGTACAAATGGTTTTTAAGATGCTGTCTGTTACATAGTTGATTTAAAAGGCAGCTGAAGTGCACAGGCTAGCTAATGCAGCCTCTGATTGAGCAAAACCCGTTGGCCTGAAATTGCATCAGGAGCCCCAGACCATCATCTCAGATCTTGTGAATTATTGATTCATCCAGTTAATGAATATCACAGCTTGTGCCTCAGCATCCAGGGAGATAGATTCCAAAATCCTGTTCAGGCCTCACAGCCAATAATGGTAGCCGTTTAACTCTTGTGAAGTTGGACATTTGGTATGTGAAAACATAAATCTCACTTTTTTCCCCCTCTCATTTTGCAAAGAAATGTTGAATGGCAGTATTTTAGAGCATACGACTTTTAAAAGTAGAGGGAGCAAGCCTATTCTAATGCACTATTCTCTGTGTTTCTCTCCCCCTGCAGAAGCAGATCATCGTGGACCCACTGAGTTTCAGCGAGGAGAGATTTCGGCCTTCTCTTGAGGAGCGTCTGGAGAGCATCATAAGTGGCGCCGCCCTCATGGCCGATTCCTCCTGCACGCGTGACGACCGGCGCGAGCGAATCGTGGCTGAATGCAACTCTGTGCGGCAGGCGCTGCAGGATCTGCTCTCAGAGTACATGGGCAATGTAGGTGCACTTCAAATACTATTTTTCCTTCTCGTTTGCTGCTTTTCCCCTTGTGCAGTCCCACATTCCTAAATGATGACGGCAAGTACCCACCTGCTACCAGAGACAGACGGTCTCCTGTAGGGAAGGAGAGGGTAGTTTTATTTCAGGGACAGTGCACACATCACGTTCGCCTGGCGGTGTTGTATAAAGACCTTCAGTCTCAACACAATTTGTCCTGTGCCGTCTGGCTTTTGAAGAGAGGGGTTCAGTACACACAAGCCCCTGCTGCGCTACTGATCTGTGCATTGAATTGTTTGACTGCTGTTGTTTTCAAATAATTCCCTATGTTTGCTCACCAGTATTGATTTTATTTGTTTTCTCGGATCTTCGTTTAATTTCTTTTCTTTTTGTTGTTTCATTTATATTATCTTGCAGTACCAGATTCATTTTTTCCCACTGAAAGTCCTGAGTAGTTTAAAGAAATATTGGTTGAAAGCAACCGTTTTACACCCCTGCGGCGTGCAGCTCGGTTGGTGATATGATATGCTTGTGGTCCAGTTGGTAAATGAAGAACTTGTAAGTTCTTTGACACATTTGGCTGTATTTGCCCCACACAGAGAGAAAATTGGCCACTTTTAGGCCAAGCTGGTGTGGAGTGATCTATAATTGAAAAAGAAACAAATGCAATCATGTTTGTAAATGTAACTTCAATTCCCCACTTTAAAACACCTACCTCATTTATCAGAATCCACCTCAGGCTGATTTATTCCTCTGATTTCTTACATGCCTTGTACCATCAATGTGTGTCTGCCCCCCCCACACACACATTCACTCTATGGCAGATCTTTTTTGTAACCAACCTCTTTCACCATCTTAATTTTCAAATGGAGTAGCTTTTTTCTTTCCAACCAGCCAATTTTGTTGTGATTCATTTAGTTGATAATGACTACAAATCTATCGCTTTCTAAATATCTAGGTAGGCTCGTAATCTGTATTGCAAAAAGTTTTTCATGCTTGATGACCCTTTTAAAAGTTCAAATAAGTTCTACGCCCCAAGCACTCGGGAACATAATTTTTCTGCCACACGTTAATAGCGGTGTGTGGGCAGCCGAAGTGGTGTTGTGCCACAAACCGCTGAAGATGATGTTTGGGGAGGCGATGTCTCACAGGTGTCAGTGACTATTTATGTCAGTCTTACAAAACGTCAGCAAGCAGCAGGTCCTCAGCTCTGTCTGGAAACACTGCGAAGTTCTCGGCAACCTGAGCTGACGCTCTCCAGATGGCTCATTGCTGGTTCTGTGTTTCTCCAGACCAGGATTGTGAGCGAGCGCATGCCTCTGTCATTATCGTCCATTTTTAACTCTGCGGCGTGAGAGCCTAAAAATGGCTGTCTGATAACATCTAGCAAAGGGTTTGGCATGGATAAGGCACAAGCATTCAATAAAAGTCAAATTACACATTCGATTTCCAGTGCCATTTCAAGTGATCCTTATGAAGAGTGCTCATGCCTGGAATGGAAAATCATACCAGATTGATTCCAGCAGTGATAGTAATCACTAATATGCAGCTATCTGTGTAATAAGCTTGCCATGTCATCCCATATTAGCTGTGTTACCATGACTACATGAGAAATGCTAATATAATTGGACATGACCTGTTAAAGCAACCTCATCTTATGTATAGAATTTTTTAGAATTTATCTGTATGTCCCCACGCAGATAAATGATATGGAGCTGTCGTTTTGAATACACAAGCACAGTCCATGAGAATTCCTTTTCTGTGATCGCTTTTTTGCTGATCGTAGGTGCTGCCGGTTTATTTTAGCCACAGATTCATCCAAGCAGTGTCCAGGATGTTTCAAAACAGGTTTTCTACTTGACTAGGTCTTTGCAGTGTGTCTGCCCCAACACACAAAACACTGCTCCTCAGCCCTGAAGCGCAGCTGACATGACAAGGCTTTGGCTGCTCACTCGTTCAGACAGGTGAAACAGATGAGGGAGATTATATGTCCATCCTTCTCGGCTACCTCTGGAGCAAAGCCTCCTTGAGCCTCTGGATGCTTTGGCTGACATTTTACCTGGCAATACCCTTCACAAGCTCTCTTTAAACAAAAACCTAGTGAGCTATTGTTTACTTGGGCAGCAAATTACTTTAGTTTTGGCATGTTGCAAAGATAACTACGCAATACTAAACACAAAATCTATAATACAGAGTAGGGGTGTGCCTTATCATACCGTCCACGTAAAAAAGTGTCATATCGCGATATCAATGATATAGCAACACGACACATTTACGTTCCCTAGCGCCCACAACAACAACGATTTAGTAGGCCTACCCAAAAAAGGGCTCTATTTCAATAGTATTTTAATAATTCCTCCAGGTCTACCACTTATAATGCGGGAAATTCCCCCACAAACAATGATTCACTTTAGCATGTAGATTGTATGAGTAGCCTAAATGAATCCACACAGATTATAAAATCAAATCAATCATTTTAAACACTTTCTCCGAGACGCTATTTCACAAACCGCGTGTGTGTTCAGCGGTGCTGCGTCTTGTCTCTCTCTCTCCGTCTCCTAAAATGGGTTGCACAAGGCAAGCGTCAATACTACACTCGCGTTCAGGAGTCGGGACATGAAGGAATTGTCACTTGCACAATCGGGCCAGCATTGCATCTTAACTAAAGTTTATAATTTCCACTTCTTTTTAAGTCAAAACATTCAAGCAGTTTTAAACTACATGACTCACGCGCTCTCAGAGAGATGTTTACTCTGCGTGCATACATGCATACAGTAAAGCCGCCTCACAAACAGCTCGCGAGTAACAAACGTTATTTTTCGCGGATTATATCGCTTTAACAGGGGAAAAAACATGCCAAATTGTGTCAAAATTCCGGTCTTGGCTAGTAGGCTAGCCTATACTCATACAGTCAGTTATGTCTTAAATAAGCATAAAACACACGTGACAGTGTGACAGACAGTATAATGAAAACAGTAATGGATCCGTGCACTAGTCTAGCTCTAAAAGTGACAGCAGCCATATGTGTCTGTCATTAATGTTGTCGTCAAAACAACAAAAGATAGCTTTAATTGTAAGGAATCAGAATTAATAGCCCATGTATTTAATTTAAGACTATCAATGTTATTTTACATTTGATTACCTTATTCAGTTTCTGTTTCTGAACACTAGTGTTAGACATACCCAAAAAGTTTTCTCTTTATTTGTATCTTATTATTTTGTATACATTTTTGCTACTTTTTTCAATTAAATTCAAAGATTGAAATCAAGCTTCCATGTGTTGTGTAAACTCTTAACAGCAAAATTATACCCAATTGTAAATACGCAATGAGTGAGCAAACATTTACATGAGAAAAATGTAATAAAAAAACGGTCAAATTTTTTCTCTATATCGTCATAAATATCATTATCGCAAATATTTTGAAATATCGTGATATAGTTTTGAGGCTATATAGCCCACCCCTAGTGTCTGCAATGTTGCCTTTTTAGGCAGACAAATTCAAAAGAACAACATTTGAAATGGAAATCTTTTGTAACCATAACCAATGTAAAAGTCTGTCACTTTTGATAGTCGTAGTCATCAGAGGTTTAACAGTACTGTATGCATCACAATACTCTCATGGTGTACCGAAAACGCCCCGACCCCTGCTGCCCTGGCCCATTGTTGAGGTTGACATCACTTTACCTTTTGTCACAAAATAAAATGGTGTGATGGCACACGTATACCTCTGTACCTTTTTGTGTCTTGGGTGTATAAGACGAATATAGCGGTGTAGTCTAACCACCAATAATCACAAGAAGCTCCGTTTTCTGGTACTTTCTGTGACTGCGATCTCTTCCTCAGTTATAGAATAAACAACGGCGAAAAGACGTCATTAAAACAGCTTGTAAACTGTCACCTAACATTACATTTAGCTCAGGCAAGTCATTCAGTGTCCACAGCTTGTTAGTTTGCTAGAGAAAAGCTCAAGCCTATATATTATATTTTACTTAAAAAGCAGATTTATAGTTTTTCTCCCCTCTGCTGTACCGAACCGTGACTTCAAAACCGTGGCATGTACCAGCAGTGAGTTTTGTGTACCGTCACACCCCAATTAGTAGTGGTGGTATTATTATTTTAAGACTAACTATTTTCCTTATAACAATATTTGTGGATGGATTTAAATTATGCAGTCTTTTAAATCTCGAGAAGCTTTCTGTGAAGTTCTTTGCCATATTGCTAATGTTTTGCATATTTGGACTTTTAATGCAGGATTTTTTTTTCTTTACATCTTTTTGTTCTAGTCTTTCAGGATTTCCTTATCAGGTAGCAAAGATATTTCTCCCTCAATCTCTTTAACTCTTTTATCCTCTTCTTAATGGAGGAATGTATTGGGTGCAGTAGGATGGAATTTCGATTTGATTAAGACAGGTGCAGCTCCTCCCCCCACTGTTAGAATGAATAACTAGTCTCACATCCAATTTGTGCTCTGAATGTGTCGTTAAATTAACTCAGAAGGCCTGCAATAATACAGAGTTCCTAAATTCAATTTTTAGCCATTTGATTTCTCTTGGAATAAAGGAACTGCCTTGTTTGAAGTTACTTATTTTGATAGAAGGACATATTGGCCAGACAGCATATGGGCTTTCATTCGCAGCTGAGACTCATGCAATTGGAAGTGTTTTGCTCTTTCAACCTCTATCTTTTTAGCTAGCTAGCTTAGCAATGTTTTTCCCCACCCTTATTACATTTTTGCAATATATATTGCAAAATAAAATTTCAGCTTAAATTTATTGAAGCAGTTTTGTATTCACACAAGAGCTTTGAAAATCCTAAATATTGTAATTGTTATCCTGATTAAAGGGAACGCAAATGATCTATTTGACAATCTGAAATCAAAAAGTTCATAAAGAGATCGTAAAACTAATCCATATGAATTGAACGGTTTAGTCAATTTTCTGAAGAGACATGATCACTTTATATGATGAACAGATTTAATTTAGACTTTTATTCACATATGAGCATTCATCAACTCGCACATCAGTTTTGGTATACGGAAGCTCAAGCATGTTCTTTTGACGTGCGAGCACCATTGAGGTTCACTCTCGTGTTTGAGCTTCCGCAAGAACCAATGAGGTTTGTTCTCGTGTGTCATGAGGGTGAGTAAATGATTACAGAATTGTTTAATTTTTGTGTGAACTAACCCTTTAAGGCAGGAAGCACATTTCATTTCACATTCATAACATTTCTACAAATTTCACTTTTTAGATGAGGTATTTCACATGTGCATTTCAATAGCCTCCCACAAATCAGCTGCATAAAGCAGACTTTATTATTCTATAAATTAAATCAGAGGTCTTGAAAAGTTAATCTGAAACCCAAGTTCTGTAGTTATAGCCTCGGGCATCAGCTCTGGTTATGAATGTTTATTAAAATGTAATAAAATGGCAGTTTACAGCAGCTCAGTTTCTAGGCATTGAGTTGACCAAGCGAAGTGCTTAATGCATTAAGTTTTCTGACTTTAGTGCTTGAATGTAAATGCTTTAAAGTTGCTTAAATTGGCATAAATTGTTTTTTGTCACCTTATGTTTGTTTAATATCCTCAGTTTGATTCTTGCCTCAGTCACATATTTAAAATGAAATTTTAGAGCAGCGCCTCAAAATAATCAAACCTCTATTCATAATTGATGTGTTTTAATCACTGTTATGTGACCTGAATTTCACAGGTTTCATAATCTTTGAGCTGAAATGGTGCATGTAGGCAGAAAACCGAAGAGGCAGATTGAATTATAATGGACTGCCGCATCCTGTTTTTGGTTTAAGCGTTTTTCAGGCCGTTCAGAAATTGATAGTAATTAATTGCCGATTAGCACATTTAGATTTATCAGGCTGTTTTTAGTTAGGGAAAAGATGTGTACTTGTTATGCAGAACCTTAAACGGAGTGCCTCGATCTGTGCTGTAAACCCAAACTATGTCAGTCAATCAGGTTTCAACTTAAAAGTCCAACCCAGACTGATTATCCGGATGATTAAAAATGCAGAGCACAGCTAAACAAACAAGCCTCTTCACTTTACAGAGCACGAGCTCATGGTTTTGAGTGCTGTGGTTCAAGCACATTTAATTATTCCACCCTCTCGCGACTACTTCACATACTGTGTCTGTTCTGAGCGTTTCTGCTGCATTTTATTAATAATACATTTCAGAGCCACCTAGACTCTTGTTGTAGAGGTGATTGTACACAAGGCGAGCTAGGAGTAATAAGGTTTGACGTGTCAAGCTTTTGACATTTAAATTCTTAAACTTGAAGGCAAACATCTGAAGAATCTGTGAAAAGACAGATGCGAACTCTTCAAGGCCTTACGGTGGGGGAGATGGAATGGGAGACCCACACACACCCACACCACTCTCTCTCCGTCTGTTCTCTTCCTCACGTTTTCCTCTTTGCCATGGGCATTCAGCAAGATTGACACTCAGTCTTGTTTTATGACAAGTCCCTTCTGTTTTTTTAGAAGCCTCTTAACTCAAACTGAACCCTGTTTCTATCGTTCCTCTTGTTCTTTCACCTAAGTGTGCTTTTGAAAAAATAAAAAATTCTTACCAGCCCAGAATCATTTTTGCTTTTTCATAAATAGTGATAACATTTGAACAGTAGCAGATCATTATCATTTAACCTTTTTTGCTCTACTACATTCAGTGCTGGGGTACCTGCTTGTTAAAGCTGAGCCTTAATGAGTCCTTGTTAACCTGTTGGCTTCTGGTTCTCCACAAATATGTACCTAATTTAATTTGAGTCAAGACTAGAGATCCTGCAGCTTCTTTAAAACATGTTTAAAAAGCCAGAGCACTTAATACATTGTGGTTTTTCTACCTCTGGTTGCAAAAATGCAATATTGACTCAGTGCATTTCATTGTAACCCTAATCTGAATGCGTAATTAAAGCGAATCACACCACATGCAGTGCATCAGGGGAGCACATTACTGTCCCTGAGGCTTTTGCTAAATTTACAGCTCTCCATAAAAACGCAAATCTCTCACACATGGGCTGTCAGATGGTTTCCTCCATACCGGGTCCTTGATCATTTAGCTGTTAAAATCACATCACAGTCTTTTCAGAGAGATGGATGAGGTACTTTTTTGCCCAAGCAATTTTAATTGCATAAAGATTGAGACAGGTTGTCTATTTTAGAGGAAGCTTACTGCATTCAATTTTACACTCTCGCTTAAAGGGATAGTTCACCCAACATGCAGTCATCATTTACTCAACCTCATGTCGTTCCAAAACTTGATGTTTTAGGTGAACAAACCCTTTAAAGCACTAGCCACTAGGGTTAGGCAGTGATACTTGTCTGCATGAAAGTGGTGGACCATAAACTTTCTTTTTCTTCAAAGTTTTGATACATTTCATGCCAAAATCAGATTAAATGACAAAATTGCTCATTACTAGTAGCAGTTATTTCCTGATGCTGACCACAAATTGGGGAAAAGTTAACTAGAATCTCTCTGGAATATTATCTTACTATGATTAATGAAAAAACAAATCTTTGGTATTATGGTATCAAACAAATCTTTGGTATATGGTACAAAAGCTGTCACATTGAGTATTGCTTTTAAACCATTATTATCCAGCCATGCAATACAACCTCAGTCAAATGGCTTTTAGTGTTTGTCGCTTATGAATTTTATTTTGTGTGTGTGATCATGGTGTTTGGCTGTAAATGTTAAAAGCACACCTCTAACTGCTATAAATATGATGGAAAAAAAGAGAGACTTTGTAATCTGAAGGGATCACTTTAGCCAAAGACTTTAAACCGCACACCTTATTATTCATAGTTTTAAAGAATGTGGTGGTTTTTCCCTCCCCCCAAGAAATGTCACTTAATACAGTAAATCATGTTGTATCTGTGTGCGATTTTAGCACCTGGGCAGGTCTGGAGATGGTCTGACCTCTTATAAAATTTAAATACAAGTAGATAAAATGCATGCTTGAGCAACGGAGGCGTGGTACTTAGATGATTTATGCCCCACTCTTTGCAGTCTGTCTCATTGCCCATTACATGCTGGGGGAGGTATGTGTGTGACAGAGAGCACAAACCACTGATGATTCCATTATTTTCATTCATCGTTCTTATCCTCGTGGGTCATAGACCACTGCTGTCAGCTGCTGCAGAGCTGTGGCATCACTCTGTGACTGACAGTTTCTATTAAGGCCCCTTGAAGTCTTAGATGTGTTGTAGAGCATTTAAATGACAGCTCTGACTTGTGTTGTAGGTTATTGTAGTGCCATTTCACCCATTTTTGCTAAATGACCCCTGCTGTGTCTTGTCATTTGTCCTTTTTGCATATTTAACCGCTTTTTCATCATGCATAGATAAAAAACATTCTCCTTTGCCTATTCAAAAGATAGTTAAGTGTTTGTGTGCTGTGGCAGTATTTTCAGTGCTGTTTTAATAACTATAATGATAACTAAATTAGTGTCAACACCAATAGAAAATAAAATTGTTTATTTATTTTAAGCGCTGTTTATGTTGTCTGCCACTTTAAATCCACAAGCTCTTTAAGGTCTGGGGAATCTGATTGACTTACAGTGTTTATCATTTATCAGCGGGAAAAACTGTTCTAAGAGTGATTCTAATGATACAGATTGTTAACCTGACTCCGCCAGATGGATTTGCTCCGCATATCCATCTGGAAACCTTCCGTTGAAGTAGTTTTGGTAAGGGGCGAAAATACTGGTTAGCTGATTGGCCTATGTTGGTGATAGACGGGCCAAATCAACCAATCAGATCAACGAAGCATATGAGAGCGACGACGAAAACACAACCACAAGCCAGGCTACTCTTGCTGCTGCAGGTAAAGGCTCGTTAGCTCTGTAATTCCGTAATAACTCTGTAATTCCGATAAAACTTGCTCGATAGCCACACTGATGCTAATTTCATCCGCTGAAGCCGCCATGTTCTTAAGACTGAACTGTCGCGCTTCTCGTTGCGTCACACCTCAACCCGCCTCAAAGCCAACGCTGATTGGACGTTCGTTTGGTGAACTGCTCCCAAATTTTCTTTAACGGAAAGTATCCAGACTGATCTGCGAGTGAAACCTTGAAAGCTCGCGAGATCAGGATGGTCTCACGAGGCTAACAGATTGTCCCAATTTGGTGAATCGTTATATGATTGTCTCTATTGTTATAGTTTTGTTGTCACTATTTTCATTGTATTAGAATGATTAACAATAACTAGAACTATTACGTTTTAATATAGTTATTTTCCTTGGTGTTAATTGCATTTAAGGTGTTAACTGACAGACTAGCTAACATGAACTAAAAATGAAAATATTTTCTTTTTAGCATTTATTAATCTTTTATAAATATTTATAGTAATTCATTGTTCATGTTTGTTCACAGTGCATTAATATTAAAAGATGCAACTTTTGAGCTTAATGTACTAGTAAATGTTTAAATGAAAGATTAGTAAATGCTGCATGAGTATTGTTCATTATTTGTTCATGTTAACTAATCAAGTTAAAGGGGTCATATGATGCTTTTTGTTATTTTCCTTTAGTGTGTAATGTATCCCTTTGTCCATGTATATTATCTGCAAAGTTACAAAGGTCATAGTTTCCTACAAAGGGATGTATTCTGTCTAACAGAGAACACTGATCCAGACCAGCCTAAAACACCTAGATCTATATAACTTCCTCAATTGTCTGTTACAATGTGAAATGATAGCATAATGCTCGCCTAAAGACATAAGCAAAAAAAGAAGGCAATGCTCATGTTGTGGTGATGCTGTTTGGATGCGAAAGCAAAACAGCTTTGACTCTTAATTTCATCTGTTTTCGGAAGGCCAAACAGAGGTTAAGATTTATTTGTAAAGCTGTTCCTGAGCAGTACAACCCAAATGTTTGCTTGTGCACAGCTTCCTAAACCTGGGGGAGTACGATGCCAGCTATACAAAGACTACCATTGTGAAACACTCTGTTTAAGCCGTGCTTGCAAAGTGGTACTGATGGCTTGTAAAAAAAAAAAAAAAAAAAAAAGGCCACAAAAAATCATGATCTGTCATGCAGCACTACTGTTTAAAAGAAATAAAATGATGGATGGATGGATGGGGTATCTGCTCCTTTATTTTCGATGGGTGCTCCTAAATCTTTGCTGGTCCTCTTAACTTTTTGAAGTTGGAAGAACCAGTGCTATCAAGTAAAAGTGTTTATTTTGAGTAGGGCTGAAACGATTGATCGAGTTACTCGATTTTCTCGATTACAAAAATTTCTCGAGGCAAAAAAATCAGCCTCAAGCCCCGTTAAATTCCTATGACGCGCACTATATGCGCAGGGATCTATACTATAGTACGTGATACATTTTGAATTTAGTTAGTTGGCACGATGGCGGAGAGTAAAGGTGTCCATAAACGGCAGAGAATGTCTAAAGTTTGGGATCATTACATACTTATAGAGGAAGAGAACAAAGTGCAATGTGTCTACTGCAAAGTAGACCTGGCATACTACAACAGTAGCCTACGACTTCAATGATTCAGCATCCGAACCGAAAACATCCACTCCATGCTGTTTCGCCAAGCGACGCTGAAACAAGGTAACCTGGTGTGTTCACACACCGAACGCGAATTTAATTATTTGCGTGAGTAGATTACATACAAAGTCAATGCAAAGACGCGATTAGACGCATCATTCGTGCCGGGTGTCGCAAATGACGCGAATTGGGCGAGGCGTTTGCCGCGAACGTCTTGTTGAAAGTTGAAAAATTTGAACTCGAGAGAATGTTCAAGCGTCTAACTAGACGCGTATTTGACGCTCTATTTGTGTTCGGTGTGAACACACCATAAGCATATACAATGATATTCGCTGATTTTAATCCCATACTGTATTTGTAGCGATGTCATGATGCGGTTTGACTAGATATGATGTTTAGCTTTGATGTTTTTAAGTAGTAAACGTATTCATGCTCAATTGCAAGAGAGTATAGCCTAAAAAAAGAACACACACACACACACACGGCTACCAAAGTAATTGAGCATATAACATTGTTGGCACTGGCATTTATATACACTAAATGGATAAAAATTGCAATAAATAGGCTTAGTTTTGGAGCCAAATGTTGGAGTTGGAATAAATTTTTTTGAGAAATAAAAGCCCAATGCTTGATCATTTTACAGCCACATCATTTTCGTTATGCATTATTTGTTTTGGTTGTTTAAAAACGCACACAAAAAATTATCCGATTAAGTGCTAGATTAATCGATTACAAAAAGAATCGATAGCTGCAGCCCTAATTTTGAGCTCTGAATTGCTTAAAGCCTTGAAAGCTGGTGCTCGCGATTGTGTTATAAGGGGCTTTGTAGGGGCATATAAGGGGCGTTATATTTCCGACACACTTGAGACAACGCACTGGGCCTGCTGGCCAATCAGAGCACTCTGAGCTTTTTGGAACAAGGGGCTTTGTAGAAATTGGTGCATTTCAGACAGACAGGGAAGTACAAATATAAACATGCATGCATACACATACTTACAAGACATGTTAACCTATTCTATTACACCTATTAAAATGAACTTTAAAGACATCATATGACCCCTTTTTATAATAAGGTTAGATTCGTTTTCATTAGTTATTGTTTTCTTTTTGCAGTGCTGAAACAAATGTCAGATAGCAAAAAATTGTGCTGGATTAGTGTTTAGGTATTTTCTGCTTTATTGAAAAAAATCTTTCTAATGCAGTTTTGATGAGCTGCAGTCCATACTGTGAACTCTTGACAACCCCTTTTTATTTCACCTCCTCTCATAATGAAATGTCCACTGACATTTTGTTCCTACTCAAGTCTTAAAGCCTGGCAGAGCTGGTATCATAACATACAATAAAGGGGCGCTTTACTCTCTATCCTCTTTCTCAGTGTCTTTTTTTTTTTTCTCACTCTGGCACAGAGAACACTTGAGTGAGTTCTACAGACTTCTGAAACTAGGAGTGATAGCTTGGAATGATGGTTATTTTCAGCTGCTGTCAGTGATTGGAAAAATGTCCCCGTCTTGGTCTCGTACACAATAAATGATTATGCTCACTCAGTTGAATCATGATGTCCCTAATTTACTTCTGTTCAATTGAAGGATACATCCTTTAGTTGTAGAATTCTGTACTACAGTAGGGAGACCAGACCCATGCCTGGCAGAGACGTGCAAATCGGCAGTGGCTTTGTACTGTGAATTATTGAGCAGATAGTTCCTGTCCTAGGTGCTGATTGATCAAAACAACATTGCAGTTATCCTAAAATACACAATATGGTAAGAGCTATTAGGTAGAACACCCATTTAGGTCGCTACTAGGGAAGTTGAGATTTGTCTTTCAAACAATTAGCCTAAACAATTAGCGGACTAATCTGTCTTAACGGAAAGTGTGTATTACACACGTTTTTTGTGCTCACTTGAAAATATGTGCAAAAGAACAGACTTATAAACAAATTTAGGAACAAACGAATATACATGATTTTCATGATATTCATTCTGTACATGAGATTGTGATTCCAAAATGTACTTAACATTTAAAAATGACTGGTTATTTTAATTTGAATATAGAATTTTAATTTGAATATAGACATGGCTGCATATAGTCCCAAAAACAACCACGTCGAACCGTGCAAATTATTCTTTGTTCTCAAATTGTTAATATTAACAACATCAGCATTGCGTGATGACAACATTTAATGCCCTTCAGATATTTATCCTTGTTTTCGCACGGGCCCGGTTGTAGTCTCTTTTTTTTTTCTGTAGCCACTCTGAAGTCGAAAGTCTTTTGCATTTTACAACGGGTGAATCTCCAGTTGTCACTGTGATTGTCGTCTGAACCTTTCTGGATGCGCCATCAAATTAATAAGTTTAATTATATCAAGTGCTGTGAGAAAACATCCTCGCACACAACATAGCGTACTAGCCGAGACAACTTTATGTCTACAGATGTGACGTAATGACGCAAAGACATGCTCGAATTTCCCGCCGAAATCCAGCAGTACCACTGGAATAAAAACATTATTACAAGCTCACCGTTTTGAATCGAGCTAAGGGGCAAGCAGATAGTATTGAACACTGGCTCGTTATGTACTTGCTCAAATTTATTTTGGGTAATTTTTAACCTAAAAAAGTCAACTCTGGCAGATTGAGGGGACTTTTGTAAGACAAAATTTGGGACTTTTGTAGGACAAAATTTGTAATATTTACAACTCCCACTACCACTGAGCACCCTCCCATCGAGTTTGTGCTCGTCAGTGCGTATGTATTGTAATATGCGCGAAGGGGAGTCTGTGGCGTGTGCACGAACTGTGATTGACAGTCAGATCTCACACAGCCCTATGCTGATTGGACCAGAAAAAATGGAAGCGGTGGGTTTTTGCAAAACAAATAACAGGCTCTAGGTGGAGGTAGAAGCGCAAGTTTTTTTCTAAAATGGCTGATTTATGCTGTTCTGTCGGAGCATAGTGTCGGTTTCAGTGAATATAATAAAAAAGAATCTTGCCTACTGCAGCTTTAAATTCAGTAATCTAGTGCACTTTGGGAGTTAAAAATTAAGACCTCCTGCCCAGATTCAGTGAGCAAATTGAACAAATAAAAAGTATGCGCATTGACGTACCTGAGCTATAAAGGGGACTCAAACGTCTTTTAGTTGTGATTTAGTGCCTCAGTGTAATACTACTACTAAATAATAATAATAATAATAATAATAATCATGTTATAATATTATTCCTATGACAGTAGGGTAGAGACAGTGTAATTCAAAGAATGGGTTGAACAAACCAAGATATTGATATTCATGAAGGATGTTCCCTTTTGTTCTATTTCGTATAAAGATTAAATGACTCTCCTGCTTAAGGGTGATTGCGTGTTAACACGACTGTGACCTTGAGCTGCTTATTTTCTCTGAAGATTGAAAAGTACTTTGTTTTCTTTTACTCCAAGTGCATTGTGTTCTGGACTTTAAAATTATAGTAAAAATCCTAATTATGTTTGGAAGCCCAGCAATGCTTTGGGAAAGAGAATGCAGTTTTTTTTAAAAACTAATTTAAATGCAAGCTGAGCGTGTTTAATGCGTTGTCTCTTTCTGGAGAAATGGGATGAATCATTGAGTGCTCCTCAAGCACAAAGACACAGTTGCTATTTGAAATGGTTTTCTGTTCCACTAGGGACTGCAGTTGCGGTTCACTGTTTAAAGCCACATTTAGACCTGCGTTTAGACTTAATCTAGGAGAGGTGGTCCTGGGAATTTGCATTACACACTTCCTGAATTGTCTTGTAATTGCATTTAATAAATATCCAGAGGAGCCACATAAATTGTTTTTTAGCAGAAACATGAGGTTAGGCCAAGATTAATTTATTTATTTATTTATTTATTTATAAACATTTATTCAAGGATCAGCCCCATGAGATGAAACATCTCGTTTTCATGGGGTCCTCAGTAACATTTCCAAACAATAAAGAACAGTAAAACAACAGAATAGTTACAATATACAAGATACAAAACCTCAACGCACACACACACACACACGCACACACACACACAAGCTCTCACTATCCTAGATGTGTATATTTCTACATATAAACACATTCATACACCCATAGATAACATGACATCTATTCAAGCTAAATCCGAAATATTAGAAACATAGACAAGTATTCTGAAGATGTGTTAACAAAGCAGTTCGGAACAGAGGAAAAGACGTAAGCGAGCGGATGGATGCAGGAAGGCTGTTCCAGGCACGAGGAGCTTTAACACGAAAGGCATATTTCCCAATTTCTCTCTTAGCTCTAGGGACAGTAAAGAAGATCTGTTCGTTGTGACGTAGATTATGTTGTGAACTGTAAGGCACTAAATACTGCGATAAATAATATGGATATTGAAAATAAATGCATTTAAATATAAGCAAAAACCAATGATATTGTCTTCTGGCTGAAGGTGCAAGCCAGGACAGCTGGTCATACATCACACAATGATGTGTCCTATAAGGGCAGCGAAGGACGAATCGGCACAGACTGTTGTATACCACATCGAGAGAGTGTAGACAAGCGGCAGTTGTGTTAGCATATATAATATCTGCATAGTCCAGTATAGGTAGCAACAACTGAGAAACTATTCTTCTCCTAACCTGAAAATTAAAGCAGTCTATCGATTGATATAATGTTCTAAGACGAAAACTAAGTTTGTTGTTAAGCGAATGTATATGAGCTTTGAATGAAAGATCATTTTCTAGCCAAACACCGAGATATTTAAATTTTTCAGTTGACTCTAAAGGAGAAGAATCCAAAAAATGCAAATTAAGATTATTTCTTTCTTTCTTCTGGAAAAGCATACAGTAAGATTTTGACTTATTCAACAGAAGTTTATTAAATGACAACCAGTGTTGGACAGAATCAAAGTCACCCTGTAATGAGTAATTTATGTCAGAAATATTCAATTTGGAGCAATATATAATTGTATCATCTATAATTGCCTCTGAACCACCCAAAACAAATATTTCAATTAGTTTGACCCAAACACAAATGGTGCTACATGATTTCAAAAACCACCAAGCCCCATGAACCAGGGTGATTTATTTTTTAGTGTAAATGCTTGGCTTTTTCATTTTTAATGACGACTTTGTAAGTACTTTCCCACCTAATGTTTTGTATCATTTTTTTTAAATATAAATGTCCATAATGATTTGTGAGTTGTTTTTTTCTGTTTGAACATTGAAGCAGCTAAGAGAAAAGATATACCAAATGTTTGTTTTTGTATTGTTCATTTTACCAGATATTGCCGTGTAAGCTAAGCTGTTTATGAAATGCACGCAGACAGCAAGCCTTTGAATGATTCGAAAAGCGGAATCAATGGCTTGCTCAAGCTTCAAAGGCAAGCGTGGCTCTTTCGGTTTAGTTTTGATCTAGTGAGCATTTGTTAGAACTAGATAACTTTTTTTTTTTTTTTGCTGGAAAACAATGTTAAGGAAGTGTCCTAGATCCTTCCCTTCACATCCACCACAAAATGGAAATATTTTATATTTTTCAGACAGTAGAGTAGTAGTTATTAATTATCACTGTCATGGATAATGGCATTTGCCCACATTCACATGGTGATGATAGAGCATTTCTGACTAATTTGAGTTACCCTCAGATGAGGCTTAGGACTTTGCCATTGTGATTGTCAAGGGCATCATCGGCCTCATAGGTAATATAGAAAAACACATTTCCCACTGATATATTGTCAAGATCCAAGGAGAAATGGTTCTTTAATGGTCCCACTGGTTTGTTTCCTGTCACACTGGCTTTTTTACAGTCTTCTGTAAAATTGCATTGTTTCTTAGAGCACTTATGTCCATTTAGCTCATGGGTTATATAGATGCATGCTCAAGCTCTTGTTGTTGTTTCCATTCAGATAGAAAAATCTTGTAAGCTGCTTGTTTTATGAGACATTTAAAGCCGTTGACTTTGTAGGATTGTTTTGCAAATGGCATATTAAAAGTTAATAGCCTGTGCTGGTCTATGTGCGTCTTGAACACATCGAAGACGTGTCGTGATGTGTGGCTCGCTTTCAAGGGTGACCATTTTATATTGGGTTCAGCCAAAGGTGGGTATTATTAGCGGAGGTTTACAGTATCATTGAAGGTTTTTTTTCTTTTTCTGAAATAAGCCTTGAAATTTGCACAAAGCTTTATCTGTGCAGCTGAATATTGTTGTTTGGTTAGTGCATACATTTATATTTTGTCAACAAATTAGCAGATTCTTTAGTTGTAGAAAATGGTCATAGAAAATGGTTTCTTAGTAATTGTTAGAGATACCTCTGTCTTGCTGGGTAATTCCTTTAATCTATGGAGAGATGTTAGGCTTTAGCGTGTAGTTTTTTTTCCCCCTTTCGTTTGGCCAGAATTGCCTCGAAGGTGCAGTCATAGCATGAAAATTTAATGAATTAAAAATTGAAAGGGCAGAAGGGTGAACATTTTAAGAAATTAGATTTCACCTTTCACAGCAGAACTTTCTCTCTGTAAGATTTAATAATGATTGAAACATAAAGTCATGCACATGTCTTCTCTCATCGTCGTCCTGCATACACTTAAAAACTCTTGCAAGGGTGCCACAGTGTCACAGATATGCTCTGGTAGTTTGACATATGGGCTTGTATTCAAAGTAGCCAAGGATCATTCCCCAGGTAATTCAGGACTGTTGCATAAATTTGTGTTTAACATTCTTAATAAACCAAAAGATCTCGTCACTTTTTCCTGGTGGCTCCGCTTTATTTGTATTGATCATCTGAGCAGACTGTGTGAATGACAAGAAAAGATCCCTACCGTGAACAAGAGCATTGGTATTCAAACCCTCGAGGTTCAATAACCCACCTTAGAATCGGCCTCACGGCAGGCGTCAGCCTTAAGTTGACAGTATGAAGACAGATAGCATGCCATGTTTATTAACCGCTCTGTACGATTTGCCAACAGCGACGGGATGCCAAAACTGATTGCTCTGTGAAGACAGATGAACGTTGCAAAGCTTGACATGCCCCATTCTCTGCCCCTCAATCTTGAGCCGGGGCTTGGTAACTAGATGTTGTCCAGTTTTGCAGACTACTTTGTAGTATCCTAAGGAATGACTACAATGCACCTCTGGTGCCCGCTGCAGGTTAGGGATGGCCCGATACCGATACTGGCATCGGGGATCGGGCCGATACTGTCCTCATATACTCGTACTCATAAAAAATTGCCCACGTACATTTTGCGAAACGAAACTGGCCGCCGTGAGTGCTTTGTCGAGGTGAACTGAGGAATAGGAGAGTATAATGTCGGCAGTTTGGGCTCATTTCAAGATAAAGGATGATGACAACAGCAAGGCAGAGTGTAAGTTATGTTTAGCTAAGGTGTCGAGACAGGAGGGAAGCAATCTAATTAAACATCTGAATACACACAGTTTAGTAAAGCTAAAGCAACTCACCAGCCAACCGGTTTCACAGAAGCGCGAGAAGATGTCCAGAGATAATCCATGGGCACTAACAATAACAGAAGGAATTGCTAGGCCTGTAAATCAATAGTCAAATCGATAGTGAATAAATAAATCGCACGATAAAAAAAAATGAGCTCTATTTTTTCCGGCCGCGATAATTTCCATTTGCATGCTTGTTTGTTTTCCTCGTCTCTCTAGAGCCTGGATGACAACTCTCGGTTCCTTAGCGTAGAAGGAGTGACCTAGAGCTTAGATTCTCTGCCCGAGCCCAATACTTCCCGACACTATCATCGGCCCGGGCCGGGCCCTTGAGAGACATGCACTCTCAACGCAATAGAGTGCGGCGCGGCACTAGATCTGATGGCCGAGCGCGAGCGCGGGCGGTATGCACTCACTCTGTGTGTGCGGGTTGTGGGAGAGAAAAACGATTCGCGGGAGTCCCGCAAACTAGAAATATCTATGAATAAAACGTATAAAAACAAATAGATTTTTATTCATCTGTTGCAGAAAAGCAACAAGAACAACTAAAACAAAATAGAAACGATTTACAGGCCAGAGTTTCTATTCATAACATGTCTGCAGCTTTGAGCGATGTAGCCAATCACAGACATATGTGTTGATTTCTTGAACGCAATGGCCAATCAGAAGCATTTATGATAGACTCCCCTCAATGCTCAAAACGGACTTTTGTTCAGTGCTGAAATCTGTATGCTGGCAAATTATAATTATAATAATTTTATAATTATAGATTTTTAACAAACAAATTGTGGATATTATGAAAGATTCATTGTAGTGTTGTCACGGTACCAAAATTTCAGTATTCGGTACCAATACCAGTGAAAATTCACGGTTCTCGGTACCAATTTCGGTACCAAAGCTTAATTTAGATTAAATTTACATATATTAAAGTGTATATCACGGTTACAAAGATGGAAACTGTAGTATTAAAAACACTTTACAATAAGAAGATTCTATTTGATAGATAACATTAGATAAAATTACCTAACAATAAACCATAGTTACTGTAGCAATTATTCTCCTTGGGGTTAATTTAAAAATGTACTAATACGTTTTTAAAATCAAAAGTTTTTTCTGTTAACATTATTTAATGCACAATGAATGAAGTGAACAAATATGAACAATCAAGTGTATGTATTAAATAACATTCACAAACATTAAATAATGTTGTAAAAATATATTGTTCACTCAATGTGTTGATGTTAGATAATGCATTAATGTTAATGAATGGTATCTTATTGTAGTACCAAACTATACAGGAGATAAAACATGTTTTATTTGACTTAACTGTACTTTTATTTAATCCAAAACTGCCAAAAATGTCACTCTTGCCTGCTTCAAAACTTGAGAACCCTGTTGCTGATTTCTAATGCAAGGGCTAAAAAAATCAATTAATTATTTGCTGATACTTCCTCGTCATCACGGAGAGCGCAGTTCACACCGCTTTCTCCTTCTCTCCACAAGCTCTCGCTCTCCCGTGTCTCCGCTATGCAACAGTGACGCGCCTGGAAAAACAAGCTCGCACGTCGCTTCTATTATGAGCGCGCTTCCCGCGCGCCTACATTTGAAATTTGCACGCGCAAAAAACATGTGAACGGCCCATTATGGCAACGTGACATTAGCCTAATTCAAAATATTTCCATATGTGGCTCTTTCCTCCTTTCTTGACTTGTCAACAATTGGATTCAGAGCCGCATTAGCAGCGCCGGTCGCCATGTCTCAGTGTTTTTATGAAGAGGACGCAACTCTGCACCTTTCGGACAGCGCATCAACAACCGGATTAACCCGGTACTCGGTACCTAGAAAAGCTGGTACCGTAACCGTTAAGTTTTTTTAGTACCGACTTGGTACCGAAGTACCGAGTTTTTTGACAACACTAATTCATTGTGCAGTCAGCTTCATTGATAATTATATAGATGTGTGAGATTGCGATGATCTGTCAGCTTTTTAGGGATTATTTATGGGAGCGCACAATTGCGCGCATTCAGTCATGCCAGACCATGCACGCAGTAGCCTGCTTGCTTTTATGTTAAATTAACAGTGGTTTGCTAATACATTTATTATTTTACTCATAATTATTTATTTTTAGACTTGTTAAAACAAGTAGGAGAAGAAAATAAAAACAGTCTTCTAACCTGTGTTCTGAAATAGTCTTCTGTCTTCTTTTCTGGGAGCCTTTAGTTACTTTTGCTGTAGAAATATCGGTATCGGTACTCGGTATCGGCAAGTACACAAATGTAAATACTCGTACTCGTATCGGTTTGAAAAAAAATGGTATCGGGCCATCCCTACTGCAGGTGTCTTCATAAGACCTGTGAGGTTTCAGCAGTTGCACTCTGGATGTTGTTCTTTGCCGGCGACAGGTAGGCGTATGAAATGAAAAGGTCAACCTTGTATGCATAATGTACTGAGCTGTTTCTAGTGACGCGTCACTGTTGGAAAATCATGTTTCTAATAAACTGCAGTGCTATCAGTGTGTTCAATCTTCTAATTTCTAAGAAGAAATTAACAAGGCTCATTAATGCTTTCAAAAATATCTTAAATTCCGTCTCTCATTTCACATCCAAAAATTTGGGTCACTTTTACTCTAAAATGGCATGTAGTTTTAGTCAAGGAAAGAACATTTTAAATTCCAAGAGTGCAAAATTAAACCAAATATTCAAGCATCTTATGTATTATTTTAAACTCGCCATTTGATTATTCTAGATTTTACTTTAAAAATGTTAATTGCAATGTTTTTTTTTTTACTGTTTTTAATTAGAATTTGTCAATATTAATTCACAAAATGATTTTGTTAATTGGTTCATACATTTTTGTATTTTTGTATTTTTTTTTTTTTTAGCTCAGGCAGTTTTAAAAACATAACCACCTGTAGTGGAAAATCTACTCGCCTTCAGATAAACAAACATTAAAAACATGAAATCGTATTATTTGTGTCCTAATATGTTGGAAAATACCTATAAATTAATTTTCTGATGTCTCTTTATGGTCTTGCACTTTATAATAGGGTTTACTAGGGCTGGGGTAAACGATTATTAACTAAACGATTAGTTGGGCGATTATTTTATCGATTAGTCGACTAATCTAACGACTAATTGGGCGATTAATATAAAGATTATTTTTCTGCTCCTCGATTAATAAAAAAACATATAATGTATCTCAAATAAATACGAACTAGCGTTCTGAATAATGATACTGTAGCTGGCTAACGTTTGTCTGTTATGTATTTGAACACCGTCATTAGAACTCTATAACCGCCAAAACCGTGTTATTAAAATATTTTGTACAAACATTTTTTATCATAGAGAACGTTTAAATACTAATATCAGCTTATGAGGGAAACGGAGGCGGAGTTAGTGGTGCTTCTGCTCTTGCTGGAGATGATTCAGGAGAGTCTGTTCCCCTTTACCGATCAGAGCGCGCGCTGACACAGAGCAAAGCCTTGTTTATACTTGACGCGTCCGCACGAGCGTGCGGCAAATATGACGCGTTGGGTGCGCAAGACCGGCAAAACCCCATATCGCGTGTACGGCTTCTTTTGTAACAGCGCGCGCGGCGCCGCGTCCGCGGATGAACGACTGCAAGCCGGATCTGCCCGAGCCGTACGTCTCACCGCACCCGCACCCAGTTTGCGCGTCTAAATTGCAAAGGTTTTTTTTTTTTGTTAAGGATTTGTTTACTGTGTGTGATTCATTTAATGGAGAGCACATTCACTTCTAGTGGTCTTCGTCCTCCATTCTGCAATGTTTCGGTCTCCCACGTGTGTTGGCGAGCTATACTGCCGGAAACGGTGCAAAAAATAAATAAATGAAGAAGCGTCGACGCAAAAATATGGCGTCGACGTAATTTTGACGTCGAAGCGTCGACGTCATCGACGCGTCGCTACAGCACTAGGGTTTACAAACGCTTTCATCTGTAATTTTGTTGACAAAACTAGTCCTGATTAGCCATCCAAATGGACCTTTTTATACATGTTATTTTTGGTTTATCACTAAAAGATTTTGTGGTTACTTTTTTTTACAGAAATACTGAAAGACCAACAATATTTTAAGTACCACCACCAGTCCTAAGTTCAGTACCAACCCCAGTCCTAAGTTCAATATCAGTCTGGCGAGTAAACTAAAAAATGTACTAGCCAATGGCGATACTATTGCCAAGCTCTGTGTAGAGGGTTGTTACTAGTGTGCATCTTAAGACAAAACAATGGCCCTGACATATTTTAAGATATGCCCGTGCAAGTTGCGTTCAGTTAAAACAGCTCAAACATGCATATTAGTCTGGGACTAGACTTAAGCATTTTCTGTGAATCTGAGGGTTAGAATTGTTTCTTAAAATCTTATACAGTAAACTATACATGATGACTAAGAAACTAGTTTGGCCGGAGTCAAGACAGGGTTTTGGCAGTTCCCTCCACTTGTATATTTCCCTGTTATGGGTATCTGACTGAGTTTAATGATTTTGTCTGGTGTCCAGTCCAAGATGTGTGTTTGGATTCCAGGGAGGAGAAACTTTAAAATGTGGAAAGCAGTAAATGTTATTGAGGAATTTGCTGACGAGAATCCAGATTGATCCGTCCTACCTGGTAAGCGTTTTTGAGATTAATTGGAAGCTCATAATAAATGCTTCAAACATGCACCGCTCTTGAGTCCTTGAACCCGGTGGGTTGTTGAGTTTCCCAGTAGCTTTTCTCTCCTGCCTGCAAATGGCAGTCTTATTGCTTCTGGCCTGGTTGAAAAGGCTTGTTTTGATCGAATAGACATGGAGTGGTACTGGGAGAATTGGGCTATAGTCACAGTATCTGCTTGGTATTTCCTCCAAGATCTTGATGTAATTTGCCCTTCGATATATTTGATTGCTTTTCAAGAGCACCTCTCCAGGAGGTTCGAAGCATTAATTGGATTTCCTTAAATCGTGCACATTGTCTATGGACTATTCAGCGAGTCAGTGATGAGCGCGATGCAGATGTTTCACCTGTGGCACTAAGACATAATAGGCAAACGTGATGAAATCCAGAGATGAGTAATTATAGCACTCTTGCATCACATTTGATTATGAAGAATGTGTGGGTGACTGTGGCAGGCCTTCTCTGTGCCGCATCACAGTGCTGTTTTCAGCTCGACTCTGACTATTTCTGATCGTGTGGTGTTTTAGGGAAGAAAATGCGTTTCTGTTCAGTTGTGTAACTGCTTTTGTTACCAAGCTCTGTAGTATGAAGGTCACCTTTATTGACAAGTCAAAGAACAGTTATGTCAGTGTTGTTAGGGTCCTTTTCTTAACCTGCTGCTGTGAATTAGCTCTGACTCATTGCATTAGCTCTGCATGCACCTTGATATCTGGTATTGCTTCCCTCTGATGCTTGGATGTCAGACATTCTCATGAATAGGGCTGCATAAAGTTACTTTTGGTCAGAACAAGGATAATGAATGTCTTTGTTCGTCACACCCTAGATGGTAATGAACACGAATTCAGTTTGGCAGAACACTGTTTCCTTGGCAACCATGTGAGAGATAAATGGAGCGTTTTGTCATTTAAATCCTGCATGTCCACATCTAGTGATGGTCATCATTATTAACAATGTAGAAAGCATATATAATGGTTGATTCTTTCTTTTCTTTCTGGCACTTTTATAGCCGGTACATTAAAATGTGGATTAAACTGGTAAAACTTGTCTTTTCTGCATCTGTTGCCATGCATTGCATCATATTATAAACGAAGGCTGTACATTTTTAAAGTCCTAGATCTGTTAGCTTTCCTTTTTAATATTTTTTTTTTTCCTTTTAGTTGCTTTTTTAAACCAAGGTATCAACTAATATACCACACAACACCGTTACATTATGTATTGATGTCCAGTGTAGGGATGTTCATTAATTCAATGATTCAATTTTCACTTGCCCCACCACAATAAAAAGTAATAAATTTAATAAAATAGTTGTTGTCTTTGACCCATGTATCATTGTATCGTAATAAATATGGTTATGACACCAAAATTTTAGATGCTAGTGAAATTTTAAAGTTCTTAAATCCAATTTCGAAACCACAGCTTCAGGTAGGGTAAATAGTAGTTTTCAGTTATAGAAATTGAATGAAGTAATCAAATGTAAAATAACACTGCATATACACTGCACTTCACTTTATACATTTAAAAATAAATAACTCGCTGCTCTTCAGTGATTCACTTTTGAAACTTTAAGGAACAGTCTTTATTTAATGTAATCAACTCAAAAATACATAGGCAGCAGCAAAAATTTTAGGCTGCTGTCACTTTAAAACTAATGCATGGATCCAGTATGCTGATATCCATGCGTTATCTTTCTATATTTACTATTTACCATAAACGACTGTTTATTTGGATACTCGCCAAGGCAGACATTTTGAGATACATTTGTGAATTTGTCCATTCAAGCGTAAGGAGGCTTGAAAGAGAAAAGCTGTCTGAGACGCGCAGCTTTCTGTGTGCGCTTAGGATGAAACATCTCACGCAGCGCGCGCAAGGTCTTGATTTACTCTTGACTTTGTGTGGGAAGGCTTGAAAACGCATGCAAATAATAAACTTTCGTGACCATGCAGCACCTGCCTGATTGGGACAGTGACAGTTCCTTCAACTGTCTGAAATGTCTTTCACACTGAGAGACGCATGAATGTGTGTAGTGTGAATGTAATCCGGTCGTACTATATTCACCATGTTGTCATTATCATGTGACCTACCAGCGTCAGTTGCGTTGCTTCACTGCTATTCACAAATCCTCCCCCGTGGCCTCATGGGATAATTAAGTGTCCATCATATGTAGAGCTGTCACGATAACTACTTTTTGCTGTGCGATATATTGCAACAAAATTAATTGCGATAAACGATATTATTGAAAATTTCAGACCATTTTATGCCACTGATTACATAATGACAATATAATAGCATAATAATGCAAGTATACTGTTTCAAAGAACAAATAACATTTTATTCTTATTCTATTCAATATTTAGACATTGTGAAATGTGAAAAAATATATCCCAAATAAATAAAACACGTAAATAAATCATAGCTGTCAACATTGAACATTGAAAATAAGGGAGATTTCCCAATAATAAGGGAGTTTTTTTTTTTTTTACATGATTCTCACCCACAAACTTTTAAAAAAGCATTAATCATTAACAGTCTAAAGAGTTTATAACTACATGTGTGTGAGAGAGAAAGAGAGTGTGTGCGTGCGTGTGTGTGTGTGATCGATCAGAGCGCGCTTACATGGATTAAAGCCTTGTTTATACGGCAAAAATGACGTTGGGTGCGCAAGACCGAGTAGGCTACTTTACTGGAGGTCTAGCAACCCAAGTGCAAGCCACACAGATAGTTGCGTGTCCTGAGTTAACACAATCAGAGCGTAAAAATACGGGATATTTTACGGGAAAATACTAAAACGGGAGGACAGCGGGAAAAGAGCTAAAATACGTGAAAAACCCGGAAAAACGGGAGGGTTGGTTGACAGTTATGAAATAAATACACTTTCGTTAACAAAAAAGTGCAAGGTATCAAGAACGAGATCAAAACAAGTAGCCTAATATATCAATTTAAACTTTTAAAGCGTCTCACACAAAGGCGCAGATGCATCAACAGGACATTTCTGCTGCCAGATTAGTTTTTTAATTGTTAGGCAGATTCCGAGAAAGGAACATGTGAATCGTGTATAATAGCTGCATCTCTTTGGCTATATAGCGATCGCTATCCGTGAGTGTGCGCCATTTCGCGCTGTCACGTTTATATTTGCACTGTCGGGAAAAGGCATTTGAAACAGATAACTGTCTGGAAGAAGGCCCCTCTTCAACTCCAGCTGCAGTTGTTGTTCCCAGGTTGAAAAACTGGGTGGGATGGTTATGTTTTAGGTGCGATTTTAAGTTTGTTGTGTTGCCTCTTTTCGTTGCTACCGTTTTAAAACACAGGCGACATACCGGCTCGTTCACGTTAATTAGCTCTCCTCTCTCGTTCGGCTTAAAGCCAAAATGTTCCCACACCGGAGCTGAAGATTGCGGCTTTGTAATCAACTGGCTCGCTGTAGATGTCACGAAACAGAACACTTTAAAATGCAGTTGGTTCACGCCTTCTCTTCACCTGACGGTGTCCTCTCTCTCTCTCTCTCTCTCTCTCTCTCTCTCTCTCTCTCTCTCTCTCTCTCTCTCTCTCTGTGTGTGTGTGTGTGTGTGCCAGTGTGTGTGTGAGAGACTGGACACGCTGCCTGAGCCCCGCCTGCGACACAGAGTGCAGACAAGATGACAGAGGCAGCGCGATCAACTAAAATGTTGGTGACATTCATTTTAATGTAAAAATGAATCTAATTATTATTTTTAATAATAAAACAAATTATCAGTTGCAATATATCGCGGCACAAAAAATTATCGCGCTCATTTCCATATATCGTGCGATAAGTCGATATATTGACTATCGCGACAGCTCTAATCATATGCACACTTCAGATTCTCGCTAGAAGTAGTAGATCATCCGGGTACTTTTTGCCTACTCTTTTATGAATACTGAACATATTACTTTTGTCACATACAAAACACATGTTTTTCACCCACTATATAGTATAGAAGTATTCGATTTCGGATGCAGCCAGGTGTCCCCATTGTAACATTGCGCGCTAGGTAAATAAGAGGATGACATCTAGTTGAGAGTGACTAGTAATAAAATTAAGGTCAATCAGACATCATGCTCAAGGTTTGCGAAAATACAGAAAAAATATCGATTCGCGGCTTTGAGAATCGATATCGAATTGATCACATTTTTAGCCCTAGTGCAGTCAGTGTAAAAAAAAAGTCTGCTTAAGTATTTATCTTTTTGCCTTTGCAGAATAGAGTTTGTGTATTTGACTTTCTTCAAGCGCAGCTAGTAATTAGCACTACAACATTTGGTATCATCTTAACATCCAAGGGCAAAAGTGCTTCAGCTGAATCTAACGAAAAATGCTTTTATTTTTCGCTAGCTGGTTCATTGAGCCGCATTGCGCCTCTCCCTATCATTTCCTTTTTGTTGACTACTTTGATCAGGGAGTGGATGAGGGATGACTACCCTTGGTGGCTAATGGAGCTTCGGCCCTTTGCTTTAATATAGTTCATTTTGAGAGACTTGTTTTGAAGAGAGGTGTCCATTCATCCTCTGTGGTCCCTGAGAGCTCAGAGCTCTAAGGAAATGATGCAGAGAGAAAATGAGACCCTTTTTTGTAGACTTAAAAACAGTGAAAGCGAATTAACGGTTGGAGTGACTAGTGTTACAATAAGAAATCTCAAAGTATTAGCCTGTTTTCATCTGGAAAAGTTGCCTTTTCATTTGTGTGTGTTCAGTGACTTCATGCAGGGTTTAAACGAGCCTTCATAATTGGGTACACGGCACGCCATACAGTTCGAGCACATAGTTGAGACGCACACTATTCTCTCACTTTCTTATGTTCATCTTAGTGTGCTTAAATCCCGAGTTAATTCACTTCTGTTTTCATTTCCTCAGACGGGGACAGACCTCTGCCATGCAGGGCTGCAACCAAATTAAAAATGACCTTTGGAGTTAATAGCTTCTTTTCGCAGTGAGTGAAAAGCCTTAGAAAGCCGCTGCATCTGAAGCCTCTGTAAGAAGGCTTCAGAAATGGCTGTCCTCTATAAATCATGTTCAGCTTCAGCCATTATGCCTCCCCTCCACTCCCCAACAACTTTTCATATAAATGCATATAGGCAGAGCATCTGTGAAACAGTGGTCAACAGCTGTCCGGAGGGAGTCGACCAATCGCTTCTCTCGTTTACCTTATCCTGCAGTAAAATCATTAAAAACAATTATATCGTCTGGGCTATACGATCTCAAGATTTACAAATGATTTAAAATCTATAAACTGTCAGGCAGAAATCATGGATGACACACGCAATATCATTGTTGTTGAAGTGGCTGGGTAGCTGAATGTATTATTTATAGAAAAAGCATTTAAAATGGCTACATAAAAGCTGATATTCACAGTGCCTGATGTATTATACTCCCAAGGTTAGGCATACAGTAACAGTCGGGTATTATTTATGTTTTTGGTCCCCTATATTCTGCACTGGAAATTGGTTTTCTTCCAGCTTGCCCTGCAGTACTTGTGCATTGCACAGTATATAACATAGGCGTGTAGCTACTGTGGCATATGCTTGCTGCCACCCTCACTCTTTTGAAACCTCCACAGAAGCTGCAGCTGCAGTTTTATTTAGGAAATCACTGATTTCACTCATGGCTTTATAATATACCTACATCTGTATTTATTTTTTGTTTTATATATTGCAAAAAAAAAAAAAAAACTTTTTTTATTTTTTTATTTTCTTTGCATTTTCTGTATGGCCACGATTTTTCCTCTTCTTGGCCAAAGCTCAGATTATGCAGAATTTTCTCATTTACATCATTTACGTTTACATTACTTTCTCATAATACTGTTTTGGATGAACATCAGTAATGTGGGTTCAGAGTGACTAACTTTCATTTTTCTTTTCATTTTATATTTGGAACAGTATTTCTAGAGCGTCTGAGACCTCAGTAATTTCCCACCGGTAGTGTCATGCATCAGCACCATTTTACGTTCTCTGCTTACTGAAGAATCTCAGAGGAATAGAGAAGGAAAAACCTGTCCAGACAGATATATATGTGGCACTTCACATGAGAGAAGTAATGGTCCCATAATTCTCCCGCAAAACTTTTGAGCTGCTTTTCTGCCAAACGTCCTCCTACCTACCACTATTTAGATCATATTTAAATGATAATCAAAAATCAGTGGACTAGATAATCGTTTTCAACCTATGTCAATCATCTCAGTGGACTAGATAATCGTTTTCAACCTATGTCAATCATCTCAAGTTTATAATAGCATTTTTAAGCTGATTAATTTAAAACATTATTCTTCCCTGGACTAGAGTGGAATCTGTTGTTGCATTTGATACCAGTCATTCAGGCAGGTTATCTCTGTTTAGAAGGGCAGATGAGTGCAGGGTTATGATAATGTTAATGATATCAGAAGCCATTTACTTCAGAAGGGCACCTTGCCTGAAGCTTAGACCGAATACCCTGAGTGCACCGTTCTTAAAAGGCTTTCAGCCATCTCTGTATTCAGCACGTTTGATGCATGATAACGTTTCTACAATCTTTTGTGTAGAAGATATTTTAAAGGAACCAACAGTATATACAGGCAAGTATGACCTTGTGTACCTAAAGAGCATATTAGACCAAAACATTTATAAATTGTAACATTTTTATTTAAAAATATACGTCTTAAGGAAAAAAAGATCTTTTCAGTTGGCCACATCTTTACCCACTATACAGATATGAAATAGTACATATTACAATACAAAAGGAAAAAGCGGGGTTTTGGGAAGAGGAGGGTGAAAAGCATTCATTTTTGCACAAAGAAGTTTCTGGGTTGTGATTTGAAGGGACTGTTTTGACCAGAGTGAGCAGCAGAGCTTCAGCGTATGGAAAGATCCCCCCCCCCCCCCCCTCAAAAAAAAAGTTTACAGGAGTGCAAATGGATTCATGTTCAGTGGTTTTTGTGATTGCTTATAAGCTGATAGTTTAACCAGTTTGTCAGAATTTCATTAGAAGGTCGTTCTTCCCCGTCACACACGCCTAAACTATCAGATCAGGATATGAGGGTTTTTGTCTTTTTTTGTAATGGTGCTAATGTGCATGGCAGGTAATCTGTTTTCTTTAAACATGCAAGGATTTTTGAGGAACGCACAAAGCAAAGCTTGCCTAAATCCAAAACAAAGCAACACCATTGGTGGATGTTCTTGGCTCAGTAAATGTTAGCTGTAGTTTTAATTGTTTAGTTTCAGCATTTGAAAAAAAAACAAAAAACATTTTGGAATGCAGGAACCCAGCTACACCTCTGGATGCTCAGAAAAGATCAGCTGCACAGACCTGCATTACCTTTCTATTTGTTTTTACCAACATAGTTGTCTTTTACAGGGTTGGAGTTAGAGAAAAGAAGTTTTGCAGTCATTTCTCATTCATGGTATTTTACAGCACCCTCTAGAGGACAACTTTAACCAGTCTCTTTGGCTTGCTTAATTTCAGTATTGGATAGTTACTATTTTTTTCTTCTACTACCATTAGGTAGGTGACCAGAAAAGCTTTGATATAGATGCCAATTTTCTGATTTTGAGCTTTACACCAAAACCTTCTGCCAGGATATGACTAAGGCAATTTTCTCTTAAAGGGTACATATCATGCTTTTAAATCTTTCCTTTTTACATATAAATCATATATTTGTGGTCTATATAAAGCAGAACTGCAATGCTTGGGTCTGAATTCCTCATTATTATAGCTCCACAGGCCACTTTTCTACCGCTTTTCTGATGTGCGTCTGAGATCAACTCATTTTGGTGCGGTCTCTTTAAATACAAATGTGACACTTCATACCCCGCCCCCTCTCCAGCTCGCAGAGGTGACACTCGGTTCAACTCCACCCCGTTCGGCAATTTTTGTAGTTTTATAGAGATGCGATTATCTAGCCTAGCTGAACAGAAACTTTTTATTCACGTGTTATTAACAAAATGTCAACAACGGAAGACTTGTCCATCAAGCCTAACATGTTCGAGCCACAGTCGGAGCGAGATGAAAATAAAGACGACGAACCTGCAGAACAACGTCTTCATATGGATGTATCGCAATGGTGTGTTACTGTATTTACAGTAAGTTCTGCTTCCATGCCCACTACTACAATACTGCATGATTTACAACGACTATTTTATACTCACAAAACAAAATATAAGTTATATTATAAACAATTAAAGAAAAGTCGATTATTTCTCTTAAAACAAGCACACTAACAAGACAACTGCTAAACCATGACCACCGAGTGTTTTAAGAAGAGTAGTAAGTTACGTTATTTACAGCTTACCGAAGTGCTTTGTTCGTCGTCTCCAAAGATAGAAGGAACTGACCCCTCAATCAGACGAAGTCTATCGGCAAATCCTTCTTTATACTGGCGGAGGTTGCTGAAGTGACGTTGGTTATCCATGAAGTGCTTCGCGCACACAAACATGACTTTACTCACAGATGTGGGGACATTTCCGTGAAAAATAAAACTCAAACAGGCACTTCGAAGAGGTTCTGATGCTGGCAGACGGTGTAATGAAGCATGTGGGTTGCTACATCCAACAACCGAACATGTTGATGTAACTTACCCTCTCGTAACTTCTGCATACTTGGACTACAAAATTGCAGCGAGAAATAAAAATGGCGGATTGCTCAAAGTGTTTGGCCGGAAGTCGATGTCCTTATTTGGCAGTTCCGCTGCAAATACTTTGACGTAATAGTTCACAAAACGTCATAGATTATAGAAAAATCTAAACCGGTTGAAAAATGTGACCAAAACGGAATATAAAGATATCAACGAAGTTCCCGAAGAGACTGATTTCAACTTTTCTGTACTTATAAACACTCCAAATATACAACAAAAGGCATTTAAGGGCTAAAAAAGTAGATTTAGCATGATATGTCCCCTTTAAGCTATATAGCTTGATGACTAATATTTTTTTCTGCATTGAGGCAATAATTGCGGCTTGACTAGTGTGGCGTTCAGTGCTTTCCAGATCTTGCCCAGGGTGTTGTCATTCACTGTTTTGTCATGCAGTTCTTTTTTTCCTCTAATGGTTTATGTACCCTGATTCAGCCTCACTCCGTGGCTCCTAAGATGCTCATTGACTTCAATTAGATGCTAACTGGTGTTTGTGCTTCCTTTACCCCCCTGTGCATCCCTGCCCCCAACTCTTGATTTCAACACAAAGAGCTAAGTTACTGCAGCAGCAGCTTCTTTAGTTTGATGCTAATGTCTGTCCTCTCAGTGCTGCATACAAATGTCTCCTGACCCAGCCTCCTGCTGTCTTCTGCATGCTCTCCTGAGAGCTGCGCTATGCTTTACTTCAGCTTTTCTCTCTGTTTCGGTTTCTTTTGTATCCTTGGTATGAACCTCTGGATATTTCTTGCACAGACAAGATAAAATACTTTTTTTTTGTATTTATGAACTAAAAGGAACAAGGCTATGAAGTAATAACACTCTTATTTCCATGAAGGCTGCAGATCTCATGCACTGATTTTGTACTGGCCGAGGAGGCTGAAACATTCAGGGCAGAGGTTTTGGGTGACAGAACATTAGATTTGTTTTCCCAGGGCTTAATTGAGTCAATGTTGAAGCTGTCAGGTATGATTATTGTCTTTGCTGCATTCGAACAGTGCGACACAAAGCATGCACATTTATTTTTAGGAGACAATTGTCAGTGTCCTCTGCATTCCTTTCTTTTCCCTCCATTTCTCACTAGGAAGTTATTCTCGCTGGTGTTTGCTTCATCTAGCTTTCTTTGATGGTCTCTACCATTAATTAATGATGCAGTGATCTAAGCAGCATTGTTCTGTCACAGTGAAGATGTCAGTGTTTTAAGCAATCTTATGTAAGAATATATGCACAATGAAAATTGAGCAATCACCTCTGTTTAACATTTAGTAAATCCCTGCTGAAGTTGTAATAGACGGAGCTTGTTTGGACATTTTGTTAGAGCCATATTGGACATTAACCTTTTCGCACAAAGTGCTAGGCTTTAAGATTTCAAGGAACTGGAAAGAGTTTATTGAATTTAACCAAATACAGAAACATGAAGGCTGTTAAGTGTTCTCATTAGTTAGAATTTAAGACTCGAAAGTGAAAGGATCATTTCTGCCACATGAGAAAGCCAAGTAACAGGAGTGGGTTGAATTCCCTGTTCAAATCTAAATTTCATTATGTGGCTCAATTTGTAACAGTATGTTCTCAATTTAGAAAAGGTGCATTAAAAATTATGCTTCGTATCCATCTGATTTGTGTATGTTTTGTTTTGTTTCCTCTCCCCAAAAGTGAATATGTGAGTGAGACTATAGTGTTGCTAATGTGCAGTCTTTTTTTTATCCTTTTAAATTTGCACTGCTCAGCATATGTAACTATTTTCCCATGTAATAAAATTTCACCATTTATCAGAAGATGTCATTTTATAAACTGTTTTCTGGAGCACAGGGTTCCAGGCGGTTTGGCTATAGATTTCTCATCTCTGTGCTGCAGAATACATAGTACACAAACTGGTGATGCAGTGACGCATCCAACCTTCCTCTGCTGAGATTGATTGCCCCAGCTAGATATGAACCTTTGCATTTGTATTACAAAAATAAACTTGTGGATTTCTCTATTTCTTCTTTTCAAATTCATCCCAGGCATCTCAAGCTTTCATAGATTTCCAAAGCTAACAATTTCAAAGAAACTTTCTTCATACAAACTGAAAAGGGAACAAAAAATGTCCAAAAGCAAACCCTGTATCTTTTGAAATGGACGAATGGTTAAACCCATAAACTGCAAGAATAAATAGTTTATACTTCACACTCTTTGTAAGGCAGTTGCTGACATTTGCACTGCCCATAGCCATTGATGATCACAAGTGCACCCTCCTCGTGACCAGGATCGTACTCGTTATAGGGCACCTGTGTAGCCAGGTCCGCCATTGGCTGCCTCTGCTGGGTCCTCATCTGTCGCCGGTTCTGAATGGCCGAGCAATGGCGGATCCGCCTCAGAGTGGGAGGACAGCATTTTCGCGATATGTACACTACAAAAATAATGAGAAAGAATGAAAACAACAGAGCCATGGTGCCAATAATGACCCTCTGGGTCAGCACCGTGTTGTCCAAAGCAGAGTAGTCCTCTGTAACATCTGCCCCCTCCACCGTCATGGTAGTAGCAAGGGCAGTGCGTGGGGGTTGGGTGGTAGTGGTAGTAGTAGTGACAATCGTAAAGCTCCCAAAATCCTCTGCGTAGAAGTCTTGCGTAGGGGTCTGCATATTTCCAAACAGGGAGCTTGTGATCTCTGGGAGCATGGCATCCGTACTGGTACTGGTCAGTATGACCGGGGCCGAGAAATTTTGGCAAAGTTGAAATCCGTAAACTGCATCCAGTATTTCCTCGCCCTGTGAGTACTCGGGACTGTGGCAGAGGATAGAATGTTCCCATCGACCCTTAAAGGTGCTCAGCCAAGTGGCCAAATTGCAGATCCGTTTGGTACATTCCCAAAGATTGCTCGACAACCCGATCACAGTTAGGGACTTCCACATATCCATGGTTTGGGTATCGAGGCTGGTCAGTTTGTTGTTATCCAGCAGTAAGATCTTGAGGCTGGGCAAAGTCTCGAACACGTCAGGGGTGAGAACACGTATCTCATTCCCAGTGAGATCCAGTTTCTCCAGAGTTGTCCATTTCCATTCCATGGTGCATGTTAAATTGTTGATCTTGTTCCATTGTAGATAAAGGAACTGGAGGGCGACCAGACGAGGGAAAGTGTGCCAAGTTAATCTTGGTCAAGTGATTGTGTTCCAAATGGAGCTCCCGGAGCTTAATTAACCCGGCAAAGCCGTTCCGGGCCAAGCTACGGAGCCGGTTGTTGCTCAGGCCAAGGTATTCCAGGCTCCGGCAGTCCCAGAAGGCCCGCACGGGTGTCGTGCGCAGGGAGTTTGACCGCAGGTGAAGGATCTGAAGTTTCCTGAGCCCATGAAAGAGCTCAGGCTCCAGAGCCATCATCTGGTTGAAGGAGAGATCCAAGATCTGCAGGTTAATGAGGTGGATGAAGGTTGTGTTTGGCAGCTTGGTGATGCGGTTTGAGCTCAGGTTAAGGTCCTTGAGCTTGTACAGCCCCTGGAAGGCATCTTCATGCACTGTGGTTATTTGGTTGTGGTCCAGATGAAGCCAAGTAAGTTGAGTGAAGCCAAAGAACTGGTCTGAGCTGAGCTCGCTGATGCTGTTGTGTCTAAGCGAAAGTCCAAGGGCCCCTTTATCCACACCGTCTGGGGGCGCCAGGAGCCCCTGCGTGTCGCAGTAAAACTGCAGGTCTTCACATCGGCATTTCTGGGGGCAGGTTGTGCATGACACAGGAGGGAGGCACAGTAGCATGCTGATCACACAAAGTGCCGCTGGTGCTTGTCCCACCAATGGCCACCTTGAATGGAAACCTGGGTGGGTTTAAAGATAAGAAAATAAACTGGGGGGAGGGAAATCTAATCTCTGCAGTACACAGAAACATTTTTCTTGCACGCTCTCTCTGTATTTGTCAACAGCCAAAGCAATCTGCTTGTTGATCCAAGAATTTAAAATTAACATTTACAATGATGTTCAATGAATTGCACTATTAGTTATGCTTAAGTCATTTGAATGCAGAAATGATCCATCCATATTTTTGGATTGCAGTATTGCAATATAAACATTTTATTTGCAGGTCCTTTAGTTTTTTAGTCCTTTTAAAAAACATTTTTCCCTAGGATGTTTTATCTCCCCCACTCCCAACTGAATATGCCATTCCATTTTCTATTTTATATATATATATAATATATATATATATATATATTATATATATATATATATATATATATATATATATAAATAATATATAAGGGGTAATTTAAGTGGCTTGTAAGTCGGCTTTTTTCCCTCTGCTGGAAAGGACCACTATTAAATATTACAAGCATATGGGAAAGATAAGGAAAGCAGCATTTTAAGTATATAGATGTTTCTAGAGACCCTGACAGCCACTGTCCCCCCTCCTATTCACTACATTGCCTATTCAGGTCCAGACTCTGTGAATAAAAGGGCTAACTTACCCATTCTTTTGTGTACATCGGAGGCTGCATTCAACTGTCTTTTTCCGCAGACTTTTGGAGCAGCCAGATGGAAGAGAAATCCAAAGGGAAAAAAACCTTTTGGGTAAATACAAGAGGAATCAAGCTCTTCAGAAATAAAGAAGTGCTGAGCCCCCCCTGTTGAACCAAATTCAGGAATTCCATGTCCTGGGATGCGGTTGTCTCTTTTTTGGGTCTCTCCTTTTTTTCAGTCCTGCTATTCAATTCCCAGATTAAGAAAAGATAAGCATTATTTGCCTTCCAAGAATCCTTAAATTTAAAGTTGATGATTTGCATCCAAAGCAGCACCGCTGAGCAGATCCCTCCGTCCCTTAGCTGCCTCTTTCCTTTTCCACTGCAATGATGTCAGCTCAATTGGTTAATTGAAGATCACGCATTCCTCTTTCAGTGCTCAATGTCCTTTATATCCCTAACTTGTTGATGGCAGGCAGAGGCTGCACTTGCGACGGCGGTTCCGTGTGGCTCTGCTGTGTTGTGGAGTTCTCGGCACCGAGGAAGGGAAATGCAGCGAGGGGAAAAGCAGAGGAGAGGAGCTGAGATGTTATTCTGTGCTTTTGTTGCAGCCACTCACTGCTACAGAGTGGTGGCAGGCTGGCGTCGATCATCAGTGCAGTTTCTCTCTCTCCCTCTCTCATGCGCGCTTTGGTTCGCTCCCTGGCTCGCTCACTTTCCGCCTTGCACACTTGCACAGTGCTTTGGCGTTTGATTCAACTCACCCTCCCCTCCCTTACTTTTTTTCCTCTGGTTCGTCACAGTCAGAATATGATAACTGCAACGTGTTGCGGCAGTTCACAGCCGAAATGAACAATTACATTAAATCTTTTCGTCTCTTTCCTGTCTGCTCAGGTTGTATATTTTGTATGTTTATATACATGTAGGCTATATGTGTGTTAGTGCTTTGTTATTGTTGGGTGTTTCACCTCCTTTGTAGCTGTAAATTCAACAAGGAGATTTCAAATTATTTAGTTTGTTTTTGGTTTTTACTTCAATTAGGTGTTGTTGAATGAATTTACAATATAATTAAGTTGCTCAGGAAGCTATTTAATTTGATATACGATGACTTGCAATCAGATTGGCCCTTCCCTTCTCTCTCACGTTCGTTCCTTCAGGTTTTCTACCCAAAACGCGTCACAAGCAAACCGACGTCACAGAGACCTTTTATACTCCTGTCGATCTGCAGTGGTGGGGACAGAATCTGAATGCTGGACTTAATAGAGCATTCATACTGCATAACCTCACTGGAGATTTTTTGGAGAGTTCACCAAACATAAGACATGCACAACTTAGCTGTTATCTGCATTTTTCTCAGATTTTTCTTCATGTGGGTTTTCTGAACTTAATGTAATGGAAATCAGACTGTTCCTTCTTATGAAACAGAGCCTTGTTTGATGACAGCCTATCAAGCTTACTTGCTAAATGTGGATGAGTCTAAATGGATAATGTGCATTTCATATTATTTCAGTGTGTGTGTGTGTTTGTGTTGTATTATTCACATTTCCCCCAAGCTTGTAATCAATATTTAAATGTAGAATCACCTAATTAAATTAAACACAGAAAAAAAAAAAAAATAATGTCCACAAAATTTTACAGAAAATAGCCCTATATTTAAAATGTTAAACATCAATATATCAATATATTATTCTTCATTCAGTTCTATGCAACATACTCAGATTTAACAGATACATTTTTTTTTTATAATTATCAAAATAAAGTATTGTCCTGCAAAGCTATTATTACCATAGCATGCAAGAGCAGGTAATTTTACCATTGTTGCCCAGCATGGCTATACCAGCTCAGTAGGGCTGTTTCAAACAAGTCTACTACTGAGAAATTTCACGTTATTTGAGCGGACTTTGCTTTTTCAGTGCGTGATCGGTAGGCTATGATTGGAGCATTTGGGCCGTGAACGTCAGAGCAGAACGCGCAGCGCATACACGGAGCAGAACATTGAGCAGAGAGCACACACACACGAAGCAGAAAATACCCGCTCATGAAGTTACTAAACAAGCTGCGTGAGAATGAAACCTGATTACCGAACATGGAGGGGTGGGGCAGCATATTGTTGTGGCGTCAATTGTGTAATTTTTTTTAAATGCGTTAAACGTCTCAAATTAATCGCAAAAATCTAATTAAACGCTTAATTCCTAATTTTAAATCTATATATATATATATATTATATATATATATCTATATATATATATATATATATATATATATATATATATATATATATATATATATATATATATATATATATATATTATATATAATTATCAAAGATCCTGAAAAAAGGTTTCCACAAAAATATTAGGCAGCACAGCCGTTTAACTTTATGTGACACTGGAGTAATGGCTGTTGAAAATTCAGCTTTGCCATTAGAGGAATAAATTATATTTTTAAAATGTATTATAACAGAAACCAGTTTAATTTAAATTGTAATAATACTTCAGTTTAACTGTTTTCACTATTTTGCTTCCGACTTTCAAAAACAACAACAAAAAAACCCACCCATACTCTGTGTGTATATTAGTGGTGTAACAATATATTTTCACACCTTTTAATTTTTTTTCATGTCTTGGAGTATGCAATAATATATCGTGAGTTCACTATTGTGATATGTATCGAATAGTGACATGAGGGTATCGTTACAACCCTAGTGTTTATGTGTATGTATGTGTATAGAGAGCGAGAGCTAGAAGCTAGAGCTAGAAGCTAGAGCGAGCGACAACGGTTTTGTTTGCTTACGGACAAACTCTTCAGAGACATTTTCTAAACATGTCCCCTTTACCCTTTAAAATGACGCCGACATAGCCATTACTGCACTGATTTTGTAACACATTCTCCGCTTTCAATACATTTCAAGACAATTATTGCTAGTCAAATCGCCTGCTGTGAAAAATAATTCCTGTTATGTGTAATTGTTGGTCTGTTGGAGTTTTTGTTTCTTTCTTCAGAATCTCACTGTATGAGTGTTGTGTTCAGGACCTAATTTCAAGCTAGAAAGTTAGGTCTAAAACTTTTTTTTCTAATTACTAAATGTATTCTATATGCCATCGATATGAGTTAACGTGAATAACCCAGCCCATTTATACAAAGCTTTCTTCATTCGATAAGCCACTGACTAGTTAAATTTGCGACTGTGTAGTTTGGAACATCCCTAGTTATTTTTTGTTTCTCCTGTGCACACGGTGAGAATAGGTTGAGCTAAAATAGCTTTCGTGTCATTTTACCTACTGTGCTCATTTTGAACATCTGTGTTCCTTTTTTTGGGGTGGTCACTTTCTAAAATGACCTGGACAATTTTTTTTTTGCGTATGATTTATTTGTTTGTCCTTTTTCTCCATAGTTCATATTACATTTTTTTTTTTTTTATTTTTTTTTTTTTATACAGATTCTTTCCCTGCTGGTGTGTAATTTGCCCTTAAGGGATGTATCTGCTGAGGGACGTTTTATTTAAATCTTTTCTTTTTTCTTTTTCACCAATCTGTGGGGAAATTTGTTCATGCTGCAAGCATGGCTCTACCTGCCATCATTAACTATGTGTGAAAACACCACGTAAACTAGTGTGAGGAATCAAATGACTGCCCAATTAAGTGGTGCTGCTCAAAGTAAAATCAATATTGAGCGATCCAAGTCATTTCACCCTTTGGGTGGAAACATGCATTCATGTTGCTAGTATCCGTTGAGTTTTCTTAGTTATGCTGTGGATGAAAGTACTATCCACACTAATGTAGGACATTTTTGTTCTACTCAATTACCAACTCACCTGCAGGTTAGAGATTTTGAATTGACAGTCCCTCACCATTACATGCGACAGTCTATGTTGTTCTAGAGTGATTTTATCCGACAGCACAAAATCAGGAGGGGATTAAGTCCAATGGCGTTCACTTGCCTCCTACCGTGTACCACCCAATGAGGTGAGGGTAAATAGGGGCTGAACTGCCAGTGACACTGCCATATTTCATTGACTGTCATGCTTTTGCTGCTTGTGCCCCTGTGACGGCCTTCCCCAGGCTTTTCCCTGTGCTGGAGATTTACCTACCCACTGCACATGAGCAATTTGTCTGGGGCATGTGAGTGAGATCCGCTCTCCCATACTAGCCAACTTGACTGGGAGCGCTGGAGAAGAGAACGCCTTCTAAAGTGTGGAAATTGCTCAGATTTATCTCCGACATCAATTGCCTATCATTGTGTTGGCTAACTTGTGAACTCTACTTGACCAGGTTTACTCATCCTGCTTACCTTCCGCTGAACTTTGTGTGTTGTTAAATGGCTGTCTGTCCGATCACGTAATGGGTTTTATTTGAAGATGTTAGTGCTCGCTTACATTTTAATGCTTGGAATAATCGGACACCAGTTCAAAAGCATCTGTCACATTTTAACTAATCTTTAAGTGTGCCTTCCCCTCGATCCTTTTTTTTTTTTTTTTTTTGTACTTGCACTGCAGGAGAGCTATTTGTCATGAATTATTTCACGGACTACTTAAGCCCAGCTCAAGAAAGAGACAGGCAAATCTCTGGATTTTTTAGATGAAAAATGTATTTCTGAAAGAACGTTGGCGGGTTCCTCCTGACGGTAACTCAAGTCATGTTAGTCATACGGAACAATCGCCAAAGGGGGGTAAAGGAACCAAAACCCCTACAAAGTTTTCAAGAATGAAATGTTTGTCACAGGGTGTAATTTACTTCTGAATTTTTTTTTCCCTCTCTGGTAAATGCATCTTATCCATCATATCTTATAAGTTTGTCTTGTCCTTTTCAGTTCTCAGCTTAAACTCCCACCTATTGTTCAACCCTCTAAATATTTTCTCTTGTTTTTTTTTTATCACAGGCTGGACATAAAGAGAAGAGTGATGCCCTCAACACGGCCATCGACAGGATGACTAAGAAGACCCGTGACCTACGCAGACAGGTCTGTTCACCGTGAAGCACTGCTCAGAATCTGCATTCTCAATAATGTATCATGACTGTCCCTCTTTAGATGCATGTTGTTTACATTCCATATTAAAAATGAATACACCAAACCTAGGTGCTCTGAATGTTCATATTCTAGCTAAGGATTTTGTGTGTTTGTGTATTCATAATTTCAGCTGCGAAAGGCTGTGATGGACCACGTGTCGGACTCTTTTCTGGAGACCAATGTTCCACTGCTGGTATTGATCGAGGCTGCCAAGAATGGTAATGAAAAGGAGGTGAAGGAATATGCCCAAGTTTTCCGTGAGCACGCCAACAAACTGATTGAGGTAGGCACCTGTTTTCTGCTCTATAAAGTGCCAATTACTGTCCCTCATCTATTGCGGATTTTAAATTCTGGGATATTTTCAAAACAAATGATGGAACATTATTTGTACTCATCCAGACTAGCTATTATTTTGTTCAACATGGCATCTCGAAGGGAGAACACATGAACCGTGATTGTAGGTCTGTAGTCTTTGGTTAAGATGGTTTTTGACATTTTTGTAGTGTAATCCCTTTGATAAGCCTTTGGGGGATTTTTCGTGGCCTAATTAAGAGGCCTATGTTGAAATGCAAATCCCAGTCCCGACCCAAAGTTGAATTTGTGCACACAATGTAAAAACTTTGGGGATCTGACTTAGTATTTGACTGTAGACTGTAGTATTTGAAACTAAGTGTGAGTGAGATGTTCTGCCAGACTAGATTAAAATTAGAGATGAGTCGGGATAGACAGTCTAACCAATCAGGCTGGTCGACCACTGAGTTTATCAGATTTTTTTTTTGGCTTTCATATTTTAGGATGCTGTGCTTGAAAGGGGATGATTTAAGAGACTCTTCTTCTCTGAGAGGGTTTTAGTATGCTGACAGCATGCTTGAACGTGCTGCAGAGAAGTTGCATCTCTAAAATCATCCCCATCAAAGCATCGCTTTTGTAACACATTTGCTGCCTTCAAGAGATTTCTAGACAATTACTGTCAGACTTCAAATCGCTTGCTGTGAGCAACTTTCCCATTATTATTCCTAATCTGTAGATCTTGTGAGGACTATGATAGTTTTGTGTAATAGAAGTTTTTAAATATTTAGTCTTATTTGTTAGATCATTAGATATTTGTAGGATGCCTGTCATTTACCCCATTGACAAGCTGCGTCCTTCAACATGAGCCTAAAATGCCCTAATTATACTAGATGCTAGATGATTTTTAGAATATACAGCTTTCTAAATGGCTAATTAAAAGTGGCTTATGCCACCCACGAAGCAGAAGAAATAGAAGCTGTCACTTCCGCAAGTAGTTAGTACACTTTTGAAGGAGAGAAACTTTCCATTCTGATTTCAACATGGAAGCTGATGTAAAAACAGAATACATTTTAATCGATAGCCAGAACCATCACTATTTATATGGGAATGCGTCAAGTCTCTGTCATGGCTCCTTGATCCGAGCGAGTTGTCTCACAGCCCTTTTATCTTTTGTGCTTCATATTTTTGTGTGAAGTGTCAGACAGGAGTCAACAAACGTATTTTGATACCATGGGACAAATGCAGCAATGCTGTTGGGTTTACAATGCCGCAACCGAGGAGTCACTGCATTTGTATGGGCAGTCACAACTGTGAATCACATTTTAAGTTCAGCCAAAGAGTGAAACTCCTCAGAGCCCAAGGTTAAGTGCTGCCTCGGTGGGGGAAATGCGAAACAGCTGGATATCCGGTGTCTTATTGATGGACTTTGAGAAATCTGCATTGTTGTGTCTGTCTGCGGTGACCGTATTCATGACCGATAAATAGGCCGTGTCTCTTGTGGCATTTATTTTCCGGATAGATGTTTTTTATGCAGAATCACTGGGGGTTTTATATCTCATGCTCACATTGGCAGGGCCAACGACAAGCTGACAGAAATGTTAGCTATCCTCATTAGTTTTTTAAATCTGTTCATCTTGGTCCCTGTGGTAACACGTCATCTACCAACATTTCAGACTGACCTCTCCCCACAGGGGGCAGGCCCGGCCCTCGTGTGACACGCTCATACAGGGGAAGGACTGGTGAAGGAAATCAAAGTGAAGGGGTAATGAGTAAAAGCCTCAGAGTCTCACTGGGGGCTAAAGATAGTCAAAGCACAACACATCTCCAAAAGTCACATTCGTATTCTTCTCTGCCTCTTTTCTCCCTTCCTCCTCTCACATTGTTTTTCATAGCCTTGATTTGAAACCAGTCAGTGGTCGCACCATATGGATTCCAACCTTAATCCGAACATGGATTACATGAACAAAACATGGGCTCATTTTGATAATTCCATTTGAGAGGCATTTACAAATGATTGTGGTTTGTGTACTTTCCTCACTTATGCAGAGGCAAGGTCTGCTTTTGTCCTTGCAAATGTTAAATGCAAGCTGTTGTTTATTAATAATAATCTTAATTATTGGATATTTGAAAATCAAAATTATTATTATAAATGTGACTATTGAACATTGTCTTTATTGGTTTTGCTGCCAAAAATCTAATCTATAACATCCGTTACTGGTGAGACGGCTGTAATACACCGTATAAAGCAAATTACGCCCATATTCCAGCTGTGTTGAGGGTCAGCTGATGCTTGACCTTGTGTTGTCTGCTTTGTGTGGTAGAGGGATTTTGAAAAATGTAGGTTATAGGGGGAAAAAAGAACTACATTGTCTGGAATAGCTGGAGCATCTCACTCCTGGTTAGTATCCAATCTGTTGGCAAGGAAATGTATTCAAGGAAATGTATTATTGTGCATTGGGGATTTTTCCTGCCTTCTGTTACAAAAGGAACAGTGGGTTGAAAGCGATGTGCCATGTATGGGAATTCCTGTTTGCCGATTAGCTTTCATCACTAAGGACGGTCTAATATATTTTTGACCGGCTTTGAAGGCTTGCCTCGCATCCAGATATGGTTGAGGGGACTTTATTTTAACCTCTCTTAACTCTGCACTCTTGTCCTTCAATATGGTTAAATAACCATATTTATGGGGGCTTAGCTCGCAGTGAGAATCTGTTGCAAGAGACCATTGTATCTTTAAATTGTCAGCACTATATTACTAAATAGTAAGTCAAAAGTAAGCCTACTGGTACTTAAATTGGTACCAAGTCAACACAAAATGTTTACTTATGAAAACTATTACTGTATTAAGTAAATATAACACAGATACTATTAAAGCTACAGAAGTTTAGTTAAGAGCAGAGAGTGATTTTTCTCTTTTGTTGCTTGATTAACATTATTGAAACAGAAGGTATCATTCTAACAATGATGTCACTAACACCTAATAATGTCACCTTATATTGACGCACATCCAATATTTTCTTAACTGTTTGTTCACTTAAGACGGTTTACGTGCATACTCAATTTTGTGTTTTTGTGTTTTTTACACAAAAGATAACTCAATTCGGTACTCACATATGCTGTCTGAGAGGCGACTTTTTGTGTGCGCAATTCATGTGTGTGTGAGCACAGATATGTTATATCACAGGTAGCCAGTACCGCACTGTTCTTTCACAGCTTCTTGCACTTGAATGGCTTCAATATTTAAACTGACAAGAATCAAAAACACATGCAAATGATCAACTTTCTTTAGAAAGCACCACTGGCCCATCATTCATGTCCCGTGTCAAGTATAGGGATCATATTTTATCCGTACAAACCAAGCACCACGGTTCAAAACTCATGTGATTCGACGATTAATTGCAAAGTGTAATCTTCATAGAGCCAAAATTCATAATTTGCACGTGTCAGTTTGAACATTCAATAAACCACTCTAGCGCAAGACGCAAAAATCTCAATTCAGACCTTGTGCACTCTTTTCTGTGCGTACAGCCGCACAGACAGCACGCAAACACAGAATTCCATTTTCTTCTGCATCTATGTGTGCTTGAACGGGCACACATACACAAAATTATGTCAAAATGCCCGTCTCGGTGAGTATCATGAACATTCACTTATGGCTTACGTGAACGTAAACAATTAGGGCTGGGTATTGTTAGGAATTTCACAATTCGATTCGATTTCGATTCTTGAGGCTTCGATTCGATTCGATTTCGATTCGATTCGATATTGACTTATTAGCTTCAATATCGATTCAATAATAAGTAAATACACAAGTAATTAAGTACCTGGGTATATTTTTAAATAATGTGTGCAGTATTACCAATGTTTAAGAACAAATTGACCCAAGCATGTTTCCTGTCATGGTTTATTTAGCAGAACAAACTGTACAATATTGTACATGTGTTGAATACAAAGCACAACTGTAACAAACAGGTGCTTTATTAACATCTCTAATCTAAAGTGCATGTAACTGTTAGTAGAAAGTATATTTTTCTTCCTAAACATTCAAGTTATAAAATAAATGTAAACAGAAGCACAAAATGTGCATACTCATAAAACAAAGTGCAACCATAGATATTATAACATTACAAAGTGCTAACTTACTTTGTCAACACAATAAATAACACTGAACAGCTGATCAGAGAACCTTTGGCTTATTTACTGTGCCTATGTAGGATACATTACCGACATTTCCATCATATAACTCATAACATTTTAGTACAATATATATATATAACATGTTAACTCTGAAGCATTTGTTATCAAACTAGTGCACATGCAGTTTTTGGGGACGTTGCGACCTTCGTCTGTTAACTTATACAGGACAACTTAGTTTGAATAAACGAGCAGACACTGGTTAGCTACTTGCTCTACGTTTATTTAAAATGAACAACAAGACGACTAGAAGTGAATGTGCTTTCCATTAAATGAATCACACACAGTAAACAAATCCTTAACAAAAAAATCTTTGCAATGAATTGCAATTTAGACTCGCAAACTGCGTGCCGGTGCGGTGACATACATACTCGGACAGATTCGGCTTGTGAAGTCGTTCATCCTCGGATGCGGTGCCGCGCGCGCTGTTACAAAAAAAGCCTTGCACACAGCCAAGCGAAATGAGGTCTTGCACACCAAACGCGTCATTTTTGCCGCGCGCACCTTCGCTCACGTGCGGATTATAGACAGTAAAAGAAACGGACGCGTCGAGTATAAACAAGTCTTTACTCCGTGTCAGCGCGCGCTCTGATGAGTGTTGCCCACAGCGCCGCCACCGGGCGGTGGGCTGAATCGATTCATAGGATTTGATGAATCGATATTGAATTGAGAAACAAATAATTGCAATGCATTGATGAATCGATATTTTTACCCAGCCCTATAAACAATGGAGAAAGAAAACGGATGCATTTCATTATACTGGAGCCGTACATCCGGCCTTAGTGACAGCAGCCTAATATTCCTGCTGCTGTCTGTGCCATTAATGTTAATCAAACAACAAAAGGAAAAAAATGACAGAGAACCACTTTTGTAGCTTTAATATTAACCATTTGATTTATACAGCGAAATGATTGATTCAATTTCTGTACCTGAATACTGTTACAGACTGAATACAGACGTACGCGAAATTTTTTTCGATTTTTTTTCCAAATAGAGCTAATCAAGGCATCTAGTGAAATTGTTTTTAGATGGCATTATTTCGTTTTTCTGCAATATATATTGTGATGTCAGTTTTTGCCTATAACGTGAAGCCCTGATGTTCGCTTTGATCGTACTTGTCAAAGGTTTAATTGACACAGCCGAATTGCTGTCATTTAGGAATAAGATTGTGTGGGTTTTGAATCGAGATTTGTGCCGTTTTAGCGATTTGAAAATCTACTATTACAGAATGTTTATTCTCTGAATATCCTGCTTTTATAAATGTGGCCCACGTTCCACAAATAAGTTAGGAAATTTATAGTGTAATGCTATTTTTTTTCTCTTGCTTTGTTTAGAGTTTAAATATGGATGTGGTTATTGCTGTAGGGATTCAAGTTTAATTTGCAGTACAATGAAGCATCCATGAATACGACAGGGATGGAACTGCAGCCAACACTTCCCTCCCCTCACAATCTTTTTACTCCTGCAGAAGGCATGAAGTCGACACTCTCCGGGGGCTGTAAAAAGTGCCAGCTACATATCGCCTCATCTCTCTCTCTTTCTCTTGCTCTCAATAGCGTTCTCAGATACCACCATTCATTCAAATAGTTTCTTTTGTATAGGCCTTTACGTTGTAGTGAGACCCTTCTGGCAACCTTTATACATCACAAGAGTACTCCACCTTTACCTATTTGTTAATTTCCTTTTTTTCCCCCCATTCTGAAAGCCACTTATATTGACTTTGAACTTCTGAGCTTGCAGCTTGGCTCTGAGTGTCAGCTCTTGGTCGCAGAGAAACAGTGGCGGTTCAGTTTTTATACCGTGAAATGCATCATTCCTGAAGAGGGATAAAAATAGAACCAGCTTAGTTTTATTGCCTCAAGGCCTTGTTCTCAAAGGTTCCTTGCTGCTCAAGGAACACGGAGATATTGCAGGGACTAAACTACCATGTGGGGCGGAGAGTGAAGACTGGAGAGTGGCAGAAATGAGTTAGCGTTGCAGTTTAATCAACTTCATAGATTTACTTCAGTTACTTCAAAATAGAAGATAAGCAAGTAAAAATGAAAACAAAAACTACTATTTTGTCTTTAAAGGTGATCTAAGTAACTTTTTTACCAGCTTTGGAGTAAGTAACAGCATCGGAGTCAGTGGAATGATTATATTACTTATTTCGGGTTGAATGGTGGTGGTATTGCACCCCCCTGGTGCCCGAGAGCGGAAAAAACTCACTTGCAACTTTGGGCCGGCGGGCCGCCGGCTTCGCCGTCAGGAAGAATCGCGGAATATCGGGTCTCGCGATGTAACGAATTGCATGACGGCACTGCACACGTACACGCCCCCATTCGAACACCGGTTAGCTATAGGCAAAGGGCAACGATAGATTGAGTTATGGCTGAGCCTGTATGTATGGCCTACGCCTTTCAAAGATTATAAAACGAAGATATTTGAGATGAAACCATTACAAACTAGACACATTCTGTCTAGAGAGCAACTTTCTTCCCTTCACAGCGATGCGCTGTCATTACCTAAAACCCAAACGTACCGTCAGAATCAGCACAATCTGTGATTGTTGTAAAATGCAGTCTCTACTGTTGCTAAATTGCGGATGCGTTTAATCATTAAAATAGCTATTAAAAGCACAAAAATATGCTCATATGCTCATGTTCACAAGGCGACGCGCGCTCCGAAATAGACTGCAACCAGACAAGAAAAGTAACTTTGGGCTTCATGTGCGCATCTAAACTATCAAATATACATACAAATATAAAAATTACCAGGTCTGAGATTCACTGAGCACAGTTTATGTCTTAAATGGACGTACATAGTTGGTCAGTTAGTCAGATCGGCACTCGGTCTTAAATGGGCAGCGTCTAATAAACCTGTGACGATTGAGCCATAAATGCGAATCAAACAACAAAAGGCAGAGAAAATACTCGCAGCTCTTGAATGAATAACTTAAACTTTAATAAGCATTAATCTATCTATGATAAACTATGCAGTGTTATTTTACATTTGATTACTAAATTAGATTTCTTTACAGACAGAAACACTTACCTGAAAAGTAATTGTAGTAGACCTTCCTGAAATTAAAGCACTGTGTATATAATTTGTCTTTGTTTAATTGTATTCTTTGTTGACCATGTGTTTGTACTTGTTTTTGCTTATCTTATCGTATCCTATCTCATGCATAAAACAAATAAGCCTGTACATTGCTGCATAACAAATATATATTTTATTTCAAAATATAAAGCAAATGTTAATTATTACCCGATGTAAAAAAAAACTAATTAAAAAAAAAACACCAAAAAGAACCGATAAGAATACCGTTAAAGTACCGGACCGATAAGCAGTATCGGTAAGAGTAGTAATACCATTAAAACCTTAACGATACCCATCCCTAGGCTTCATGACAGCCAATGTCAAAACCAACCACCTGACAGTTTAATGTCATGTTAACCAATAAAGCTAAGTGGTTTCTTAAGTTTGATAATTAATCTGCTGTGTTATGTTTATGACAGGTTGTGTTGTCTTAGTAATGTCAAGTTGTCATGACAAAGACACTGACAGGTTATAATGTATTGGTTTATGTCAAGGTGTCATAACAAAGACATCTCAAACAATGTCATATTTACATTAAAAATGTCATAATTGAGCGAAGGACACTTAATGACAGTTGTCATAAACATGCATAAACCCTCCTTCATATTCATGACATGTGTCATGCCATGGTTATGAAGTTGCCATGTTAGTCTTATGCACACCCCTTCAAGTAAAGTGTTACCATATATTCTAAATCTAAAGAATGATTTTTGTTTTTGGGAACCTAAATAAATTGCTGTTGTCATGATTTTTCTTGATGTTTAGCTGCAAATGAGACCTTCAGAACTCATCAGTGAAGTTGTTCTTCAGGTCCTCATTTTGAGCTTTCGCAACACCGGTCTGTGCCCCCGGCCTGCTGTGTGTACTGTATGTGTACAAGCTCACCTCTCCATTAACCCAGCAGTGCCACAAAACGGTGAAATACCAGCTGCACTGACAGGATTTTGCTGTTAGAAAGAAATACTTCAGGAAGAGGGATCAGTACTTGAATGAAAATTACTTAAAATTATGCAGAGCTGCAAGTTATTGGTTGACATTTTGATTGATGCAGGTCAAGCTAGTTAGTGTAAGACTTTCTTAAATCAGAGATGCTATTAAAATGCCTTTGTCATAACACTCTCATTAGTTTGAGTTTCATAAAGAGTGGAAACTGGTCTATGGCTTATCACAGAATGAGGCAGACAGTAGGGCTGGGTAAAAACTAGATTTCTCGATTTTAATCGATTCTCATTTCTACGAATCGATATCGATTCTTAAATCGATTAGGCTAGTCACCCTTTTTCCAGTTAATGCGTGAATCCCATCAAATAAATCGCAAAAATCTTTGTGTTTTGTTACTGTTAATATGAAACCAACTCTCAGATTTCAAATTACTTCCATTTTCTTACAAAATTCAAAAACATAAATACCTTTTTGGTGCTGTGGCGTGAGATCACTCTGGCGCAGCTCAGCTCAAGAGAAGCGGAGCGCATATGATCTTCTTTTCCGCCTTAATACCAGTTACAGTGCAAAACAAACATGAATGAGCATCTGAAAGTGTGTTAAAAGATGGTACAACTTATCGAAATCCTTATCATGTTTCTCGGAATCGATCAAGCAGTGTTTCAACCGTGGAAAGACGTCAGTAAAACAGCTTGTAAATATGTAACGTCACATTTACTTCAGAAAAAAGATATCCAGTGACCATGAACACGTATGCACCATATAACATACATACCATATAACCCTCGACCCCCCCAGGGGTGTTCACTAATATGCTCACACAAAAATCGCTGCAAAAAAAGCTTTCCAACAGGTTTTATCATAGTTTTTGTCCAATTCAGCTCAAATGGAGTTGGACAAAAACTAAAAAGACCATTTATCGGCCGATATCGATATGTGGTCGATATATTGTGCATCCCTAGTAGCTATGATGATCACTATTAATCTGTCCACATATCCATGCAGAAAAAAATCATGACGATTCTTTCACAGAATTTAGTCTCTTTAACCCTTTAAGACCGACGGGAGCGTCGGCGCTCCCGTTTCCCTGTGTCTGTTTAAAAGCCTATAGAAACTGAAACCAAATGGCTAGCTCAATCATTCTTTTTGCATACAAAACCAGAGATGTAACATGTTCAGATCAAGCCTCCAACATGCCCATGTTGCGTTGTTTTCACCCTCTTATCAATCTGTACAAACTGCGTAATATGCGTTTACAAAAAAACAAAAACACAAAAATGAATTGCACGTCTTTCCACACATGTTCTGTAGATCTGCGATTGATATTTACGTCTTCCGATGACTCATTGACGTATCACATTCTGTGCACTATGACCCCCGGGTGTGTCACATGTTGTGACGTCACACGCTGCGTCATTTTGACCATGCGTTTGACTCCCGTTTGACTCCCATTTGCTATATGTTCCTTATATCGTTATTGTCTTTTTACCATCGCTTTATTTTATTATTTCTTTCTCCTTTAGACATTCACAAATACAAGGACATTCACACACACACGCGCGCGAGCGCGGGCGCGCGCACGCACGCAGCGTTATGTCTAAACAAAAGTACACGCCTTTTTTTTGAATGAGTGTAAAAATGAGTGTATCTTAAAAACTAATTTATGCAAACAGTTCAAATCAATTCTGTATAGTTTTAAATTGTTTTGTGCACGTTTTTCTCATTGACAAGTTTGAAGTTGACATTTATTCATTTTTTGTATTGAAGAAAATATGTAAAAAAATAATAATTTTTTTTTTCTTTTTGTTTATTGCACTTTTGAGATATTTATATAGTTACTATTGATTTATTACAAACATAGCCTTCAAACTGGGAGAGTAAGGATTATTTTGATGTATGGCATATGAAAATGCTCAAAAAAATGACAGCACAGCATGTAAAAATACAAAGATATACTCTGGTGGAATTGTTCTATGGCAGGTCATAAGGGGTTAATATACTACTTTACATGAGATAGTGGGTTATACATGAGTTATTTGGGTAGTTTTGCTACATGGATAGCCCTTAACCAATGACATCCTTCATTCTGACTGCTGAAACTTTAACTAGATTTTTCTCAAAATTGACTGCTGACTCTATCTTAATTTTTGTATGATTCCAACATTTTTGAAAATTTGCTCATTCTGAATCATTTGCCAGCATGGTTCACACATTTCCATCAGATGATTGTCAAGCTGAGTGTGTTTCATGGTGACCGTATTAACCAAGGTGTGCTTCAGATTCTCTCTTGGCCATTGGAGACCCCCTTGCCCCAGGTACTGTGGAATCTAGTCGGATGAGATTTTAGGCACTAAACACTATTGCACATAATGAAGTGCTACTTGTTCAAACTATTGGCATGTATGCACGTTTTTAATGCTTGACTAGTGTGTTTGCTAATGGCACCCTGCTGCTCGAGAGATTCCCAGTATGGTGCTTAAGGGAGGGAGAGAGCGACTGTGGTACTCCTGTAGTCAGTGGGGCGTTTTCTGTGACTACGCTGAGCTCTGTTCACATTTACACTTACTTGGGTTCTGGCTTTCCCATTCCTGGCACAGCCAATTCTCCGCACATTACGATAAGGTAGAGTAACTCCAAGCAGCCCCACTAAACAAATATGAGTGAAACTCTTTGGTAACATTTAATTAAAACGACTCTCGCCTTAAGTAATGAAGCTACTCTACAATGTGCTGTGCTTATTTCACTTTATACTGGTGCTTGCGCAGCCAGAGCTAGGCAGCGGAACCCTAAAAATCTAATTTATTGCCTCAAAAATTTGCCCGCAAATAACATCTGTTTGCAGAGAATGTTGGTAAGGAGGGAGATGTGTGGTCAAAATTACAATTTACTCTATTACACTATTAGCTCTGGCAACAGTCAGTGGGTTTGCTTATCTCAGCACTATGGATTTCAGCGGCTTGTGGAGTTTCTGAAAGTGTCAGGAATATTTGCGTCTCACGTTCCTGAGGTAACAGCATCCTGGCAGACTGGTGATTTAATCATCTCCAGGAACCACTCCCTGATGCTGTCAGCCATCATCTTGTGAATTATATGAAATATATTCCCCATGTGGAGAGACGACCAGACCTCAATTTCAGGCTTTGCTTTTGTTTTGCCTTAATCCTCTGGGGCGCTTTTTCCCTGCTGTATTATTTTACCATTTTATCAAATAATCAGATCAACAGCTGACAGCAGGTGTGTTTTAAATTAAAACTGTTTGTTTGAGGGAGGAAAACGTGTTTTTTTTTTCGTTTGCTGTTCATTTATCATGTCATAAAAAGCTGCATTATTTTCTGTTGTAGGTAGCTAACCTCGCATGCTCCATCTCCAACAACGAGGAGGGAGTGAAGTTGGTGCGGATGGCCGCTTCCCAGCTGGAAATACTGTGCCCTCAGGTACGGCAGCATTTCGCCAAGACCCCTGTAGCACGTCCAGTTCCCCCTTACTCAACTGCTTCAACATCTTTTTAATGCGAGCTCCAATGTCTCTTCCTTCATCCTGAGGCTTTGAACCTCATATATCTTTCAATCCAAATGAACATGGCTTAATCTCGGTCATAATCTTAAACAATTGTTCTGTTTTCTCGAGAGTGGAGGAGGGCTCAGATAATCAATCTGCATATGTGCAGCCATGTTTGTGGTTAAAAGCGGATTAATGGGATGTTTATTGTAATTGCAGGTGATTAATGCAGCCTTGGCCCTGGCTGCCAAGCCTAACAGCAAGGTTGCCCAGGATAACATGGATTTGTTTAAGGACCAGTGGGAGAAACAGGTGCGAGTGCTTACTGACGCAGTGGATGACATCACTTCCATTGACGACTTCCTCTGCGTGTCTGGTAAGCCCACGTTACAAAGTGTAGTGCTAGATCTTGGCTCTTAGACATTGTGTTAAATGGTTAGTTCACCTAAAAATGACAATTCTTTCATCATTTACTCGCCCTCATGTCATTTCAACCCCATAAGGCTTTTGTCCATCTTCGAGAAAAAAAATTAAGATCTTTTAATGTAATTGACAGTCCATGCAACTACTGCTTTGACGGTTCAAAAAGTTTATAAAGGGATTGTAAAATTAATTTATATGATTTGAATCTGTTCTCATGTGTTATACAGCACGTTTGAACTTTCGCAATAACCAGTGAGGTTTGTTCTCGTGCGTCAAGCACGAGTATGATTTGCTGATCAATGTTTGTGTGTAGTGCTGCACGATTTATATCGCAATGTCAAGCCTATGTGATTATATGACGATGACCGACACTGAGCAGGGCTGCCAACTCTCACTCATTCAGCATGAGACTGACGCAATTGACACTTCACACGCTCTCACGCCACACATCCATTTTCTCACGCAGAGAAAAATCGCGAAGCAAAGAGGACACTGACACCGTCAGACTAGACAGAGCAGGTTACTTTTGATATGAAATTAATTCTCAGCTCTCAGATTCTGTTAATTTTATTACGAAATTCAAACAGTAGCGTTTTGGCGTTTGTAAATGGGACGTGACAGATCTTGGCTGTGAACCCAAACATCGCCTACTCTTTAGTTAATAGTAACTGCATTACTATCTCTAAGATCTATCTGTGGATCTACTATCAAATAAGACTCCTGTCTGTTTGTCTCAGACCTATAATAGCTTTGTGCAGAAGAGGTGAAAAGCCTTTACACCGCCATCACTAAATGATGACACAGGCCACTTCCAATCATGGGCTGTTTAGTGGCCACATTTAAAGAAGTTTGTTACCTTCTCAGGAGCAAACAAAAGCACTTGATTGCACTGAGCGCATGAATGCAGTGATCTTGTCAATGCAACTTGATTTCTGCACTCTCACGAATTCTTTCACCATAGTTAACACTTCAAACCCGATGTAAATAAGAGATTCATCATGCAGTGTAGACATTGCCATTGATTATAACGGAGTTTTGGCGAGAGTCCAGAATTCAGTCACTGATAAGTTTGCGCTGTGTGATTGACAGCTCCAGCAATGATAAAGGAAGCATTCTTTGATCTCTTTCTATACGTTATTTAATCACAATTTTAAATGTTAAATTTCATGATACTTAGAGAAACAATCTGAAGTTGATCTGGCTTAATTTACTGATGCATAAACGATTTTGAAACAAAAAACGTCTTACTGTACCTCAATCATTACAAATCAGAAATCACTGATCACAGATTCGGCATTAGAATTTAACACGGTTACTTGCATGTTGTGGTATTATTGTTAGGTCTATATCTTCCAGTAAAAGCAAGATTTTACAGTTTGCACCGAAATGTGACTGATTTAGGTAGGTAGATTTTTATTAATCCACACCGGGGAAATTCATTTATTACAGCTCCACAAGAAAACAAAAAACAATTATGGAAAAGCACATTGAATTTACCAAATGAAATGTACCGAACAAACAAATAATGCTCTGTCATTCACATAGTTGTAAATAACCACTTTCCTAGCATTAGGATAATTTGGAAGGTAATAATATTTTTTAGTCCAGTGATCCTATATATCTCTTCTCTCCTGCTCATCTCACTAACGTGCCAGTGGGCAGGGCCAAAGAGGCATTAACCGCATTTCTACTGCCGGGCCAGGGCCGAGCCGTGCTAGTGCGTGCCATGGCCAGTCGCGTTTCCACTGTCACTTCCGGAGCTTGATCGGGGCTTACTCGGGGCCAACGGCCAGGATTTCTGGCCCGTCGAATAACTTGGGCCAAAGCGGTGCCAGCTCGGGCTAGAGGCGTGCACGAGGTAAAAGGCGGAGTTTATCGGTGTTATGGAACGTTATGATCTGAAGCAAGATGCACATTTCACTTTTTTATATCGCGCAAAATAATCGCTGCTCGAAATGGAGAATCGCCTGTACTGGTCTGTCGAAGATACCAAAGCTCTTCCGAGCATTTGGGCAAAAGAAAGGGTACAACGTCAATTTGACGGCGTGTGAAGAAACGAGGACGTTATTTTATAAAATACATCGATGCTGAACTTTCTAAGCTAAGCATTCAGTGAGCAACGCTGCAAATTCGGGAAAAAATAAAAAAGTTGAGGACGCAGTATTGTACAAGGCGATTAAAACGCACAATGGACAAAGCGGAGCTCAGAGAAGGAACTTTCCATGGTTCGACTTGATGGGGTCACCGTCCCTCTGTTAGTGGTGACTCGCGAGACAATCGGGACACTATTGCAGCCACGGCCGGTGAGTTAATATACATGCTATCTTCCCAACTTAAAAAATAAATAAATTCATAATATCCGCTGAAATGGGTTGGGTTGTATGACGTTTGATCCAGGAAGGTGTGTTAGGGGCGGGGGTTTAGAGCAGTGCTGAAACGCGGCTATTGATGTAGAAATAATGGCGTTGATTTGATTTGAAGAGGCGGTCTTTCATTGCGTTATTACATCACAATGTGACAATTCCAAACAAGTCATTTTCTGAGCTGGGATTCAATAAAAGACGTTTTTGGACGAACAAGGAAGTTTTGAAACTTACAGGATGTTTTAATAGTGCAATGACCTCTAACATGTCAAAAAAATCATGGATAATTAGATTTCTCAATTCATGACCCCTTTAAGAGTTCTTGTTGAGATGTAGGATGACTGACTGCCTTCACCTCCACTCAAGGACACATTACAGTTTACCATGTTGATTTGCAATTCCCAGACACACATTACTAAACTGTCTGAGTGCGTTTAATCTTTTTTTCATCCGCCCTTGTGGTTCCCCTTAATGTTCTTAAGTCAGGGACAATGTAAATACAGCATGAAGGATGAGGATTTCCTGTCTTCATTTTTCTCCAGCACTGTCTACTTATTTAAAACATTGTCTTCTCTTTTGAATTTTTCTTTCTTATTGCTTTAGAAAATCACATTCTGGAGGATGTTAATAAGTGTGTCATCGCCCTGCAAGAGAAGGATGTGGATGGGCTTGATCGCACTGCTGGAGCCATTCGAGGTAGAGCTGCCCGTGTGGTCCATGTGGTCACATCTGAGATGGACAACTATGAACCCGGGGTCTACACGGAGAAGGTTTTGGAAGCCACCAAGCTTCTCACTGATACAGGTATAAACCAGAACACTATATATCTGAAATCATTTGTGTTTTGCGGTAAACGTCTGTAGCTACAAAATATTTGTATATGTAAACCAAAATCTGTTGTTTTGTATTATTGGTTTTAGTTTAGCCCTTAGTGCTTTTTACAGTCTGTAACGTGTTATTGGGCACAATTGAGTTTTTCTTTTATAAAATGGTGATAAAGGCAATATGTATTAACATTTCATTCAACTAAATTAATCACTAATTGTAGGCCGTTTACGATTGCGTTATTATTTGGTGCAATAATATAAATATTCATTTATCAGCGTCTAACAGCTGCTTAATACATGCTACATCCAATCTAAAATTAGTCAGAACTATCCATTTAAAATAATTTTTTTGGTGATGACACTTGTGTACATGTGATTAATTTCTATTTTAAATCCATTGTTCTTGTTTAATATCTGAAAATGCTGCACAGGCATCCAAAAATAGCACTGCTGCCATCTGGGCCAGAATTTCCTTGAGTGGGTTTGTAGGGTGTTTGTATGGGAGTGCTGATTTTAAAAGAAAAGTAACTTTGTCTACCTTTCATAACATGGCCGTGCCTATGATGGCCGAAAAAACGCTGTCTAGGCAGTTCTCTCTAGGTTTTGAGACAAAGCCTGTGACCAGTATCTGCACCCTAGCTTTATTAGGAAGATAAAACGTATTGTTTTTTCTGGTAGATAAAACGTTATGTTGCTTTCATGTCCAGTTACATAATAACATTCAAATGCCTTCAGGAACCTTTTTAAGACTAAAATCACAGAGATGGTACATTCGTCTGTGACAGAATAAGATTTTCCCGTCCATTTGAGGACTTTCTATTGGGAAATGCTGTATCACTTTTTGTGTACTATGTTCAGCTTAACTTCTATGTATAGCAGCACTAAATGTATAGCTGGGCCATATTGGCAAAGAAACAATGTTATATCACTAACGATTGCTTAAATTATTGTAAGACCTAACGTCCATAAGCCTATAGGCATACCGAAGACCTTTTGCTCATGCAAATTTCCAAATCCAAATATTCTTTTTTTCCCAGCTAACTACTTTGCATTAAATCTCATGCTCAGGGTCCTGTCACTGTACTCCCCAGTGTGAAATTGTGAATGAGAATAAGTATTAATGTAGATATGTTCATCTCCTATAGGGGAGGTACCATTACTTTATAGCTGAGAGGTGGTGTAGCTGGTGGGTCAGCTTCATGACGTAGTTGAGCAAATCGCTATAGATCATACTGATTCGGGTGAATCGGTCAATCAAATTTCATGAGGGTTTGGTCTCAGATGGCCTAGTATGACTATGTATCCCCAGCTCTCGTTCAGCCCAAACTTTAGCAGTAAATGCAGTCGAGATAATCTAGCAGCAGGAACGATATTCTAGCCACGAAAGCTTTTTGCAATCACCACCCGAATTCAGTAACATTTTTAAACAACCTGTCTGTTTGTTTGGTTTACTAAAAAACACATTTTGAGAATGGAATTTGAGGGAAAACATAATACTTTTTTTTTCATAGGGCCCTTTTAATAAAACGCTGTTAAATTGTAAAAGTAGTAATTTCAATTAATTGGACATTATTTTTGATAAATTTTTTTTTATTTTACCATTAAAATGGACTGAAAAAAATAAAACTGATTTCATAGGGACCTGCCTTTGAATGCAGAGAGCATTTGTGTGGCTTTGAGGTCTTGCTGCCACCTGTCTTGTGATTGATTCATTTAAGGGTGCCTCTGGATTAAGTGTACTCATCTGCTGTTCTTGCAGTCAAGTAAAGCCTGATTAACCCTCCAAACCCGATTGACGCTCTAGAGCGTCAAAATGCACTCCCCTTACAAATCTACTAATAACTTCGGAATGCATCAAGGTATTAACTTACTTTTTTTTTTATTAAAAAGCTGACATTCGTCTGCGTAAAAGGAGTCTGACTTTGTTGACTTCCGCGAATGATAAGCCTTCCGTATTTGAGTGCAAATCTATAGCATTTTACCGCAAAACAGAGAAAATGTACTTAACCCTATCTATTGATATAAAGTGCTGTTGTGGGTGTGTGTGTGTGTGTGTGTGTGTGTGATCCAATGACAGATCTGTGTGTGTGAACCAATGACAGACCTGTGTGTGAACCAATCACAGACCAAAAACAAAAAATGACGTCGTCACGTACGTAAGAAAGGGGAGGGGTTTGGAATCAATCCCACGTGGGATTCGCAAAATGGTTTCGTCTTATACACGGTCTTTACACAACACATTGGAGATACACGTATTTGTACTAGATTCTTTTCAAAGAAAACATGGCCAAACGAAGATTCACTGCCGAGCAAGCTGCTGAAATGATTTTTGCCGAGAGCGGATCTGATCCATATCGATTTGATTCGGATGAAGATGATCAAATTCTGGACGGAATCGATCCATTTGAAGAGTAAGTAATGAATGCAATATTGCTGATAATGCATTTTCTAATATATATTGTATGATTTTTTTTAGCAAAATTATGTTTGTAGCTTTTCAGAAATAACGGAGCAGTAATCAAATAGGCTAATGTGCGCCATCAAATAATGTGCGCGTTTTGGCCCATGTAGTCTCTCTTCATTTACAAGCTATTTCGTTTACTTTGCTTTGCTTGTCTATTTTATTGTACTGTTTTTATTTTAGTAAAATTGTATAGTAGCTTTTCAGAAATAATGGTGCAGTAAGCCTAAGACTTGTATTTGTCTACATGGGGGTTTGTAAGACGTATACTCGGTGCGTAATGATGAACGCTCCAGTAATAATAGTTAGATTATTGTAGTTAGAAGTTCTATGACTTGGATTTAAAAATGCACACATGATGATGAATAGCTAATCTTTATTTACCACATTTTTGTGTTTTAGAACAGCCCAAGAACAGCCGATTGCATCATCGCGCAACCCACGCGTGCGCGCCCTTGTGTGGACTGATGTGCAAATGCAGTGCACAGTGACATCTAGAGGTTGTTTTTGGATGTGTTTGGTAAATTGATAGAATATTCAATTCAAAATTAACATTGTTCCCTACATCTTATAATTGCTGTGTTTAAAAAAAAAAAAAACGTATGGTGACTACATTCGCCAAAATCTAAATAGTTAATTTGTTTCTTAAATTTTTTTCACCCATTTTTTTTTTTTTTTTTTTCTAAAGCCTTTGACGAATCAATATTTGTTGTAAAATCCCTTATTCATCTATGTTTTAATATTTTTCTATAATAAAAACAAAAAAATTGAACTTCTGTTTTTGTATTTCTTGGTGATATATCACAGCAAAACACATACAAGTGTCTCAAAAAGTGTATTGTAAATGCATCCACATTGTAGCTGAGAGTCTATAGAATCCAGAAATATGACTCTCTTCACTCTGCTATGAAAATTGACCATTCCAGAAGCCAAAAAATCAACATAGTGCCAGGCGGGCATAAAACCCCTTAGGCCTTGAAGGGTTAAAAGTTGCCCTGAGCAGTCATTAAAATCCAGTGACACATCACCATGATTTTCTGCATTTGCTCAGCTCTGTTTCAGGCGTTCTAAGTTCGATTGAGGGGAAAGTGTCGATTCAATTCAAATCTAATTTGAATTATACATTTCTACAGGCACAATGTCTTGATTGAATTGTACTTCAGCTCTCTCATATTTGCTACATTGAAAGGGATTTTTTCCCAGCAAAATTAATCATTTTTTTCTTTTAATGTGCTACGAAGTGTTTTTGACCTTTCTGTTTGTCCTTTCTGTCTGTGTGTGTACGTTTACAGTGATGCCACGTTTCACTGAGCAGGTAGAGGCAGCCGTGGAAGCTCTCAGCGCCAACCCTGGCCAGCCAATGGATGAGAACGAGTTCATTGATGCTTCTCGTCTGGTATATGATGGCGTGAGGGACATTAGGAAGGCGGTGCTTATGATCAGGGTGAGCAGAAGCCTTTAAATGGAAAAATAAAATGTATTTTTTAAATGATTGTTTTATCCAGAACAATTCTCATCCTATTGTTGTGAACTCCTTATTTTTTCTTTCTCTAGTCAAACACTAAAATAGATAGTAGGTAGAAAATCTAAGCCATTCTTTTCTATATCATAAAAGGGCAGATTATAAAATAACTAAAAAATGCACAATAAAATTGGTCAACGTGACTGAATTTAATAGTTATTCATTCTTATTTTTTTGAAGCTTGACAGTATGTTTGCCATTCATATTTTACTATATGGAAAAGATGAGCTTGGACATTCTGCCTAACCTCTTTTCATTGGAGTACAATGTTGGAATGATATGATTGTGAATTAGAATTTCTGGATGCAGTTTTTAACTATTCTTTTATGAGAGCAGTTAAAGAGTATTTTTTTATTATCTTATTTAGTTATGCTTCCCACACAGGTTTCCAGAGCACGCCGAAGTTTAACCTTCCATGTGCTTTTCAGCACTTTCGTTTTTTTCCCCTCATGAGAGCTTGTAATATTGAGGTAAACTCCAATTAGGTATATCAAAATGCGTTCAGAATTAGAGAGAAGAAGAGGGCAGGGTTAATTAGCGGTTTGCTCTGTGAGGATATATATAACTCCGAATAATACTGCACTTGGACTGTGTGTGTGTGTGTGAGAGAGAAACTGAAAAGCCTGGTGTGCATATATGTACCGCCTTATTAGAAACCAATGGTGAATTTGTTTTGGGCAAATGGTAACCTAATTTAGCTAATTTCCCTCTCTCCATGTGCACTATTTTCCAGAGCTGTAGTTGTCTAAGGGTTAATGGTCTTTCCCTGAGCTTAACTGTGACATTGGACATATGGTTGCTAGCTTGCAGTGGAGCGTTAGCTAACAGTCTGACAATGAGCAGACAACAGTCCACTCCCGCCGTGCAGGGAAACACACAGACCCTCGACTCCACTTCGCCAGAGCGCAGAGCAACTAGGTTAAAGCCATTAATTGAGGCAAATATCGTCTTTCGTAGTTTCAGACTAACGAGTTTTCAATTAATCGTGAAGATAATGTACACTGAATTTAAATAATTGGCTCATGAGGAATTGTGTTAGAATGTATTAGCGCCTTTAGTTAAAGCGAAGAGAGCGGTCACGACCCAGATAATGAAGCTGGAGTAGCATACGATTAAAAGGCTTCTAGAAGTTAGGCATAGACTGCACATACACTCACTTGTATATTTGCTGTTGATTGTGATTGTATCGTATTTCTTTGTAGCCATTGTATGTGCACACTTTATTTTAATACATCAACCAACGCTCTCTTTTCAAATGTCAAGTAGTAAGAAGATTCGCATTGACTCACTAGTTGGATGCAGATGAAACTCTGACTTGTACTGAAATTTTCATTAATAACAGTGGGTTTGAATTAGAATACATATACAATTAGATGGGGATCCATTATGCTGTATTTGCATTATAATACGTAATTGATTTTTTTTTTTAGAAAGGGGATTCAATTAGCATTTTCCCCTTTATTTTCAATTCCCAGGAGAGCTGTTGTGCCCAATTCATTTTCCACTCCAGACATCCTTCTCTAGTTATCTAGATTGATTCAATGGTTGAAACAAAAGTCCCTCTGGCAGACAGGATCTACTTGTTTGTTGTTGGTTTAACATGAGTGTTGAACATGCCCCCGACACTGAAACGCTTTCGAAAGGAGAGGTGTGATCTTTGCTATCTCATTTTGTTCCTTTCTGACTGTATAGTATTTTTTTAAACGCTTCAGGGCCCTTGTTCTAAGACAAGTCGTCCGAACTGATAAGAAAACCACCCAAAGGTCTGGCGATCACAGAGGTTTTTTAGAGAGCAGTGTTTTCATGCACCCTGCAGACATTGAGATAGCAAGGAAGAAAATATCGTACTTTGTTTGACTTTCAAGTTGCTTCCCTCTACACGCACGCCATGTCAAGCTCACATGTTTAGACAAAGCTTGAGCGTAGCCAATCAGCCAACACTAGTGCCCAGTGGGCATCAACCTCTGCCGTACGAGAACTCTTCGATCGGAAGAGACAAGTGTGCAACTTGGGCTACTTAAGATGGACAGAGTCTTTAACCTCGGTAAGTACTGCACTTGCAGTACTCGCCGGCCGACCGTCACCTAAGATTTGAATGGCTGGCAGCCCTCGACTCCACTGTTGAGGGGATGTCACTGGTACTAATAGCCCTTCCATAGCACAGATCCTCATAGCTGCCGAGTGGTTACTGTAGCCTGCAAAGGCACCTCACCTTACCTACACTGCTTCAGGCGTCTCAGGCTGTTTATTCAAATGCCTGCTCACTACTTGCCCTAGTTTATAGATGTGATGCATTCTCTTGGATGGCAAGGTAGATATATTTGAGCTGTTTGCGGTTCCTATCACTCGGTACATTGTAGATCTACACTAGTGACCAGGGTTGAGAAAAATGAAGTATTCCCAGAATTGCCTCCCTTTTAGTTCATATTGGGATTTTAATTTAATTGCCGGCAACACGCATGAATTGCGTTGAATTGGAATTGACAGAGGAATTTACTGAATTGAAATTCAACAGGTAATGCATTCTTGGAAATGAAGTGTTGTTCTTAAATGTATAAAATATATAAACTAAATACAAATTTCAATAGAAGAGTCTAAACTAAAATTCAAAAGATTTTTGAAAAGTGTCTATTCACACAGGCTGCATTTATTTGATCAAAATACTGTAAAATAGTAATGTTGTGAAATATTATAATATAAAATAACATTTCTAATGTTCTAAAATGTAATTAATTTGTTGATGGCAAAGCTGAATTTTCAGCATTACTCGAGTCTTCAGTGTCGCATGATTCATTAGAAATCCTTCTAATAAATTGATTTGGTGCTCAAGAAACGGTTATGCTGTTTCATATTTTTTTGGAAAGCGCGATACTTTTACCAGAATTCTTTGAATAGACCGTTCAAAAGAACAGCATTTGTTTGAAGTAGAAATTTTTAGTAACATTATAAACCTTGACCATAACTTTTGATTAAATTTAATGCATCCTTGCTGTAATCGCTTTTTTTTTTAAACAAAACCCCAAATTTTTTAAAGGTAGTCTCTCTACCTATTTGTCCATCTTTTTTTTATCTTTCTCTGTATGTCGTTTTATCGTCCTCTGTTCTAAAGACCTACAAAACTTCTAACACGCATACAATTTTTTAAATCAAGGGTTTCTAAAACTGTTATTCAATTTTGTTCTGTTTTTCTAGTTAAATCAATTTGAATTCATTTCCATTCACCTTCCTTATTTAAATTCATAAATTGAATAGAAATTTAAAAGGCATTTTCAAGGTGCACAACCCTGCTAGCGACAAGAAGTCATTTAAAATTTTAGCATCGTTACCCTAAAATCCATTTTGTGCTTAAGTGTGATTCTCCAGATGTAGTGCGTTTATGAAATGAGCCTGGGCACTTCCAAACTGTAGTCCACACCTTGACTGACTTTGTTTGGCCTGTGTGTTGTTTTGATGTCATCTTCAGCAGGCAGAGTTTTGAAATGTTTGAGGTGTCTATTATTGGAGCAGCTGCATCGTGAGCCAGTCAGAATCTCCTCATAAATGGATTGTACAGACAGTCGGATAAACGCGGCTTGCAGCACTGGCGAAATAATACATCCGTATCTTCTCACATCTCGTCCTTTTTTCCTATCAAGCTGAAATGCATTTTCTTGTCAGTGAGGGTTCTGCCACCCCTCCCCATTCTCCACCATTTCCCTCTGCAAACAGGTCCCTCTGCTCGCAAGTGCATACTAATAGAGCAGTAGAGTTATAAGAGGCATGTTTGGCATTCAGTGCAGGGATTAGAGAGAAAGAGAGTTAGTTTAGTTCAGTACAGGGGAAACGTGGCTTTCCCGCTGCATTGGTGCACCAGATCATTCCGTTTCTCTTTAGAGACGTTCTTCTCTAGTAGAGACGTTTTACTGTTAAAACTTCCTGCATTACATTTTCACTATAACATTTTTTTTTTTATGCATAGGCTGCTTGCTAAGGAAAGTGTCACTATTACTATTGTTCAAACTTGGCGGTTGAAGGTTATTCAAATCCCTTAAGTATTAAGCTTCAACACATCACTTTTTGATGCATTGAAGAACATACCAAAATCAGTGTACTAAAAACCACTAATCAACCTCTTAGCAAAGGCAATCATCCACAACTTTCTAGTATTAAGTGGCATCACAACTATGTAACATTTTATTTGTTTTTGTGTATTTTACCATTCTATTGACATCATAAGAGGTATTAGAAAGGCAGGAAATAATGTGAAGCACATGGCTAAGTGAATCAGATCATATGCATTAACCAGTAGACCATGGCCCTGATGGGCAACAATTCTTATTACAAATGTATAAGTACAAATGAGTTTCTACTTTCCCCTTGGAAGACTACTATTGATAAGCGTTTGCCATATATCATGAGGGTCTTGAGTTGTTGAAAGAGCTTGCTAACGCTACATATCTCTCCCCATCCCTACACTTTTCTCCCCCGGCAGACCCCAGAGGAACTGGACGACTCAGACTTTGAGACAGATGACTTTGATTCTCGCAGCAGGACCAGCACGCAGACGGAAGACGATCAGCTCATCGCTGGACAGAGTGCTCGGGTGAGAGATGGAGCTTTGGTTTTATGGCTTGCCAGTTTATGGAGCCACTTAGTGATGTTAGAAGGTGTCAAACTTGATCCTAAAATGACCTGAGGATTAGATCCCTTTGGAGATACTTGGATGGAATCTGACCAGGGACATACTGATTTCCATATTTTTCAGTGTTTCTATAATAAAACTTTATCACAGTCCATTTACAGAGTCGTAGACAGCATTGCGAGGTGCTAAACTTTCTACTCACATCTCAGATTTACATTGTCACGGCTAAATCCACCTTTGCTTCACTGTTTAGCTCCAATAGCACAGGAACTGTGAATCAGTGTTTTTAAGATTCTGTACTGATTTCATGTCAACAGCACTCCCGATGTTGCCACCAGCGAAACTGACATCAAACCTCGCCCCCTCTCTACCTCCTTTCCTTCTCTCTTCTCTCTCTCTCTCTCTCTCTCTCTCTCTCTCTTCTCTCTCTCTCTCTCTCTCTCTCTCTCTCTCTCTCTCTCTCTCTCTCTCTCTCTCTCCACATCCTCCGCTGTTGCCTTGGTAATGCTTATGAAAATCCATCCTGACATAGCTGGAAGGAACAGTGAATATACTATCTATCTATCTATCTATATTATATATATATATATATATATATATATATATATATATATATATATATATATATATATTAGTTATTAGTTTGAATATTTTCTGTAGTCCACAGCTGTGGTGATGGTAGTCACTGCAGATGATTGGCATCCTGTTTTCATTTTTAAATTCAGTGTTGTGAGAGAGATAACGGGAACCAAGTTGTGTTTGGGGATCTTGTTAGTCAGTGTGCCAGCTTTTCCTGTGAGCACTTCATTTGAGTTCCTGATAACAATATGTGTAACAGTACAAATGTAAGAGCAATGTGTGGCCCAAAAGGCGTAAGGCTGTCATCTATTCATATTTACATCCGTTGTGCCGGTCGCATATTCTTTGTTCCCCAAGCTCGAGCGAATATAATTACAGACCTCTCACCCTCCTGTTCCATATAGTGATGTAAGCATGTTGATGAAAACTAAAAAGTAACAGAAAAATATTCAGCCCTAATTGTCTAGGGTATGGCAGGAGACTTAAAGAGCTCAAGACTTGAACAGAAAGCTTTTGTTATAGATAAAAGCGTTGCAGAAGAATTACAATTATTTTTTTTTGTTGCTGGGGAAGCAAGTTGTATTTTTGTTTTGAGTTGTAGAAAACGGGGCAGTGGAGGTTGTGCTTGAGTGAGAATGTGATTATATAAATCTGTAATCATGGTCCAGCCTCCTGTTTCACCCCCCAGAGGCTTTTGATTTAGTTCCCAGCTCCAGTGGGAATCCCAGCACACCAATGTGTGCCACGTGTGTGCCGGTGCTCCAAAATTAAGGAGAAAGTTGAGTTTACGAGGCAGAAAAATATAATTCTTATTGAGAACTATGCAAGAAAAGAAAGGTTTATCTCAATTAAGGTGGTCTTATTTTTTTTATAATCAGTTTAGCCTGTCCTAACCAGGTGTAATGCTGAATGTAATGTATCCAGCTACAAATAATTCTATACACGCATACATAAATGTGTATATTCATTAATTAATGTAAATATACATTAACCTTTTCATTTTGTACTAATGTTCTAAAGTTTGGGGACGGTAAGATTTTTAAATGGTTTTGTAATAGGCCTGTCCCCTAAAAGTCAATTAAAAGAAGAGGCTTAGTCAACCAAAATTTTATTATTCGGTTAGTCACAGGAATAAAAACTCAGAAGTGTATACAGCGGGCTGACATACCTTTAAAAGTGGGTCCTTGTGGTAATTCTAGTATGTCGGGCAGGAATCCAAAAGTTTGCCTATCATCCATCGACCTCAAATGTTGGCTTATCATTTGAAACATGTAGGTAGCAACTTTGGATGGCTGCTCACTCTAATGCAAGTGATCATGCAACTAATGCACGATCACTTGCGTTTTTTTCCTGACAACAGTGGAAAAGAACTTAAAATGCTCTGTTATTTTTGTTCATACAGATAAGAGATCATTCGAAACTGTACACTTTTATTTGTGTAAACTCATAACAAGAATACATTGAGCCTTTGTAAAATAAACAAAACAAACAGGATGTTTTCTGTTGTTTCGGTCTCCGTGAACTGGAGCATGTCACAAAAATAAACGAAACTCAGCTTATAGGCTACTTGCGTCACAGACAGATATTCATATATCTATAGAAAGCTTGAAAAACTACTTTTAAACAAACCAATTAAAAACGAAAAGAAATACCCTCTGCTTATGTATGAAAGGTGTATTTCTCTCTATATCTATCATCAACTGAATCATTGTAGCTGGCATTGTCTCAGAAAACACTAGTTTATTAATAATCAATGTCTCCTTGCTATTTTTTCCGACCCATTCATAAACATTACTTTTGCTGGTGCTTTGTGGCAAGCTTTATGTATGCGCTTGAGCGTGGAATAGGCTATATTAAACCCATATATATGCTGTTAAACACTTATAGTTTAGTATTTATTCAAAAATATGGTAAAAACTGTAATGTGAAATTACTGTACCATTTTCTATTTTAATATATATTCAGCAGTCTTAAGTGTCACATTCTTCAGTGTCACATGATCCTTCAGAAATCATTCTAATATGTTGATTTGGTGCTCAAAAAACATTTCTTATCAATGTAAAAAAAAAAATAACTTTTTTTAGTTCAAAAGAACAGCATTTATTTGAAATTTTGTATATATATATATATATACTTTTGAGTGTGATGCCTCAAATTGAAACAATTCCCTCTTGTTGTGGCTTATGGAAAAATTTCAGAACTACATTTAACAAAAAACTTGTTGCTATATAGTATAACACCTGGTTAGCACACTTATTTAACGAAAAATATATTTTAATATGTTATCATGCTCTGTTTCATTTGATCATTGTGCTGAATGCAGTGGCACACATTCAATAGACAGCATTGCTCAGCATAGTTCTAAAAGGTTGCGAACCTTTTACAGAATTAGAGGAATGTTTCATAGCCCATACGCCATCAGCCAAAGCTGTAAAATCTCTCCTGCTCGGCCGGGCCGGGCCGGTCATGCAAGAAATGAGAGGGATAGAAAGAGAAATAAGAGAGGAGGGAAGGACAAAGGAAGGTGTAAGGGAGAGGCAAAGAAACTAGCAGGAAGGGGGATTGAATATCAATTTTCTTTTTTAATTGCATATCCTTTGTCATCTCTTTTCCTCATCAACAGTTGTAGATCAGCATATTGTGAGCAAATGTATGTACGGTTTGTTATATATAAGCTTCTCTGTGGAATTGGCAGGCCATCATGGCTCAGCTACCCCAGGAGCAGAAGGCGAAGATTGCTGAGCAGGTGGCCAGTTTCCAGGAGGAGAAGAGCAAGCTGGATGCTGAGGTGTCCAAGTGGGATGACAGCGGAAATGACATCATCGTTTTGGCCAAGCAGATGTGCATGATCATGATGGAGATGACGGACTTCACCAGGTGAGTGCAAACCACCTTCTACCCTGCTGGACTGCCTGTCAAAAACGACACAAACACACACACATCTCTTTTAGACTCAACTCAATAGACCTTTCTGGCCATGCACTGCTGCTCCGGTTTCACTGCGTCCCGGCTCAGTGCTTCAGCTTTATATTGGTTTGTATGGCAGTTTGCATTGGCAATGAAATGTGCACTAGCGTTCTTAGAGGGAAAACTTTTCCAATATTGAAAGAGAGACAGAAATCTGATTTTTATACCTAATTTCCCCTGTCATTTACCTAAAACGGCCATCAATTAGTAAGGTCTAATATTAACTGAGACAAGCACTCTGTTCCATCTCATGAATTCTTTTTTCCCTCTCAGTGGAAGCAAATGAGCTGTGGATTTTTTTCGTGGGCTTTTTACCTGCCTCATTTGCCTGCCTCTTTTTCTTTTCATCATACGTGATCCCAAAAGAAATGGGATCACGAATGGTGGAAAGAAAAAGCAGGTCTTAAAAAAACAAAGGGCAGGAGATGCTAGCGCAAGAAAAGGTCACCTGAATTCCTCCCCTGTATGCTGACAGAATCAGGGAAAGGGTCATTTTAGGTGTGACAGCACACTCGTGGGCCGCACACCTGAGAGTGACTGCCATCTGCTCTCCCAGAAGAGACACTGTGTGTGACAGAGTGATAGAAAATGTCTTGGTCTATCGCTTCTCCCTGCCTATGCTAACCAAGACTCCTTTTTTAAAATGGATCATGCTGAGGACACCATTTGCCAATATTGCACATGTTGCAATGACTGTAGGATGGCTGTCACTCAACCGTATCTCAAAAACCTGGGAAAAGGCAGCTTTGTTTGCCTCTTCCTCCTGTTCAGAAACATGTCTCCATTCCTCCCCAGATCAAATATCATATATTTATTATAATCATTAAAATGTAAAACTATTTGCATTATTATTTTTTAATTTATTGTTTTGCTCCCCAAACATAATGTCTATTTATTGGATGTCTTCCATTTTAGGCAGGAGAATGGTATCATTTCTGTACAATGTGATATGGAGACACTCATACCTCTTGTTGAAGGCCCCCAGAAATCTGTCATTGTCTCGAGTAAAAGGCAACAAGGCTGTAGTACATCTGTCGGATTTGGTGGCATTTGCATGAAAAATGGCAATCGGTGGCTGATGTGTCACCTGCAGAAATGTGCTGAGTGAGAGTCTCGGCAAGTTAATTCAGTCCACGCCCAAATTATTGCCCCTCGACCTTGAATGGGTACACAGTCCCATGAAGGTTAATGCTATAAAGAGGAAATTGATTTCGGGAGCCTTTATCCGGCCTCAATATCTGCAGAGAAGCTGCTTGCTTCCAATTCTGCTTATGTCCCTTCCTGCTCATGAATAAACCATGCGTCGCCTGGATTCGTGTCACATATTTTGGAGCCACCTGTCTGTGCATGCTGTGGTCCAGTGCTTGAGCTGCTACCACACACACACACGCACACACTCTAACCCCATCTGGAACCAGTATCAGTGGCTAATTCATGGGCACTCAGTCAGATTTGCATATCTGAGTGTGGGATTGTCAAGTGAGATGAAGTCACCCTTGCTCGACAGTCACCTTGTAGTGGCCACACTTTCACCTAGGGCGGGTTATGGTGGGCCACCACCAAAGCGACATCAAAATTACCTGTTCTTTGTGTTTCAAAATGTTGGGCGCTCTTTGTGGGGTGCATTTTCTTTTTGAGACACTGTCTCTGGTGAATCCCGGTAACTGTTTTGATGGATGCTGTGCTGCTTGGAGGACCCTGTCTGAATGTCGTAGAAAGAGAGAGAGAACTGCAATGGGGAGGGGTGAGTGTAGAGAGAGAGCAAAAACACAAAATTCCATCTGTTGTGGGTTGGATTGTTCAGTTTAGCCTGAAGAGAGCAGCTTTGAATCCAGGTTGTGCCACTTGCCAACTGTGCCCCGCTGTCCCTTGCGGGCACACAGAACTGGCAAATGACTGGCCGGATCGTAGCCGGGGAGCTGCGGGGGTTGAGCTGAGATGGGACACTGGGATGGATGAGGCCAGAACTATTAAATGTACTGAAGTGGCATTGACCCCAGGAAGCTGACCAGACATCACAGAAGTGGGTGGGAGCTGCTGCTAGCTCACTCCATCTGTCTGTCTGTTCGCTTCTCGTTCATTCTTACCCCCCCTCGAAGTCTTCAGGCTACTAGTGAATGGAAGCGTGTTGGAGGGGGATGTTCCTCCTTAATGAGATTAATCAATTGAAAGCAAACTGATCTTGTCTTTCCCAAAAAGCCTTGTTCATGCTGCGCTGTGTTCCTGAGCGTGAGGCTGTCAAGTCACATTTATTTATATAGCGCTTTTAAAAATACAGATTGTTTCAAAGCAGCTTTACATAGATAATAGGAAAATAATGCAAAAAAGTTTGTTTCCAGAAGAAAATAGCATCACAGTCCAGCTTAAGCTGAGTGAGGTTTCATTTTTGATATTTATTTATTTGTTTGTTTGTTTATTTATTTATTTATAATGCGCACGCTCTGGAGTAAACCATGATGTCATCGTTCAGTTCTTGTAGTATAATAGTATCAATACAGGCAGATCAATATTATTGTTGAATATTAAATGTTAAATTGGTCCCACTTTATATTAAGTGGCTTTAAGTACTGTGTACTTGCATCGAAAAATAAGTACTATGTACTTATTGTGTTCATGTTGTATTGTAAAACACTTTTGCTGCTATTGAGATGTGATATGGGTAAGGTTAGGGACAGGTGTAGTGGTATGGGTAGGTATAAGGGTGGGTTAACGTGTGAGGAAAGGGTCAAATGTGTAATTCAAATGTAATTACATAAATTAATTACAGCTGTAATTACATGCTGGTATTTAAAATGTAAGTACAATGTAAAAACTTGTACGTACATAATAAGTCCATTGTGGGACCGTTAAATTTAAATTCCCCAACTAAGCAAGCCAATGGCAACAAAGGTGGAAAAAGCGACGCTGGCAAGGAACCAAAAATCCATCAGGTGGCAGAATGGGAAAAAAAACCTTGAGAGAACCCAGGCTCAGTCTGTGAAACGAGAGTTGTTTTTCTTCAACCTTGTCAATATGACCAGCCATTCTTATGTCAAACGTGTTGAGGTCTTGACGTGTATCATCCATGCCCACACACTCGCTAGAACTGTCACGAGACCGCACACAGAACAGCAACTGTGAATGAAACTGCTATCTTTTTTCCTCAGGGGGAAAGGACCACTTAAAAACACCTCTGATGTGATTAGTGCTGCGAAGAAAATTGCTGAAGCTGGATCAAGAATGGACAAGCTGGGCCGCGCTATTGCGGATCAAGTAAGTTAACTCTCATAAGTCTTTGCAGGAAAAAACTTGATCTTTTGGTGAATTATCCATGCTCTTGTGTTTTACCTAAGGATCTTAATCCTTGTGATGCACTACAGTGAAACGCAACAGTGCATAATTTATCTCCCAGCCAACTCATATCCCTGGCTTTTTTCCAGCACCTTTTGAAAATTGCGACACAGACCGCAATGATAAAGACAGCACTATGGGGCTGTAAATTCAATCCCCACTGTCCAACACTTATTTTCCTGGAAAGCTCCTCTTATTCCTTAAGCTGAGTGACAATGACAGGTTCACAGGCTTCGTGAAAATTATATGGGAACATTTCCAGTAAACATCAAACCGCCGCATGTGCTCTTTAAGATTTTTCTTGTCTTTTCAATAGAGCAGTTGAAAGGGATATTGTGAGCTCAGGAAGGGGGTTTTGCATAGCAGAATCATCACCTATCACTCATCCCTCCTCGAAGGCCTCTCCTCTCAGTTTGTCATTTAATTAAAAGAGTGTGTCACGCTGTGCTAACATCATTGTGCAGCATGCAGACTACCAGTTTACGGACCAATAGCACTCGTAGTGCGTTTTTAAGAACTACACGACATTTTTACACTTTGTACTATTACGCTAAAGGGTTAGCACCGCAAACTTGTACAGCTTTGTATCATGCAAAATGCTAATTTCTAAAGTTCTTGCGTTTGTGGCAAGCACGTTTTGACCATGCAGAGCAGTGCAGCACCTAGGGAGGGAATGTTAAGATGCGCGCCGTTATCCTATTTGCCGCATGGCTGTTAATTAGCCATTCCTACGAACATCTGCAGTGTGCTTTCAAAAAGATTCCTTTAACATAATCTTGCATAATAATGAGCCTTCATACAAACTAAAGCTCTGCACTTTTGATATTTTATTTAGATTGCACTTTGATCCAAAGTGAAGCAGCTCCACTTTTCAAATCTGTAGTCATGCTACCTGCGCTGACTCATTTGGAGAGGAATACTAAATGTCCAGTTCAGATACTGTGAAAGCTTTTATAGACGGCCACATCCCGCAATGTCTTTGATGTTGCTTATTCAGTGCCGTGAATACAATGATATGCCCTGCAGAAAACAGATGGGTACTGTGCAGGTGCTTGTGTGTCTGTGGATGTGTTTGCTTTTCTGCACACACTGGCACATAAAATACATTATGCATTGTAAACATTGTCATTATATTGAACCCACCAATTTGTTGAGTAATAGGATTGATTTGAGTGTAGGACGCATTTAAAATGAACTTCGCTAACCGTGCCAATGCAAGGCGTGATTAGAATTCACCATGCCATTTTTTTTTTTTTTTTTGTGTTCTCCTTATTTTTGTTTTTTACTTTAAAATTGTATTACTGGTTCTAAAAATAACAATGATGACTAATTTTATTACAAATTGTTATATGATATTTAATTTTACTATAATGTATAATTTAATCATTATTAAATAATATAAAAACTGAAATCTAGATTTCTTTGCATATTTGTGAAACAAGCTAGTCTTCATCTCTAAACGAAAGTGAATAGATTTTTTTTTAAATTCATTTTGGTACTTGGAAAACATTTATTTTGTATGCTGTGCGAGTGTATTTAGGAATTTGAATGGTGTGAATTACTGTGTGCATTAATAAACTAAGTGCATTGATTGTGGAAAAATATCTGTCCGAGTGCGACCCCTCCTGCTTTTAAACAGGTGTGAGCAACTCCAGACGGCTGGAGCCAGCCCAGCGCATTCCCAAATGATCCCCCCTCCTCTTGTCCTGCCTAGGAATAAAGGAATTGAGGGCAGTAGGTGAAGAAAAAGTGAAAGGAAGGAGGGATGTGAAGCCCCATGTGAGACCTGAATCCATTAAGTGTGATTCGTCTTTAATTAGTAGCGTAATTACCAGGTGGCATATATACATATATGAGTATGTATATATCTATGTATGTATACGTTTATCCCAAACTATATTTAGACTGCTCCTCACACCTTCTTGTGCAGACGAGGCTGCCAGAGGCTAACTGTTGAAAAATGAACAAAGGAAAGCAGTTCCTTATACAGAAGGATGAATCATCAGATTCAGAGGAGCCTTCGGAGGGATGGGAAGCAAATAATCATGGCACCACCCCCCCCCCCCCCCCCCACAACACACACACACACAACACTCTGTCCTTCTCGCTCTCTTTGTCATATCAAAGCCCTGCCACAGAATACACAGTGGTGGGCTATAGCATCACTCCTGACTGCTTGTCAAGTTTGTCATGCCATGTACTTTTGTTACATCTGAGATTGCCAACAGAAACCACAGCAGAGCCGGAAGATGATATGAAACAAATTGTTGAAAGCATGAATTGTATTGCATAACACTCTTCTAGCTGGGAAAATGTGCCCTAGCAGCAAACTTAAACCCAACTATTCAAAATTAGGATGTGACCAGTGTGGGGGTAACACATTACAAGTAACTTGAGTTACGTAATCTGATCACTATTTTTCTCGTAATTACTAAAGTAACGCATTACTTTTAAATTTACAGTTACTTTTTCTAATAAGTTGTGTAAACATGATGGTCATTGTAGTTTTAGAATAAATGTGAGCATTTACTAATCTCACTTGCACAAAAAAAAATCGGTATTCCTCAAAATGAAATAAAATCTGTGAAATGTGAATATTATGAATATTATAATTATATCAGAATATATGCTTTATATCGATGACTTTAGATAAACATCACATTTTGTTTCATTTTTCCACATTTTCATTGCTGAAGCGTGTTAAACTTTCTTCTCCTGCATCCTATTCCTCATCAATCCAGAATAGCAGCACAGTTGAAAGGTTTGTTTAAATTTCGCCCTCTTCTGTACAAGCATGAATTTGCATTTCTTTCAGCCGAAGGTCTTATTCTTTTCACTTTTGGTGTAAAAGGCCCTTTACATTTGTTAAAGATATATATATTTTTATTGTTATTAAAAAACAAACAAGCATGCCCAGTCCAGATGAGAAAAAGTAACGCAAAAGTAACGTAATGCATTACTTTCCATAAAAAGTAACTAAAGGTGCTTACGCACAGGATAGTTCTAGGAACTAAGGAACCCGAACTAATGGTTCCCCTAGGAACGTTTTCTGCTTGCATTTGCACCGCCAGTAAGAACTCTGAAGTGACGTAAGCCGTGCTTGTTGTTGTGACTTTTATTTTGACGGTACTGAGAAACGCCAGAGCCTGAGCAAATAAACTATGCTCGCATTAGTTTACGATAATGTTATTAGATAGAACCATTCTACATAGAAAGAAGACCTTAATGAAAAGTTAGTACCGTGTACCGTGTGGTTGATGTCCAGTGATGCTAGCTAAGCAGAAATACATAATCATGTTTCGCTTGGTCCCCTCAAAGTTGCGTTGGATTTTCTCCTCAGCGTTATTTTGTGGAGTAAATGTATAGGCTATAATCTGTCGTCGTTTTTGCCTTTGTCGCCATTGGCTTTTGGCTTGCTTGCTTTGGCCAATCAGCGTACACTAACGTCACGAATAGTTCCTATAGTGCTGGTTTAGACCCTACCTTGAAGCAGGAGCTAAATTAGTTCCTCATTGTTCCTAGTTCCTGCAGTGCTATTAGTTAACACTATTAGTTACTTTTTAATGGAAGTAACGCAATATTATAATGCATTACATTTAAAAGTAACTTTCCAACACTGGTGACAACGCATACTACTATGCAATCCTGAGGACACCCAAGGATGCAAACAAGACAGCGATATCAAAGCGAGAGGCCTTTAAAAAAAATCCAGTTTTTGGATTGTTGCAGAGTGCTGCCAAAAATGTTCAGCCAGGTTTAATAATCACTTAAATGGCTGTAACGGAGCTCGATTAAAGTTTAAAGAAATGAGTGTAGTGCATAGATGAGGATGCAGCAGGATTTAGGTCATTGCCACACAAAGGTCTGCACTGCAGTTTATTAAGAATTTAAAAGCAGATTCTGCAGGGGCAACTTCTGAGGATTTCATCTGAGCACAGTACTGAGAAAATAATGCAGTGTAATTGAGATTTATAATGCAAATGTGTAACCACACTGCCCATAAATATTCTGCCCTACATGCATGCACATGAAGGCATGAAACCACCAAACACAGACATGATCGTGCAACACCAGGTTTGCATTTTTTAGTGAGGCAGACCTGCGGGCTGCAGCATATGTGCTTTATCCCAGTGATGTATACTGACATACATAGTTTTCCAATTTACATTCAATCAGGGTAAATTTATGGAGATCCATAGGCACCACCAAAGGTTGGATTAATCCCAGTTTTGCCCCCTGGCTGCTTAACGGTGACAAGCCTGTAAATTTCCTGCTCTAGAGTAGAAGAGCAAAAAACAAGAAGCGATCTCACAGAATCTCAGCTCAGCACTTCAAGGGTTGATACCTTACATGACCACCAGTCTAAGCTCTTGGTTTTATGGCATAATGGTGATTATTAGCAGCCTTTATTTCCATTGGGTAATTTAATCATATTTTTAACGTTTTACGTATAAAGTGCCTTGCAGAAGTATTTATTCAAAGGTATTCGGACACTTAGCCAGTTTTCTCATTTTACTCAATTACAGGAGCTACATAGAAATAATTTGAATTGATTTGTATTTTTTTTTAGGATTGATTTGTATTTTTTGTTAGGATTGTTGTAGCTGCTGAACATGTACACAAATCAATTCCTACAACTTTCTTTCTACATATGAATCATTAAGGTAGCTACAACATTTCCTTAAAATACCCAAAGGTAGAGATTAGTGTTGTCACGGTACCAAAATGTCAGTATTCGGTACCAATACCAGTGAAAATTCACGGTTCTCGGTACCAATTTCGGTACCAAAGCTTAATTTAGATTAAATTTACATATATTAAAGTGTATATCACGGTTACAAAGATGGAAACTGTAGTATTAAAAACACTTTACAATAAGAAGATTCTATTTGATAGATAACATTAGATAAAATTACCTAACAATAAACCATAGTTACTGTTGCAATTATTCTCCTTGGGGTTAATTTAAAAATGTACTAATACGTTTTTAAAATCAAAAGTTTTTTCTGTTAACATTATTTAATGCACAATGAATGAAGTGAAAAAATATGAACAATCAAGTGTATGTATTAAATAACATTCACAAACATTAAATAATGTTGTAAAAATATATTGTTCACTCAATGTGTTGATGTTAGATAATGCATTAATGTTAATGAATGGTATCTTATTGTAGTACCAAACTATACAGGAGATAAAACATGCTTTATTTGACTTAACTGTACTTTTATTTAATCCAAAACTGCCAAAAATGTCACTCTTGCCTGCTTCAAAACTTGAGAACCCTGTAGCTGATTTCTAATGCAAGGGCTAAAAAAATAAATAAATTATTTGCTGATACTTCCTCGTCATCATCACGGAGAGCGCAGTTCACACCGCTTTCTCCTTCTCTCCACAAGCTCTCGCTCTCCCGTGTCTCCGCTATGCAACAGTGACGCGCCTGGAAAAACAAGTTCGCACGTCGCTTCTATTATGAGCGCGCTTCCCGCGCGCCTACATTTGAAATTTGCACGCGCAAAAAACATGTGAACGGCCCATTATGGCAACGTGACATTAGCCTAATTCAAAATATTTCCATATGTGGCTCTTCCCTCCTTTCTTGTCAACAATTGGATTCAGAGCCGCATTAGCAGCGCCGGTCGCCATGTCTCAGTGTTTTTATGAAGAGGACGCAACTGTGCACCTTGCGGACAGCGCATCAAGAACCGGATTAACCCGGTACTCGGTACCTAGAAAAGCTGGTACCGTAACCGTTATTTTTTTTTAGTACCGACTTGGTACCGAAGTACCGAGTTTTTTGACAACACTAGTAGAGATTGTTATTTACAATCATGGAAATGGCAAAAAATAAAAATCATGGAAATGACATATTTTTTTTCTTCCTGTAAAAGATTGATCTGCTCTTGCAAGCCACAGTGTTTGGTGATTGAAATGTGACATTTTCAGTCTCTTCAGCAAGTTGTTCTTCACAAATTAGTTTGTGGTTCATTAACAAATTGGTCTGATTCTAAATTGTTTTAAAAAATCCTTATTCTGTGAAATCAGGGGTCATAGGGAACTCATTGGTTAAAAAAATGGCAATTAAGGCTTGCTGTGGGGGAAAAAAATAAAGGAAATATGAGAGAGAAACAAATAAATCCATAAGTTCAAAAGTCTCTGAGTCTCTCAGTGGGCACTGTTGGTTCTAGGAAAAGTTGTCCATCATATTCTGATGTGAGAATAAGAACTCTTTCGGTCTGCTGAAAAAGACTTGGGAGAAAGTTAGTTTTTCTAGCAGGACGGTAACCCAGACACGAGGCCAAGTAAATAGTGTGACTCAAGAACAAAAAAGCCCTACAGTTCCTTAGACATTGTTTTGATCTCTTCCGTGGCACCATTTAACAAGTGTAGTGTGTAGGCGTCATCCAGCCAGGCTGAACCTGAAGCAGATCTGCCTTTCATTTCTGAAAAAGTTGTTCGTACAGATTATTAGAAACTATGGAGAGAATACATATCTAATGAGCTGCATTTTTAGACATGATCACCATGTTTGGAACACGTCCATTGTTTTCTAGTTGCGTTCCGTCAAATAAAATTTGGTAAAAATATCCCACTACAAAAAATTTCAATGTACCATTTGTAATTTGGTGAAATGAGAATTGTTTAATGGTCTCAGTATAAAGCGTGTGAAATAGGTGCTTGTAAATATGCTAGTGGAGCAGGCTGTCCTATTGATAACTGTTAGGGAAATGATTGTCCGTTTTGGCAGACGTGTTGGCAGCTTTTGCCATGTCATGCTGTGGCTATTCAATTGCTCCAGTGATGCACATATAAGGCAATTGATTCATATCTGATATTTCATCAGAAAACCTCATCTTTAAATTTGAGTTGTTGATCTAAGAACATTTTTCCCTTCTGTCAAAATGATTGTTTATAATTCTTCTCTCTGATCCTAGATCAGGACTTTATTAGACTGAGATAGAATTGGCACTTGCAAATATTAGTCTCTTATTTTTTTCCTTTGGGTAATTGTTTGGAAAGGAGCTAGATCATCACTCTGTTTAAACTGCCACTTGATTGATTGTCATGGTCCATGATGGCTTTATATTTAGCCGTTTAAAAAACAACTGCTCCGCCAGACCATTTAAACGCAATATAAAACACATTAGCCACATGAAGGGACGTTCTTCTCTCCAAGTGCATTAGAGTTCTCTCTATTAAAGAAACTACAGATGAATCTTTTATCTCTGTAAAAAATGACTTCGATATTAACAGGTGCTTTTAAAATGAACCTTCGATTGCCTTGGGTACTTTGCCGTTTCTAGTTTGTACGTTGAATACTGATGACTGAGTGGGCTGAAATCCCTGGCCCTCTTTCACCTCTGTAGAAAGATCATTTATGTAAATGTTTTTTTTTTTTTCATCTATGCAGGATATCGGTTTTGTTGCCGCTGTATCCACCACTTCCTCCAGATTTGTATTTCAGCATGTTGTTTGCACAGCCTGTAAATACAATCCAGAATGAGTTCACACTGAGAGATGTGCTGGAAGATCAAGCTTGCAGTCCAAAAACTTTTCTTCTATGGGTCACAGTCAGTACGTCAAATCTCCACCTCTGCTGTTCTCAAACTGTCTCCAGCAGATGTTTATGGAAGATGAAGTTTGCTTTCTGCAGACTGTTCTCTTTTGATGAAGATTTAGGTCTTTTTTCAGATGGACCAAGGCAGTTTTTTGGAAGATGTTTTTTTTTTCCCTATGCATGTGTTTACGCTTCTGAAGTAGGGGAATCACAATATACCATTATTGACGATAAACGTGATATTCATAACATGAAATATTGATATTGTGTTAATTACGAGTGAAACAATATATTGCGATAACTGTAACATATTTCAAACGAATAACATGATACACATGATATGAAGTGACGTAAATCCAGTGGCAGCACCTGATTCACATTCCAAAGTACAATAGGTGGCGTACAATATTGAACCTTAACCCTGCCATCTATCATAAAGAGAAAGAGACAGCGTGTAGATACTACTGCCGTTAAAAATAATGTCGTCCGATGAGTCTCTACCAGCGGTGAGCACAAAAGGGGGCAAAACCACCAACCTGTTCACCCACCTTAACTTCCTTCATCCTGCCACTCTGCAGAGAGTAAGTTGCAATTATTTTGCTAGTCCTGAAATGGTAAATATACATTACACTGTCAACTGCTGACACCTTTCTCTGTTTTGTTATATTTACATCCAAATTTGCTCATTTGGATAAAAACTTAAGGATTTTTACCTAAAATATCTTTAGAGAGGAGTATCATCATCTGCCGCTTATCCTTATCCTGTATCCGTGACCTTGTCCTTTCGAGAGAGGAATATTTTAGTTGTTTTTTTTAATCCAATGTAGGACGATGTTAGTATTATGGAGTGCTAAACTCTCACATGTAATTAGTTTAATTTATACTCTACATCAGAGGGCGCCTTCATGCAGAAAGTCCTCAAGTGAGACTCATAGAAGTATTGGTTTCCTTCTACCTATGGAGATTGCTTTGCTTTTTTTCCATCCCACTTTTTCCAGGAACCTTTTAAAAAAAAACTTAAGAGTGACATGCATTGTTCTTGAAGATGTGTGGAAGATCTTTAAACTTCAGATGTTGGCTATGTCTGTCAGCGCGCAAGGCAATTGGTAATTCTTTCTGTGGTTTGGGACGGATATAAACACCAGGTAATCATATCTATGGAAATTCTCTCTCTGAAGACCTATGGGTGGGCAGAACGATTTCATCACTGCTCTAATCACCTCCATATGTCATCTGCTCTGTTTCAGTTGATAAAAAACACAACTCATTGCATCTTCTCTCGAGAGGAGTGGAGCGAGCAGCGTATCAATATCTCCTCAGGCTTTAGTGGGCATAACCCACAAAAGAATGTATTACACAAGATGCTCCATTTATAATCATTGCTGCTCTACATTAAAATGCTGCTATGTCAGTAAATGCGGGAAACTGGCATTTTTTTCTTCCCTGATGTGTTGAGAAAGGTCAGAACCCTGCTCTTGCTGTTCTACTACCGCAGTCCATTTAGAATGGAATTCAGCAGGCCAGATGACATTTTCTGCGATGCGGCCTGACCTTCCTACTCACTTTTATAGCTGGATATTTTTAACATTGAGAGTGAAATCCGTTATGTTTTCAACACCTGTGTTCTCTTCCGCTCATCAATCCCGATAGTGGCTGTCCTCTTGGTTTCATTGTTTTGAACTATTTTTTTCAGGGTCTAGTTGACTTTTTTTTTATTCACTCATTGTTCACCTCCATGCCAGAGGACAGCACATCATTTACACAATATAATGTACATATTTGCAGAGAGAGAGAGAGGGGAGTCAACCGTTTTCTGTCTCTTTTAACAATTCATTTTTTATGAATGTGTAGAGTGAAACGTGCTTGCTACAGCAGTACAGCTTGAACTTTAAGGAATGGTCCACCTTATACTCACCCTCATGTTCCAGTACAAATATATATTTGTACAATGCTTCAATAATTTGTCCAAATAATGAAAATCAGTGGGATCCAAAACAACATTGAACAGAATATCAACACCAGAATATCAGAATTTCAGTTTTTGTGCTGTACAGAAGAAAGTCATACTGGTTTAGAACAACATGAGGGTGAAGAAATATGATATTTTTACTTTTGGGTGAACTGTCCGTTTTGATTTTTTTTTAAATGGACAATTAAAAACAAACTATAATCCCTTTTTTGTATGAAAAGCCTATAAGAAAAGAGGGGAAGTATCTTTTTTTTTTTTTTTTTTTTTTTTTTTTTTTTAAGTTAGCTGTAGTGTATCACTTAGCATCTTTCCCAGCACCATCAATGCTGTTGTACACTTGAGTTTATCCAGGTCAGTTAAATTAGCGTTAGTTCACCTCTTTTTGATGTTGCAGGTGAGAAACAATGGCGACACCTTGTCTAACTAAGGTGCTAAGATTGCCGGAGTTTTCTTTTTAACACTTTTCTGGCAGGTTAATAAAGACTGTCATATTAGAAAAGCAGTGCACTTTAAGGACAGCCCATTACTTTTCAACAACTTGCATTATTAGCCAGTGTATGAGCCAGAAATAATTTCTTTTACTGGTACCTCTAAAAAGAAAGTCTTCTGGGAACTATTAAAACATATATTTCAGTTGTCCCATCTCAACCAGAATCAGAGTCCCCTTTAAGTGTTTTTTTTTTTTTTTTTTTTTTTTAATGTCCAAAGTCTGCGACCAAGCAAGGTAATATCGCTTATTTGCATGCATTTACATTGCTTTAAGGGGGTGAAGTGGGGGCTGAAGTTGATTGTAATGTTACACTGTGTACTCTAGGGATGTATCAGTTTCCTAAGAAGAACACTCTTCTCAGAAGTTGCTCATTTTTAATGGGTGATGGGTGAATGCAGAATCAGCTCTTGGACCAGCCTGATAAGGGACTTACCAGGACACTATAAAAACACAAATAAAAAATGCTGTTTTAGCACATCTCTTCACCGAAAATTGGTTGTGTAATCGACGGCATTGGCAAAACCGCATGTGATCTGCATGCGGCCTTCACAGGTGGAGGAAGAAAATATTTTAAGCAAGCACGGAGGACTTTTGTTTGACATGTGCATCATGTATTCACATGCGTCTAGGTCAGGCAGGCAGGCTGCATTTCCTGTTCTACTTGGATGAATTCAGCAGCTGAGCATGCACAAGTGATGCTTTCAAAGGGCCAATTCGAGCTGTTTCAAACAGGAGTCGAGCCTCTAATTGGTATGCTTAGCAGGTTTCATTTTAGCAGGGCTCTGTTCTGATTCACCACCGCCATCCTCTCTCTCTCGTTCTGCTGTTTGTCTGACTTCCTCTGCAGTAAGCTCTCTAGCTCCTGGGAAGAAAAGCAGCTCAGTGATTGATAAAAATTTGGGGCTTTATTAATGACTGCTGGAATAATGGGTGGAATAGTAAAGCAGATGAGAGGCGGACACTCTGGCTTTCTGTGTGCTTCTGCTGGCTCTTTATGATGAACTAGAGAGAGAGGGAGAAGTTCTGCCCAGACATCCTGACTTCCCGCTGGGGAGTGATGATGTGCCCAGCTGGATAATCTTTACTACAAATCCCAGAATGCTTTGAGCCAGCTGGAGTGGAAACTGCGAACGCCAAAGCAGTCAGAGATACACCGCTGAATATTCCAGAAGCGCTGCTGGGGCTCACAGCATAGCCAGACTTGTTGCTGGATCAACATGCCAGATGTAGGGGTGAGAAGCCCTTAAAGGCAAAAATGCTTGCTTTGTATTGCTGTGAATGTAATCTCCCCTCCTCCAACCTTGGCAAAAAATGCTTTTACAGTATCCTGCAGTCAAAGTCAGCAAATACTGTAATACTGTAGGTGAAGCAGACCCAGAACAGACTTTTTCCTTTGACCAAGAAAGTGCCTTTTTTATAGCATTTGTCTCTTCAAGGAATGGTGCACCTAATGAATGAATATTCCTGACGTTAACTATTTTTTGTTATTTTTATGTAGTATATAAATATCTATCCTACAACTAAACCATTCATTTATTGACTGGTAGAAGTGTTTTGGAACGTAGATGTAAAACCGAGGTCCTGCCTCTGTGGTCATTAAAAATCCCAGGATGTCCTTCGAAAAAGAGTAGGGGTGTAACCCGGCATCCTGGCCAAATTTGCCCCTTGGTCTCTGTCCATCATGGCCTCCTAATCATCCCCATATACTGATTGGCTTCATCACTGTCTCCTCTCCACCAATAAGCTGGTGGGCGTTCTGGCGCAATATGGCTGCCGTCGCATCATCCAGTTGGATGCTGCACATTGGTGGTTGAGGAGATTCCCCCTTCCATGTAAAGCGCTTTGAGTACCCAGAAACAAATTATTATTATTATTATTATTAACGGGCAAAACTTTAGGGGAAATACTGTGATCAGATTGCAGCTAATTGCCGGGCGTCTCATTGAAAGATGAGCAGCCTGTTGCCCTCTTCATCACTCTCACTCTCTTCCTGTTTCTCTCCCCTGTTCCTCCTCGCATCCCACTCTTGTTTCGCCCACTTGTCTCCTATCTTCCTTTGTCTCCCTGTCGCTCTGTCTTGTCTCTAACAGTCGGTGCCTGTCTATCTGCCCTTCTCTCTCAGTGGGGTGTATAGACAGAATGATGATTATTAAAGTATGGTATATGGTAAAGACTCTGTATTTTGCTGGATCTCCAGTTGAATCTCCCACAGGCACATCTCTGCAAGTTTGGCTTTATATTTCACAATTTCATCTTGAGTTACTGACCTCAAACATTGATGTTGAGAGCTTACTTGGCAAAATGCTCTTATCAAATGCTCTCTCTTTTTAATTATATTTGAATTTAATGTAAGATGGTTGCCTGTTCATCCTTCAGTTAATCAGTGTCAATCACTGTATAGTCTTCCTCAGTCTTTTGAATCATTTTCAATCAGTTTTTTTTAGTTTGTAATAATTTTTTGATTATGTAAAACACAATGTATTACTTAAATCATTAATAAAAAATGTATTCACAATAAAAAAAAAACTATTAAACATTTAAACTATAAATAACCTTACACTTTTTGGAATGCAGGGACGGTCACCACGAGAAAAAATAACGTGCTGTGAATTTTAGCTATTTGAGTTGCCGTAGTTTGCTGTAGTTCTCAAGCAGGCATGGGTAATGTAGTCTTCGAGTGAGCGCCAGCGGTAACAAAACCCATGCATGAACAAGCGTTACAGTAAACATCACATAATATTCCCGCCTGTGTCTCGTTTGTGATAAGGTGATACAATAATGCACCCTGACTCAAGTCCAATCTATGTAGACAGGATCTGAGTTGGACAGGGTCATAAAATACGCATGAAACTGCGTCCAGGCCATATGCAAGTTAATTTGGTAAAATTGGATATATTACATGAAAAGGACTTGGCAGTCAAGTCGCAACTTCGCAAGTCTTTTTTCTTTTTTCTGGGACTCGAGTTTCCATCTCTGTTATGTACACATGGAAGAATGAATTAAATCTAGATGGTCATTTAATATGAAATTCATCATTTTGTCACGTGTACTTCACGTCTTTTTCTTTCCCCATTTTTATACATTATGGCTAACTAAGCACTATTTTAACTTGGCTGAATAACTAAGGTCTTAAATTGCATCGAACAGAATTTTACATAATCATAATTGGTGCATTTTGCTTTGCAGAATTATGCACATGACATCTGTGAGTGTCTTTCCAGCTCTAGGCAACTTAAGTATCCATCTACTCTGTCTAGCTGTTGTTTAAAATAATGGAAATTTTGACATTTCCCCAAATGCTTTACGGCATTTGGCGGAGAGTTATTGAGATAAAGGCACTGTTGGGAAACTGGCTTTGTGTAATTATGTGCAGGCAGGCACCCTCAAGTCCTGCTTGTTCAGACATTTCAATGCAGAGATGTGGGGCCAGACTCTTTGAACATTATCACTGTGAAGAAAGTATCGTTACCTTGGAGACTGGTGTAGCATGGTATTGATATTGGATGACCAAAATGGGGAAAAATCAAGTACTGTGCTTTTTACTGCACCAACGACTGGTTAATGGGGCTAGTGATGTATTCAGTTGGTTGGCAGCACTGCAGTGCATGCTTTTTATTTTAAACATAGAAATGAGCAGGAGCATTGTCTACAACGACTAATTTCGATGCAAGACCAACTGTTTGGTGCGAAACAACTGTGGTTGGGTTTACACCAAAATATTCCCTAAAGCACACTCAAGTGCATGTTTTTTTTGTTTTGTTTTTTCCTGGTGGATGCACAAGGATCCCCCCTCCCCCACCACCACCGTTTACTAAAATGATAAGGACAGCTTGGCTGTGAGCCCTTGGTGGACCAGTTCTCCTGCCACTATGGGGAATTGAATGAATTTGACTAGCACATGCAGCTGGACAGGTGACTGTGGAGCGTTAGGGTATCCACAGGCAACAGTCAAAGATCCTCAAAAGAACCACGCTTTTCATTTTAGATATCATTTTAACTCTTTCTGCATAGAAACTAGTCGGCGTTAGTTTCGCTGTCTTTTCTTGTCAGGTTTATTAAATGGTGCATCCGTATCATTAGGCCCACAAAGTCTGATTTTCAAAGTGCCACAAATTTCCAGCGAATGAATCGAAACGCCCATCTTTCACACTTCAAAACCCTTGCATGTTCATTTTTTAAAAATATTTTGGCCAATTTTAGTTTTCAACTACCAATAACACTTAAAATAGCAACCACTGCTTCGTTTTGAACATTTTAACGTTTAAATATGTTGCCCATTGAATTATTGAAATATTGTTATGCTTGACAGTAAGTAACTGCTGTTTCTCTCTTTTTCTGTAGTGTCCAGATTCAGCATGCAAGCAGGATCTGTTGGCCTATCTGCAGCGTATCGCCCTTTACTGTCACCAGCTCAATATCTGCAGTAAAGTCAAAGCAGAGGTGCAGAATCTGGGCGGAGAGCTTGTGGTGTCTGGGGTAAGTCATATTTACTGAGAGGGAGAAATGGACAGAAAGACAGACTTGTCCCTCTGTGGTGGAAAAACCTGTTTATCTGAAGTAAAATAAAATTTACTGTTTTCACCCATCCGTATCTCCACGACATGAACAACTCTTGTTCTGGGCAGATAGCCTAATTTATTTTCAATAGATTGTGCTTTTATTAGTGTTTGTGTAGAGAGAAACTTTCCCATAAGCTAGATGGTTTGAGACATTTGTACATGAAGTATAATGATTTCAATTATTTTTATTTGAAAGATTAGTGCATGACATACAAGCTGAAATCTCGATTCCTGAAAGTGAAACATCCATAAACAATCATAAATGGCTGAAAGTGTCTTGAGAATTGTAATTCACTGGTCTTTTCAATTTCCTCTCAATTTGCAGGTGGACAGTGCTATGTCTCTGATTCAGGCAGCCAAGAATCTGATGAATTCTGTGGTGTCCACTGTGAAGGCCTCCTACGTGGCCTCCACCAAGTACCAGAAGTCTCTAGGAATGCAAAACCTCAACATGCCCGCCATCTCCTGGAGGATGAAAGCTCCTGAAAAGAAGCCGCTGGTCAAGCGCGAGAAGCAAGACGATGGTCAGACCAATAAAGTGAAGCGGTCCTCTCAAAAGAAGCACGTCAACCCTGTGCAGGCCCTGAGCGAGTTCAAAGCAATGGATAGTATTTAAGCAGCCCTTAAGGCATTTCAGTAGATTGTTTCAGATGTAGATTGAGCCTTAAAATCAGTCAGATTTAGCAAGTACACATTTAAACGCATTCCTGTACCTTAGTCACCAATCTGCCCTTTTTCCATAAGCAGTGGCTATGCTGAGTGCGCTGAGTGCTCTAAGGTCTATATAGCAAATGTTATATTTTTACACACGAATGCATTAATCTGCTCAATCTTTACACAAGATTTCTTCCTGAGGACAGGTAGGGGCATACATTAAATTCCGGGCATTTCCTCAGTTTGTGTACGTTTCCCCTTTTTCTAGATGACTATTGTGTAATTTTTTAAAAACATTTAAGTGTATTTTACAAGAAGACTTTTATATATTTCACACTAAGGGCTTTGATATTGCCCATTACAGTCTGATTTTTGTTTTTCTTTTCCATTCTTCATGCCTATGCAAACTTTCACTGTAACACTTGCAATACTTGTTTTGGTATGAAACTATAAAAGAAAAATAGGCTTTGATTTAGTGCAAGTGTCAAGACCAAAGTCATTGTATTTTGCTGTGCCTAATAAACTTTTTGATAACTTTTTGTTTCGCTTTGATTAACTGTAAAATAGACAAATTTTGGTGAATATTAATGCTTTCTATCTCTAAAAAAAGTGCTGTGTGAAAAAAGTGACTTGATGTGAAACTCGAAATGCAACAAAGTCAGACTAGTTGCTCTTTTGCCTTAAAAAAAGAGAGAACAATCTCAATGCCCTCAGTAATCTCAAGGAGCAGCAGGGCAAAGCTAAATGCAAACGAGAGGCTGAGAGTGAGCGAGTTCAATCTTCAGCCCTGTATTTAAATTCAGAAGACTGGCCTTAGGCCTCTCTTCTCCTCCTCCTTCCCCTCCATGACTCAGACACTGATTAAATGAATCAACACGCCTCTTATTTGGAGGAGCGCTCTCTAAGAGGTGGAGAACTCTTGGGCTAAATGGGTGTGGATGGACTGGGCCAGAAATCTATGAGCCGCTGAGCTCCACCAACGATAAATGGGATCAAGCGCCCTGAAGGAGCTTCAAAATCACAGTGATCGATATTTCTCGTAAGGCCACGCTAGCTAATGAGTTCATCATTATCAGCTCATCTGTTGAATATATCTGTGGGTAGAAAAACATCAGCGCTGCTGCGTTCATTTTAACTACATTTTCTCTTGCGATGAATAAAAGCTTGATTGTGAAAGTGCAGGATGATGCTTGATTGGTTGCGAGATGCGTATGACCTTAAATGCAGTTGCTCAGTGATTTGACTGGTCAACAGGGAAAAAGCTTTTCACATTAGTCAGCGCAGTGGGTGGTAAAGTGTTGCTTCTTGAGCTGCTTTCTAGCCATGCATACACATTTCTATTACGCATCAATGTGTGACGCTTTTTTTTTAATGTTGTCGACGCCACTTCCAAGCTTATCCCAGTGGAAGCGCATTTCCTTGTTCTGCATTTATGAACAACGTTGTGTTGGGTCACTGGAGGTCACATGACAGATGTTTATGATTCAGTTTGTATGTTTATTGCATGCCAGAACTTATTGTGAATTTAATACTGGTTTGGGGTTTAACTTTTTTTTTTCCTGTCTTTAATTTCTGAAAATGACTGTAGTGAACAGTAGTTTATGTATGTTATGTAATGCTTTGGGCGTTATCTGCTGATTGCGGTTTTACACATTGACTTTCAAATAAAATGAAAAAAATGAAAACATGCATTGAATAAGAGTTTGTTTTGAAGGTGTGAGAAAAAGCGAAGTCTGTTGAAATCGTACAACAAATGTGATTTCCAATAGAACACTCTTTGAAATTTGCCTGTCAATTGTAAAAATATGAATTTTTCAGTCAGGTGCAATTTAGCGTCACAAAACCTTCCTTTTTTAATTCTATGTCATTGCAACACACCGCTTTAAGAGCTTTTAGATATTAACCCTGTAAAGGCTGACCTATGTAATGATTGAACCTTTAGAAAAAGTCCCCCAAACATTCTAATTGAGTATCATATTTGATAGGCTACATCAGGCTTTTATGGTGCATATAGTATGATATAGGAGAATATGGAGCTCATACTATAGAAGGAAACTGTTTTATTTAGAGGTCCAAATTAAGCAAAAAGATGCAATTTGGTGCAGTTGCTAATGGTTAAAAAGATAAAATTCCTACAGCTTGTAATGTAAATCATTTAGATCTTTATAACTGGATTACTAACAAAAAATGTGCCCAGTACACATTGTATGATTTTGGCCTGTCCCAGATGAAAGATGACCAATCTTGGCGATTTCTGTGGTCGTGGCTAATCGGTGGTCCTACTTTGTACAGTGAGAGTGGTTCAACGACAACCTTGAGCCTGCGAATAAGTTTCTGACAGTGTCAGAATTTTTGTTTGAGCATCTCACAGTGTTAGAATGACGTCCATTGACTAGCCAAAAAACAGCAACATGAAATGACTTATTGATCAATACGACATGACGCTAAAACTATTTACCTCAAGCTCCATTTACAAAATTGGCCTCTTTTCCTTAGCCATGACCACGTCCATGTTTTCCTCTTTCGCTGCCTCCTCCGCACATAAATTAGTTTACCAATAGCGCATGCTGACAACATTTTATTCTTCTATACCTAACTTGCATCGTAGCGTACGATTCAATAGCTGTCATCATTGTACAGACAACATGCATGTCGTACCCAAGTTTATTAGATACATGTCGTACAGTGTGGTTGCAGTGGTCTTATATGATTGCCGAAATCACAGTCTGTAGCAAGCCTAAGCCTAGTCCCAAACTAAAATGCATGTTTGATCAGTTTAAAAGCAATTTGCATTGACATATCGTAAAAAAATATCAGTTACATTGTTTTGTCTCAAGATGCACACCACCAGTAATGTTTTTTCCCCTAAGGCTCGCTTATAAAAGCTACTTAAATGTCCTAATTGAACAAAGTCTAATCTAAAACCTGTCTGTGAAACCAGGCCTATATGTCCTCAAAAGATTTTATTTAAATTTTAACCTTAAACATTAAGTGATTTGCAAGTCGAATGCATGGTCTCTAAATATAAATCTAAACTATCTTCAGTCAAACTGATTTCCTTCTGCAGTGTGTCCAAATTAGCTAGCTGCTAGAATGTGGTGAAACTGCTTCATAACTTGAGCCTACGTTTTTACAGTATGTAAGAATCTTTGATTAATGACATCTGTTATCACACCTGAAGTTGGTCTATATCAAAAGCCTCTATGGCTTTTTTAAAGTGCCCATTTGCATTCTCTTGCCATTGTTTAAAATATGCTGTCAGACATCCAGCCAGTAGCAGGTTATCAAACGCTTCCCAAATGAACGTCTGAAGAATATTTCATTGTAATTGACATGACTCTGAGACCCACAAGTGAGAAATTTTTCCTTTTCTCCAAGCGATTATTCAAATCAAACGGCTCTCTGTTAAAGGCCATCAGGCGTCTCCATGTGCCGTATTTTACATGGCATGTCTTCTGTCTTGTTTTGTTTACCCAACAAATCCGCTTTACACTCATCTGAAATGACATGTTTCTGATATTTTATTCTGCTGAGGAAAAGTATCGAGTGCCAAAGCTCCTCTCAGCCACGTAATGCACCTTTCCCTCAACACAGAGATTTCCAGATACGGAGTGATGTCCTCTCGCCCCCCCGTTTCTCTCTCACATTACTCATACTGTCTGTTTGACCTTTCCCTCCAGACATTATGGTTCTCCAAATAGGAAATGTACTACGGTGAGGGAGGCGGAGTGGACAAGCACGATACAAGTTCACCGCTGAGACGAAGTGCATTTACACAGGGTCTCACTGCTAAAGCGGAGCATGAAACCTCGTGTCGACATGCTTGTCGGGGGAAGCTCAACTGCTTGTATTAATCATGAGCACGATTGTATAGTTTATTTGTTTCAAGATGTTGCTAATTGCTTGAGAAGAACAAAATAAATGTAAGGATGTTAGTTTCCGATGTTCTATTGTTTGGTTTTCTCACAGTATCTTGACACTTTCTTCTTCTCTCCACATTTTAGCCGCCCATGCGCTCACATTCTGTCAGGCTTCAGCTGTCGACTTTTATTTGGAGTACATGGAGATTTGAGCTTCATTATAATTGCTGCATCTGTCAAGGCTGTGCAGTGCGTTGGACCTGACCTCCTGATTTCCCTCCAGTCCTTCAAACAATGGGCACCCTCAAATATATCCTTCCTGTGTTGTAAGGTCATCTGGGGGTTTCATGCATGCGGTTTGATGCCGAAACACCTCTCCAGTTTTAACAGGACTGTATCGTTTGGAAATCTAAGGTCAACTTTACCTGCTGCTGGGCTGTAGAGGATTTATTTGACAGGTGAGGGTTCTTTTTTTTTTTTAGATGAGAGCTTATTTTTAACTCTCTTTGGCCCTCCTTTCTCACCAGACAACTGACAACAATGCCGAACCGTCTGATTGTTTAGAAATGTTTTATTTTTGGGCAAATTTTAGTTTAAAAAACAGTATTACCTTGCCTCGAATTCTTGTATTTTCTCTCCAAGGATCCGTCAGCCAACCTGATCGCATCTAAAATTGGCATGACATGATTGGTTGAAATGTGATCAATCAAACAAGGCGTTTTTTGACAGTTCAATCAATTGTGAGAGTATTCTCCCGGCTTCCTGTTATGCTACAACAAATGATTCCGAGGCTTAATGCGTATGAAAAGAAATGTCTTACGAGGTATTTCCCTTCAGCTAGCCATGAGAAGACAGGCAGCAAATTTAAATCCAGTCTCTCACACCTGAATCTCAGAGCATTAAATTGACTTAAAGGGATTGCTAAGAGGTTTTGTCTGATAGTTGTGTATGGTAACATCTATCTTTTTAACAACAATGCTATCTTTCACAGCAATTCCACACGAAAAGACTCCACTCTAGAACATTGGACGTTGCTAAGAGGGCAAGGTGACAGAAGGTAAGCGGTGACTTTAAGTGACTTTAATTAGTTTAGCCTAAAATGACTCCTTTGGTGCAGCACAAGGACATTTTTAATGCTCTTACAAATTCGCTTTCATACTCAAATAGCACCATACCAGTGGACAATATGACTTTCCCGGCTAACAAAAATAGGTTCTAATAGTTTTTTTTTTTTTGCTACCGTTTCCATTAAGTTACGAAAACATTTATTCAGAACGCACTCTGAACATTTAAAACGTCCAGTCATTTGTCCCTAGCCTGACTACGTCAGACTTCCTACTTCCGCTAATTTCATTTCACTCCTGTAGTCAGTCTGAGATAGCAGCCTATCTTTCTGTTTTCCACCGGCCTGAAAACAGCCGGGCCAATCAGCAAACAGAAGGCGGGCTGAAAGCCGTGACGTACTCGCCAAGCGCCGAGTTTAAGAGTTAGGTCAGAGAAATCGAAAACGACCGCGGATAGTGAGACACGGATGCAATTCGCTCTGTTGTGGAGAATATTCCAAGCATTAGCAAACTGAAGCCCGAACAAGAAGAGTGTGTATTAAACATTTTGAATGGAGGTGATGTTGTGGCCCTACTCCCTTTGGGAAAAGTTTATTACCGATCGTCAGCGAGAAACTGGGGAGCCTTTTGACAGGTCAGTGTCTCCTTTCTTTTCCAGGTCTTAAATACCGTAAAACTTCAAACAATAGCCCGGGCTTTTATTTGCCCAAATCATCGAACTGCACCGGCTTGTATTTGAGACAGGCGTCTAACGTTATATGAGACAGGCCTTTATAATTTAGTGTTGAGATGTTGTTCTTTGAGATGTTGTTCCTAGAGTCTCTAATCTCTAAAAATCTCCAAATGCTCCACGTGAAACTGCGGTGTTCCGACCTTTTACTAGTCGATTGATTTTGATTAATATTTGCGAGGGAGAGAGAGCAAGACAGCGCTCGTGTTGTTTGTTTGAAGACGTGATAGTTAGTGTGCGCGCGGCCGGGTGCTCGCTCGCTCGCCTCTCCTCTCTCTCCCTCTCTCTCTCTCTCTCTCTCTCTCTCTCCTCTCTCTCTCTCTCTGCTTGTTAGCGCCCTGTCAAGTGCAGCAGTCATTCTATTACATCACTCACCGATCAAAAAGGTCGTTTACAGCCATGTTCACTCCGGTATTTCGCTCGCATCATCAAGTGTTTACAGTGGAAGTTCGATCATAGATTTGAGTTCGATGCATGATGTCTGTGGTTCGATACGGCTGTGTCGGCGCATAACATACGTCATAAACAAACTTATCTGATTGGCTTACGGGTAACCAATGATTTTAAACTTCAGAAATCGCCCCCTAGCGGGAGAGAAAACACTTCTCTATTATGCTATGCCAGACTCTGTCTACGAAGCAAAGTGAAGTAGCAGAGTCTGGTATTACCAGGCTAATTTGTCCCCTCAATGTGAAGGAAATATTCTATTTTATCATTCTTCAAACATTATGGGAGTGTTACTCTCTCGAATGTTCTTGAAACATCTTGAAATAAATATTAACATTTAAAAAATGTTAGACAAACATTCAACTAAAACGTTTCAGACAAAAAAAAGTCCCTTGAACAATGTTTTTATGCTAATGTTTTGAGAACAATCCAGATTTGAATGAACGTATGTTCATAACGTGTTCATAATGTTCATAACGTTAGCCAAAGTTCTGAGAATGTTCCCTGTAAAATGGGTCTCGCCAGTTTTGTGAACTGAATCAACTGATTCATTGAAAAGATCATACTCAAATTGGATGTTGCTGCTGCTTTCATGAAATTTAGTTTTTTGGTGAATAGTCATTTAAATTATGGTCTGTTTTTACAAAAAGCTAAAGTATGAATTGAAACAAATTTTGCACTAATTTGTACGTGTGTCATTTTGGAATGTTTACACAAATGAAATAATTTTAATGAATAGTATATGGGTCACTCGTTTTAATGCAAGTACAATCAACTTTCAAGCTTCAAAAAACTAAATAAAAGTGAACCACATGACTTGCTTGTCTGAAGTCTTACAATAACTTTTTGTTAAGACTTGTGAGACTTAGAGGCCGTTTCCATGAGACTGTTTTCAACTAAAAATACACACAAAAAATTGTAGCAGTATATTGGATCCGTGCAACTCTTAAAGTGACAGCAGCCTAATATTCCTGCTGACGTCTCTATAATAACAGTAATCAAACAACAAGAGAAAAAGAAAATGCACTAGTTGTTCTTGACTGAATAACTTTTGTAACTATATTTGTAATGTATATTTTATTTATAAAGTGCAGTGTTATTTTACATTTGAAAACAGTTTCTGTACCTGAATACCCGAAAACCTTATAGCAATGATTATTTCAATTGTTTCTTTTGTTTCTTCGTTTATAGCAATTCTTTCGTTCAATTGTTAGCTAGTTGTTTTTGCAATGGTATTTTTAAACCTAGACAAAAGTTCCTTTTGTAAGTATTCTTTAGCCTGTTGACTTTGCTATTCAGCTACAATGAAATGTTTTGCATTTAGACTTAGAATACGCTTTTTTGTTTGTTATTTTACCTTTATGGAATCGAATTTAGGAATCGATAATAATTGGAATCGATAAGCAGGATTAGAATCGGAATTGTTAATAATATTGAAAATAATGTTTTTCTAGGTGTTAACATGTTCTTGTGTAATTTTTCTGATGTTAGAGGACATACAGTATCTTGAGAAAAATAAGCTCAAAGTTGTATTTCTGAGTATTTCTACATTCAATATACAAATGGCTGTAATCAGTAGCAGATGCTAAAATAGACTGGAGTTGTGATGTAGTAACTCCACTGGGCGAGGCCACAAGCTCATACTCCCCTCCGCCCCGCCCGCTCAGGTTCCAACGATGGCGGATCAACACCAAGAATCTGGAACTTGCGCGCTGTTTTCTGTCAGCCTTCCTAAAGCATATTTTTGTCCCGCCAAAGTTTGACAGGTGAGTGATGTAGATGAGTGATGTATTGTAGATGACGGACTGCTGCGCTTGTTTAACTGAGAGAGCGAGCAGAGAGAGTGAAAGCCCCGGTCGCGCGCGTGCCCTCTCACCGTTTTCAAACTGTCTCGCTCGCTCTCCCTCCCTCCCTCGCCAGTGTTGCCAGATTGGGACGGTGATTTCCAGCCCAAAAGCTCACCAAAAACCGCCCACTCCGAGAAAAAACCGCCCAAAATTTTACTGCCAAAAAAATGTGCTATAATTGTATTGCCATGTCATTCAAGGTCGATAAGCACCATTTTTATCTCCTTAAAACAAAATAACGATGATAAAATACAATAAAAAATAAATAAATTTCCCAGGAAAACGGATCAAAACAGGGCAGTAATTAAGAAGAATTAGCAAATATGACTAAAATGTCCAGGTGGACACTGTCAAAACGGCAATCAAGAAATGTACCGATGATTTTAACCCTCAGAAGTAGCTGTTACACATTGTAGAACATAATGCAGAATTTAGCAATCAAAACTGATTCATTGTTGATCAAACCTTTTTCAGCAGCTGTCAGGGACAGGAGAGTTCATGCAGTCTGGGCGGTGTAAACGTTGCAGATGTCTGGTTAGGCTAGTGCACATGGACAGGAGTCGTCCCATATTCGATTCCAATTCAAGTATTTCAACTGAACTTTGCTCTCCTCTCAGAGTTAACCAAGGAGTCATCTCCCACCACATGTGTACGTTTTTAGAGTTGATCACTATCTTACTCTTTACTGTAGATAGCCTACATCTTACTGTATATGTAGGTCACTTTGGCATTATCGATCATCACTAGAATAATACAGCTACCTTCAAGTTATCGCGCTAAATCGCGTCTGCCTGCTGATAGCTGATTGGCTATAAGTGCGTGCGTGCTCATCGGTGACGTCAACACCAACGCCAGCTGACTCTGCATGGGCGTGTGTTTGTCATGATGACAGCACATGCACACTTTAGCTTAGTTTTTTAACCAATTAGACTTTAATAAGTAGATGTTTGAAAACCGCCGAACTGACCCCAAACCAGCCCAAATTTTGTCCACCCGCCCAAACCCTTTTTTACCCGCACAATCAAATTCAAAACCGCCCAATCTGGCAACACTGTCCTCGCGCACATTGAGTCTTTGGTCCAAGATGGCGGCGCGCGTGAGTGCAGCGGCTCTTTGCTCTCCGAGTTGGTTTCATTTTGTTTGTTTGGTCGCTGGCCCCGTCCCGTCCCTGTCAGATGGACACTCAGTTGCACTCTCTCAAAAGCTAAGAACATCATCAAGGACAATACTCATCCAGGCCACCATCTGTTTCAATTGTTACCTTCTGGTAGGCGTTATAGGTCTATACAATCCAGCACCTCCATATTTAAAAATAGCTTTTTCCCAAATGCAGTAGTTTCCTAAACAAATGTAGTTAGACAAACCCATTCACTCACTGTATCCTTCTGTACTGCGATTACTGTTTTAATTCTGTTTTACTACTGTTTTTATGATTTGTTGTGTATATGCACCCAGTGGAGAGTACTCCTAATTTCGTTGTATTAAAGTACAATGACAATAAAGGCATTCAATTCAATTCAAACGATACCCAACCCTAATTGTAATCTTAGAACACTAATCATTTGGAGTATTTATTTCATACTTTTTTTGTTGACGAGTTTAACCAGTCCTCATTCATTTTAATTACACTAAAAATAGTGACCAGCATATGCTTTAAAAATTCATCTTTTTGTTTAACAAAATAAAGTCATACAGGTTTAGAAAGACATGAGGGTGTGCCTTTTAACTTCTAGATCAAAAGACTTGATGGAAATTTCTCGTCGTCTGCTATCCCGTTTCTGAAACCTAAGGTTTAACTGTGGTTCTGCCAATGGTTGCGCTGAGTCAAACCCATTTACTTACACATCAACACAATTTTTTTGTGACGAGCTTCTCTTCCTGTTTCGCACTCATATTCCTGTAATACGAACGCTGGGAGCAGTCTGGCATTAAATTAAGGAAGTCAGCATCCATAGCATTAGCAATCAAAATGTTCTTACTGATATACTTCAGGGAAAAACAAACATTATTGTCATGTCTAAGCAAGCTGAGCTTTGTTTGTGTTGGTTTTTATATCCAATCCCTTTCCCTAATATTGATTTGGCTGAAAAACACGGTGTAATCTTTACTATATCAGATGTACCTTAAACTAAGAGCCTAGTTCTTTCCTGCTGGAGCAACCAGTCAAAAACAGGCTCTCAGTGCTTTGGATGCTGCCCGGTAAATCTGTGGATTAGGATTTTATTTTTAATAGTGGTGCTTTTTAAAAAAGTTTTAAATTGCAGGTTTTCATTTTGTGTGTGTGTGTTGAGCAGAGGTAAACGAGTCAGGAAAAAAATCTTTTAAACATGAAGGAGCCGTATCCAGACAGAGACCACTATTAGAGATATGAGGAGAGGTCTTTAGACTTGGACCAGTTGGCAACCACTCTGAACACCTTAGCAACCACATAACAATACCATGGCAAACACCCAGAACACCTCAGCATGGTCGCAGTAAGTTTTGCACAGGCGAGCTTCAGACACATTTTCATCTGAGAAACTGAGTGCTGCAATCTAATGTCTCAACCTTTCAGCCGCACAGACCAAAAAAAAATTTCAACGCAGAAGTCTGACTCAAAAAATGTGAGAGATTTTTTTTTTTTTTCAATCAGTGCTACAGGAATGGGCAGCGTTTCAACTGGAGTCCATCTGCATGTCCATTGATTTTCAGTACAAACGGAAGCTGTGAGCAATCTTTTGCGGAAACACAGTGCAGATTGATTCACAAGGCATAAGACAACATACTACAGAAGTTTATAGAGGTACCAAACAGAAACTGAAATAAAAATATCCAAACATATAGAAGCCAATATTTTGTTAAACATCAAATCTAAAACATTAACAGTATTTTTTGCAGCTTTGCACTATTTAGGAAATGCAAATCTGTTATGTAAATATAAAATCTTTTCCCAAAAGTGTAATGTTCAGACAATTGATTTCAAAACCTCCCTCATTTCTAAATGACAAACACATGTAAAATATATAATAAAAATTATGTTTATTGCTACACCATTATAAACCTGGTGTGGGAAGCACAAGAAGTACACAAGTAAATTACGACACTTCTTTTCTTGAAGGGCTTCACATAAATGAACATGAACTTCCAAAGACTTTATTTTGTTAAACAAAAAGGTGAATTTTTATAGCATATGCTGGTAACTATTTTTAGTGTAATGAAAATGAATGAGGACTGGTTAAACTCGTCAACAAAAAAGTATGATATAAATAGTCCAAATGATTAGTGTTCTAAGATTACATTTAGGGTTGGGTATCGTTTGAATTGAATTGAATGCCTTTATTGTCATTGTACTTTACAATACAATGAAGTTAGGAGTGCTCTCCACTGGGTGCATACAATAAATATATGTTATTAATTTTCTATTTTCAATGTATATGACCATGCAGAGGTGTTCTGGGTGGTTGCCATGGTATCGCTACGTGTTTCTAAGGTTTTCGGAGTAATTTCCCAAGAATGTGTGTGTGAGTGTGTGTGAGTGTTTGTGTATGCTGTATATAAAATATATATGTGTGTGTCATGTATGTAATGGCCAAAAAGTGCTGTCTGAAGCGGATATTTGTTTTGAATGACCCTAACACCCAGTTTCACAGACAAGGCTTATATCTAGTCCCAGAGTAAAATGCATGTTTGAGCTGTTTTAACTGAAAGCTACTTGCTCTGACATATCTAAAATATGTCTTGTCTCAAGATGCATTTTTTCTCTAAGGCACGTTTATAAAAGCTACTTGAACTAAGGCCTAATTCTGGCCTAATCTAAGCCTGTCTGTGAAACCAGGTCTAAATGTTCTATTAAAGTAACACCAAGTAACTTTTCCTCTTCGGTCGCCCTGCTGGTTGGAAACGAAATTGTCCATTGCCGCTGTCGTAAATAATTTAGCCTACCGTCGCACGCACGCTCGCTGTTTACCCAGCACCGGCTTTAGAATGAACAATGTCCACAGACAAGGTAGAGTATGTTACATGATTTCATGAAAGGATGATGTATTGCTACATCAGAAACGAAGAAAAACTAAATAATGACTATTAGCGCTTGATGTAAAGCAGTCGAATTTTGTAGTTCTTTTTGTGCAGGGGTTACTACCCGAAACCCGAAGTTACATAGTGCCAGTAAGAGCCATACAGACCCCGTCAGGCTATGGCAGACGAGTCATTTAACTTATTTTAAGTCGATGTACCATCACAAGGGTCTTGGAAATATATTATGAAGGTTGAAAAACTACATAGTGTTACTTTAAAACGTCCAAATATGAGGAAATTTATATATATAGACACACATTAAATATGAGGAAAGACCAAAACAATAAACTTGAGTAATGTATTTATATGACAAAATTATTTGGCAAAACCTTGCGGTTGCTTGCTTGCAGATCGCCACATGCTAGGTGTTTTAAATGTCTCCGGGTATAAGGGCATGGTGATGTTTTCTGAAATCTGTCAAAACAGCTACAGTCCACTGTCTGATTACTCACTGGTGTTTATTGCAGGTGGGAAGGGAGACCTGATCTTTGGAAGTTCATGTTCATTTATGTGAAGCCCTTCAAGAAAAGAAATGTCGTAATTTACTTGTGTACTACTTGTGCTTCCCACACCAGGTTTATAATGATGTAGCAATTAACATAATTTTAATCGATGTTACATTTTTATCATGTATTTTACATGTGTTTGTCATTTAGAGGTTTTGAAATAATTTGCCTGAACATTACACTTTTGGGGAAAGATTTCATACATAACAGATTTGCATTTCCTAAATAGTGCAAAGCTGCAAAAAATACTGTTAAAGTTTTAGATTTGTTTTAAACTCAAATATAGAGAAAGAGAGAGAGATTGATTGTGATTTGCAATATAGATGGATGACGGTCTCATTTGTTAGCTTTAGTTAATGTATTACCAAACATGTATATATTTCTTAATAAATTTTTAACTAATGTAATTAACTAATGATAACAAATGAAACCTTAATAAACTAATGTTACCAAAAAGCATTTGATTCCCCTAGCAGTTGATGAAGTAATCTATTATAAACACAAATTCTATAAATAAATGACATTAAAATATTATATTTAATGTAATGTGTTATTGTGATATGTTTTTTAAAAGTTTAAACATGTTAGCATCTCTATATAGCAAAACAACAACCATTAACAACAAAACCTTGTAAAAAGAAAGTCCACATACACACTAGATCAATAACATTTATATGTATGTATATCATTTTTTAAATGTATTATTAATATTTACCTGTTTTTTTACAGCGTTTATTCAATTTAAAATAATAGTGAACTGTCACTTTAAATGACACAACCAAGAGGAAGTGACATCATGTGAATCTTCAGAGGAGCCATGTTTAAAAACTAGTAAGTTGTACTTAATTCATATAAACTGCTGTTTATCATGCTTGGTAAGATTCTCAGAGCATTGCATGTCTACATTCAAAGTGAAAACAGTGTTTGTTTTGTTTTCAAGCCATATTTTGAACTCTTGCTTGCTAATATTAGGAGGCCCTCATTTTGATAACGGGAAGTAGCAGCCATTTTGATGGGAAAAAGGGAAAAAGTGTTGTCACAAATTCAGAGGTGCTCATGCATAAGTGCCACCGTGCGATGATGAAGTACTAACACTAGGTTAGGCCTTCAACCCTCATGTTTTTAATTAATTCTAATCCTTTTTTCCACTGTACAAGTGCATATCACTTAATTATTTCAGATAAAGTATAGGTGTGATTTCCCCCCCAAAACCAGTTCAGCAGAAATCCTGCCCTGCAGCTAATTTCATTGGTTAATTTCATTGGTCACGCAGGCTATAGACTATTTTGAAATGAAAGTTGCTTTAAAAAAACTACTTTTTAAGCTGCTGGCAAAATGTAAATGATGTAAATTAATAAACATAAGTTTACCCTAAACAGTCATATAATTAAAAAGGTAGGCCTATATATGGAATTTCCTATTCCTGTAGAGATATAGATTTTGTGGGTTATTTAATGAAAGCATAAATACAAATGTTTGCTAAGTCTCTTTTTGGGACATTAGAGGGCATTTTGAAAGCAGCTCACGTCTGACTCATGCATGCTATCTTTATGGACGGGGAAGCAGTTCTAACACACCAGCGAGCAATATTATTTCATGCTTGTTTTGTAAACCCGTCTTTCTAACACGCACACATATCCTGACTGATATTCTCTTTAAACCCCCACAATGTAATAATAATTATAATAATAGTATACACACACACACACACACACACACACACACACACACACACACACACACACACACACACACACACACACACACACACACACACACACACATATAATGTATTCATTATTTTTTGTTTGTAAAAAAAAAAAAACTCATTTGAAGGTCATGCTAAAATCATTTCTAAGTGGAATTGGTGGTGAATTGTTTGCTAAAGGCTAAAGGGATGAATTTGTATTTTTAAGCTCTTATGGGCAGGAAAACCTATAAAAGCCTAAATCGTAATGGAATCAGAAGAGAGGCTCAGACATTTATTATTATTGTTTTCCTGAGACCTGATGGCTCTCTAGCTGTCACTGTAAAGCTGCTGCCGATGTAAAACACAAGCATTTGTTTTTGCATGTGGCCCTGTATGTGCTCTCGTGTCCGAGTTGATTTGTGTGATGTAATTACAGCTAAAATGCTTTTGAGCTGACTCTTTCATTGCTTTCCTGGAGTGATTGGTGGTGATGGAGTACTTGCTGGTGTCTTGATTCAAGGCTTTGTGTTTCTTTGTGGCAGTGCTGGGGATCTGAAAACATAGACATGTTTGTTGCACTATAGAGCTCCATCAGAACATGCATTAGTTCCACACATCACATCTACACACATCTTAACACTCTTAGCTGTTCCAGTGCAATGCCATGGAACGACTGAAAATAATCGTGTGCGTCTGCTCCATACATTGTTGTGATATGTCATGCTGCCTGTCACATGACCTCACACTGCAAGTACTTGCTCTCTTTCAAATTCCTGTCATAGCTAGATGGCTTTCAAGTGATTTATATATTTGGGAAAAAAAGGTGTTAGTCACCATCATATTTCACAGATATGGATCACCCACAGGGTTTCTTTTAATCGCTTTCAATTAAATTATTTTCTGAAAGAGGTTAATGCTGTCAAACTGAAAACGTACTGCTCTTTTATGGCTATTAGGGTTGTCACGATGCCTTAAGCACTTCTTTCGTTGATCAAATGTTGTATTGTGTCACTCTACTTTGCTTTAGATAATTGTCTAGTCATTAGAGCACCGATGGTGTGAGGACCCTATCGGAATTGCTCTGTTTATTTTTTATTATAATTTGTATAGGCTAATACATACTGTTTGTAAAATACTAATTTATCATATATACTAGTCAAACATTTCGAATAGATAAGTTTTAAAATTAAAATTGAAACTTATTTATTCCAAATGTTTACAAATTTATTCCAAATTCTTTACATTACTCCAGTCTTTAGTCACATTATGAATTTCTGCTCAAGAAACATTTCTTATTATCATCAATGAAAACTTTTGTTATGTCTAATAATATTCCTAGACAAATAACATCTAATTAACAGGGGATGTAACACTACCCCTAAACCTGCCTATCACATTTAATGTGAATTTATAAGCTGCTTTCCTCATGGGAGCAATACAATTCTGGTGTTACCATCCTTGTGCGGACACTTTTTCCCATAGCATTCGGAATACCTGAAACACAACACACACACACACACACACACACACACACACCACACACACACACACACACACACACACACACACACACACACACACACACACACACACACACACACACACACACACACAATTATTGTATTTTATGTGTTATAAATCATTATACATTAATATAATTAATTTATTAACTCAAAAATATTATTTTTGTCTCGCTCCAGTTCTATACAGTACAATTGGCAGTATTTTAAAGCTTGTGTGCTGCTATTGTGACACTGGTGGTGCACCACAAATTAGACCCAGAGACGCGCAGCGTCTAATTCGTATCCATTTCCTAGAATTCTTTACTTCCCACGTTTCTACTAAATTACTCAGTGTTTTCCTGCCTTTACAATTAGATCAGACAGGCCACAAGGAGATTAATCAAACACCCAGACAACGTTTCTGTGGACGTGCCACTCAAGGAATGTGCTCTGAATGAGTCTGTCTGTGTTAGCTGCCTGTCTGTAAAGACCATGTGACCTGCTTCCTCGCCCAGCTTTTATTTCCAGCCGAATTGAATCGGGAGATCTACAGTCAGCATGTTTGTGATTGATCTTTTGGCCACCCGGCTTTTGGCCACCGTAATTGTACGCACAAACAAAATCAAAGTAAAACATATTATTTTACCCTTACGCTTGGAAAAGTCTCACTCCTCAAGAGGACTTGAAATATTGTGATTTTCGTGTTTCTTGCTCGGCTCTCTGAATATATTAGCGCTAATATATACAGAGCAATATTAGGATTCAAAACGTTCAAGTTTATTAGCATTCCTTCAAGAGGCTGAAATATGAGCAAATCATTACAGCCTGCTGTTCACTCTGAAGCATGAGAGGAGCATTGAATAATCTCACTGTTCTTTAATCAGGGCTGAAACCTCACTGTTGGGTCACGACCTAAAAATGGTCTGTTCTGATGGGGAAAAACAATGCTAAAAGCAATACTTAAATGCAGCCAACCATATAATCACACATTATTATGATAGCAAAATAAATAGGCTTTTAAAAGTGAGGAAACCCATCCCAAATCTTGTGGATTTTTTTTATAGCTCAATATTACTGGTCTTTTTACTATGGTAACTTTTTAATGTTGTGTTAGCTGACGCCTTCAAACAGCTGCTAATGAGGCATCTATGTATATCTATACATTACCTTTCATTCTTTTGTAATTCTTTTATGGGGTCTGTAAAGTCTCTTTTGCTTCATGTATTAAGAAATACAGTAATACAGTAATAGTATGTGAAATAAATATTATTACAATTTAAAATAACTTTTTATATTTTAAAATGTAATTTATTCTTTTGATGGCAAAGCTGAATTTTTTGCATCATTACTCCAGTCTTTAGTGTCAGATGATCCTTAAGAAATCATTATATACTCATTTGCTGCTCAAGTAAACATTCCTTTTATTATATTGAAAACAGTTGTTATTTTTGTGAAAACCGTGATGCATTTATTTACAGGACTATTTGGTGAATAGAAACTTAAAAAGAATTTATTTCAACTAGAAATACTTTGTAAAAAAAAATGACACCAAACTTTTTTCATCATGACGACGTAATGTGGTAAGCCTGGACACTATGGTATTGTGACCATTTATATTTTAAATTATATATGTTACATAATAGTTCAACTCAACCAAACTTCTTGATTGTGAAGAGAAACATTTCTAATTATTCGTTTCTTTTCGTTTAGCACGCTTTGCAATCCACCCACTCAGAATGCTAGATTAGCCTGTTTAATATGCTTGTTTATATTAGACTCTTTTTTTTTAACAGGCATTGCAGCATCGGTGAACAAGATTACTGAAATGATGATTAAGAAAACTTTACAGCTCAAATAATAGCCATTTTGTTTGAAGGAATTAAGTTGTTTTAAATGTTTACGATGCACATTTTTGCCTTTAAACTCTCGGGATGCTGGGAAAATTATTAATGATTTATATTTAAACCTAAATGACGCAGTGAACTCAGCCTATTCTTAGATTAATTATTCCTATTCATTATGCCAGAAATGCTGTCGGTTAAGCAGCATAGTATGTATTGAACCCAACACACATCACTCTGTTTTCCAGTGTGTTGAAGGTTTATGTACGTTTTCAAACCTTCATTTCTCTCCGTCTTCATTTCTCTCTTTCCTACAGCAACATCAACGGCAAATATGCTACAATTACGTAATGTACTTGCCTGCCAGCACTTTACATATGAGCTTGAAATGTTTTCCATTGAGGGAATGTTTATTTTTATTGGTGTTCTTTATGGGAAAGGCTGGTGATGATTTTCAAATGCACTTGTGTGATTTGTGGCCAGTGGTTTAGGTGTGTGTGTGTGTGTGTGTGTGGTTCAGGTATTCCTAATGCTATGGGGAAAAACTGTCCGCACAAGGATGGTAACACCAGAATTGTATTGCTCCCCATGAGGAAAGCAGCTTATAAATTCACATTAAATGTGATAGGCAGGTTTAGGGGTAGTGTTACATCCCTTGTTAATTAGATGTTATTTGTCTAGGAATATTATTAGACATAAAAATTTTGCATGTGTGTTTTAAGTTCAGGGATTGCAAAAGAAAAGGAACCGACAACAAGCCAACTACTTAGTTGAAAGATTTAATTCTTCAACTGCAATAAAGTGAAGTAGTAATAAAGTAATGAATATTTACAATTTGTACAACGTAGCAAAAATAAGCAGATCAACAGACAATCTGGTAGAGAAGAAGGAGCAAGAGACGTGCTTAAATCAAAAACTGAATATAACTAAAGCCCCTTTAACTGAAGTTAAAGAAATATGTAGAAAGGAACATCTTCAGCGTACGAGATGCATAACTAAACTATACTAACTAAACAAACAAAAACATTAATAATTCGCTCCACTCCTGACACTAGTGTGTCTAATACATTTCATAGAAACTACGAGTAGGTCACAACCTCTCCCGCCTGTCTACACAGTGTTGGACGGGGAACTGAGAGGAAGATTTCATGAGAGCAATAAACATTTAGCAGTGCACATCAAGCATGTATCCAAGAGCACAAACAAATAAAGAGAACTGATCTAACTGCCAGATCATAAAAGCAGCGAACCCCAGACATCAATCAGTCTCTCAGACTGGGGTGCGTTTCCCGAAAGCATCGTTAGCCAACTATGGTCCAAGTTCCGTCGTTTCCAATAGAGTTCAATGGAAATTGCGACCAACTTGCGACCATAGTTGGCTAACGATGCTTTCGGGAAACGCACCCCTGGTCTCTCGAACGAGAAAACCGCCCTCACAGAGTGTGCATACTCTTTCCCAACCCAGAGTCAATCTCGACTGTCGCCATTGAAGTTAGTGGCATTCATAAGCAGCGATTGGGGGCGCCATTCCAGACGTCAGCACATTGAGAGGTGGAGTCTCCAATTGAGTTTAACACCTGAAACAGACAAAGGACACACACAGACACACACACGCGCATATACCAGTAACATAGACCTTTCACACAACTTCCGTATTTGTGACCGGAAATACGCAATTGTCATGGTAATCTTCTTCCTCACCGGTCAGGGCAACAGATAAACAAATGGCGTAAGCAACGACCAAGAGTTATTGTTGCTGTTCTTGTATTCCCAAAAGCAGCCATATCTGTCGTTTCATTCCTTCCGTTGATGGTGAAGTTTGACGGAAATGGATTCAGGCTATCGGTGGGATGAAGGACCAAACTTTACAATTAAAAAGGGGAACACTTATGTCTGCAGCAGACACTTCACATCAACGTTATGTCTTCACGGTAGAGTGGTGTGTTGCCTTCTTCAATCACTTGAAGAAACTTGTCAATAATTTACCACAGCTAACTTCAAGGGTTTAAAAGTATTCCTTATACCTCAAATCGCTGTGCCTAGTTCCCTGGCTATGTTCTGTGTGTAGCCTACTTTGCAAAACTTAATGTTACCCATCCTGCTTGTTAATGGCGTCTGTCATTATCACCGCCCTTCAATTGATCCATTTCATGTAACCCATTGCTTATGGGCTGTCCTAAATTTATAGAATTGTGCACACTGTGTGATGTTTAAACTATTTTGAACTGTAGCCAAAATCCGGACAAACAAGATATCATCTTGGTCAAGGAAGACGTGTCATGTAACGCTGATTCATCATAGCTAATCTGAGACATATACAAATAGGCCTAATTGTCAATTTCCATCGACTTTTGAAGTTGATAAAAGAAATACTGTTATCCACAGTTAACAGTTCAGTAACAGTTAGCCTGATCGCGCTCTACTTAACTTGATAATTCCTCGTGGAAAAATGTGTACCCTTTATTGATTTTTTTTTTCTTTTTTGGTGACAGAGTTCCTGCACGAGTCTTGAAATATCGGCAAATGTAATATTTGGCAAATCCGTTATCCTCTAATTTATTTTCTCTTTCCCAGGTATGTTTTTCTGATGTGTTGACGCTTGACAGGAACTCCGCTTCCACAACGATTACGTATTTCCGGTTATTGTGTGAAAGGTCTATACACAAGAAACAAAATAACGTGTGTACATAACTGGTAGGGTTAGTGGAATATACAGTTTGTACAGTATAAAAATCCTTATGTCTTTGGAAAGTTCCCATAAAACATGGAAACTCATGTGCATGTGTAGAGAGATTTCTGGTGACGGAGAGCTGCTTTCCATGAGCTCCTCTTGCCCTGGCCTGTATGGTACGGGAGGACAGACACCTGGGATGTCAGCACGGAGTGGTTTTCGAAATACAGCGTCTGAACCGAAGGCTACATTTCCTTCCCTGCATGCAAATGGAGAGAGTTGTGTGTGTCCCTCAGACGGCATCCATATCAACACATTTTAAAGACTTCTTTTGAAAGTAGGAATGCACACCCAATCTTTCATCATGCTATTTTTCAGAGTAAACTGCTGGTCTCTTGTGATCTGTATATGAGGGCATTAAACATGTATCAGGACCCAAGAGTTACAGCCTAATAAAAAGTCCATAAAGATTAGGTGCATTAGCATAGTAATATTCATCAAAAACTTCCCATTCTCGCTCAAGCAGGGAAAACTATCCTGTGGTTCTGTGCCGCTTGTGTGCAAGTACCGGTGAAAATGTTTACGCAGGATTTTTTTTCCCATCCCGAACACAAAAGGGACTCTCTTTGAGGTCCTTAAACAAGACAATCTAGCTGTGTGCCGCTAAATTAAACGCCTCTGTGTCGTTACTCATCGGGCTTGTATTAAAAGGACCGGAGGTGTTCAAATCTGTTTCAGGCAGGTTTTTTTTTTTTTTTTGAGAACCTGCAAGATTGAATTAATACAAAGAATAACAAGGGCCCTTTAGAGTTTGTTTGTGTGTGGTGTGTGTGTGTGTGTGTGTGTGTGTGTGTGTGTGTGTGTGTGTGTGTGTGTGTGTGTGTGTGTGTGTGTGTGTCAGGTATACCCTATGTTATGGGGACAAAATGGAAATTTTGCTTAATTTGATTTATCATACTAAATTATGTTTGTTGAAAATGTAAAAACACAGAAAGTTTTCTGTGATGTGGAAGGTTTAGGGGTAGGGGATTGAATATACAGTTTGTACAGTATAAAAATCATTATGTCTATGGAAAGTCCCCATAAAACATGAAAACCAATGTGTGTGGAAATATAAAAAGAAATAAAAGGAAAATGCACCCCCACTACTGTGGCCAGTACATATTTTACCTGACAGTGAAAGTGATTTAGCCTGATGTAGGATCAGTGCGGGAACATTGTCATCAATTTGTCAAGCTGCATATCAGGGCTATAACAAACTAAAAGTAGCAACGGCACTGACTTGGCTAATTTTTTTTCAGTATAGCTTGATTGTTTTAAAAATAACTTGGGCAAGCATCAAGATGTGTAACGTGAAGTGTTACTTGTATCTGGATTTTCAGATTTTTTAAAATAAATTGTAGTTAAACGTTGTTGTTCATCATTAGTTTTAGACTGTTATATAAATAGTTTTTTGTTTGTTTTATTGGTTGCATTTAGCGTAAAATCACTTGAGAAGATACTGCACAATCTCAAAGAAAGTTCTCAAAAAAAAAAAAAATCTCCTTAAAATCTTCAATATTGTTATTTTATGTTAGTTACGGTGGCTACATTTTTAAATGAATAACTGTAGTAGAACAATTTTAAATGAGTAGCTTGTATCTGGAGAAGCTACAGTTTCAAAGTAGCTGCATATTAAAGCATTCATGTGGGTTCAATCTATATGAGGGTTCATAGCAAGTTTGTCTGGGCACAATCAGTGCACCGGCACATAAAAGTGAATGAGGACTGCTGGGGCTAAAATCTGCTGAGAACATCAAGCCTTCATTAAAATGAGCTGTTGCCACACTTAATTAAAAGTGACATTTGGTAATTTGGGAACATGATGGGTGCCATGAACCTAGCTCTTGTTTAATGACAGTCCAGTGGATTATGCCTCCTGACTTATCCCTGTCCTGTGGTATCTCTCTCTTTGAACGGCAGCACTACGGCATGCTGGGAAAAGCCTTTCAGTCGCCCAGGCGACTGAAAAGGAGAAAAGAAAAAAAAGTAGCTGGAATTTCAGTTGTATTGATTTTGTCTGCTCTATAATAATGTCCTTCCTGGGGGCATTAAATCACTCTGATTGTTAGACTGTATATTTTATGAAGGGCACAAAGCCCCATCAGACCATAGGACGGAGTATGTGCACGTCTGAGTAGTTCAAGATATCACGCTATTTCCCCAGGTTGTCCTGAGCACATATAGGAGTCTCCAGTTCTGTAGACCTTTGAATAAGAAGGGCGAGTTTCACTGTAAAGTCCTAATCCAGGAGGTGATTTTCGGTTAATTCTCTTCAAGATTAGCTCACCTAAAAATATTCTAAGTAGTTAGAAAGAGTTGCTTGCATTATTCAGAGCACTATCTGCACTCGAAGGCTCATGAGCACAAATGTTTTTAACGTATAAATCTGACAAGATTTGTAAACAAAATTAATATGCATCATGCGAGTTTGGAGGGTACGTGAGCAAGCGATGAGTAAACAAGCGATGAGTGCTCAACTTCCAGAAAATACCAAAGTGCAAAGTGTAATGAAGTAGAAGATCGTTTTTAAATGTACTGCACAGTTATTTTATTTCTTGCTTTGCAGACAATTGTGCTTTTATCTGTGGATGGGAGAGGAAACACGGATGCACATACTGTATTGCTAAATGCAGTCGCAAATTATTGAATTTCAATGCTCAAAGTGAGACAAAATAGAACTGAATTATTTGACGACACGTCCCACTAGTTTTGTTTCTGTTTGCTCTTCATAATCAGCTGGTGAACTCTTGTTCCCTGACATTCATGTGGCATTTGTTTTTCACACTATGATCTTTAGAAGTTTATTTGGGATTTTTAATTTTGTTCAGTTTTATAACATCATAAAGAGTTCACTATCGCATTGTCAAATCAGGGCATCTGTGAACAAACGGCAGTTCATTTTATCCCATTCCTTTAAACTTTTTGCTCTCATTGACAGAAATTGACTGCTAGGCCAGTATAGTTACTCAAACTCAAGCAATCACTCATTCATTCCTTTGCCAGTCAACTCACCTGACAGCAGTAAATAACTTCAGATAAGGCAAGAACGTGCCTGACCTGTATCAGTGCTGCTTTCCGAGAAAACAGGTATTTTCCGTTCTGGGAGGTCTAAATTAATCAGTCATTTTTGGTGTGTTTTGATGTGAAAGTGTATCATAAATCATGTTCCTGAGCAAGCAATTATCATTATAAACATTGTCACTTACATAGAGCCTGATTTCACCAATACGACATGTTCCTGGAACAACATTCCAATCAATCAATCAATCAGATTTGATGGAAGTTTCCAGTTATGTCAAGTTTAAGCTTACAACCAGGGTTAGCCACTTCTACATCAGTGTTATTCACATCATTTCCCTCTGATTTTAGGATAGCTTATGTGTAGGGATATGGTTATGATTACATTTTCAGATTACAGTTGACCTAAGAACACGTCTAAATCGACAAAATCCAGACTTGTGTCACTTACCATAATATAGGTGAAGGACAGGGCGTGTACACAGGGAGTATTGGAGTAAAATACATGACTAGTCTTTAGGGATGCACCCATATTAATCTTATTTACTAATTCGAACACTAAATTAAGACACACTCAAGCAAATTAGTCATTATGTCAGTATGAAATTTCATATTCATTTTGAGAAGAAAAAATAAATACCGGTAAGTGTTTATATTTTAGACCTGATGGAATGATTTTCGTGGGAAATTGCATACTGTACATCCGTCATTCGCCCATGCGTGTCTAGTCATATCCGTAAATAGAGAAAAGTTGCTCTGGCTAGGTTAGTTGTCACAACCAGCGAGAAAGAAGAATCACTTGTGAACAGCGAACAGAGGAGAGTGCTTGCAAAAAGAAAATGCAAAAGAGTTCATAATAAAATAAGAATAACATTGGTTTGGCTTTCGAAGTTGACAAAAACTGGGGATTTTTAAAATGTCTTCACCTTTTTACAATATAGATTGTTTCAAAGCAGCTTTACAGTGGTAATAAGAAATTGCAACAAAGATTGTTTTGGCTGTACAGCAGCTCTGGAAGAAAGTGCAAGTCCTTGAAAATGAGTTTCGAAAACAATACCACCACCATCCCCTGTGCAAACCTCAAAAACGTGAATCCACTAAAACTTTTGGGCTTTGCAGGGGATCTTCTATTTGACGGTCTCTGCTGCACTTCAGGGCTGCGTCGTGGTCGTGTCTAGGTGCAGACCCTTTGATCTGGATATGGCCTGGATCCGGCTGACTTTGCTAAACCTCCTGATAAACAGAAATAATTAAATTAGCGTGTATGCCATTCTTCTTATGATGTAACTAGTACATCAGGTGTTATGGGAAGTGTTCTCGGTTCCGGCTGACCTAATTTATGCAGTCTAATAATCATTTTGCATGATTTGAATTATGGAAATTGATAATGTGTTATGTGTATGCCAGGTTAAAGAGATACAAAGTTAAAGAGTTTTTAGCCTACACTTAAACTGACAGAGTGTGTTTGCGTCCCGAACAATGCTAGGAAGACGGTTTCAGAGTTTAGGAGTTTAGAAAAGGATCTACTGCCTGCAATTCATTTGGATATTCTAGGTATTATCAACTAGCCATAAAGCAATGCGTAGATGGTATGGGTGTCGCGATATACCAACTTGATCTCACAGCAATTCGTACAAATTTTACAAGGTGGCAAATTCATACAAATTCATATGACCACACTTGTGCTAATTCGTATGATTTTTACTAAATCTTACATATTTTACGAGTCATCACGTGGGTTTAGACAAATCGCACGAATTAGCCACATTTTAATCACTCATACAAATTTGTACGAATTGGTCGTGAGATTGCGTTGGATATACCGGTATTGTTGATAATCGTGATATTTAACAAATTAAATATTGTTACGGTGTTAATTAGGGTGTTGCAATGCACCAGTATTGGCGATAACCCTAATATTTAAAATGAATAGTACACATATGATAATTTGACATGTAAATAATCCAGCGCTAGGATCTGGTCAACATTCTAGCGTACAATAGGTGGCGGTATTGCACCTTAATGCTGGTTGCCGAATGCATAGCTGTCAACCCTCCCGTTTTTTCCGGGTTTCTCACGTATTTTAGCTCTTTTCCCCGCCGTCTTCCCGTTTTAGTATTTTCCCGTAAAATATCCCTTATTTTTACGGCCTGATTGTGTGGAGACGTACAAGCTCGGACAGATTCGGCTTGAATCGTTCATCATCGGATGCGGCGCTGCGCGCGCTGTTACAAAAAAAAGCTGTGCACACAGCCAACCGAAATGAGGTCTTGCGCACCCAACTCGTCATTTTTGCCGCGCTCGTGCGGATGCGCGATATAAACAAGGGTTTACTCCGTGCAGCGTGTGCTCTGATCGGTAAAGGTGCACAGGCCTCTGCCTAATCATCTCCAGCAGTAGCAGAAGCACCACTAACGCCGCCTCCGTTTCCCACATAAGCTGATATTAGTATTTAAACATTTTCTATGATTTTTTTATGACTCTCTCTCTCTCCTCTCTCTCTCTCTCTCTCTCTCTCCTCCTCTCTCTCTCTCTCTCTCTCTCTCTCTCTCCTCTCTCTCTCTCTCTCTCTCTCTCTCTCTCTCTCTCTCTCTCTCACACACACACACACACACACACACACACACACACACACAGGTCAACAGCATTAGAGGACTCTCCATACGTAATGGTTTCATACTGTACAAACAAATTCTATCACCTACACTGCCCCATCCCTGAACCTACCATCAACAGGAGACTGCCGCATTTTAATGTTTTTAATAAAACATGTATTTTTTATGCTTCTTAAGACCGTTAATTATGAGGACTTTTGAAATGTCCTCATAAACCACCCATGATTTTGTAATTAACCAGTGTATAGACAATGTCATAAACAAATTTGTGTCCTCATAAACATCACATAAACCAACTCACCACACACACACACACCAACACACACACACACACACACACACACAACACACACACACACACACACACACACACACACACACACACACACACACACACACACACACACACACACACACACACACACACACACACACACACACCACACACACACAAATCAGTATGAAAATTCATAGCAACATACTTCAATATTTTGTTCATTCTTAATAGAAGCTTAATTATTTTGAACCGTAAATGTGATTATAACATGAAATTTGTTCAAAACAATTAAACGCATGTCCATGATTTCAATTAGTATGGTGGTAACAGCAGCACTCTTTGCACTTGACTTTTAATTTATACAGTTTTGAGAAAAGTTGTAGATTTCAAAGCAATTTTAATTTGTAACAGAAAATATGAAAATATTGTATCATTTGGGAATATTATATAAAAGTTTAAGATATACCATGCAAAAATCCAGACATCAAAACTGTTTTGATGTGTCCCTGCTGTATGTAAAACGGGTTGGTACCAACTTGTACAGTTTCCTTTCCTGTTATATTCTTGATCACCACACCAGCTGAACTGCTTTGAATATTACACAGCTAAGGTAGCATGTTCTCATTTAGTAAACTAGTTCTCCTTCTTGATACAGTAGCTGGACAGCTTCAGGCAATATAAAGATCCATCAGTAAGCAGTGCAGTAATAACCGAATCTAATTTTGTGTGATACCACAAAGTATTGCATGTGATACATCATGTTTTTTAATCTATGCATCTCTGCAATATGGATTATGGATTATTATCCTGTACATGGTACAAAATAATAGATGGGAACATGAAGAATATCGACAGCACTTCTTATAGATTTTCTGACTGATTGGTTCTCATGGTGGAATTAAGACTGATTTTCCCTTTGAGTCTCCAGACTTACCGAGGTTTTTTTTTTCTACAGACGGAGAGAGTTTCCCTGCTACCATCAAACTTGTGCTATAGCTTACTGGCATTGTGATAATGAATATTACGAAACATACTCTAACACTCTTTTAGGTGAGATGTCACAGGTGTCTAGTCACCTACTGTGATATTAGATAATTACTGAGGCTTTGATACTGAAGAAGTCATTTTGTGAAGGCTTAATTTTAAGTACTACTTAAAACAAAGTATCTAATTAAGTAAAGTACTTAATATTTTGTCTTAAAGGTGTTGAAGGACTTTAAGATCTCTCTCTCTTTCTCTTTTCTCTCTCTGCTTTTAGTTAAAAAGTTTTATTCTTTTAATTTCAATTCTGCTTTGATACATTCAAATTTAAATTGGATTCCTCATCCTGTTTGATACCTCATTTCAAATTCAATTCAAATTAAGGAATCCAAGTGGAATGTAGAAAAATTTGTAAAATTATGAATGTTTTAACTGGCACTTTTGATCAATTTAATGCTTCCTTGCTGAATAAAATATGAATATTAAAAAAACCTTCCATCTTTATTTTGGTAGTCCTTCTGACTGAAAATGATCGATTTTCACTTACAATTTCCACTTAAAAAAAAAACATTCCAAGGATGAATACAGAGCAGATTTGTGCACTGAACAGAGTGTTTGATATATATAGTGTTTGATATATTCTGAGGTCAGGGTCTAACAGTGTGCTCCGTGGCCAAACTCTGCCAGCACTTTAATCTCGGCTCACATACCGAGTGCCCGACGGTCCGACCCTCCCTGCTCCTAATTGGTGTTTTGCTCTTTGCCTCGGGCCAACAAATTGACTAACTGACCTGCAAAAATTGTGGCCACTGGTCTCCAGTTTTCCCAAAAGCAGAAAGTTTCGGGGGCCAGACATTACGTTTATATGTGCAGACAGGAGAAACTCTTGGTCTATTTTCATTTTTCACCCCCGTCAACTCTAATAATACTCTTGGCCAGCCTTGACGGATGAACATAAGGTTTTCCGGGTATTTATTTAGTGCTTGTTTGTGATTGCCTTCAGACATTAAGTTTAGAGGACACTTTCTGCAATATCTTCTTAAACGGGATGTCAAAACTTGCATCCAGACGGAAGAAAGCAATTTTATGATCTCACTCCTAATATGAAATACATTTGCCTTACAGCCGCTTTCATCTCCATCTCAATGTCATGGAGGAGCTGTTTGTCCAATAATAACCACGTGCCTCAGTGTTTGCTGAGATTTGCTCTTTTTCCGTCTATCTGCTATGACTTGACACTGATATATTGGTGGTTGCCAGAGGCAGAACCTGCCAGGCAAATATGCAGGAATGTATTTGTTGACCCACGACTATTAATTTTTGTCTTGTCTTTTTTTTTTTGGTCTTGTTTTCAAGTAAACAAATGTGTATGTCAGATCCCACTAATAACAAAAAGTATTAAACATAACTTCTTTATATGTGTGTGTAGGAATCCTCAAATGAACGGATTCAGCAGCATTTCTTAAACTGGGGTCTGTTTCTGCCATCAATTACTCATCCAATTACTCATATCATTCCAAACCAGTTTGACTTTCTTTGCAGAGCATAACAGAACATAATATAACTTTTGAGAAATGTTTTATTGTTTGAGATTAATCACATTAGCAATTGAAATTTAAAAAAAGCAAAAAATCACAATTCATATTATCAAATCACAATTCAATATAACACTATCGACAGTGTATTGCTTGCCATGGTTTTGCATATTTTTGTTCTCAATCAACTGACTCTGTCAATCAGAAACTGACCTCAGTTTAAGGAGTGCTGTGGAAGATTCTTAGACAATAAGCACAGAATGTATGGTCAGTTAAACTGATAAAGAGTGTACACATTCGATGATGTCATTCACAATGCTTTATGGTGGACTAAGTGCAGTTTGGGCTTAAAAAAGGGGTCTGAACAGGAAAATAGAGCTCAATTCCCAGAAAGAAAGAAACCATGCAATATGTATGTTTTATTTTCCACAAAGAACTCTTCTTAAATGCACATGTCAGATCTCTGGTATCCAATGACTACAAAAATAAAAAAAGGAAAGCTATAGTTTGGTCTATTCTGGTCTTGAAACAGGATTATATTTGAAATGTAGTCCTGCCGAGTAGACCGAAAGTGCAGCTGCACAAACAATTCATTATTATTTTTCCCCTTTTCCTGACTGGTTACTCACCGGCTCCCACTGGACACCAATAGTGCTTATTCACACCCTCATGTAGCCACGCTAATTAGCCTCATCATAGCAACTGTATCTTAGTGATAACGAACCGCTCATTGAGAACTCCCACAAATTTACAGTTCTCATGTTTCTTTTTTAGCTCCATTCTTTCTTCCCGGCATTGTAGAAGTTGATATCTGCTGTTCATGAAAACCCAGTATCCCTCTGGGTGTTGTGAGAGAAAATGAACAAATAGTGAGCTTAACGTAGAGTGTGCTTGTATAACATGGAGACTCGTGGAACAGTTTAAAAATGTTCTTTTATGCATGCATGTTTACAAATTAACCAGTGTTTTTGCTTAATTCTCAATTTAGGAATTCAGAAACATGCGCCTCTATAATCCTTCCTGATTACGAGTAATTCCAAACTCAACTATTTCTGGCTTATTTCTTCTGAAATGTGTTGCATTGACATTCTAGTGAAATCTCTGAAGTGCACAATGCAAAGGAGGCTTGAATTAAGTTATTACTTCATCCAACATTGTGCTCGTCTCATGGCCGTACCCTTGACTGCTCTGCATCAAACAAAAACTAAATGCCTGTTATCTGCTCCCAATATACTGCAGCCTTAGGAATAATTTGTGCACACAGAAAGATTTTAAATTATTTAAAAAACGATTTGACTTTTACTTTGCTCACTAGAGACGATGACCACCCCGTGTTTTTTCTCAATGGTTTTGAAAGTAACTGAACTTTGAGTGTTACAAATGTTGCAGGATTAGTTATTCAATGACTGTTTTTCATGTTGTTGCAAAGTCTGGAACAAATATTGTATCCTAATGTCATTGAGTGTTCAGTAACTTTATTTTACACTTTAGTGTGTTCACTTTATTTTACAGCGTGGAAGTAAGCCATTTTCTTTGAATGTGCGAGACTTCAGATTCATTAGCATAACTAGAAGAATAACAAAATGCAGTAAATGCTAAAAGTAGTTGCGCAACAAACCATTGTGTTTATTATTATGATAATTAAATTAAAATAAAATGTTAACAATTAAAAGTTTGTAATATAACGCAGCATAACAGGTTTTTTTTGTACAGGTAAAATAATTAAAAAGAGAATGACAACGGAAGCCGGACACATTCAAATTACAAATGGCCGTGCCTGCTTTTTCATTAAAAATAAGGTGTATGCACGCACGCACACATGCAGGCACGCACGCACACTATTTGTTAAAAGAAAAAAAGTAGTGTGCTTAGTTGTATAATGTGCATTTTGGGAAATGTAGGTCTGGGTTTTTCGTGCATACAGAAAATGTATTTTATTTCATTTTTTATATTGTTTATATTATATTGTATTTATTTTGTATAATCTGTGTTAATACCTTAAGCTTTGGAAATATTTTAAATGCTAACAAAGCTTTTTTTTGCCTCTGACTACACTGCAGAAATAAGAGTATGCTATTCCAAACATAGCCTTTGTTGCAGGTTATTATGCTACAAAGACCAGGGTGTCAAGGTTTGCCTGGTTATCATCAAGGAGGTCTATAATGCCTGGAGAAAACATCCATTAGCATTCCCATTCAACTCCAACAGCCTATAATATTATACCCATAAGAATAAAATATGTGCGATTCATAGGTTGCTTATATATATATATATTTTGCTATAATCCTCTGCTATTTTTGAATGGTCATCAATGGAGAAACAGGCTTTTTTCCTTTGCAGAATGGTGCAGATACAGAATCAACAAGTATGGGCAAATGCTGGCGAGCCAAGCCTTGACCTTCTAGTAGTTGCCAATCCTGTCTCATACACCAATGAGAGAGATTTTCTAATTATTGCAATCAGTGACTGGCAGCTGCACTGGTGTGGAGGCAAGGCTTTCAAAAGCCACTTGGAGATTCAGATTAGGGAGTGGGAATGCATGAAGGCTAATGGATTGAGTAGCCGCTGTTCTGATTGTTGCATTTCCCTTGTTCTCAATTTTTATTTATTTATTATATTTTATAATTGCTGTACTCCCTGTCTGCTCATATGCACGACGTGTTTGTGTTGTAGCTCTGTAGTAGTGGGTGTTGTGCTGCTGTGACACCTTAGAGACAAAGCTTAACTCATTTTAATGAGCATTTATTTTCTCACTTGTTTTTGTTCTTTTGTAGTGAACCACCACAGAGATTGGTGTGCAGGTCATAATAAATGGCCATTTGATGGTAAAACATGTTGAACTTTTAGTAGCACAAAGACTTCAGCTTGGTTCTTGCACTTTAAACTTTGAAAAATGTGTTTTTAACGCCTAGAAGTTTAAGTCTAGGCTATTAGCATGGCTTCCAAGAAAACTGTGACAAAAAAAAAAAAACAAGCTTATTTTCAGGAAAGAGATATACTTTCCAATCTCAGATGTTAGTCAGATCACACCGGACCAATATACCTCCAAAATGGACACTGCGCTTTTATCGAATTCTTATTTAATGTGTCAGACAGGTCCATGTATTACTTCCAAAAGTAATTTCCAGAGGATTTGCTGTGCCTCTTTTGTCCTATTTTACATGGACACCAATTTTGAGCGCTGAATTTGAGGGATGTGTTAATACAAGCTTTAATCACTGCTCTCAGGTTATTAAATCCAACAAACACTGTAGTCTGATTATTTGGCCACAACACCCTGAAGCCAAAATCACATCAGTTGGACATTATGTATTCTTCATCTATTGTTGTCTAAATTTAATAGATTGGAAAAGCTGTCGCAATCTTTGGATCCATTAGCGGCGTAATCAAAATTTCAGAGCCATAAAACGCAGTTTAAGGATGTGTGAATGACGGCTAACGCTCTAGTCGTACTATTGTAGATGTTAAAAACGCCTATGTTTTTCCTGTCACCAGCAAAAAATGAATAGTTCTGTTTTTGTCCAACCAGGTGTGAAATTACTGTTGTATTTGGCAGTGGTGTATGTGGGTTAATTTACTCTCTGTAGCTTTCAGACTCCCATAGGTCCTCTCTTACATGTGTTCAGCTGTGGAATAGATTTGCGTTGGTAGAGTTGCAACTTTAATAGCCGTATTGAATGCGAGGTGATGTTGTTTGTGGCGGGCAGAGGGTGCATCGTTGTGAGGGGAACGGAAAGCTTTTGGTGATGAATGCGCTCATTGGGTTCCAGCGTTACAGTACGAACATGCTGGCTCTGACATGAAAAGGCTAAAAATGCCATATCGAACCATTTCTCACAGAGCGCAAGTAATCTATTCCTTAAAGCAAGCTAGTCATTTAACATGCTGCTACAGTGCACCTCTTCTGGGAAGTAATCTCCCTCTGACTCTCCGTACCCGAGACAATTTCAAGTGTTTGTTGCGAAGCCTTTGGTGCTGGCTTTGTGATGCGTCGTTGAGTTCTGGATCCCTTTTCATCTATAAATCATTTAGTCATCTGCAGGCTGCAGACTTTTGCAAGCACCAGGCTAGCATGCAAGGGAAGTAATCAGCGCTAACAGGCACATTGCCATGTCTGTCTGTGATAATTGTTTTATGAAATGTGACACTCCCCTTCTTTCTGACAGTTTGCTAAATGCCATCAGAAGAATGAAAAGTGGAAGCTGCTCAGGTACCTGGATCCCTACCAAACACTTTGAATGACCTCTGCAGTCTTAAAGAGGGGGAGATAAAGGTTTAGCTAGTTAGCATGGCCCATTAAAGGGGTAGGTAAGCCAAAAATGTAAATTCTGTCATCAACTATTCACTCACATTCATAGGAATTATATATATAAAAAAATAATTAAAGGATAATTCCAGTATTTAGCACTTTGAGTCTATTTTCTAGTTTGTTTTGGATGAACTAGAGTGGTGGACACAGAAATTTTGACGATGGGTCCTGATCGACTTTTTGACTCTTTTAGAATCGCCTCTGAGCGCTTCAGAGTGGCTGTCTATGGGCATGCACAAACATGTCCTTAAAACACTTAACATTCGTTTTCAAAACTGTGCAACTCACCGAGTTAGTGGTGTTCGTTGATGTTCCAAAACAAGTAGCGTAGTGAAATACAGTTTCTGACGTGTTTTATTTGGCATTTTGTGTCGAGTGGAAGTTTATATGCGGTTGTGAGGTATGTGAAAACATTGTTCCACTATAGCAAATAACACGGATTGAAATCATACATTGCGCCGATATATTTGTTTTTAATCATCAACGAACACCACTATCCACTCGGTGAGTTGCACAGTTTGAAAACAAACGTTAAGTGTTGTTTTAATGACATGTTTGTGTATGCCCATAGACAGCCACTCTGAAGCGGCCAGAGGCGATTTTAAAAGAGTCAAAAAGTCGAAGCAGGACCGATCGTCAAAATTTCTGTGTCCACCACTCTAGTTCATCCAAAACAAACTAGAAAATAGACTCAAAGTGCTAAATACCGGAATTATCCTTTAAGCGGTTTAATCCATTTTATTTTTTAAGACTTTTTTTTTAATTATAAATTTATTTGTACTTTATCGATCCCAAACTTTTGAATGGTAGTGTACAGTATACAGTGTATCATTGAGTAAATGTCTTAATAATTAATAATAATAATTAAGCCTATTCAAATTAGTTTAGTTTAGTGTTATTTTGCTTTAATTTCAAATTTTTGGGATGACAAAATCTTAAATATCTCAGATCAGTTTGGTGGTATAGTGGCATTTTTGTGTTTGAAAATTAATTTGTGGCCATGAATGCTAACGGATAGGTTTCTCCATGTATGATATACCCACTTGTTCTTTCCCGTCAAACACTCACAGAAACACAAGCAGGGCACGTCTTGCACAGCGCAATAAACGCAATAAATCAAAATCTGCAGCAGGTTCAAAACCACATCCATCCATATCCTCAAATACTACAGCGGATAAAGGAAGTCCTGCTTCAGATCAGTAGCGTGGTATTTGTTTTCTTCCTGAGTGTTGCCTTTGTGGTGCTTCTATTATGAATGCTTGACTGCACAAAATGCTCTACAGCATACTGTAAATGCCTCCAATATCAGTCTGTGTGGATTGTGTATTGAGATTTCCATTCGGTTGCGTGTTCCTACAGGCGGTATCCCCGGGGAGAGCAAGTCGATTGCAGGGGGTCCCTGGGGCATGAGCTCCAAGCCTCCGGCGCAAGAACAGATTAAGTCCAAGATGGAATTTCTGATTTGTTTACTCTGTCTTTTTTTCTGTTCTGCAAGTGCAAAAGTCCTAACTGCTGTTCCAGTCCTCAGCAGTGCTCCAGGCCATTTAATGCTGCAAAGTGCATTTTAGAACTTTTTATTGGGCATCATTTTCGTTTGTTTCATTTTTAGCTGTAAAAAAAGTTGTTGGCAAGTGTTGCTGATAAATATCAAAGCATCTGCTCTTTTTCTGAATGTTCATTCAAAGATGAGCTAAATGTATTAATTTCAGAGATTAAAAGAAATGGGAAGCCATTCATATCTAACTAAAATTTAATCTGCAAAGTAAAGCATAAAAAAATCCAGTAAACAACTCTGAGAATTCAACTTTAGTGTTTTCTCTGTTCTGAACTCTGGTGAACTGCCAACATAGGGTGCAATTTAAGGCATCATAAGCACAATATCAACACCAAGCAGGCAACTTTAATGTTTTTGCCTTCTTTTGGCCAAAATTCAAAGGCAGTGTCACATTAATACTTAATTGAGAAGGGAGTCCCATAATGCACTGCAGCAGACCGAATGAAAGCATTCATATGTTGTTCTATTAAAAAAAAGTTCAGTCAAATTTTTAAAACAAATAACTTTTTTACCCAATATTTGTGTGTGTTAACTAGTTTTATGCTAGAGTAGTTTGCATTGTTAGCTTATAAATTTGTGAATAGAGCGCTCCAAATCAGTTTAGTATCACTGAGGTACTATTATAGTTTTTATTAATATTTTGTATTAGATTTTGTTTATATTTAAAATTTTATTTTATTTAAGGTTTTAGTAATTTTGTGTGTTTTTGTGTTAAACTACATGAAAATGGGAAATGTTGCCAACTAGCTGAAATAAAATAAGTTTAAATAAGATTAAAGGTGGGGTATGTGATTTGCAAAACGGCCGGCAGATTTTGAAAATACACAACTCATAAGGTCCTACTTTCTCTTCTCCAATGCTGGACCTGACTCCACCCATTCGAAAAACATGGACGCGCAATCAAGCACGAGCGAAAACTCAGATGCGCTCTCTCCTCCCTCTCTCTCTGTACCGGGACGACTTGCACTTCCTGTGACTGGGTCACAAGCTTTGAGTATGCGCATGAACGGGACACGCGTGCAAGGGGGTGGGGTTCATGGTACAACCGTTTGAGTGACACATTTTCTGTCCAATGATTCTAGACGGTCTTGAAAATGATTGGCTGGAGTTTTTCGAGTCCTGCCCGTTCCACAGATGACTAAATTGCTTAATTTTCTTAATTTACAGCCAGTAAGTGGGTTAGGAATAGGATTTCAAGTGATTTTGAAAAAATGGTCAAAAAAAAAAATCACATACCCCACCTTTAAGTTTTTGCACTTTTTAAAGGGGGGTGAAATGCTGTTTCATGCATAGTGAGTTTTGTACACTGTTAAAGAGTTGAATTACCATGGTAAACATGGACAAAGTTTCAAAAATGAAGTTGTAAGTTTGATGGAGTATTTCTGTTCCAAAAATACTCCTTCCGGTTTGTCACAAGTTTCGGAAAGTTTTTTTCGAATACGTAACTACATGACGTCAGAGTGGGCGTAATTTCCTTATAGACCCCTTATCAGTTGGTAAACATGGTGACGTTTTTCTGTGGGCGGAGCTTAGGTGGCTGCAGAACGATCCCTCTCGCCGCTTCCCTAACGTTAATTTGCAAGTTTTGTTAGCTTGTTTTTTTAACAATGACTGGAGAAAATCCGATTTTGCCTTAATGTGCAAGGTCACTCAGTGTCCAGGACTCCGATTTTTACTTGCAAAAGTTAATTTTAACGGACGGAACCAGACGTAAAAAACATTTTACGGCTGACCCGTACAATGCTCACTCAATGGACGATCTGACAGGATTAACGTTACCTCGGTTGAGTGGCCTGACTTCTACACCTACCTGATAGAGAAACCGAGCGTAAAGAGAAACTGAGGGCATATAAATCTTTAGATGCCTACAACTATGTGCTGCTGAATGGTCATGTACAAGACTTGTGTGTACGATCCGCAGTTCTGCCGAGCCAGCGCCGAGAAGACGACAATGTAAACAGTGACAGTACGTGCAATGTTAATGATGTGAATATTTTCTAGAAATAAAAATTCCAGATACAGCATACTCATTTTTCATTGATTCTTGCACCCAACAACACATCAAGATGACATTTAATAATAATAATAATAATTTAAGCTCCGAATCTGTGCTGGTTTGTATTAGCCGCCTGCAGTTTTCCGTTTGTTTTGCCTCCAGCTAGCGCCGTGACGTAACTGTGACGTCGGCTGATAAAGGGTCTATTCGGTAAAACTTCAGACCTTTGTTTACAGATGGTCGATTCTGGCAACCCACTGCACAACACGACATTTTCCCGGGTTTGTTTCAGCGCCCAGCCCAGCTTCTGCTGCCGACATGCGCAGTTGCACCTGCGTGACGTCAGTGTGACGTAGTGTGATAATTCCCCTATACGGGTCTTAAGGGCACTTCTCCCGGAAGGGCGCGCGCAGCTGTAGCCTAGAGCGTACGAGAGCGTCCATCAGAGCGCTGGGCTCGGCTGCGCTGCAATCAAAACAATGGCATCAAAAAGTGTGTTTTTGGTTGCCAGGGCAAGACAACACTGCACAAATGTCCAAAGAACCCAGAGTTAAGGGACCTGTGGATGGATTTTGTTTTTCCAGAGCAGCAACGGTGTTCTTGTTTGTTCCCTTCATTTCGGCGGCAGCTGCTAATAGTTTTATAAACAAGGCACAGTTCGACGATTTGCAGATCGCCTAATACTTAAAGATGGAGCAGTCCCAACGATAAAGGTTCACGGTCGTGCGTTGGAACCGCAGGCGGTGAGTAAAACTGCTTCAAATGTCTGTGTGTTGTTAACTATCGGCGTGTAAGCTAAGCACAGCAAGTAAACAACATGATCACGTACAGTTAATGTATCGATGGAGCATGCGATGTATGGTGTGTGTTTGTGTGTTTAAATACAGTTGTCTAGCTGGCCACTGTAGGTGTCAGTTTTTTTAAAACTAAATCATGTCCTCATAAACCACGAGTCTGTCTGTTTACAACACACGCAAAAGCTTCGCGCGCTCCCGCCCACACGGCACGCCTCCACCCGCTCGGCTTTTTCCGGAAAGACTCGGTACAGCCTATCTTTCTTTTATAAATATAATAAAACTAAAGACTTTTTGGAGATATGAAGGATGCAATACTACTCTATAGGTACTCAAGATTAACATGAGATGATCTTAGTATGAAACTGAGTATTTCACCCCCCCTTTAAATTTCAGTTCATGTTTATTTTATTTCAAGTAACAGAAAATGCTTTTTTATGGTTTTAGTTTTAGTTTCAGTTATAATCATTACCCTGCTCTATTTATGGGGTTCTATTTCAATTTTTATATGTAGTAGACAGCAAGGCAGCTGACTAGGTTTTGGAACATAGCCATTGTTAGTGTGTACGCATCATACCAGACACGCTAGTGCTTTACTTTGCATATAGGGAAGTCTTAAGGGCGTCATTTTTGTTTGTAAGACAGACGGAGCAAGTGGATAGGATATGAATATATAATAAAATGTAAAAGCACCTACCGGGTAAGATGTGTTTAACGCTGTAATGTCCTTTAAAATGAATGGAACTGTCAAACGTAAGTTCTGACTGCATTTATTTGTGGCTCTAGCCCTCAACTGGGAGAGAGTTGAGAGACAATGCGTAAATGGCAATGCTCCTGCAGCACAGGCGTCAGACTGACAGAGGTACGCTTGTTTAATCGAGATAGGCCTACTTGCAGTCCTGTTCAGGCTGACAGGCAGTGGCTATCGTGAGGGCTTAGCAACACGTAATAATCTACTGGATAAACGTTTAGATTAAAGCACTCGGTAATTCTGTATCTTTGAGCCTGTGTTACAATGTGATAAAGAGGATTTTGGTGGTAAATGCTTCAGTACAAATAGTTGTGGTAAATGAACCGTCTGTTTGTCCCCCCCCCCCAACCCCCCCCCCCCCCCTCCGGTTTAGCGTCTTTTGAGCACGCTGGGCGCCCTCGACTCAAGCATTCGATTATTTTCCCGCCTCAAATTGACAGCCTGCAGGTGACAACCAATATGAAACTAACCCACTGTGTCATGCAGTTGCAGATTGTTAGTTGGGGCAGTATCAAATCATTTATTTGATACATTTAATCTCTGTATTGCGTGTATTGAGCAATTTCTCACAGAGAGGGAATAGAGCCGTGTGGCCATGGAAACATGGAGGTTCTGTGCCAGCATTACAATTCTGTGAGAGTGTCGAGTATGTGTGTAGTACTGCTAAAAAAAGGCTGCCAGTGTGTCTTTTAATGAGGTTGGGCAAGCATTTTTCGTCATAATACCATGATAGCCTACTTTTAGTATTCAAACTCTCATAAAAGAACTAGGATGCCTGTTCCTGTCCGAAAGAAAATGAATGGAGGATGTTTTATTTCCTCAATAAAATAGGCATCCTTGCACTGAATGCGTGTGGTCAGCTGAATTGCAAATGAGTTTGAATAAAATCACAGAGGAGGTGAAGGTCTGAGGCTATATAACCAAAATGAGTCATAAAGGCAGAAGTATCCCGGCGGCTTAGCCGGGAGTGATGTTGATGTGGTCAGAACTCGCAGGTTAATTGGATGGGACTGTGCACTAGATTAGGACCATTTACCTTCTAACTGCAATTGTCTCTCCGCCTCTTCTTGAAATAAATCACATCAGGTGAAATTCATCATCGTTGGAGGAAACCATGACTAAGGGAGAGAAAAAGAGGGAAAAAAAAAAGCAAGGGCAGACCCCTGCAAAACGCAATTTTATGAGCGCTCTGCCACATTCTCTAACTTTGTCACATTACAACTAAACTGATTTGGCTAAATCAGGAAGCAATCAGCACAGCAGGAAGAGAGCGAAGGCCTCACCGGCCCGGCCTACCACGGAAAACCTGAGCGAACCAGCGGACAAGAGTCGTCACATGTGGAATTGGCACAGAGACCTCGGGTTTCGCACTGCACATCCATCATCATGAGGCTTCTCCGGTTCGGTGCTCCAGGGTCACATGTGCCTTTTTTAGTGCCCTGCGCCTGCTTTGACATATTGACTGTGACATTGCAACCTTTTGTGCAGAAATTTCCAGATAAACTTTTAGGGGAGAAGAAGGTCTGGAGGGGTGGATGTGAAAAGGTAATCGGCTTAGATGTTGGACAGAAAACAGGAAACGTCAGCTTTGATTCTTCTTCGCTCTTGGTCGAGGTATTTGTGGCACCGAAAACACTATTACACACTACATTCACACAAAAGCACAATATACTTGTCAGTCTTGTTTGATAAATGCAATTCTGTTGTTCACACACAGTTCTGTTATAAACAAGAACAACAACTGTATTGTATAACCAAAGTGGCTCTTACATTTTCAGGGCTTGCAGCCGAATTAAGTTTGATTTGCCTGTGCTGAGTGAGCCACACTAGACGACATGTTGGCTGTCATGTTATACAGTGCAATAATGAAAAAAAAATGTAGCTGTGCTTTTTTATGTGTGTTTTTATGTTTTCTTTTATTTTAAAATTCAAAGTATGTTACAAATTATGCATACAAATCTGCTGTTGATTAATACAAATCCACACTACACTCTTAGAAGAAAATTAAATATTTAGTTTTTAATTCATTTTTAATTGTACTTAAATTTTATTAATTAAACAGCTCATAAACATACTTTATCATTAGAAAAAAATGAAATAACCTGTTAAATATAAAAGTATTATGCAATAATTTAAGAAATGTAACATTTTTGACATAAAGAACGCTTTAAAACTGAGTTAAGACAAAAGTTAAGTCCCATTTTAGGCACTATACTCTATGCGCTATGTTCTAATACGTGTAGTGTATGAACTTTATAAGGCTATTTTGTCATTGAACATCAGAGTCTGATAGCCCCCCCCCCCCCCCCCCCCCCCCCCCACAACATCATTAAAGTTGTGACAGTTGAGTGTCCAACATGCCACTCTTTGTTTTTTTTCCATTAATTTAGTGCATCTTTTTGGGATTTTTTTTAGTGTGAACACACATACTCGCACTATTTATACTTAAAAACGTCACAGAATAGTGCATGAGTATGCAAATTGGGACACACTTAAAGTCCCTTTAAGGCAAGTCAGCAGCCATATCACCCTGTAGCCCAAGACTGAAGCTAAGCAGGGCTGAGCCTGGTTATTACCTGGATGGGAGACCTTCTGGGAAAGCCGGGTTTCTGCTGGAAGAGGTGTTAGAGAGACCAGCAGGGGGTGCTCACCCTGTGGTCTGTGTGGGTCCTAACGCCCCAGTATAGTGACAGGGACACGCACCGTCCTTCGGATGAGACGTTAAACTGAGGCCATGACTCTCTGTGGTCATAAAAAATCCCCAAAATTTGCCCAGTGGCCTCTGTCCATCATGGCCTCCTAATAATCCCCATATATATATACTGTTTGGCTTCATCACTGTCTCCTCTCCACCAGTAAGCTGGTGTGTGGTGAGCGTTCTGGCGCAATATGGCTGCCGTCGCATCATCCAGGTGGATGCTGCACACTGGTGGTGGTTGAGGAGATTCCCCCTCTTCCATGTAAAGCGCTTTGAGTGCCGAGAAAAGCGCTATATAAATGTAATGAATTGTTATTATTATTATTATTATTAAGTCATTTCACTCGGCGGCCATCTTTGTAACGCATCTCTCAGGCAGCTATTTCAGTCATGCAAATACAGCTTATATCTCTTTGAATGGGGAAACATAAAATTCTATAAAGCTGTTAACCAAAGCTTTCGAATACATTTTATATTTTAAATCAACAATGAAATCTGACAACAACTGTCTCATATATTTTGTTTCTAAACGCTAAAATCATGACAAAAAAACCTGCATTTTTCAGGCTGGACCAGCCAATGCACATGTGCAGTCATTAGTGCGCATCTCAGAAGTTTCTATAGCAACCGGAGCTTCTAACTGCAGCTGCAGTGATGCGATGACTTCACCAATTGGTGATTGGCTCTTTTATTTAGAAGGCTGGACTTTTTCCACCATATTACATATGCACATTCTCATATTCATATGAGTCCATTGTATTTAATATAGCCTATCTAAAATCTTTGGTCAAGAACCCAAGGGTTCTATATTGAACCCTGAGGTTCTTTTTTCTGTGAGCAACTAGTTGTCAAATGTCCATTTATACAGTGCTATCATGAGTGCTATACATTTTAATTTTATAGTTACAAATAATGCATTCAAAGCTGCTGTTAAAAAAATAAAGATCCACAGTTGCCTGTCAAGTCATCCAGTGTGAGGGGTGTGTTTTTCCATGTGTGATTTATGTCACGTTTTATTTTATTATTTTTCAAATTTTCAAATTAGAAGTTAGAAATTGTGCATTCAAAGCAGATGTTGATTAATAACGATCTACACCAGACAACAGTTGTCTGTCAAGTCAAAGTGCCATCATGAGTTTATTAATTAATTTATTCAAAAATAAAATATTCAGAGCTAGTGTTGATTAAGAAAACGTAACCGATGAAGTTGCATCTCAATTAGACTATTAAAATATGTAAATGTGTGAAGGCTTACCAGTGTTCATGGAAGTCGCCATATTTGATATTTACTGGGATTTAGCCATTTATTATTAAAGACATTATTTGATTCGCTCCAGTAAGCTGTTATATTAATAGGACAATTCAAGTGTCACTCCTGTTAGAAAACATGGTGGTCAATCAGAGAAACTTTTAACACTTTTCAGTCTTGACGTCATTTGCCAACCATTAAATGCAGTATTTTACCTCCATCTTTTACATAGTTCTTCTCTGAATAATAACAGCTTATTTCCTCATTGAATATTCAACTGTTGAACAACAATTACAAATTCAAACATTAAACTTATGACCAGGCTTTAATTGTGGATTCACGCTGATAATTCATGACATGAATTGACGGCCTCCAACTTCTTCTGTCACATGCATTTAATTTACTGGCAAAGATTTCATTTTAGATTGAAAGTTCAGGTGGATTCAACCTCCAAAAGTGTCTGTTCTGCCAAGTCCCTTGGGTGAGGGCAAATACAGCGAAAGGGGATTGTGTTTTCATGGGAGTTAGTTACTTAAAGATCAAGACCCCCACAGGCACAGAGATCCCGCATGGATTTATGTGCTTTTGGACAGGTGGCTAACTCCTAGCGCAGATTTGTTCCATTATACAGAGAGAACATTGTGTACTCAATGCTGTTATTCCATGGAGATCGCAGACAGCCTATGGGTGGCCTATGTGTTCCTGGACGGCAGTGAATGAGAGCGAGTTTGCTGTGGGCACAGAAAGCCAATTCACCCCAGTGGAGTCTAAATGCCTCATCACACTCTTTAATTACACTTTGTGCCATTAGTCTGTTTTTCTATCAAAGAATTAGCCTTTAAGAGAAACACTCAGCACTGTGTAAACACTGAATGATAATGAGGAAAAGCTTTTAATGATGCCGGTAGTGCTTCTGCGGTTTTAACGTCCATATTACATACTCAATTTTCCATGGTGCGTTCCTTCTGACTAAGAAACTGCGCGTCATTGTCTGTCTTAACCATTTCAGTTTCAACCATTTTTTACCTCTAGTTTTGGTCTAGAGTTTCAAATAGTATTCTTTCCATTTTTTTGTAAATGTTGATGATTGTTCAGACTCGGAGTAGGAAACAAGTAGCTGTATTTTCTCTCCAAAAAGGCACACAGTTATTGTTGGGTTTTCTAAAGAATGGTTCACTGGTTTGCCCTGGTTGATTTTTGCACCCATTACTGTAAGCATAACTGGTAACATTATTTTGTATACATTTGAACAAGTTTAAAGTATTACTTTTTGAAATAATTAACAATATAAAATGATCCCTTTGGCATAATGCATTAACGTCACTTTCCCGCCGGAACACGCCCCCCTCAGCCGGACTGAGTGGCAAAAGAGCTGCTGCGTGGCTGGAGTTAATAGGGGAAACTGCGAAAACGCGAGTAAAACAAACTATTATCAGTTTAAACTAAAAGTTGGACTCGATATATAGTGTTCCTTGCAACTTATCAAAGATCCAGTGATCCATGGATATTGACATGCAGCCAGGAATCGTGTTTCCTGACATTTATATGCGCCTGATTTCGACGCCGGGGAAATCAATTAAGAAAATTTGCATGTAAACGTTTTATAAATACAATATAGATAGGTCTAAATCCGAGTGATCACTTACATTAATGTTATACTGTATATCATCCCCTATCCAGCCCTAAAACTTGTATAGTTTTTTGTCAGTATTTATTTAAAAACATCCAATTATGCAGAATATAGTCTGTTCTGTAGCTTTTTGCAGACTGTAAAAATATACAGTACCTCAGGTTTCACAGTCAATCGCAAAGATCTTTCCCGTTTTAGATGTGTTTTGTGTGTTTTTCACGGCATTCACGCTGAAAACATGCTGCCGCTCAGTCTTTTTGCCACTTGTGGGCGTGACTGCATTCACCCCGGCCAACGGTGACGTCATGCGCATACCCTCTATTGACATTGGCCACTAGAAGAAACCATTAAAATGTTTCATTAAAACATAAAAAAATGGTTTAGTTGATAACACACAGCAGTATCCATGCACACTACCATTCAAAAGTGTGTTGTCGGTTAGATTTTTTGATAACACTTTAGAGTCATGGACCGTCATTAATAGGTAATACAGGAAGAAATACAAATGAGTTCTACATTGTCCAGCCCATGATCACTTCAGCTACTATTACCTAATATGGAGACAAGATTAACTAATCACGAAGTACAAGCAAATATAGGACTGAGATAGTTTATTTTTAATACTGAAAGTGATATACGTAAAATTATTCCTGTTATGGAAAGCTGAATTTTCATCTGCCCTCCAGTCTTCAGTCACATGACCCTTAAGAAATCATTCTAATATGTTGATTTGGGGTTCAAGAAACATTTCTTATCTTTGATGTTAAAAACAGTTCTGCTGCTTATTAGTTTTTGTGGATATACTGTGATAATTTTTTCAAGATTCTTTGATGAATATAAAGTTTATTTGAAATAGAAATCTTTTCTAGCATTGTAAATTTCTTTACTGTCACTTTTGATCAATTTAATGTGTCCTTGATGAATAAAAAAAAATGATCTTGCACACATTTGAACGGTAGTTGCTCTGGGTTCTTGAGGGGAGATGGTATATAGATTTCCTTATACGACACTGTAATCACAGTCTTGAGTTCAGTTCAACCTCGAGTGAATTTGGCTTGTGCAGCTCAGGTCATTATCATTGTGCTTGGATTAGGGGGGTTCCAATCTGTCAGTTCGTTTCATCTATCTTGGTCTCTAGTGTGTTAAAAAAAAGTGACATGCATTACGCTCACAACGACTCGCTGTAAAAAATGGTGAATCCTCAAGGCCCAATTAACAAAAATTCAGAGGAAAAGACTTATTTTAATGATTATGGCTTATTTCAGGTTTCCAAAGGCAGAGCTTCCTTAGTAATTCCCCCTTGCATAACTTTGATGTGCAGTGCTGTAAAATAAATTCCAGCAGGCATGTAATCTAAACGGTTGAAAGGGTTTTGTTTCATGTAGGAACAGGGAAGTGAAATGAATGTATTGAAAATACATTGGCGTACACACTGTTAATAATTGTTTGGACTTGTGCGTGTCTTTTCTTTGATTGGCCGAGCAGAATAATAAATAGATGTTGTTGTTTCCACTGTTCAACAGTGAAACTGCAGCGCAGTGAGAAAGGCAACAAGCCTGGCATGTTTTCCGCAGAAAATCTGGCATTTCATATATGAATCTTTTAACATGGCTATTTCCTCTTGAGACTAGAGAACAGCATCTAAGTGATTCAATGTTTTAACACCTAACAACCTCAATTTGCAATTAAAACAGTGTCCTTGAGCTTCTCTAACAACAGGAAAAAATATATATATTTTTATACATTTTGCAATTCTATAGAAAAGTTCATTATGCCAGGAAACATTTTACGCTGTGATGTAGGTTTCATAAATTCAGTCCATTTTTATTTCATTCAGAGTGATGTGCATAATCAGATATTTGAGTGACTCATTTGTTGAGTAGAGACTTAAAACTTTGAGGGATAGCTGCACCCACTCCATCTACAACGTCACCGAGGCTCGCCCCAATCGGCCTGATGGTGGTGCTACAGCGATCAAAAGTATGTATGGCCCATATCTCCTAAATTGTTTGTTGCAGACTCAAGTGTCTTATATAATTTGATTTATTGGCTCAAGGTGGACAATGGTGAACTTTTCCAAAAAATCTTGCAAACTAGTCCAGTGCAAAATGATTCTCTAGAGTCTGACTGTCAGTATTTTTCGAAATTTCAATCAACGTCCGTGACGGAAACCCAAATTGTTGATAATTTCACCAAACTCGCTACACTTATGTATGGCCTCGGTTTGTGGTCGCGTGAAAAACGTGTGAGATGACTGGCCACTTGGTGGCGCTATAAAATTAAAAAACACGACTAGCTATGCAACAGTCAGTCCGATTGATTTGAAAACTGGCATGTGGTGTCTATGTCCAAGGTGCCGCGATTGCCTATGAGGACGTTTGTGTGTCTCGAAAAACAAGACAGCTGTCGCCCAATGAATTTCGATCAGCTGTCAGACAAGGTTTGGAGACCAATGGGAGACCAGACAAGGTTTGGAGACTGGCCACTTGGTGGCGCTATAAAATTAAAAAACACGACTAGCTATGCAACAGTCAGTCCGATTGATTTGAAAACTGGCATGTGGTGTCTATGTCCAAGGTGCCGCGATTGCCTATGAGGACGTTTGTGTGTCTCGAAAAACAAGACAGCTGTCGCCCAATGAATTTCGATCAGCTGTCAGACAAGGTTTGGAGACCAATGGGAACGAAACTCGGTAGGCCTGTTTGACTCACGACCCTAGAGGGCTGTGAGAAATTTGCACATGCCCATGACATTCATACCTATGGTCGAACTCCTCATTCTGAACAGCTTTGCCTCTTATACTAGGTCAATCGAATCGTTCGTTAAATATTGGAGATTATTAGGCTACGTTCACACTGCAGGCTGAAACGACCCAATTCCGATTTTTTTGCCCCTATGCGACCTGTATCTGATCTTTTCATGACAGTCTGAACGACACAGATCCGATCTTTTCAAATGCGACCCAGGCCACTTGGATATGTGGTCCAAATCCGATATGTATCTGATCTTTTGAAATGCGACCTCAATCTGAAGGGCCAGGTCACATGTATCCGACCCGCACGCCATTGATATGCGACAAACGTCATACTTCTGCGTTGTAGCAGGCGGGAATGAGAAGATAAACTAGTTAGCTATCGAACGATAGAACGCACCTGTAGCTAGCCAATACACTCCAACGCGTTGCACTGCTATGGTCCGCCACAGACGTTAATCGAAGGCGCTCAAACGCTCTCCTCCTCCTTAATTTTAAATTTTCTTCTTAAACGAGAAGATTGTAATTGTGCTGGCTCTGTTGGGAAAATAACTTTAATATTGCTAAACGAGCTCCACTGTTGACATTCATGTTTAGCTACTTCCGCAAACAGCAAGTGACGTCGTTGACCGTTGAGTACTCTTCTGCGCATGCGGGTCACTTCTGGGTCATTTCACGTTCACACAGGAGATAACAAAAGGTCGCATTTAATTGGAAATGTGAACGGCCTTGCAAAAAAATTGAATTTTTTCAAAAAATCGGAATTGAGCATTAAGCCCCTGCAGTGTGAACGAGGCCTTAGAGGTGTTTGGCTCTACCTTGATAACTATTAAAAAGCTTAATTGCCTGTTTTAGCTGTAAATGGTGTTTTCCATATACAGTATGATCTAGTTCCTGCAAAGTTCAGCTCCAACCTTAATTGATGATATATATATATATATATAAGAGAGAGAGAGAGAGAGAGAGAGAGAGAGAGAGAGAGAGAGAGAGAGAGAGAGGAGAGAGAGAGAGAGAGAGAGAGAGAGAGAGAGAGAGAGAGAGAAGAAAGAGAGAGAAAGAGAGAGAAAGAGAGAGAAATTTATTTATTTATTTTGTGGGCTGTGGCCAGTTCAATTCCAATTCATGAATTGACTTTTTTATGCATTTGTTACTAGTCACGTGTTTTTGTTTTCCTAAAGGAACTGACTTCCCAAAGACATTGCATGCTGCAGCTACCACAAACAACATACAACAAGCCAAACTAGCACATATAGCACAACTGTGAGAAATGTAACGAAGCCCTCTGGTCCATTTGTCCTTGTGAGCCTGACGTCAATCAAGTGAAAACATCTTGTGTGTTTTACCTGCGGCTGTCTCTGCGGCCCTCCCTCATGTCCAGACGCTGTGTGTGTGTGTGTGTGTGTGTGTGTGTGTGTGTGTGGTGCCAGTGGTAATTGGAATGCAGCATGTGACTCTGGGCTACAGAGAGAGCTGTCTGATGAGCCCATTTGTCTCGGAGCGCCATAGCAGCTCCACTCCTCCCCCCTGCCACTAATTGCAGTGTTCGTCTGCGTGCATTATCTGCAAATGGAGAGCCGGGACGCCACACTTCACTTTCTCTATCTCATTGATCCTGTAGTAAGAGACAGCTTCTTTCACACTGACTGTTTGATCAATCTCATATTGTGTTTGTATGGTACATTCAAACACAGAGAACAAAGGAGGAAGATCAAGAGAGACAAGACAATACTACCTTTAAAGTAAGGCATAATTTAAAATTGTAACTGCTTGCACTCATATTGATGTCATGGTCTTAGGTGGTATAAAAATGACACCATATAGGTGACTGATATATTTAAACAGAGAAATGTAAAAGAGATAGTCCCACCCAGGATCGTCTGTAATACTTTGAGAGCTATCTGTTAGCATTTTCATTCATTTCTGGCACTTTGCAACCTGAATGCTGCTGTATTTGCTAATGGGCATTCAGTTCAGGAGGCCAATCATCTAAGTCGTGAATGGATCAGTAAAGGGTCAAGGCTTCACTGGTTAGCATGGACCCGTTAGCCCCTGCTGGTAGATACCATTACTAATGATGCCACAAGAACATAAGACACTCCCAGACCTCTCATGTTGAGATGTGATTATAGCAGACAGGGGAAAATATAAGTTTGATGTAATATATAATCTCAATTTTGGCGGTGACACGCACACTGTTTATGTTGATTCTCATTTTGCAAAAAACAAGATTGTCATTCTTGAGTTTTAACAATCAAAAGATTTATTTTCCTGTTGCATTCTCAGGTCAACAGCAGATTGTTACAACCAAGAAGTCAGCAATCATTTTTATGTTTGTGCTAATCATGTGTTTTTATATTCTTGTGACCTTGTAAAGAAAATTACAGAAGTTACATTTTAAGGCAATCACAAATAACTAAAAACAAGCTAAAACAAGACAGATTGGCACATAGAACACTGTGTGAAATGTAATCAAGCATTGCTCGGACAAACCGGTAGCCTTGGCCCAAGTTTACAACACTGGCTGAATCAGATGTTAGCATGTTATTATTATTTTATTAAATAATATGCTAGTTCATTTTGGTTTCATATTGTTCTCGACTGAACATAAAACTGTGATGGTTGGTGACTCATTCTTGAAACAAAAAGAGACAATGACACTTTACAATTAAACCCTTGATTAAGTATATTAACTAGGAAATGTGTGGATTATTTTTATAACATGCATGATGTCGACACCTTCTCTTTAGTTAATTAATTATTTTTTTCTTCTTTTTTTTACTGTAATAGACACGTTTTGGTCATTATTTCCCAATGTCACACAAATGCTATACACCCTCAGAAAATAACAGAAATAGTTTATTTATTATAAGAATGATATCTAAAAAGCATAACACAAGGACAGCTGCAAAACATTGCTCATTTCAATAAATCTTCAGTCTCTCCAGCTTCTCACCTGCCAACATGAATTATGAACATGGGCAATTTATTATTTGAAACTTGGAAATATGATTTGATTGCAGCAGGTAATGTTAGCTGGGTGAACTATAATTAATCATGGTTTGGAATAATGCCTAATGATGTGGTTTTATTGTTCCAAGTCCATTACTAATCTCCTTTGTTTGTGTATGTGTGTGATTTTCATTTATACAACACACGCATAATTGAAATTACTTGAGCATTGAAAAGCAACATGTTAAACTGTTATTTCTCTAAGGCCAGTCTATATCAGAGACCCAATCTTAATATCTTAAAATTGATTTCCTCTGCACCATGCTCTGAGGAACATGCATTTATTGGATGCTGAAAAATGTTATATAGTGGCACATGTTTTAAAGCTGTGCATTTGTACAAAACACCAGAGACCCTGTAATACAATTCAGCACAAATGAGCACCTATTATTGCTTTATTTGTTCATTGATGAGGAAAATAAGTTTCCATTTCTTCTTCCTTTTTTTGTACAAGTTTCTAAGAAGTCTTTCGAAGAACACGGAATTTTGTGTATTTCTTTATATCCTGTCAGAAGTCATTTTTCAGCTGCAAGCAACTGGGAAAAGTCAGTCAACACTCAATATTAAAAAAAGAGAAAAGAAACCGATTTCTTTGCAAAATAAATTTGTTACGATGATAAGCAGTGATTTACGTGTTAAGAATGAATGAAGTGTGACCTTATAATTGAAGTTGTATTCCTGTTGGAAACTTTGCTATCTTTATTTATTTAATTTTTTTAAATTACCGAATCACTGATTAGCAACAGCTCACGTTTATCCACACACAAGTTTATGCTTAAACCTTCATGTCAATGCATAAGGTCATTTAAACACCTTAAAGAGATAGTTCACCCAAAACTGAAAATTCTGACAACACTTTATATTTCGATAGTACACTTTAGACTTTCTACTTACCATTAGTAACTTTTCAACTACATGTGAACTACCAGTCATTAGAATACTGGTAGACTGTCTGCTTAATATCTGCTCACACTTTATTTTGATGCTCCACCAACAGATGTTCTACTGACTATTAGTTACTTTTCAAGTAGCTATGTCATCTTATTCTACTAACCCGAACACTTAACCTAACAGTCTACTTATACTCTGAGAGAAGTGGTTGATGAAGTACACTAATCAAGTACTTAAGTCAAAAAAGTAGATACCCTAATAAAATATTACTCCAGTATAAGTGTTAAGTACTCATTTTCAATTTTACTTGAGAAAAAGCAAAGTAGTACTTAATTTTTAATGTACTTATTAAAAGCAAAAAGTACTGATTGACGATTGTTTATTTTGCAATTTTATACTGTATACTCCATCCTTCTGTTTAGAATATGTGTGGGGGTGTATACTGTATATTTACTAACAGATAAGGCTTAAATAGGTTACAGCTCTCTGACATCATTATGAATTGTAGCCAGCACTGGTCAATAAGGAAGATTATGCAGTCACTTACTATGTATTGATCTGCAAGTAAGAAAATGTGGGAACATACTAGTTTCATCATTTGAAACTGCTACGGCAGCAGGGGAGATGCATGAGGATTAAATTGCACTATTACATGGCTCTGTGGAATACTTCATTCTGATTGGTCAATCACACCAAACAGCGGTATGTTATCCCCGATAACCACTGGTAAAAACGATTAACACAGGCTCATCCGGGTAACTGAATTCGGCACTTTGCACTTGCTAGGAATGTTTTTTCCTCATGGTTTGTGTTTGGTGAGCTAAAAAATTATTAAAACTCAAATCAATATTTTGTGTACAGTTATTTAATTATATCCTCTGGTATCGCAGACTCGCTCTCTTGTTTCATACAAATGCAGCTGCTGCCATTTTGTGACGATTGTTTTTGTACACTGTAATAGATTATAAGATAAAATACCATTTTAAAACAGTTTGATCTCAAATCAACATCTCTTATTCTTATTATTATGTATGTGGTGAAATGCAGTGTAATAAGTGGTATGACTGTACTGTATCCCTTAAATGTCCATCAAGTTTGAACTTGCCGCTTGCTAGCAACTGTTATCTTCATGCAAGCTCTGCGCTTAAAGAGATAATAAAATATTTCGACTCAGATATCAATATTTCATGTCTAATTATTTACTTATGTGGCAAGTAGCCGTGTAATAAGTCGGATAATGTACATCCAGCTGGATATTATCGCAGAATAAACACTGTCAGGGTTTGTGCATCTTCCTCATGCATGTGTTGATCAGGAGGTTCAGTACTCTTTCAGAAGATGCGTAACAGCGCATCAATAGCGGGGAAAGAGTTAATGAGAGTTAGTTGACATGTACTTACAAAATTAATTATAGTTAGTAGAATGTCTGAAGTGGACAATCAAATTAAAGTGTAACCAAGTTCTATCATCATTTACTCACCGGCTGGCCGTTCCAAACCTTTTTTTCTGTGAAACACAAAAAGATACCCCAATGTGGTCCAAATCGTGTTCAGACCCCAATGTTCTTTACAATATCATCTTTTGTGTTCCAAAGAAAGAACAAAGGCATACAGGTTTGGAATTACTTGAGGGTGACTGTACACCTTTTTAAAAGAAGACTGTGTTGTATGTCCATCCATTCCCAGGTGCATGTGCCTTGCAGGGCCATAATCTGTCCTTGCACTGAGGTTATACCAAACCCATTTCTTTCTATTTTGATGGAGTGAATGAAAGTGAACAGGGCTCCCAACAAATCCCAGTGGAGATGCTTGGCTCAGATGTAAAATTTCACAGTAAGTCACCTAAAGTTCAGTGACTGATGATAATCAAAAAGATGCATTTAAATGCTGAATGCATACTACGAGTCTACAACCAGACTTAGATCTTTTCAACCATTTTAAAGCAACAAGCAGTCTGGCTCAAATTCTCTGATGGCAGAGCATATGCTTTTAAAATTTTTTAAAAGCTGCTGTTTCCATCCAGGGATTGACGGAGACGGCAACACTGTTGGGTTAAAAGGTCAAAGAGCCGAATCTAGGACAGTTGCCTTCTTGAAATAAGAGAGAAGATAGTTCTTCTGTGTGAATTACCCCTTATCATCCTTCCTGTATGTCCCCAGGCTCTCTGGACAGAGCTTTAAGAGCTGAGAATCCATTCAGATAGGGGATGTGCGAGTTTGTTAACCCAGGGAAATGACCTCTATTTCAGCGACTATATGTTTATGTTGCTGGGTGCTCCAGAGATTGTTTTTCTACCCCAGCAAAACTTTGCTGCCCCTGTCGTAGCAGAGTTTTTATTTTCTTTGCTCTTCGAAAGTGGCGAGTTTGGCACTGTCTTACGGCTGATTCCTCCCTGCTGTGGAGACTGCATGAAAAAGTCCTCTGGATTTAGAGTCTTGGGCATTTATCATTTGTGCTTGCACAAATTTCGAAGGTAAAATTGAATAAGTATCAATCATGACTAGACCAGAAATCGCTAGATGTTGCTTTCGAACATTATTGGGTGAAATTATGGCATTATTGTATATACTGTGTATATGGTAAATGGACTGCATTTATATAGCGCTTTCACAGACCCAATGGCCACCAAAGCGCTTTACAATTTGCCTCACATTCACCCATTCACTCTCTCATTCATACACCGACGGGCGACTGCAGCCATGCAAGGCGCCATCAAGCTCGTCGGGAGCATCTGGGGTTAGGTGTCTTGCTCATGGACACCTCGACACTTGGTCAGGTGGAACCGGGGATTGAACCACCAACCTTCCGGTTTGTAGACAACCTACATGAACCACTGAGCCACTGCCGCCCCATGTACTATTATATATAATACTCAAAAAGTATTATATATGCACTGTACATATACATTATATGCATATTTGTGTACCTTATATATATATATATATATATATATATATATATATATATATATATATATATATATATATATATATATATATATATATTAGGGGTGGAGCCGAACCCGAATACGGTATTCGGAAAGGCACAAATAACGTGTTTTTTACGAATACTTATTTCGAACAAATACTTAAAAAAGTATTTGTATTCGGGAACAAGAAAAACTTTATATCAAAAAGATGCGTCTTCTCACGAGACCGCATGCCCGGATGAGCGAGTTAGAGTGAGTGAGTAACGTTCAGGAAGAGGTGACTGACAGCTGCACACAGTAACAGAGAGGGCTCGGCTGCAGCGAAAAAACACTTCACTGCTTCACTATTTTTGTTGAATAGATTTGTGTACCTTAACTGGGTTCCGGAGGCAGTTTACAACGGGAAGCGGAGTTTGATCGGGAGATTATTCCATTACGCTGCATTATTGACGTCTGCAGTCGGATGCTCTCATGTTCGCTCTGTGTACGTAGCTCTGTTAGCTCGGTAATTTAGACAATGAATAGGCAGTTGACAGAGTAACGTTAACGTTCGGTTTTAAAAGGTTAAAAAAATGCTTGTGTAGGTGTGTCGAATTGTATGCACTTGTGGGAGTTATATGGCACGCAGACATCCCAAGACTCCCGGAAGTTCAGGGAATCTCCCGCATATTGATAGCGGCTCCCTGATGTCCGCAAATTAGTTCAAATCTCACGTAAATCTAGAGAGCGCATGCGAGACAGAACTGCTTCAAACCGTGTAGCGCGCGCACGGCAGTAAGGGAGAGAGCGAGAGACCTTGCGTGTGTGGGTCATGAAAGCTAGTCACCCCCTACATTTTACCCGAATACAAATACGAATACAAATACTTCCCCCCCCTCAACAAATACAAATACAGATACAAATACCGGCTACTTTGCACATCCCTAATATATATATATAAATTAGGGATGTGCAAAGCAGCCGGTATTTGTATCTGTATCTGTATTTGTTGAGGGGGGAAAAGTATTTGTATTCGTATTTGTATTCGGGTAAAATGTAGGAGGGAGGGGGTGGGGGCGGAAGACTAGCTTTCATGACGCACACACGCAAGGTCTCTCGCCCTCTCCCTACTGCCGTGCGCGCGCTACACGGTTTTGAAGCAGTTCTGTCTCGCATGCGCGCTCTATAGATTTACGGGAGATTTGAACTAATTTGCGGGCATCAGGGAGCCGCTATCAATCTGCGGGAGATTCCCTGAACTTCCGGGAGACTTGGGATGTCTGCGTGCTATAACTCCCACAAGTGTATACAATTCGACACACCTACACAAGCATTTTTTTTAACCTTTTAAAACCGAACGTTAACGTTACTCTGTCAACTGCCTATTCATTGTCTAAATTACGAGCTAACAGAGCTACGTACACAGAGCGAACATGAGAGCATCCGACTGCAGACGTCAATAATGCAGTAATGGAATAATCTCCCGATCAAACTCCGCTTCCCGAAATTTATAAACTGCCTCCGGAACCCAGTTAAGGTACACAAATCTATTCAACAAAAATAGTGAAGCCGTTAAGTGTTTTTTCGCTGCAGCCGAGCCCTGTTGCTGTGTGCAGCTGTCAGTCACCTCTTCCTGAACGTCACTCACTCACTCACTCATCCGGGCATGCGGTCTCGTGAGAAAACGCATCTTTTTGATATAAAGTTTTTCTTGTTCCCGAATACAAATATTTTTTTAAGTATTTGTTCGAAATAATTATTCGTAAAAAACACGTTATTTGTGCCTTTCCGAATACCGTATTCGGGTTCGGCTCCACCCCTAATATAAATATAAAAATAAAAATATATATATATTTGAGCATAGTGTATATGGTGTAGTTATTGTAAAAAGTATTATATTTGTCTTTTCTTTGTTGTTGATATCCAATAATGTGTGCTGTCATTTTGTGTCATCATGGTACTGTGGAATTACACAGTAATTGGACAAACAATAACATGGAATTATTGTTTTTACTATATTTTTTAGCCTTTTTACCTTTATTCAGAGGACAGTGAAGAGTGATTGGTTGGGATTGGGCGGGAAACAACCGCGGGTCACATACAAGCCTGGGTTTCTTGTGAGCACTTGGACTTAAATACAATACAGACTTGCCAATAACGATTTTGCAACTGTTTATTATGTCTTCTCCAAAGTGGCAGACTTAGAGGGTTTTTGCACAAATATCACACATGGAAATACAAGTGAATTGACTAAAGTGCCATTTTTGAAAATAAGGCATTTCAATAACTGACTAGTGACTACTAACCTTTTCATTGCCATTAAAGTAAAATGACAACCTAATATAGGAGCCTGATAAAAAAAAGCTCATTTTTTTTAAAAAAATCTGAAGTCTTCAAATACAGTGCTTTGCAAAAGTATCTGTACCCCTTCATTTTTTTCTCCACATTTTGTTATGTTGCTGCCTTATGTTACTACTTTAATTTTATTTTTATTTCACATCACTCTACACTCCATACACCATATGACAAATCAAAAAAACAGATTTGTGACATTTACAAAAATGAGTGTTATGGTAATCTCATGTCTTCTCTTATTCTTGCCATTTTGGGACCTATGGATTTTATAACTGTAGATAATATTCTCTTATCTCAAATGAAACTGTAATGCTATATGAAAAATGATCCTTTTCAAACTGATTGTGATTAATCTGTCAGACCTGAACTAAAGATGATTTTAAAGGTGAGCTCAGTAATTTTCCCTCATTAGTAAATTTCCATCATTTTTCACATAAATGAAAAATATTTGAAATGATGCACACCCACCTAAGCCATATCAGCAACCTAATAAAAGCTTTTTATTTTACATGCCACCATGCTGCCATCATTTGACCAACTGAATACTGCTTACTTCATTTCTGTGTAAGCCCTTATTTTTGGACACATAACCAATAAATGAATCATAGCTGGAATCAGGATTTAGCTGCAGATCCATGCCAGAACAACATAACAAAAAATTACTGAGTGCATGTTAAAGTAACAACAGGTAAAATTTAACTTTTGCTCTCGGGGTCCCCCCCTACAGTTGGGAAACAGTATTGTCCTCTACTTACTGTCGTAAACCGTCATGAATGTAGCACATGCATTTGTTGACAACCATGATAGCCGTGAACACTGTAGGAGGAGGTCACATGCAGGTGCGTCGCGTGTGAAATGTCTTCATCCCAGGTACAGTGGCATATATTTCAGCATGTCATATGAATATAACTTCATGGGTTTAATTTATTTTTTTTGATGATCGCGATGCTCACGTTTACAAGCCAGCGTCATTATAGTAGCCTAGTCTAGCGTATTGGTTACCGTTTTACTGAATCTATACTTCAATGCAATGTTTGAGTGGTAGATAATAACCATATATCGTCAATATTATAATATCAAGCTATATTATTATATCAATAATGCGCGCGCGTGCGTATTAATGCGTAGGCTACTCTAGCACACACAGGCAAGGTCTCTCGCTCTCTCTCTCCCTCTCTGTCCTGCGCGTATTCAATTTAATAAGTCGGGACACTAAAATTAGAGTTGAAATGCGGGACTGGCCCGGGGAAAACGGGACGTCTGGTCAGGTCACCCTAGCTAGTATGCAAGCATACTTACTAGTACAAAAGCATGACAGTCCGCATCGGTCAGGCACCCCTCCTCCTCCTTCAGCTCACGCCAGCGAGAAAACGCTGGCCCAATTTTGATCCTTGTTCTGCCTTTAACGCGATCACTTTCTATTTTGCTTTGCTCCGATAAAACCTTTGTTTTTCTGTGCTGCTTCGGCCATGACTATAACATTTTGCTCGCACGTCCGATGTTAATGAAGTGGGGGTGGTGGTGGAAGTGACGTATATGCCGTAAAGCAGTCAAATTTTGTAGTTCTCTTTGTTCGCCGGTTACTACCCGAAACCCGAAGTTTAAAAGTACGATTAAAAACGCTACAGACCCCGTCAGGCTATGGCAGACGTGTCATTCAACCTATTGTAAGTCGATGTACCATCACAAGAGACATGGAAATATATTATGAAGGTTGAAAAGTTACCCGGTGCTGCTTTAATAAATAATTATTATTCAGGGTTTTCACATAGAAAAGTGAGGCTTTAAGGTTTTTGCAAAAAACTTGATTGGATTTGTGCATGCCAGGACTCTGGAGTCTAAAAAACAACTACAAATTATTAAAGTAATAAAAAAACGTTTTTTTTTTGAAGACATAAACAGCTTATATGTCATACTCCACTGGAATTCAGCCCGAAAACCAAAAATCTCAGTGACACTGTAATCTTGACCTTTACTTTGGCAAACATTGTCTGATGATGGAGAAGATTGATCTGAATGGGGATTTGAGAGCTCTCCACTGCCTTTTCATGCGAGTCTCACCAGAAATCTCATTGTAGTTTTTTTTTTTTGGCTCCTCCTTTCATGAGTTCATTCTTTATGCCAGTCATGCCAGGCAGCAACATCATGCTTTAGTGAGGCCACTGTGCTTCTCTATGGGCTGGAGATGATGGATTGGACTCAGCGTTTGTCTATAATAGAAATGGACTTGGACTGGGCTCTTGGCCATTGCGTCCCACAAGCATTGGGTCTATTTTAAGCATCTTGTTTGTGTACAAACATTTGATAAACATCATCAGAGTGGATTCACATGCATTACAAATCTTCCAAACGTTCTGACACCTCACAGCGATCTCTCTGCAATGTATTGCGGGTGAGAAAAATGCTCTAAAGATTTCATCATCCAGACAAAAATATACTGCGCGTTTACATTTTTGGGATTTCCATTCCAATTTCCCCTCCACTTAAAACATTAACAGAGTTTTGTCTCACTTGAACACACAATGACTGCAATTTTTCATAAACTGAGAGAGGTTGACAGTCCTAACATGATTAATAGTGATTGACAGCCAAAAATACAGCTGATAACTTATAGATTTAAATGTTGGATTTATTCAGCAATTCTGTATCTTGCTACCTTAATTTATGCTACCATGAAAAAGGAAAACGTTGAGGAAAAGTTGAAAACGTTTAGCAATGTAATCGATTTGTCTTCATAATTGTTTTTTAGTAATAATAACCAATTACAGGCAGTACTTTGCTCAGTTGTTTTTTGTTTTTTTCATTAAATCATTGACAATACTGTAAAAAAAATTACTGCTATTTACTTAAAATTTAAAATTATGGTAACAATTTTACACATGATATTTTTGAGTTAAGGCTTGCCTGAATAAATCATGTAAAATCCCCAATTTATTTAGTCTAAGACGCAATGAATTTAATATTATTAGTGAAATATGCTTTTTTTATTTTAAGTTGACAGTCAAAATTGTGTGAATTCAATTGAATGGAAATGACCTGTTTATATTTGACTTTAAATATATTTTATAATTAAAAACTGCATGTTGTTAGCACAGCACAGAAACAAACTTGTTACTGCACTGGCATTAGCAAAGTTATTGCTCAATGCACAAAGCAACATGCTTCAGAGTATTAATACATGCAGTTATTCACAACCGAATTCGTATTAAGTTTTATTCATATACCTTATTAACCTTTTCTACACTTCTGCACAATGGTAACGATCAAAACTTCAACATAATTGAAACTCTTTCAAATGTCAAACATTAACAGATGTTTCCCTTTACTCAAAAACACATTAAATAACACTTCATTTCAATATTTACTCTCCATTTCCAGCCATGTGCAAAGCATACTGGAAACTATCAATGGTGTCTCTAAATAAAACCATAATTGAGCTAATTCTCTTAAAATAAATAGTTAGCCTTTTTCCATTAATTTCATCAGCTTTATCGGTTCCTCAATTTAAGCCTCAATATGTTTCCTTAAAAACATTAGGAAAATGTATCTCTTGGTTTTATTAGTGAAATGTTCTCAATATTTTCTATACAACACCGAACCACAAATTTATTCATACAGTATACACAATATTTTAAATTATCACCTTATTTTTTAATGAAAATTACAAGAGCAGTGAATGCATTTGTGGATGAATAGTTATTTACTTCATACAAGAATTCAAGTGTGTGTTTTTTTTCTATATCAAAGGTTTTAAAGTAACACCAAGTAACTTTTCCTCTTCGGTCGCCCTACTGGTTGGAAACAAAATTGTCCATTGCCGCTGTCGTAAATAATCTAGCCTACCGTCGCACGCACGCTCGCTGTTTACCAGCACCGGCTTTAGAATGAACGATGTCCACAGACAAGGTAGAGTATGTTACATGATTTCATGAAAGGTTGATGTATTGCGACATCAGAAACGAAGAAAAACGAAATAATGACTATTGTAGCACTTGACGTAAAGCAGTCAATTTTGTAGTTCATTTTGTGCACGGGTTCCTACCCAAACCCGAAGTTACATAGTGCCAGTAAAAGCGATACAGACCCCGTCAGGCTATGGCAGACGAGTCATTTAACTTATTTTAAGTCGATGTACCATCACAAGTGTCTTGGAAATATATTATGAAGGTTGAAAAACTACTTAGTGTTACTTTAATATTGTGATTCACCTTATAGCTGGTTGGTTTGGTTCATAACTTTAGACAAGAAATTTAGACATTTTTGATCTCCATATAGAATAAATCGTAACACTTTTACAATAAGGTTCCATTTGTTAATATTGGTTCTTTGCGTGTGAACGCAAATGTTTTGGGAGGGAATGCAAAACTTTTGAGAGAGAGTGCATCTCATGTTTTTTCCAGCATGTCCCTTTAGGGGCTCCATAGTGTGTTACCAATAAAATAAATGGTAAAAATACTCTCAAAGATGCACTGTACTTTCTATATGAGTGCTCTTAATTGTAGATGTCAGTAGTTATTTTACACTCCTATAACTAACTCTATAAGCGAAAAGAAGTTATTAGTTATTGCAGATTTCCAGACACAAATTAATCCTCAACTGCTTAAGAGTGATTCATCTTCCATCTTGGAGAATTTAATCTAGGCTGAGTCTCTGAATCACAACATAACATGTGTGTGTGTTCATGTGTATGCAGGTGCTGTCTGGAAGCATAACTGATATGGATGCAACAGACAATATGTATAATGTCAGATTTTATGCTGGCTTAATAACAGTGTTTGATCCGCGATTAGTACCGTCATCCCTCTTTATGTGGCTCTTGGTATTTAACACCCAGCAAATCAGTGGAAATGAAAAAGCTACACAAAATGTGCGTAACAAGAGCTTGGAAGCAAGAATTTCATCCTCTGATTGTGTCACATAGATTTACTGATGTGCTGAATGGGGACACAAAATGAGGACAGAGTTACGCTGTTGATATACGGGACTGATATTTTCAAAATGCCCACTGACTCATCAGTCAGATGGTTTTCTCAGAAGCAATAAATCACATGCTCTTATCTTATTCATGTTCATATGAATATTATCCCCATTGTGCAATTCTCTGCTGCCACCTTGCAGAGCACAAGAATTATATACCTCTTAAATGACAGCAGTTAGTCATTTAAATGTCTTGTGTTGCCAGTGTATTTTACAGTCAAAAGCAGAATGCCTTATTATAAGTCATTCTTACAGTAACAAACAGTAAATATCTCCAGGGTACAAATGATTTTGCTGTCAGTCAAGCTACTGACAGCTAAGTTTCAAAACAGGCTTCTGAACTCATAAAGTAAATGTCAATGTTCAGAGGTTTCATACATTTAGCGTGATGATTTTTCATATTTTCTATTAAAAAAATCTGTTTTTCATTCACTCTGTCAAATATATCAAATAGAAATCTGAAATTAATTTCAATTAATGCATGCTTTAAGACAACCAGATGGTTTCAAACGGATTTGCCCCTTATATTGCTTGCTATTAATAATAAGTAATATATATATACATAAAAGCACAATCACCACAATTTAATGTTTTACACAAGTTTTAGGGATAGTTAGTGATAATGTAATAATTGTGATTAAAGGGGTCATGAACTGGCTTTTTAAATCTTATTATATTGTTGTCTAAGGTAAACTTATGACGTTCGCTTGGTTTTTGCATTCAAAACATCAAAATGAATAAGTAATAGGCTATTTTCTAAACCTAGTTTTGAGCCTAGCTGAAAAACGCTCGGTTTTTATGGGCGTCTCGCACTGAAGACTTGGAAGTAAACGCCCACTGCTGTGAATGGATAAGAGTTTTGCATATTATAATGAGTTTCAACTCACCCATCGATGCACTTGGGGGAAATTGTTTGAAAACGTCCAATGTTGTAAAATGGCAACCGAATGATTCGCCCATACATGTTCGACCCAGAGTCCAGGTGTTGCAATTCCTGTCAGAACCCAATATAGACGGCACAGCACCGTTCTTTACTCTTTAAACGATCTGCAAATCCAGTCTTGTTTACAAAACAATCCTCAGTGAAATGAAGCGAACAGACGGACAATGTTTTGCCTCATCAGCTGGAGTGGAACGTCATGAAAAATAAAGTTTTATCCATGCACTCCTATTGGAATCCAGAGGAAGCTTATGCAGCGACTGTCTTCTTCCACAACAGTGCCTGACTGCACAATATTTTGTATTGCTCGGTAGCTCGATCCGGTTTGTCATCACGAGGTAGGCCTATGTTATTTAGATATGTAAGCGTGTAAAATGCGCGAATCGGTGGGCGGGGCTAAACCGGCCGTGTTGAAGCAGGCGTTGATCATCTTCTGCGGGGGTGGTGTTTTATCCTCTTTGACGTCATAGTTCCCCACTTTGAAAAACGAGGCGTTTGCTGCTGGTGTCAATAAAAGCATTTATTGGACTAACAAGGACGTTTTCAGTTCTGAAACTTACAGGATATTCTTATAATATGATGACCTCTCAGATGTCAAAAGCTCAAGGAAAATTTGATTTCTCAGTTCATCACCCCTTTAAAAAAAGAGAAAATCAAATGAAATGGCACATTTGGTACATTCTGGTCATCTGTTATTTCAAAGGGAAAATGTTGTTATTTTGTAATGTTAAAGGTAGGGTAGGCCATTTCGGAGAGGCTAGCAATAGCAAGCTAGTTTTGAAAGCATAAGATTCCACCCCCCCCCCCCCCCCCCCCCTTCAGAGTGTCTCCAATGCCACGCCTCCTTCAAAACATGAACACTCAAAGCAGAGTCTGCAAAAAGACTGCGGTAAATTACCTTAAAGCACATAACATTGCAATAATAATGAACATGAACAACTTACAGAGCTCTAGTTGTACCACCTGACTGCTGCAGGTTCATTTCGCCGTTGATAGTGTTGACATAGAAACGCATAAATCGGAGTCTGAGGACGTGAACAGCTCCGGGTAGAACGTCACGGGTTTGCATCTTGTAATTATAGTTAGGACATGGCGTGAACGCAGCATAAGCTCATTGTTTTGGTACAGGAGGAACTGTAAAAGACAGATGCTGTGGCACTCTGTGACTGTCTTTCTACAACTCTGCATAGCCTTATGGAACGCGCTGATGAGCGAATGCATTGATTGGAAGAACATTTTTTGGTCCCGAGACTTCCTGAGAAGATATATGTCCATTTTTTAAATATTAATACCACTTCTATTATTGATTTCTATCAGGATGTGAAGAGAGTTTCAACCACTATAACAAAAAGTGTTTATGAAAAAAATATTGCCTACCATAGCTTTAATAGTTTCAAAACTGATGGCAGATGAAATTGTGGGTATGTTTTGTCTCATGTCTCAGGAATCAGTGCTCTGTTTCCACATCTTAAAGCATACTCAGCAGACGTGGGTGTCATGCGCCATAATAGAAAATGCATTTAAAATGGGTCTACAGGAGCTCATTTTATGAATCATTAATAATGAATTGGTGCAATCTATCCTAATGATGACAGCTCCTGCTTCGGTCTGGCTTTTGGATAATTTGGCTTCAATAGACCCCTTGCTTTTCTTTACATTCAATGGACATAGGGCTTCCTGGGGATTTTGTTAACTCACAGGGTTTTACTTGTACAAGATGTGTAGCAGGTCGTGTTCCTGCTGCTATCGTCTCTTTCTGCACCAGATTTTCAGAGAGTACCTACAGTATATAATTTCTTTGTGCACTCTAAAGTTAGCAAGCAGTCAAATACTGGTCTTCATAACTGCACAAACATTAGCTTCTCTATAGTTGTATTAACACACACACACACACACACACACACACACACACACACACACACACACACACACACACACACACACACACACACACACACACACACACACACACACACACACACACACACACTATATTCTTTAGTCAAAGCATTTCTAGCTAGGGAAATGGCAACCGTCTGGAAGTGGTATCTGCCTATACGGAGTCAGGGCCGGTAACAGTAAGTCAGAGGTTTAATCCCAAGCAAGGGTGACCATAAGTGATTATCACTGTCCTCTTGAGCAGAGTACGGTACTTGTAGATACTCCATGGGGATTATGTGGCTGTGTACTGTATGTTATATCTTTTTGGATTAGCTTAGACCAACAGTTTAAACACCTATAGCTAGCAGCTAAGACTGAAACCTCTACATATATGTTCAGGGAGTTTATTAAGCGCTTGCCCTTAAAAAATGGGCACATTTTGCAGACACACAGCAGTGGAGATGTATGAATTTCCTCTGGTGAATGGAAAAGGTAGGTTATCATTATAAGTGAACCTGCTGTCTGCCTCAGAGGTGAGCTAGAGATAAAAAGACCAGACAGTGAGGTTTTTATTACCTTAACCCCTTTTAATGATCTATTTAATAACATCTCTTCCTCCCTTTTCATTAATTCTCTTTCAGTAGTGTTATTACTGTACAATGTGCAATATTCACAATGTTGAATGTGTTATTATATAAATATAAATGATTGTTAAGCCCAGAGAAAGCTTTGTTTTCTACATTGCGCTCTGTCTCAGCCCTGATCATGTTGATCACCACGAGCGGATGGACACATGGTTTTATTCTATGACATAAAATATATTAGATTTTTCTTGCTTTGAAAAAGGCAGTTACTAACAAGTAGCAACATGGGAATACAGAGGCTGTCAAGGTTGTTAAACATCATCTTGCCGAACAGGAAAACCATTACTCATCAGCCCATTGTGTATTTATGCTCCTGACTCAACTATTCTAACTCAAACTTTCAGAGAAAATGTTTGTTAAATAAAAGAGGAAAGAGTTTTTTAAAGTTGAAAGGTGCAGTAAGCGACCTCTCAAAATTGTTGTTGAACACTGTTTATATTTGAAATCAACCCAAACAAATCCAACCCCTCTCTTCATTGCTCCGCCTCCAAAATTCACATGCACTTTACAGCCCGGAGCTAGCCGCCTCGCTCTGAGCTGGTCTCCAACCCCTATCCAGCGTGCTAACAAGGAAGCTAAACACGCATTCTCTAGTCTAGCGTCACTAGCTATCCTCTGTTACACACGCAGTGCAAGAGTGGATGTGTATTTATCATAGCAGAAGCAAAGCAAAATAATGCTTCACAAAAAATAAAGCAAAGATGATGAACGAATGACAAGGAAGCACAAAAACTGAACATACAAGTACACAAGAGTAAATACAAGCAAGAGTTGGTTGTTAGTCACCAGCAGCACAGAAACTCCAGACAAACAATGACACTCAAAAGCGTCCTGTAACTATGGCTAACATTACAAAAACTTACTGCAAAACCAATGTTACTCACGTGGAGCAGAAACAACGCAACCTCAGCGTCCGTTTTCATGCCTTCCTGCATAGGTCTCTCCAGAGCTGGAAAGCTTTTCTAATATTAAAGTGGGTCCTAAAGCTCTTGCTTGATCATAACCTTTTTCCACTAATATTCCTAATATTCACTAATTTTCTCTTTTGGATTGTCTCTTATCTCTCTTTCAACAGTCTTTCTTCAAATCTCCTGCTTTCTCACTCTCTCTCTCTGCTCCAGCCAACCGTGTATCACATGAAATACGTTCTGAGGAAACTATTTTGCAAATCGCAATTACGTTACATGCCAACTTATAAGCAGTGCTATTACGTTGGTCCTTAACGTAATCTATTGCAGTGCTATTACGTTTGTCCTGAACATAATACATCCAAATCAGGTTTCGTTTCACACGTATAGCAGCACAAAAACGTAATTTATTTACGTATGAACAAATCTACCGACGTAGAAATTTGTACGTATTACTATTTATGCATAAATCGTGGCATTAATGTTTTGACTCTATTGCATTCAACTGTCTTATCAATAGTCGCATTTATTAATATAATAGGCCTACTCATAAATATTAACATTTCGCTCTGTTCCTGCCTTCTGCAGCAAACTCGTTTCGGAGGATTAGCCTGCGTGGTTAAAAAGGAATACACTTTTAACCTTAACAATACCTTGTTTAATCTTTAACAATTTTGTAGTATTTAGTGTATTTACACAAAAAGCATTTTCTCCAATAAAACACAACATACTGATACATTCACAAAAGACATACATTTTATTAGCTTGATGTAATCCAAATCCTATAATCCATACGTTAATTGCAAGAAACAGATCCAAATTCAGCCTTTTATCCAGCGATCTTCATCTTCATTTCTCAGCAGCGACCGCAAACGTCAAATCTATCCCGCGACATGTTTTATACGGCGCCGTGATATCAAACGCTCATTGGCTCTCGCCTGCTTCGTCACAGATTGCGACATGCCGTGTTTCAGTCGGTGTAGTACATTTGAAATGGAGAAGCGCGCGCGCCTTCAGAGAGCGAACCGAAATCGGATTAAAATTTTCATGGATTAACGTTAATAACTTAAATTCTGATCTCTTACACTCATACACCGTGTTTTGACTAATTAAATGCAATAAATAAAATATTGTGAAATGTATTTGTCTGTCTGTTATGTTTTTTTTCTTCATAATTGTGTTAGCCTACGTAGTTTTAAGGAATGGTTATGGGTAGGTTTAGGGGTAGGAGCAGGATTAGTGGCTCAAAATATATTTTAATGATATTGTTAATGAAAAACGTACGTTTTCTATCTTTGAAAATAACGTATTAATACCTACGTATTAACAATGAGACCAGGCTGCTATATTAGGTTAGGGACCAACGTAATAGCACTGCAATAGATTACGTTAAGGACCAACGTAATAGCACTGCTTATATGTTGGCATGTAACGTAATTGCGATTTGCAAAATAGTTTCCTCAGAACGTATTTCATGTGATACAGGTTTGGCTCCAGCATACACCCCCTAATGCTGATTGACACGTTTGTTGTGTGATTCTCTGTCCGACCAACTTTTCAACAGCATTTTTGAAAAATTGCTTACTGCACCTTTAATGGCTTTCTTCAGACCGTGGTGTTGTTCGTTTATAGCCTACATATAGATGCTTATTTTCTTATTTTCTGCAAAAAAATCCAAAAGCCAATGAACAAATCCTATTGGGCTTTTGTCGAGGGAACTGCATCTGTTCGCAAGAAGAAGCAGAACGCTGTGCGAAGTAGCTTCTTTGTGACATTCAAGGAAAATAGTTCATGCAATTAAATGCAAATTAGTGTCTAACTAATTAGTGTAACTAATGCATGTACACAATAAATCTGATTTTAAAGTAATAATTAACTACAGGAAAAATACCTTCACCTGAAACTTTCCTTTTAATGGCAGCTTTATCTACTCTGTGCAATTCCACCTTCTTAAATCCAGCTCTGAGCATTACTTAGTGTACTAGTAGTGTACTACTGACTTTGGTTTGGAATGGTTTGTTTTTGCAGTGTTACATGAAGGTTTAATTGGAGTTAACCAACATGTCATCCTGATTTTCTTTAAACCCATTACTCCCAAAAACACACAAAATCTTTAATTAAATAAATAAATCTAAAAGCGTTGGTAAGCAAGATCTACAGATTCAGCATTAATCCAAGACTTCTAATCAAGAAACTAGACATGCAAATGAAATCAGGGCATTTTCTCATTAGGCACACTTGAAACTATAAGATTCCACAGCAATCTCTTTTTAATGTGCTCACTGGATGAATACAGTATGGCAGAGGGCATAATGAAAATGATGAACTTTATTTTCCTTTAAAGTTTACTAGGGATTGCAAAGACAAAAACGAAATGGGGGACAAAATACCAGACAAATAGCCGACAGGAGAGGAAATCAAATCAGATTATATCAGACAAACCATGTTTATCCTTATTGCAAGTGACCGTCAAGTTGTCTGGGTCATGTATCATCACACTTGCATAGCCTGTGTTTTTGTGAGTTCATGTTTTTTTTTTCTGTGTTTTTGTAAGGTCATTAGGATATGTTGCACAATGCTTGATTCCTACAAAGTGACAGATGAATTTGCACCAAGTTTTAATGCATGCACAGCTTTTAAAATCAATATAAGGGAACACATTTAAAAAGGCAATTTCCTTTGCTATCCTAACACGATTATATGGTTGGATGCTTTTTACTATTTGCAAATGTGTGTGTGGGCCTATGGTGGCTTTATAAAATGTTCCCCATTCCCTCCATGTCTGTTTTCTTTTGTAACTGTTGTTACAAAAGTTACTCTATGTTGTAACGGTTATGAAAAAAAACCATAGTTCTTTAGAAATACTGTTCATTATGTTTCACTGAGGGAAATTTGTCTTTATTGAATCATTATACTTAATTTTACACAAACAATTTACTGCCCAATTAAGTTATTTACTTTTAAGAGACCAGTAACTTTTAATTACACACTAATTCAGCAGCTAATGCATTTTAATTACCCTCTAGTTTGTGATTTACACACGTTTATAGTCTTTAAGAGATAGTAGTAAACATTATGTTTTCCTTCCTCCCTTTCATGTTCTGTCTGGAGAAACATCATGTCATCTCAATGGCTTCACATAGTTTCCAATTTAAAGCCTTTTGTGTTGTTGTTTTTTTATTGATGTATTGACTATTTCACCTTTCCCTTTGGATTAGTAAAGTACATGTTGCATTTTATGGGCAACATAAAGAAGCCTAATGAAGGGGAAAAATACTCTGTTTATTCATTTTGAAAGGTCCTTCAGAACAATAAGGGTAATAAAATGTGTTATTATTATCTTTCTGCACTGGTATTTGTTTTGAAGTTTTAACTGCTTTTCTTGGACAAACAAGAAAAACTGAATATTCATTCAGTACAGAATTCCTATTTTTGATACTGAGTTCCAACCACACTTTATTTTTTAGAGTCGGTGTATATTTTATTGAGGACATTTTATATTGAGAGTGATTAAAGGTGCAAAGGCACAAATCTTAAATGTCATGAAAATATCAGCCTTTTACCTGCTGTAACTTTTTCTGCATTTTAAAACATCTCCACCACAGCACATCCTGAATATGAAATATCATCTTCTTCATTATGCAAACACCTGTGGCTATTTTGCTAATGAAAACCAGCTGTTCTTTGTAAGTTGTAGAGTAAAACGTTGACTCATTTAAGAAGGCAATATTGAATTTACAAAGATATGATCTGATTTTGCAAAAGAGCAATAATAATCCGCCTAGCAAACATGCTCTTATCCAAACACAAATAAATTAATCATGGCTCCCCAGACTAGGCCGTGCTCTGCTGCACACATCTGTAGCATAAATTACCACGCTGCAATGGAGTCCTGCCTTTCTTCAAATAAACAGGAAGGCTTCATGCCTCCTAGTTTGAAAGAAATGTTGAGTAATGAATAATACAAACATGTTTGCTGACATGCAATTCACAGGAATGTTGGCAATTTATTTGACTGCTGATTTCTTCTCATTTTGATCTTGCTGGATGTTTTGGAGTCTCTGTGGACAGTGGTCTCCATAGTCCAACTGGACTGACCTCAAGTCTGAGGCAGTAATAATGAGGGAACATGAAGTATAAAATCAATGTGCTCCAGCTGCTTTTAATCTGAACCTTCTTTGTGAATTTTTGTTTCATTGAGAGGACCTTGATGAAAGATTTTAATGGAGTTTGATAAGAGTCATTATGATTCATTAGGGCTCCATGATAAAGAAAAAGACTTTTGAGCAAACATAAAGTAATATGCGCTATCAAGCATGGCATGTCTTAATGTGAGCACATTTTTATTGTTGTCCATTTCATTAGTTACAGAAATCTCTCTTGAAAGTGGAAGTAGTAATTGCATGAAATTGGTTGTAAGTGGCACTAAAAGATGAATGTCAACAGACCGTTATGAGGCACCTAAACGGTTCCTTCCACATGTTTTCAAACGTTACTGCACAAGTTAATTTTAATAATCACAGAAATTGTACAATGTTTTGCTTTTCACCTCGAAAAAACATGGATCATGATGCAAAAAAGCTACACTGTGGTCTCAATGTCTCGAGTGTTTTCAACTTGTATTCCATTCTAAAGGAAGTGATTTAACATTTTAAAGAGTGAAAAATCAGACACCTTATGCAACTCTCTGGAATAATTGATTCTGATTGGTCAGTCGCTGTGTTCTTCCAAATATTGTTGTACAACTGACCGTTGTCCTGGCAACCAATTTCCTGCATACACTCTCTCAAAACACTCTCTTTTCATTTTTTGCCCATTTATTTATTGCCCTGTAGCTGCGTAATACTGTATGTTGGATAACGTCAGTCCCATTATCCCAAAATAATCCCTTTCACGCTTTGTGTCAGGGTTTGATCAACTCTTATGTTGTCATAATATTCCACTGACAGCACATTATTACATTTCAAGTCCATTTAAGTTCTGACAGAAACCAATACTATAGGTATACTATTTTCCCCCTGCTTCATGTTCTCCAAGGGAAATGTAATGCACGCTTACCTTAAAAATCCAAAATTTCTATTTATGACATTACAATTGCTGTAACCAAAAGAAGACATTTTGTACTTAGAGGTTCATCGTTTTAAGAACAAAAGTCAACATGAAATAAAAATAGGTTCTCCTCCAGTTTCACAGACTAGCTCCAGACTGCATGTTTGATCTGTTTACTGAAAGCTACTTGTACTGACATATCTTAAAATATGTCAGTGCCATTGTTTTGTCTCAGATGCACACCAGTAATGTTTTTTTACTAAGGCTGATTTATAGAATCTACTTAAATGCCCTCATTGAAGGTCTAATCCTGGCTTAATCTAAGCCCTGTCTGTGAAACCAGGCATCTATCTTTCTTAATGTACGTTCCTGGTATTACTGGGGACAGTTCATCTGTGCATGACATCTTATTCCAAAGAAAAACATGTACCTTGCTAATCTTTCATCAAAATGTAATAACATGTTCTATCCCTGAAACCACTTTACTTTTCGCCTGATGTCACCAATCCCCATTTGTCTCTTCTCTGTAAACCTGGCTCAAAGGAATATACCAACTCACCTTTTTTTCCACAGAATGGTGGTTACAACATCTGCAAGTAGAGGATAACTGCTTCATGGCAAAGATTTTAGATATACAAAAGTGGTGCACTCTGACTTACGAATGGGAGAAAGTGCAATGCGCAATATGGCATAACAAGTCCCATCTTCTAAATTATTGGTAAAGTCATCGTGCCACTGCATGCTATTAGAAGCTCTGGTTGCTATAAAGCAGGCAAATTGTGTCTTAAATGACACACTAGTGATGCACTTATATGCGCGTACACTAAGTCGTGAACTTCCCTAAGCACTTCCCCTTGGGGGAAAGCCCGCCGCCATTTTGAAGTGCGTTCATCAAGTGGACAAGGGAAGTATATTTGGACAGACCCTCTACCCAATCGGGAGTGAGTCTACTCATATGTCTATGTAAGCTCACGTCTTTCTAAAACATCAAGGTAATAAAATGTTCAAACAAACTCTTAATTAAAATCACTGGACTACATAAAAAAAGAGTTGACGAGACGTTTTGGTGTTCATCCAAACACCATCCTCAGTTGTAAAAACACAGGAAGTAACTTTACACCTATTAAAGTCACATGATCAGCACACACGTAGAAGTCACATGACTGTTACAGTAAGTTAACTTGATAGTATGCTTGCCAGAAGAGATGGTATTTCTCTACGCTTACAGCGTAAGGTGTCCTTCCTCACAGTTTCTTTCTGTGTTTTTACAACTGAGGATGCTGTTTAGATGAACATCTTGTCGGGTGCTTCTCAATACTCAAATTGATGCTTCCTCGTTTCCTCGCTCCTCCATTCCCTTATATGGCGGAGCAGTGGCTTCACTTTTTTACGATGTCTTGAGCAATCAATCATTTATATACTGTAGATCAGAGACTTGAACACAGCCTGGTTTTTTTTTTTTCAAATTAAGTGCATTATCAGGGTACACTTGTGTAGTATTTATTTCAGTGTGAACACATTACTCACACTATTTATACAAAACAGCATTAAAGGGCACCTATTATGGCATTTAACATGTTCCTAATCTTGTTCTGGGAGTTCCCAACAACAGTTTTACATGCATGCAATGACAAAAAACACTTTGTTGTATTATAATATGCATTTATTTTTACCTGATTTGCTCACCGACTCCCTGATGATTCATTCAACGACTCATTTTTCCAAACCCCTCCTTTACGTGACGCTAATCTGCGGTGATTGGTCAGATGACCCAGTCAGTTATTGTTTGTTAGCCCAACGCATAAACATATTGATAAAGCACTGCAGTACTACAATACGCTCTATTCTTTATAATAACTCCAATAACAGCGACAAACATTTCACATATTTAAAAAATTTTTACATTTGAGACCTAGACCTAGAAGCTGCGCTGAGCGTAACTTACACAACACACACACATACTTACTGCCCCTTCCCTCCTCGCGCCCCCGATGCTACAAAACCCATAAAAGCAACAATTAATACATGTAATACTTACAGTTGTGATTCGGAGGAGGAAGCTGATCCATATACACTGGGTACTGAGCCCTCCTTCAGGAACAACCGGCTTGTGAATCCACATTTGAATTCATTTTGTTTTTGAATGATTCGTCATTTTTTCAGGGCTATACGGTTGTGGTATCGTTGCAAATATGAACTCTAACCACTAATTCTTCACATGCTCGTCCCTGGGCAATGAAAACAAAGTGGCTGAACTATGTTTGCATTGTAGAATACAGTGTCTTCTCGACATGATGCTATTCAGCTGAAGTATTTGAATGTGTTCTAGACTTCAAGTTTACATTTCCGTCTGCGCGCGCAGTAACTGGGCGCGGTCAATATCGTATCTACGTCACTACAAAACAGCTAATGACTCGTTTCAAAAACAATTCATTTCATAGACTCAAGTCGACTCTCACTTTTGAAAGACAATAACTTTATATACGGTGCACTTTCAGATATAAATCTTTGCATGATGTTTTTATTCCCTTAGAGCTATATTCCACACTACATGAACAGTCATTTTTAAAAATCCATGATAGGGGCTCTTTATATATTGCACAAGTACACAAATTGGGATGTACCTTAGCGTCCTGAGATACTCTTAGGACTGCACATGCGTACTGGCTGGGACAGCCTGAAATACTGTATAAGCTTTTTAATGTATTTGAACCGAAGAAAAACATTTATGGTACAGTTCATGTCAAATTTAATAATGTTTTTAAATTATAATTTGTAATAATTGTAAGTGCTATAAAATGTGTTACCAATTAACAAGTTAACATTTACTGAATTAACTAGTCAAAGCTAGCTATGTGTCCACTATTCAATTTCTGCAATCTAATTAATTAAGCCAATGTTTGAATCTGCTGTTATATATTATGGAAGTAAAATACAGCAGTGCTTTGAAGTTTCTATTAATTTAAAAGGTTGCTTTATACAACGACAAATGGAAACGTGGGGTCATAGCGATGTGATATCCCTATTCCTGGGATGTCCACCCTCTTACTGTCAGACGGCCTCTCCTCCACCTCTCTGCCGGCTCAGAGCATGGAAGTAGGTCAGTGACTGTCCCATCCTCCAGCACGGGGGTGGCAAGCTTATTTGCTCAGGGCTTGGCAATGGTACTGGCAAAGACGGCATTCAACAACATCTATTCCATGCTAAATTTCAAGGACAAAAATACCAGTGATGGAACACAGAAACTAGGAGAGGTCTTTAGCCTTGAGCAGAGTCCTTATTTACTGCTAGTTTGCACAGATGGGCAAATTGTGAGCTGGAGGTAGAGACTCAGGGCAGGGCAAATTCACTAAACATTTGTGGCAATTTTACTCATCCATTGCAAAAACTTGCATCTTATTCACCAACAGCCCAGAATCCGGTTTAACCAATTGTGTTGAAATACTATAGGGGCATTTTCATAATTGACTTTCAGTGCAAACACGCCTTCTGTTATATGATTAATAAATAAATATTATAAACATATGAGTTAGATCTATGTTACGTAAATAGTACAGCCCCCATAAAGTATGGCAGATTGTGAGACACCTGCAGGATCAGGAACTACAGCATGCAAATTTCATACATACAGAGATTTTTTGGGGGGTTTATTTGCGTCGTTACTTGATGTGCAAATAGATCCTTTATTGAATCGGATGCTAAAATAATGCAGTTCAACCAAAGGTAATCTTTTAGAGACAAAGTTACTAATAATTTAATGTTTATACATTTCATCAATGATAATGTAGAGGAGAGAAAATTTGACATCAATGCCAGAAATACTGCAGTGTGGATAATTGAGACTAGAGGTAATATTCAGAGTCCAGCTACAATCACTTGCCATTATGAAGGGATGTCACAGGTGGTAGAATAGTGCACCTAAATGCTCAAAATAAGGGAAGTGCACTTCACCTATTGTCATCGGTCTTCATTATTATCTGCTATGACACACCAGAAGCTAATGAAAAAGCTGTGTCAAGCCTTCTGACAGACGGGGAATTAAAATAGTCTTTTTCTTCATCTTCCCTCACAGATGTTCGATTTACTGACATATTTGCCATGATTTGGATTTCCAGTGTTGGCTTGGAAGGACTGTGATTGTGTTGGATTGTAGCGTATCAGTCTCAGAATCAGGCACCGGCAGGGCTGACAGAATACTCCCAGCTGGATTCTACATAGAGGTTGTTATGAAGTCTAGCCAACCATGGATGTGTTGCCAAGATCGGATCGGGAAGCATGAGCAATGCAGCACAACCCCCCCAAAACTCCAGGTTCCCCCCTCCTCCTCAACACTGTCATCAGCCATTATCAAACAGCTCAGCTGAACCTGAGGGCTGCCTGGGAACAGAACAAAACCGCCACAAGAATAATCTCGTGTACAAGCAGTGCCTGTGATAAAGACCCTCCTCTGTCGTTTGCGTGCATTCGTTGCATTTATCATATCAATTTCACGCATTTCAATGAATTGACTCCTGATGAGGAAGAATGTTGTACTGTACATGATGTTAATTTTCACCAAGATGGCAATAAAAGAGCAGATTGCATCAGACCAAATTGTATAGATTCATCAACGACAAGCTTCGCTTTAAACAAAAGACTGTAGTGAATGATCCGCCTGTGTGTGGTGCACTTTTAATAGATTACTCTGAGCGGACTGTAATGAGAAGGAACAAAATATTATTAGTGCATGGCGGTGCTTGCTAAGTGTTTCATTTAATATCCTTTAGCTCTGAAAAATGATGACAGAAATAATCAAATTTGAATATTGTTAAATTCTTGTCAATTCAGTTCTGTGATTTGTAGACACTGACTTGAATGTTAATTCTTATTCATTTCAGGGCTTATAGGTACAAAACAGAATTGCAGGTTGGGAACGCAAGTTTTAATGTTGGTTTAGCTCAGCGTGCTTTTATTATGTACATCTGAAAAGGGATGTTTAAGCAGAATATTATGCATGAGCAGCAACATCAGCCCATCACAATAATTTAATAATCATTTGTGGTGTTTTGTTTGTGCAATAATTAGCCCTCCTGCTAGTTTCCGCTTGCTTATATAAATAAGGTATAAATAGCACTCATTAATCTTTGACATCAGTTTGTGAATGGCAAGGGAGAATGAATTTGTATCTGAGAAAGGTGAAGTATATACTTACAGCACCAGACATAACAACACTGGCTTAACCAATGGTGTAAGTTTGTGACGGGCTTTCTCTTTGGATAAATAATGCAATGAAGTAGTGTTTCTACTGTACGTAAATCATAGTTTCCATTGTTATGTGAGAATTTGTGAGCAGTGTTGACAGTAGGCTGTGGCATGCCCTTTCCATAAAATGAATAATAGTAAGTTTAAGTTACATAATGAATGTTTGCATCACTTTTTGCTGTCTGGAGAATTAAATCGGCTTTTCTGCTTCTTGCAACAAAAAAACAAAGATGAAAAATACTTGCATTCATTATTCAGCTTGTGTTTACGAAACACTACATGATCAGTGAATTCATAAGTAAGAATTCATCTCTGTAAATCTCATGTGGGAGGTCTCAGAGATGTGTTGTTGTGCTGAGAGTAGTTGTGCTAGGTTTATCAGAATGAAATTTTATTACAATGTTTAACACCACTTGATTCATGCTACATTATCCCATTATTGATGCAGACAGTAACAATCAATGTGATTAGATATAACAACGATGAACTATATGGACTATAAATCTCTATAACACACATAAAAACAGCAAAATCTTCAGCCAACATTGAATAAAACAGTTTCGAACACTTTTATAGTCCTAGTGAGTGATTAGATAAAACCCGCTCTTATTTGACTCCCACCTGCAAAGAATGCTGAGTAATCAACAGTGCCACAGTTAAGTATATTCAAATTCCTATTCCACAAAACAGTATTCTACAGTAGAACGTTGTAATTTAACCAAGTAGTAAGTTTTGGACTTTTATAGTGTTCATAGCAAGGTTGGTCAGAATTAGGATTCTGTAACACTATTTGGATGTTTAAGTTACAATTATTAACACCTGGACGTCTGTGATTTCATGTACTGATCAGAAGTGCGCTTCCCGTACAACGACGTAACTCGCTGCTTCACTATCATGGTACGATGCATCGTTGGAGAAATCAACTATCTAGTCACGACTGTTTCCCGAAACCATATTGTCGAAGTGGTCGTTCAACCACCTTGGTTTATGATTTCATGCACGTGGTGGAGTAATAACTTCTTTTAATGAAACAGTTTGAGATCGGATTAACACTAGATGTTTTGATTTAAATTACAGACATGGCATCTGAGGACTATTTCACATTTTTCTCAGTTATTTTTGCTTTATTTCCAGACTCAATCATAGGCTCGTTCTTACATAGTAGAGCACGTTCGCACATGCGCAGTCTTCAAAAATGGTGCTTTAAATGACATGGGCGTAAATGACATTTGTATGTATTCTATGTATTTGTGAATGTTCGTTGGAACGATGGTTTCGGGAAACACAGACTCGTTAAACTATGCTGATAACGACGGAACTTGCGACCATAGTTGGCTACCGATGCTTTCGAGAAACGCACCCCTGGACGGGATTGGAATGTCTGTAGGTTCTACTAAGGTACGACTGCCTATTGTCTGGATGTGGCCCTTATGTGGTCTAAAAGTGTCCACATAATGGTCTAAAGGTGTGCATCACAAATTCCAATGAAATAAACAAGAGAAAAAATTAAGTGAAGGAATTAATTAAGATGAGGATCATACCTAATGGCCCTGCTAATATACATTTGTGCAAATAAAGGGCTCCACCATTTTTGTTTTAACAAAGAACCTTTCAGTAAACAGTTATAAAGAGAACCATTCGAAGAACATTTTAAAAATCTAGAATTTTTTTCATTTCACTATAAAGAACCTTTTGTGTAATAGACAGGTTCCATGGATTGTTAAAGGTTCTTCATGGAATCCATAGATGGCATTAAATAACATTTATCTTTAATGGAACATTCTCAGAAGGTGAAGCACTGCTACTAGGGTGGAGTGATTTGCTCGCAGCACCTGAGAAGCCCCATGGTGAGGAGCAGAGAGTTCGCTCAGAGTGTTGCGCTAATCACTCCGCCCAAGTAGCAGTGCTTCGCCTTCAGAGAATATAGTTCCTAGTATGTATACGGTTATACGGTGTCTCATATGACCTTGTTATTTGTACACACTGTGACTATACAAATCACAACATATAAATAGGAAAATGTTGACATTATTTTGTCACTTACTGGGAGCAGTATGCTAGCTAGAGCCATTTACTTCCAGTCTTTGTGCTAAGCTAGGCTAGCGGAGGGTGCATCAGACAGAGTTACAGCAAGCACGGAGATGAAAAGGGTATGTATGGACTCTGGGGGATACGGTGAATAAGATAAAGTCCCAAAAGGTTGGCTTGTTCCTTTAAAGGGGTCATATAATGCTACATGCACTTTTACAAGTTGATTGTACTGAAATGTGTGTTGACAGAGCCTGTACACAGCCATCATATAATGATAAAAATCCATCCAGTGGTTTTGTTTTAATCTCCTTATATGTTTTCCCCTGCCTCAAATCGAGCCGTTCGAGCCTGTGACGTCACAAGCTCGCACGCCCCTCCCACGATTGTGATTGACAGCAGCGTTTCAACACAGACCCGCCCTCGCTCGTGAGCGAGCTGTCAATCATAGTTCGTCATTGTTGATACACTGGAGCAGAATGGCGCCTAAGCGATTGTGGTGTTCTGTTCTTGGGTGTAATAAGGAACACAGCAGTCATTTTAATGTTCCTAAATCCGAAACGCTGAAGACACAGTGGCTGAGTTTGTTTATGAAGGGAATATTTTCGACAAGCAACGTCAATGCGCTCATGTTTACGCGAATCATTTCTCACCAGACTGCTTTTTAAAGTGTAAATCGCAGGTAAAAATTTTCACGAAGATAATGCAATGTGCTTACTAAATATAAAGAAAAGAACCGCCCACCATTGTTTTTTTGTATATTTTTTATACCAAATGCTGAATATAATGAAAAGTTGGTTCGTTTTACAGTGCTTTTAACCACGCCCCCTCCTTCCACTAGGCTGGGCGTGATGTCATAACAGGGACTCCAAGCTTTTACGGTCTATGCTACAAGCCTAGAGTTACGTTATATTGGAGACCTAGCTAGCGAAAATGGTTAACTATTGTGCTTGTGCGGGATGTACGAATACATCAAAAACGGGGGAGAGGCTCCACAAGTTCTCCAAGGACAAACGGCTGATTCGTGCCTGTAAGTGTTCGCATAACTTACCCCGAGGTAGAGCTTAGATCGGCCCAAAACATCAAGCAAGACCCTAACGTTACCCGAGCCCGCTGTGTCCGAGTCCGGCCCAACACATAAACTGTAATTATGAGCCCAAGCTCGGTTTAAACCCGGCTATTTTTGAATACGTGTGTCGTTATAACTGACGTGCTCAACTACTTTCTTATATTACTTTCTCCCGACCGCAACATTCATGTTTTGTCCCGATCCCGCCCGCAAAAATACTTTTTTTCTGTAAGTTAGCCTACGTGTTAGCCCACCATACACATCAGCATACGTGCTCCTGATCAATTGTTTGTTATTAAAGCATTAACACACAAACCACTGTTATAACATAAAAGCAAGCGGGCTACTGCGTGCATGGTTTGGCATGACTGCGAGCAAAGTGCGATCCCATAATAATTCCTAAAGCTGACATCAGTTCATCGCGATCTCGCACATCTCTGTTATTATCAATGAAGCTTCCATCATATATAACGTTACACTATGTTTGTTATAATTAGAGGATTTGCCAGCATACAGAATTCAGCACTGAACAAAAAGTCTGTTTTGAGCGGTGAGGGGAATCTATCGTAAATGCTTCTGATTGGCTATTATTGCGTTCAAGAAATCAACACATATGTCTGTGATTGGCTACATCGCTCCTTGCTGCTGACATGTTAGAAATAGAAACTCTGCCTGTAAACCGTTTCTATTTTGTTTTAGATGTTCTTATTGATTTTCTGCAACAGATGAATAAAAATTTATTAGTTTTTACGTTTTATTCAGATATTTCTAGTTTGCGGGAGTCCCGCAAATCGTTTTATTCTCCCTCAAACAGCACACACAGAGTGAGTGCATTACTGCCCGCAGCTCCCTGTTATGACATCATCACCCAGTTACGGTAAAAAACACGCTACCTTTGAAGAAACCCCAATAAATGCTATTTTAACGCATTTTAAGACAGAAATTTTTAAATATATCCATATTGTGCACTTTAATGTACACATTAATCAGTTGTGGTGGTTAACCTGCAATTTACACTTTAAACGAGGCGAGGGTCAATATAGCCTAAATCAGGTTTTGCTAAGAAGCTGCTACTGAAAAAAGAATCGGTACCAACTATTCGTGTTCCTGCTGGACCTCCAAAAGAAGTGAGTGTAACGTTTTAACCTTTATATTAATCTTTGCAAATCCCTTATTGCACGCTTCACGATGATTGTGGCCAATGTTTACACTCAGGGTGCATTACGGCATGTATTCTATGTAAGGTTACGACGTTCTCAATATAATTCATAATCCCACGTTTATAATGAAAAACGTGTTATAGTTATTGTGTTATTAAAAACTGTGTCCGCAGGTGTTACAGTTAACGTAACAGGAATATTAACAGGAATATCAATGCAGTTACAATACTATAGATGTACTTAAAAGTTTTCTTAAAACATAAAACATTTTCGTACTGCACTAAACATAAACATACAACAAATTCTTAGTTATCCTTCAACTACTGCTAGAATCATTACTGACAGGACCTCATGTCAGTTTCAGTCACGATAGTTGTAGCCTACCCAACACTGAGATAACGCCACGCATCACTGACGCATCACTGAAAAAAAAGTTTTTCAACATAAATCTGTCAACGAACTAACCTATAACTTACATTAGTAACGTTAAACACATAGCGTTTGTATCTCACAACTCTAACGTTACCCTGCCAGTACAAAAATAGATCAAAGTGACATTGTTAACCAACCATTCAGAAACGTCCTGTCGAACTTCTTCGGGGCCGTCATCTTGTTTCGGGTCATACTCCGGTTCAAACTGATATGGTTGCACAGATGTGTCCTCAGAGATAATCCCGCTGCCATAATAAACCCTCAACTGTTGTCAAGTCAACACTCCACGTGCGTTGTGTCAAAGCGCCCACAGAACAGAGGGGCGGAGTCAGCGAAGCTCATTATCATTTAAAGGTACATGCACTGAAACGGCGTGCTGAAAACAGAGCTGTTTTTGAGCAAGTAAAATGAGTGTTTTCTTAAAATACTAATGAGAATTTTTAATAAAAGTATATTACAAAGTTTTCATTTAGACACTAAAGATTCATATTAACTTGTACAAAAATGGCATTATATGACCCCTTTAAGACTGTAGCTACTCTGAGATATTTGTGATTATACTCTCATGAATTAACTATCTTTTTAAAGTTTTCCGGTATAGTATATGCACCCCCCACTGTTATTTTACTTACCCAGCAAGAAATAGCTGTCATTTAGGTTAACTATAGACCCAATATAGTACAACTATAAGTAACAAACTTCTAGCCAAAATAGTTAGTTTTTGTCAAAATAACTTGTGAGATGTGTGATATTCCATCATGTAATATCCATCAAAGCCGACAGTGATTACAAGGTGTTTGGTTTCATTTCTTTGATATGGTCTATGCGTAGCCTGTGCATCTATTCGTGGGCTATGGTTAGACGTCAGTTAAATTTTAACAGACAGCTCAAATTTTGCCTAGTTTTTGCCTTTAGCCTAGACATAAGGGCTGTGTTTGGGGTGCTATTAGACATCTTTTAAATGCAAAATTGCTTGCTGGACAGTTAGACAGTTGGTAAAAAGGTCTAAATAAATTCACCAGGTAGCACAACAAGAAATATAGTTTTAGTTATGGTATCCAGCGAAGGTCAAAATAAATAAGGAGAACTGTTGTAAAAAATAAAATGCCACAATAACAAACATTCCGATTAGGATGGGATTAGATTTCTCAGAGGACATCTGAGTTAGCTGAAAACCACTTGGCAATTTGCTCCATCATTTTTATCAAGGTTGTACAAGGAAGAAAAAAAAACAGGCATGTTTGATTCAGATGGGATTAAAAATAAAAAAAAAATATGTCTGTGAACATCTTTTTCCCGACACCTTAAGGGAAAACCAGTCCCATCTGAATAGAGCTTATATGTGTGGACAGTTTAGCTTAAAGAAACATACAAAATGAAGATAATCACTTCAGAGAATTGGACATTTCTATTTAACACATGTGACTGGTTGGTGAATGTGAGAATTATTTTGAAATCAAACCAGGGCTCTTAAACAGAAACCACCGATCCAAAAGCCTTCATGACTTTCTCAGAGCATAATTCATTTAATGAAAGCACTGAAATTAATTTGAATTTCAATGTCCCCTTTGAAGGCTCCCCTAACATATGACTAATTGATACCTCTGGAACCAGTGTGCATTCAAACATTTCTTTCTGCTCTGATGGCCGAAACAGACAAAGAGAAAGAGAGCGAGACACCTAGTTAACGCTCAACGTGTCATGATTTATTTAATAGATGTAGCATTGCATAAAGGTGGTGTTTTGCATGAGAAAGAGGTGTAATTGTATAAGAGGTAAACAATCAGATATCTCAGACTCATATAAAGGTAAACTGTTAACTGCTAAAGGTGCTGTAGGGATATTCATGCTTCTCGTTGAAGTACAGAGCACAGTTCTGACATCTCTTTGGAAAGGTTAGCTCTGTGACCTTTATGTCTTATACCTTATTATGTAGGCAAAGAGTGTGCAATTTGATAGTTCAGAAAAGTACACTGAAGCTTCTTTCTCAGACAAAATCAGGTAGATCTTTACTGAAATCCTTCTCTTGCAAAAGGATGAAAAAAAAAACTGATTCCCCTATAGATAGTTCTCATAAAAATGCTGATTCTAATAGATTCATGATTGAATCCCACAGATAACTTCGAAGAAAGGGTGCTAACAGAATAACAGAAAAGCCAAGAAGTCTGCAATACCTGGAGAAAGCTACCTTTTACAGTAGTATTCCTATTCATCTTAATGGCAGTTCCTTGGCTGGTCCAATCACTTGAGCAGTAAATGCGATGACTAATCACATCGTGGAAGCAGATAGAGAAAGAAATATGCATTAAAATTGTGTTCATGCTTTCTTTAAAATGATGTTTTCCTTGGTTTTATTACTCTGTACTTTGCACTCTCTTTCATTTTCTGCTCATAATTTATTTTTTGTACGCTTGTGCTGTTTTTCTTATCGCTCTTCTTTCCATGTTCTTCGCTTGCTCTTCCAAATGTTGCAGTTCGAGTTTCATGTAAATTAGGGCGGGCTTAAGCGTCACCATTGGTCCACTAGTTCTAGATTGACAGATCCTCCAATCAATCGATTGCCAATCAATCGAAGAGGAGAGTTGACGTCACTCCAATGCGACTGATGCTCACTCGTAGCCATAGAAATCATATAAAGACTAGAAGCCCTATTGGCCGCTGGAAACCGAGAAATACGGCCGCCATCTTGAACCGGTCGTATTCCTAGTTTCGTTGCGTGGCAGCAGATAAGATGCCAGAGCATTGTGGAGCATTTTCCTGTTCTAATCGCCGGACCATCGAAAATAGGGCTTTTCACAAGTAAGTCTTAACATTACCGTACTATTGGTTGTATTTTGTGAATAGAATATTACCAGATAATCGAGAATGAGCAAGGATATTTGCTATTACTGTACTGAAATCGTTGTGAAATGCTGTTTACTGCATCAGCCGGTGTTCACCTGGCATGGAGAGAGGTGGGGTAACTGTTAAAGTAATAATTAAGTGCTTCTAGGTTGTCAGATAAGCATTCAACTGCCCTGTTGTATAGGTTATTTATTTGTGTTTGCGCACATGATATCAGGAAGCAATGTTACACGCATGACAGCGATGCTTATTTGAGTTACCCCTCCAACTTCTAGTTTTATTGATAACCTATATCTTATCATATGCGATATGCTAACCCTAACCCTAACCCTAACCCTAACTGATATTACAGAAGTCCTGTGGTAAAATTGCATTAACTTACTCCATCTACCCTTGTAAAGTTAATCCGAATAGGGCTTTAGTCTCGACATCTCCCCCTCCCACATCCACATAAAAAAAATGTAACGTTATTGGGTTAATGTCGTCCGAATTTAATTTTTAGAAATTACTGATTCAAACACGTTGAAAAGCTTTCTCACTTTTTATTACAGGTGGCTGCGTCCGGTGGATTCAGTAGCTGCGTTATTTATGTGAGAGAGAGAGAGAGAAGAGAGAGAAGAGAGAGAGAGAGAGAGAGAGAGAGAGAGAGAGAGAGAGAGAGAGAGAGAGAGAGAGAGAGAGAGAGAGAGATCGTGTTTCTTTGTGTGTGTGTGTGTGTGTGTGTGTGTGTGTGTGTGTGTGTGTGTGTGTGTGTGTGTGTGTGTGCGTGTCACAAATCATAAATTGTTTCTTCAACTTATTAAAATATCTTACTTTACTGCAACTATCTGTTTCTGCTTCTTTATTATATTTATAGTCTGTGATTTATAAAATACATTATATCCTTCATCACACATATTGTGTCTGGTCACTTTATAGATATAGGTATTTTATATATTGGACATATTTATATTTATACTGTTTCTCTTTTACTGTATTCTGTTTTTATTCAGAGCCTTGCAACGAAATCTCGCTCAACTGTATATTGTGAATGTACTGTTGAATGACAATAAAGTCTGTCTAAGTCTATAGGAGAATATTATATTACTGTTAAGCCTAATATGGATATTAAAATACGCCGAACCATGTATCCTGTATCATAGCTACATGAATGACCTTTGCAGCAAAAAAAACCGCGTGAAAATCAGTTCAGTATTCAGTGAGATATGATTAATTTAATGCGCTGACAGCTCATTTCACCTGCCATTCAATTACACTGAGCGGAGCGGATGACCGGTCTAAGATGGCGGCTCCAATTCTCGTCCGTGCCAATAGGCAGTAGCGGTCGATAGGGCGTCTACCTATATGATGTCTATGCTCGTAGCTACAGGTGAAGATAATCATCAGCTCAGCTGGCAAAAATCTTTCCGTGGCAGGACACCGTTAAACTGTATGTGTGCCTGCAACTCGACCTGTTACGTCTACCTGGCGATCCGTTAACGTTAAATTCGTCACCCTAACGACGACGACCTGTTGTGTTGTGTTTTTTTTTCATGCTTGATATTTTTTGATTCACGCTTATTGTATTTTGATCTGTGGCCGCATACATTTGGCGGGAATTTGATCCCATATCATTACTTCAGTCATTAGTGTCACATGATCCTTCAGAAATCATTCTAATATGTTGATTTGATCCTCAAGAAACATTTGTCATTATCATCAATTTTTAAAACAGCTGTGCAGCCTAATATTTGTGTGAAAACCATGATACTATTATTTTTCAGGATTATTTGACAATGATTTATTTGAAATATAAATATTTTGTATTGTTTCTTATCATGCGTCTTTTGTCCATCTATCATAAATGTCTTTACTGTACTTTTGATCAATTTAATGCATCCTTGCTGAATAAAATAATTCATTTCCCCAAACATTTGAACAGTATAGTGTATAAAAAAGTAATTAAAATATAACATTACATTTTATTAGCAGTATCATGAACTGCATAGACCCAACAATATGGAAGATTAATTAAAATGGCATAAGCTATATGAATATGATATGTCTTGCATTTCAATGTCTTTAAGCCAATGCAAAAACATATTTTGGTTGACACAAACCATGTTTATGTTTAATGCAAGTGAACCCATTTGTTTTTCCTTGTATAGTTCTGATTTGTTTTTGAGGATGATAGGATGTCATGCATGTTGGCATCTGTCTAGTTTGGCTAGCTTCTACCAAGTGAATGAATCTGCAGAAAAAAATACCGTAGCATTTGATTGGACGCGCAGCCTTTGATGTCAACAGAAGATATGGGAGGCATTTTTCCCCCTTTTTAAAAGTTGGAAAGCCTAACTATGTACGATTATATGGTTGCATTATATTGTTTGTATTCTTCTTTTTTTTTCACTTGCTTTCAAAACAGACCTGAGTGAAAATTTAGTTTCTGCCATAGTCCAGCAGGATCCATTCAGCCGTCCTATTTTTGTCCTATATGACTTGTATTGTCATTACCTGAAACAAACAAGCTTATAATCAATCATTCCATCATGCACTCCTCCAAACCTGTGCGATGTACATTTGAATTTCTGTTTGTTTTTAATTAAAAAGCTATTTTAAATTCCAAAGATGAACCAAAAAAAGAAAATCAATTCCCAAATGACAGGCAAACATTCTCCAAGCTTGAACCTGAAGACACGTGTTTTATGTCCAATGAATAAAAGATTGTTACACTTGAACGACCAACACAGCATTTATTTTGAATTGTCCGTGAATGGCTTCACATATTTGCTCAAGGTCTGCTCTCGACAGGCCGTACAACCTTTACACAACAAGGTCACGTTCACTATTTTGTCTCCGATAGGTCACTAGTGTTAACTGCTTTACGGAATGCACAAAAATTCCTCACGTTTCACCGTCTTCCTATGGGACATAAGCGGAGGGATCTGTGAATACAGGTAACGCAGCATGCAAGAGGAGATCAGCGCGGCGGTTACAATGCCTGTGTATCCAGGGACATGAATGCACTGGAGTGGAAAGATCATGCAGAAAGCTGTTTACCCTTGATTTGTTTGAATCAATAGCTGCAGTGCTTTGGTTTTTCTCAATGATTTGTAATTTGTCCCTGTTTGGCAGCTCTTAAGCCCCTAAGATCCAACACAACACTGAGCCTCATAAAGAAAGGCAAATCCAGACTTTATAGGATTACTAGCACCCTCATAAAAAGAGAAAGTCAGCGCTCTCCTCTGAGAATATTTCATTTATGGGATTTAGCCTAATATGACCCCAGGATCCATCTGTAAATCTGATTACTATAGGCAACTTATGACATGCATATTTCATAACAAAACATTAGATAATTGGGTCTGAATTAGAATTTTAATCATCATGGGGAATTGCAAATAGTCTTGAGAATATGACTTTGGAGTGAGTCAAGCTAATACATCCTTGTACTGTCTTCACATGTGAACTAAAAGTATAATAAATAACAGCCTTTGTAGGGCCCATTTAATTATCTCAATTTGAAACACTGCGACTTCCATTTTTTGTGTATCATTTATGGGAAGCATCTGACAATGTCACTTTTTTGGGGGCCTTTTGAAGAGACAATAATGGAGAGCGGACAGGGGACAGGAACTACTGGGAAATGTCACAAGCCACATTTGAACCACATGAGCATTACTAACCACTCAGCTTCAGACTACCGTGTCCCTTTTGAAGTCGACTTGAATGTACACGGGGTCTAAAGGTGGTGACGCTACCACAAAGTCTCATACAAAGATTACAGATTGGCTCCTTTGCACCCAGTTTCAAAGAGCGCTCATGTGTTAAGGCATTAAAGCATTGGCTGTAAACCCAGGAAATCTTCCTTCTTCCTGTTTCTGTCTCTTTCTGTGCAGTGGGCTCTAGTAAAGGTATTGGCAGGCCTCTGACACTGGCAAGAAAATGATTGATTGGAGACTATTGATCGTGTTGTAATGAAAGAAACCATGCTCACTGTCACTATGTGATGGATACATAAGCTCTGCTGAGGACATTGTGTATTTTCCTTTGATTGAGCTGAGATAAATGTAGCGGAATGAACATCACTATCGAAGGCAGCCTTAACACTGCACTCACGAAACACAATCAGTGGAACTAAAATTGCATGCTTTCTTGTCTTAAACCAGGGCTGAAATGTTACAGTTATAATGATATGTTTTACAAGAAAGCACATTTTAACACTTTTCTAGCACTGCTTGGAAAGTTTAAGTGATCAGTAGATTCTCTGAGATTTTGTTTTGGTCACCATGGCCTTGATTGTTCCATTTATAAATTCTCACATGGTTCTTTGTGCTTGTCCTGATGTTGTACGGCAAAAAAAATTACCAGCTTTCTTTAATTCTTTTCTTGAATCTACACCAGACAACGTGCAGACTAGCAATGACCCACATCTTGTCTAAGTCTGGAATCACTGGCAGGCGTAATAGCTTCTAATGGTGAGTAATATGAGCTGCAGAAATAATTTCTCTTCCTGTGAAAAGTTAAATGAGGCTTAATTAAAAAAGACACAGGACAGCTATGAGTTCTCATTCTCATTCAGATGGTAGAGCAGCCCGGTATGAGAGGCCTAATAGGTAATTCTCATCTATATTGCTGTTCATGCTGCTGAAAAAGAAAAAAGTACAGCACAGCACTGAAGGAAACCAGCCATCATATAACACCAAACCATTCTGTTTTAATGTTTAATTACACTGAAAAATGAATACCACAAAAAGTGCACACAGCTCTGCCAGAATATAATCCCAAATCATCATGTCCATTTAAAATGAATTTATGGGGATGTATACGAAGCATGAAAAATAAAATTTCCCTCGATTTTTTTATGAGTTTGATATGTTAAAACATACTGTAACTTTTATAACTTTCTCCCTAGTTCAAAAAGGCCATCTATTGAAATGAAGCGCCAAAAATGACTTACACAACAATGACGTATATTATGTGTTCAGACAGAGTTAGGGAATGACATATGTTTAGACTAAACACCAGAAAGAGATACTTAAAGGGATAGTTCGTCCAAAAATGAAAATTCTATCATTATTTACTCACCCTCAAGTTGTTCCAAATCTGTATGAATTTCTTTCTTCTGTTGAACAGAAAAGAAGATATTTAGAAGAATTTAGAACACAGAGTTGATGGCCATAATATTTTCCATATCATTTTTTTTTTACTATGGAAGTCAATGGAGCCCATCAACTGTTTGGTTACCCGTCAATCTACAAAATATCTTATTTTGTGTTCAAAAGAAGAAATTCATACAGGTTTGGAACAATTTAAGAGGAAATGATGACAGATTTTTTTTTTTTAGGTGAACTATCCCTTTAAACTCAATCAACTGGATTTGTGACAATGTTGATTACAAAAATAAATAATAATAATAATAAAAAAATTCAACTTGCACATTATTTTTTTAAAGCAATATATAATTATATTTAAAATATATAAAAATATAAAAGCAAAATATTTTTTTTCTGTTTAAAACTTTGAGCTAAAAAGCTATTAAAAAAAAGTTCACACTTAAATAATTTTATTATGTTTAACAATATGCATATTGTTTGTCTTGTGGCTAAACTATTGAAACAGTGAGTATTAAAAAATTTACATATTGACCGTTATTCACTTCCACTGAAAGTGTCACACTGTCACTCACAAATGGAAATTTATTTTTATAGTAGCTTGTATATCAACATTATTCAACAAATGCTGTCGATTAAGCTTAACTTGTATTGAAGCCATATTCCTCTAATTTCGGTTCCTGGACATTTCAGTCTGACAAAGCACCACTGCCTCTAGATGAGTGTGATGGAGAAAGAAAGCGATGGATGCGCTGCATCTCATTTATGTTCTTGGTTGCATAGACGGAGCCAGCGGGATTTTGATGAATAGCACAGAATCACCACTGACCTAGTTGCCTATTTTGGTTCAGCCGCACTGATTCACAGCACCAAACACAAAAGATTGAGCTAAGCACTTCAGGGCGACTGTTCGATGACATTGTGCAATGCATTACCGCACACACACAGTGCTTCTTGCATGTTCAGCACAGTCGTTCATTTTACCCCATGGACATATACAGGGCGGCCAAAAGCTTGCCACTAGTGAAAATGCTTTCAAAGTTAAAACCTGTTTAATTTTTACATTTATTATTACATAATTCGACTAACAGGTATAACTGAAAAATGTACAAACATTTTTTTTGTTCATTTGATTAGATTAGTTAGTTAAATACAGTATGCCATTATTAAATTATTTTATTGTCATTTTTCGTCATATAACTTTTCTTTGTTTAAAGAAACGTTAAATCCTAAAACGTGTTTATTTCCAAGTTGAAATGGGATTTTAAATCTCATATTGTTTATGTGATCTCAGATCTTATCCCACTAGTAAATGGGTATTACAAAAAAATACATTTACTAAATTCCAAATTGTGTTATAAACAATACAAACAATAATATAAACATATCTTGAATTATGTTTATTTTCAATAATTAAGTATAAGTACATTTTTCAATATATTAATGCCAAGAAACTGTTGCGAATGAGTTAAGAAAAAATATATATTCTTTTAATAATTCTCTAATATTGTTTAGATGTTTCCCTGGAAAGAAAAGAGACTAAAATACTGATTTAGAAAGAGCAGATGAATAGATCTTTAAATACAAACTGTGAAAGAGAAAAGAAGAGACTTTATGGAAAGAGGGGGAGAATCAACATAAGGTGAGAACTACACGTTGCGTAATGATATTGTTTTTTCAAACAAGGTTGCCATCATTCTTCCACATGGATCCCTCCTGAGATCTGTGAAAGGTTGATGTGCCCATTCAATATTGATGGAGAGCGTCGGAAAGCGAATCGTTTGGGAGGTAGAAACGGCAACATCTGTTTCATGTCTGTTATGACGCTGGTGATGAGACAGAGGAACGACTAGGAGACGTTAAATACTGACGTTTTAAAATCTGATGACACAAGGAGAGAACAGTTGGGCATGTTTATGGAGAAGAAACATATATCACACCTGCATGCTGCTGTAAAGAGGTATATACGGCTGTTCAGTATTCCCAGACCTCCTCCAAGGGGAAGAAAGACTTACAGCTATTCCCAGTGTATTAATTAACCCTGCCACTGGAAGAGATGCAGAAAGACAGTGAGGAGAGACAGATGATGCTGTAAAATGCTGCCACTAAGCCATAGAGGTTAAAATTCAGACACATCGTGCACCTACAGTATATATATGAAGCTGCACCAGTGGGGTCTGGGCTCAAGATGGACAAAAATAGGGGTTTTCATATGGGCCAAAGACCCCCAGGGGACTGTAGGGAGGCTTACAGGGTTTTTCCCAGTATGCACCATTCATAATGAGATAAAAGAAGAAAAAAAAACATAAATAAATAAAATTATTAATAAATACTAATTATTTTATTCCTCTGATTAAGAAAATATAGCAAGTCAATATTTTCCATTTTATACATATTATTTTTATTTTTCACAGCATAAATACATCTGTATGCATGAATACATATCTGCCTCTTGCAAGGGGATCCTATGGAAGCTTATTTCCAGCAATATATGTACAAAAAGAAATTGTGACTTTTTATTTTACAATTCTGACTTTTTGTCTCACAATTGCGAGTTTATATCTCTCAATAAATTTGGACTTTATAACTCGCAATTGTGTGTTTGTGTGTATCTCGCAACTTTATTATTCTGGGTTTAAATCTGGCGATTCTGACCTTTTTTCCCCTGTGAGATATAAAGTCACAATAGTCTTTTTTTTGTGTCGGAAACAAGCTTCCATATATCATAATATTTGGACAATCCAAAAGTTTGAATACCTCTGGTCTAGATGAGATAAAAACAAAAAATGTAAAAAACATGACTATAAAATAATCTAATAATTTATATTTTGCTATGACAATACAAAACATGTGCTTACACAGCAATGACTCTTAATTGATTAACATGACCTTTTTCCAAGTATTTTTTAATTTTGTACTTATAAAAAGCTCCACGATCTATTATGACACTTCACCAACCTACAGCAAGTGTGAAAAGATAAAGTTATCTGAGTGGAGGTTAAACGCCTGCACACAACATATACCTGAATGGCGACAGTACAGTAGGCCTATGTCATACTCACACTGTTATATATGGAACAGGTAAAGGAAGACTTGTGAGAATTGCACTCACTTCGGTCTGAATTTAGTGTAAGTGCAAAAGGATTCGATTTATATAAAACAATATCCTCCTTATCACCATGCAGCATATTTTTCAAGCAGAGCCTGAATGCCTGTAAGATGTAATATCACACAGCTCAAGTTCTTTTTGATAATGACCTTCAATAACTCTACATTCCTGACCATTCTTCTTACTGTCTTTCAAGGTACTGCTTTTAAATGGTGTTTAAAACCATTATACAATTATAGGGTTTTAAGAGAGGTCTGACTGCCGTAATTAGGGTTTGAACTCTACCAAAGTAAATCTAAAAAAAAAAAAAACATGAGGAGGTCCTAAATGTATATAATATTTTTTATATATAATGCAATACAAAATTTAAACTAACCACATGGCTACAATTTAATCTAGGCTACATATTTTCACCTGCATTATAGATGTGAACATTCAAACAGTATGATGTTTAAACCACAACAGTATGATGCATTTTTGTGTCACACAAAGTCATTAGCACAGTATTCATTTATCAGTAAATTATTGAAAAAAGCATTTTTTTTTTTTTTTGCTTAAATCAAACCCAAAAAAGCATTTGACACAAGTAAAATAATATGCAGGCTTTGTATAATGAAACTGTCAACGCTTTATAATAAGCTTCAATTTGTTAACAACATTATTGGTAACACTTTACAATAAGGTTCGTTAGCTAACATTAGTTAACTACATTATTTAACATGAACTAATAATGAACTGCCTGTATACAGCATTTATTAATCTTTGTTCATTTCAATATTTACTGATACTTTATTAAAATATTGTTAACATTAGTTAATGCACTGTGAACTAACATGAACTAACAATGAACAGCTGTATTTTTATTAACTAACGTTAAAAATATAAAGAAATACAGTAACAAATGGATTGCTCATGGTTAGTTCTTGTTAGTTAATACATTAAATGTTAACTAATGAACCTTATTGTAAAGTGTTACCACATCATGAACTAAAATGAAAAATATGGTCCATTTTAGACATTATTTTGACTACAAGTAAGGCTGCACCATTAACTAATTCTCATTAGTATGAATAGACATAATATCTGCTGACAGTTTATTTTGATGGTCAGCTGACATTTTACTGACTATAAGTAACTTTGATAGTAAATGTAAACCTATTCTAATAATCCAAACCCCATATTCTACTAACTCTAACACTATCAGTCTACTAACTAATGAGATTTAGTTGACATGTAGGTGCAACGTTACTTATAGTCAACAGAATGTCTAAAACTGACTCAAAAAGTGTAACCAATAATTCTAAGGTATTTATTACATTTACTGATACATTATTAAAATCAAAGGTTGTACCTATAAATATTATTTAACGGACCTGAGCTGACGTGAACTAAAAATTAATAGTTGTATTTGTAACAGAGATGAATAAATCATGAAACAAATACAAAGCTATGTCATGAAACTGTAGATGGCACAAGCTACAGTAATATGTCCTTAAAGGGATACTCCACTTTTTTTGGAAATAGGCTCATTTTACAACTCCCCCAGAGTTAAACAGTTGAGTTTTACCGTTTTCTAATCCTTTCAGCCAATTTTCTGATATTTAGAAAAATATCAGTTACCAGACAGTTTCTGGTCTCATTGACTCCCATAGTATATTGTTTTTCCTACTATGGAAGTCAATGAGACCAGAAACTGTCTGCTTACTGATATTCTTCTAAATATCAGAAAATCGGCTGAAAGGATTCGAAAACGGTAAAACTCAACTGTTTAACTCTGGGGGAGTTGTAAAATGAGATAATTTCCAAAAAAAGTGGAGTATCCCTTTAAATCACCCTGCTTGCAATCACATCATTCTCTATAGGGTACACCTGATTGATTCCTGCTATATCAGTAGCCAATGAGCTCCCTGTTCAACCTTCAAACATTAACATTTGCCTTAGCAGTGCAGCACGCTTTCAGAAACCTCCACCTTCCCCAGCTCCACTTGTATAGATCTGCTATGGGTAATTAATCTACGTTATATTGTACAGCAGCAGCATGTCTTACATGATCACAGCAGCATGTCGTGTATGTATTTGATCTGCAGAAGCATCAATAACCAACAGAAACAGCAATAACCAACGGCAGAAGCGTAGCAGATCTATTCTGCCAAGACCAAACATATCAACATTGTCATACCCATTACTATGCCAAACACTCCCGAGAGTTGCCATGACATAAATTAATTACTTATTGTTGGTTAATTTTAGTTAGTGCATTAACTAACTTTATTACTTACAGAACTTTATTGTGAAGTGTTGCAATGAAATTTGATTTTCAGTAAAGCAAGTGAATATCACACACAAATTTTGAACTGTAATTGTCATGTTTATTTTGTTGACATTCCTTAAAAAGGAGCTGAATGTTAAATGAATATAAACATTTTGATTTGCATAGCAGAAATATATAGCAAAAAGTTTTTGTGTGCTTTCAAAATGATTGCGGGCACTCAGCCTGCTCTGAAAGTTATCCTATAATTTGCGCACTGAATAAGACATACATTTTTCTGTTTTCAGGCAGGCTGTTAATGCAACCAATTTCTGCTGAGGCCAAAATATCAAAGTGTTGCCAGAACATGAGACATTGTTCCACTTGTGTGATTTCTAACTAAAGGGGAAAGGGAGCCGTACCCAGTTAGAGGAGAACAAGGTTATTACCTTCACAATGTTCTCCGCGACAATCTGCAATCTGCTGGTATTTCTCCGGGACATCCGTTTCAGCCAAAATAAATGGAAAATTATTATGCATGGTAGAAACACTCACGTTGCCACTGATTTGCCACTGATTGGGACAAAGGGCTTTTGACAGATTGCATTCTCGGTGTGGAAGAAGACTGTTGATCTATAGACAGAGAGTGTGAGAGGTTCTCCCCGAAGCCCTTTATTTTGTCAACTAAACACTGCTGGGGAAATACCAGTCATCACGGGTCATAGCGGGGCAGCTCCTCAGGGACTGGAGAGTGGACTTGACCACTCTTGGCCTCTCTATACATGACTGAACTGTTCAAATCTGAACTGGTTTTGACCCTTGCTGGGATGGGTAAAAACCGTCAGGCTTGCTCAGATGACTAATTGACTTGTCATCTGACACAATGACTGAGACTTTGGTCTCGCTGCTTATCTGGCACTCACACATAATGTGGCATCTTTGTGTTGATTCACTGACCTCATCATCAGCTGCTCATTTCCCCGATGCCTGAAGTCTACAACTGTTTGGATAGACAAATTAATGTTAGTGATGACTGGCAGCCATTTAATGCACTGGGCGCAACAGGGCCACCTTAGCCAGACGAGAAAACCTACCATGCTGTATGGTATCAATTTAGGTAGCTGTCAGTCTTAAAGCTATTGTCATGGTGACAGTCATACACTCTCATGCAATGTAATCATGGTTCATTATGATTCTATGATGCTGTGATAACGACCAGGTGTGTCCTCTTATACCTTTTTCCATTTTATCAGAGCAATGAAATATGATAGAAAGGGTAAAATAATTAGTTTGTAGCATTTGCATTTGCAGCATTTTGCTCACAGTGACAGAGCAAACACAATACATTTACAAATAGTACAAGGAGTTTTTTTGAAGGTAGTAGTTATGTAGTTATTTAGACCTCAAATATGAGACTTATACATAAACAGCGCACATTTGACAATTGGTTTAGCCGTTTTCAGAGATGTAAACTCCAGACCGGCTCAACTGTTAAACTGTCAACTTGAGAATCTGTGGCGGAAGAAAGTAGTTCCACACAAAGGTTGTTTCTTATTTATTTACACACTTACGCCGTCGAACTGTTGTATAAACGCAATATCACAGCTGTACGATATGGATTACCTAAGGCTAAAAGTGTGATATTGCTTATTGATACATCATGAGAACTGGCATCAGGAGTCTGACATTTGTTTCTGAAACACGGTCTTGTTTTATCGTCACATTGGATGCAAACTGTAGATTTACATTCACAACTCAGGTAAAATATGATTTCTTTTGCAATGGTGATTAATATTAAAAAGCAGTGAAGAAAACTGACATTTATTCGTATATTTAGTAATAAATGACTGCTGTGATGTTTTATATAAAAAAATATTAAATCTAAATGTCTTTAAAAAGTCTGTATGTCTTAAAAACTCTGTATCCCTGTTCAATTTTTTTTATTCGTGTTGAGGTGGTGCAAGATCAAACTCCCATTTGGCAGTTGCTCATTGTTGCTCTCTAACTGGTTGGGACAGTGCAGTGTGCACCTGACTACTGGTCGACTAGATTCGTCATTTATTTTAATCTGCAACATGCTGAAAATTTGTTCAGATCAGGAGCTTCCTACTGCAGTCTTAAAACATCACTGGCCAATGTGCTTGTAGTGTAGGGTTGAGCAGGAACAACCTAACACAAGGTTAGTTGTAGTATTTTAAATAGGCTACTTCCACACATGCTAGCGTGACAAAACGTGTATTTACTACTTGCCATATCAACATTATATACAGAAATAATTGTGCCAGAATTCAGAAATCATTTATTTAACCATAGCAAAAGTAAATGTTAACTAAAATGTAAAAAAAAAATGCCATTATTTTATATGAAAAAGTGATTCATTTTATTGTAGGCCTATTGACAAAATATTTTAGTTTGTATATATATTTTATTAGATTAGATTACATCGTAAACTGTCATATGGTCATGTTATGTGACCCTCACATGGCATGTTGTCACATTTCACTTCCATTCTAGAAATAAAGTATACACTGTATTAATGAAACAAAACCACATAATTGTACTAGACGTGTGAAATTAATGTGGGGAAAAAATAAATACTCTGAACCCCAAGTGGATTTACACAAACTGTGAAAGTCAAAAAGTGTTGTGCCGCTTGGCAGGTCAATTCTCAAGCTTTTACTGCAACTTTCTTTGATCATCTTCTGATACATGCCAAGCAAACATTCCACAGTGAAAAATTCTCCTAAAAGTGGAATGACATCCCAGAAAGCTTTCTTCACAGCATTGTGAGATCTTACTTTAACAAAAAAAAAAAAAAAAAAAAAAGAGAGAAACGGTGTTGTTTAAGACCCACAAATATGTCTCAGCATGTATTTGAACCAGGATCCCGAAAGCTATGATGTTCATTTTCATACATGTTAATCTACTAAGTATGAGAGCTGCCACAAAAGCTTGCTAACTGTAAGCCTGTATTAAATTCAGATTGTGAGGTATCCTACCATATGATCGCACACACATAATTTGTCTGTTTTAAAATATATTTAGCTGCCTGTAGTGAGTGTTTTAGTCATTACAAGTGACATGAATTTTTTTCAGAAAGGTAGCCAATATAAAAATACTGTCTTTTAAGATACCTAATTTTATCCAAATTCAAAGGCATGCATTGGATGAATCCTTCACAAAGAAGGCAATCACAGAATTCATTGCAGCAGACTCAGGCTCAGCTCAAAAAAAAAAAAAAAAAAAATATATATATATATATATATATATATATATATATATCCCAATGGTGGATAAGGTGAAATGTATGTTCTAATATATCCTGAAGAGTACAAATATTTAATAAAAGTTATAATTTGTAATTATGTCTGTGCTATGTATTTTAATTAATAAGTAACATGCTACATGAGTCTTTTTGTTTGTTTGTTTTTATTTTACCACCACATTTATGTATTTGTAAAATGTAATTGGATGTTTTTGAACTGAGTATTTGAGTTTTGAAAGGGAGCCATATAAATACATATTATATTTGCATGGCAAATAAGTAACTCATGAGGTTCCATGACAGTTAGGAGCCAGATGCCTACACTGTAAAATCCAATTAGTACACCTTACTTGAAAAAAGCATGCAAACCGATTGCACTCAAAAAACTGAGTAAAGTGAAATAGGAATAATATGTAGTACTAACAAGTGCATGTCTAGTAGTGTACACTTACAAGAGAGTTTCGGTAACCTAAAATAATTTGTATACTATACTCGATCTTTTACTTTAGATGTACTCATTTATGCTAGTTGTGTACAGTATGTAGGCAGAATGGCAGAGTCTAGGTTATGGAAGAGAGCTAATAACAATGTGCTTATTCACCATTGTTTTCTTCATGCTGTTGTCCTTGTTAAATTACAGAGGGACTATGGTACCTGAAGTCACATAGATGCTTGTATAGCCAACTGGGGTTCTCTTGATTCACAAGATACTCCACTTCATCACATCTTAGTCTTATCAAATCACATCCTCGATTCGCCGTTGCATCTCAAAGCTGTTCAGTGTCGTGTTTTCATTTCGCAACTGAACCCTCACTCAGAATTTCACCAGTAAATGACATCTCCGGGCTCAATCAAATCAATATTACAGTGAAAACAATCACTCTCTGCCACGAGACATGTTTTATTCAGTCCGCTGCTGCCTAACGGGGCTCTCGATGCCCCTTGAGCTGTCAGAGGGGAAACCTAAAACACCCACAGTGCATCACCCTTTCTCTCAGAAGCACAACATGTGACTTATTCATATGTGTAAATCATGTTTTATACAATATGACACTGCAGGGCCATTTTGGTGAAATAAAACATGAACATGCTTTATTATATAAGATAAGTACTTTTGGGCATTACGGGGAATATTGTTGAATATACGATGAACTAAATTACCCTTGGGTTAAAGAAACTAGATGTGTGCACGACCCTGCTGAAAAGGCCATCTTAGCTCTTTCTCATGTTACTGGGAGATTCAGAGCACAATGCATGCTGCATAAAGTGCACCATTTAAAAGTTCATTTAAATAGTTGAAATTGATGCAGATTTGAAATTCGGATGTAAACATAAGGAATAAGAATTAAAAAGTTCATATAACTGCATTTTTAACTAGAAAAGCAAAAAGCTTGTCAAAGAAAACTTTGAATGTTGGCTTGACAAAGCCTTGTTTGAAAGTTTTGAAAAAGCCTTGAAGTTTGAAGAGATTATGAATGAGGCATTTATATAGCGCTTTCATATGTACTGCTGTACACCCAAAGCGCTTTACAATCATATCAGGGGCTCTCTCCTCAACCACCACCAGTGTGCAGCATCCACTTGGATGATGCGACGGCAGCCACAGTACAACGGCGCCAGTGCGCTCACCACACACCAGCTATAGTTGGAGAGGAGAGAGAGTGATAGAGCCAATTCAGTGGATGGGGATTATTAGGAGGCCATGATTGGCAGGGGCCAATGGGTGGAATGTGGCCAGGACACCGGGGTTAAACCCCTACTCTTAACGAGAAGTGCCATGGGATTTTTAATGACCACAGAGAGTCAGGGCCTGGGTTTAACGTCTCATCCGAAGGACGGTGCTCTTTTACAGTATAGTGTCCCCGTCACTATACTGGGGCGTTAGGACCCACACAGACCACAGGGTGAGCACCCCCTGCTGGCCTCTCTAACACCTCTTCCAGCAGCAACCTGGTTTTCTCAGAAGGTCTCCCATCCAGGTACTGACCAGGCTCAGCCCTGCTTAGCTTCAGTGGGCAACCAGTCTTGGGCTACAGGGTGATATGGCTGCTGACTATTACATGACATATAGCCTATAACACGCTTCGGAGGGCATTTACACCTGGTCTTTTTAGATTCAAATGCAAATTCCAACGCATGAATGTGCAACAAACTTCCATATTCTGTAAAGCAGGTTCTGGTTTAGGTCTTTTGTAGCGTACGTGCAACATTAAATATTGAGCTGTTTTACTAGTAGATGTCATTATGGGGCTGTTTACACCTGGCCACTTCATGCGTTTTCTGTGATCGGATAGCTATCCGATCATGAAAAGACCAGGTGTAAATGCCCTCCGAAGCGTGTTATAGGCTATATGTCATGTAATAGTCAGATATGACGACGCTACTGCAACACTATACCGCAGATGAGCAGCTGAGCGTCTATTCATCAAGTCAACGTGCAAACTATCGCAAATCAAAGTTAAAGTAAGTCGCAGACGCTTAACACACAATCATCTTCATTAAAAGTAAAAGAAACGAAATGATCTTACCAGGGCTGTTGCCGCTCTCTCTTAATGTTGTCTTTGATTTTGAAATTAGCCAATGATCAATAAAATGCAGCTCATAACTGTTGCTTTCGGTGACGTGCACTCCATTAAATCTGCATATAGCGCGGGAATTGAAGATCGGATTTATATCCGTTTCGCAAAAACATATTTATGTGACCAGGTGTAAATGGAATCGTTTTGATAAATCGGATATCTATCCGATCTGAGAAAACGCATGAAGTGGCCAGGTGTAAACAGCCCCTAAAAGAGCCAGCAAAGATGAGCATAATCAATGTCCATCACATATGCAGGTTGACATAAAAGTTTTTATTTTCTTTCTCACTAACATTTGGATATTAAAATCAAATAAAACGGCAAAAATATAAAGAACTAGCTAGCTTTTCTGAATACCTTAAAAGTCCATGGCTATCACCATCAGTTCATACTGCTGTTAACACTTTCTCTGACAACGGATGCAATGAAACCAATTTTACATGTTACATCTGTTCATGTAACGTTTGGCATTAAGCCTATTGAAAGAGAAGGTGTCATGGTTACACTTTACACTTGCTGATGGTGAAGAGGAGAACATTTGACATTCATCTACAAGTCAAAATGATATCTTTACTGAATAGACAACAGACTGATCAAGAACAAAAGATATAGGGCGTCTTAATGAAAATTTGCAAACAGTTTCTGTTTATGATTTTTCGTTTCATGGCTTTCTTTGAGGGATCACTTAAAGGGTACCTATCATGGAATTTTGAAAATTACCTTTCATGTAGTGTGTAACATAGATCTAAGTGAACGAAAACATCCTGCAAAGTTTTAAATATGAAAGTTCACCGTATACAAAGTTATTATCTCTCAAAAGTAAGAGTCGACTCTGAGTCGTTGATATGAATCGATAGACGAACGATGCACTTTCGTACGTCACTTGTCCAAGTTATTTGAATAAGATACGCCCACTCATTGCATTAGGAGACACCAGGGAAAACATCATGTCGACGAGACGCTGCTGTGTTTTGAAGTGCGACGCAAAAGCAAACTTTTTTCATCTGCCCAGTGAGGAGCATTTGAAGACAGTGGCTACAGTTCATAACTATACCACAGAAGTATTATAGCCCGAACTTGTTCTGTGTTCGCGTCATTTTGAAGATGATTGCTTCACAAACCTAAATGCTATAAAGTATGAATTTGCGAGATGGCTGATACTGAAGGAGGGAGGTTCAGTACCGAGTTTATTTGGATCAGCTTCCTTCTCCGAATCACAATCTGTAAGTAGGCTGTTGCTTTTATGTTTGTATCATGTTCTATAATTATTTTGTGTGTTGTGTACGCACAGGCACAGCGCAGCTTCTAGCAGCTAACTTAGGTCTTCAATGTCAATTGTATTGAAATATGTGAAGTGTTTGTCGTTGTTAATGGAGTTGTCACAGGGCTCTCGAGTGTCACGCATCACGCATTGAGCGTGACAGTCACTCATTTCGGTCTTTTGTCACGCTCTCCGGCCACACATTGTATTTCTCATGCTGAAAAAACTATTTGTAATATATTTAATATGCCGCAGTGCCCAAAACTCACTCACTGTGGAACCGGCAGGATTCACGCGCGTCTCCTCCAGTGTTGCCAGGTCCGTATGCCTGCACTGTTTCCGCGGGTTGTTTGTGTTGTGCACGCTGGTTGACGCGATTGTTTTATCCACTGGAACATGATTGTTATTGAGGAAACACCCGGGAACGCTATTTGAATATTTTTGGCCGTGATTGGGTTAGTTTGATGAGCAATTGGGCTGGTTTTGTTGTGCAGACCTGGCAACCCTGGTCTCCTCGGGTGTTGTTCGTCTGGTGTTGTTAGCCAATCAGAAAATAGCACTGTTGTATCTGGGTAAGATCTAGCGCAACAACCAATGACACCCCGTCGGCTGGGTGTCTAACATATCACCACAGATTAGCGTCACGCAAAGGCGGGGTTTGGAAAAATGACTCGCTAAACGATTCATTTGGGAGTCGGTGAGCAAATCAGGTAAAAATAAATGCATATTATAAGACAACAAAAGTGTTTTTTGTCATTGCATGCTTGTAAAACTGTTGTTGGGGACTCCCAGAACAATATTAGGAACATTTTAAATGCCATAATAGGTACCCTTTAAAATCCAGTAGACGACACGGTGGTCAGGAGGTATAATGTTTTATGCATGTGTCCTCTTTGCAACCGTGTTGACAAGCAAAAGATGCAGGCAAGAATGGGAAATGCTGCAAAGAAACTGGTTTGTCTCACCACCGCTGTGTTCCTATAAATCATACAGAGCCAAGTACAGAATAGAAAGAGGTTCAACAGCCTAGATGCCCCTTTTCCACAGTATATTACATATCAACTTAGGTGAAAACATTTGGAATGTAGAGCAGAGAAATTGTTCTGAATGTCATATTATGCTAATTATACCATTTGTTATGGGCATGGCTACTCAACCTGTTTAACTATCAATCATGTTTTGTTGGAGCTCAAAAATACAAGAACATACACTATTAGAGAATAGGCTGTTTACCAACCCAATACCTCATCTGAGGACTTGTTGAAATAACATTAGATACCATTAATCTTTCATAATTGCCTGAGCGAGAGTCTGTGCTGAAAACAGTGCCAGACAGAAATCACCTGCAAACAAATTAAATCCAGTGGGACAGAAGGTTAGATTTTATTTTGAATTTGCATGGTTTATCGCTGTGAGTCCTTTCAATCAAGAGGTCAAGGTTTAGCTGGTTAGCAAGGCACCAACTGGGTGCAAAATGCATATTTCTCCATTGATGGCCAATCAAAATTAGCCATGTCTGATTAAATAAAAAGTTTTGCAAGCCACATTTAAATCATGCATTTTTCATATTTTTTCAGTAGATGTTTTACCAGCCTATTTTCTTCTTTTTTAAATCTTAGAAATCATATCCTTCTAAATCTAGGATAGATTATCACTTTTCTTAATTCCCAAAAATGTAAGATGTTTAATGCATGTATTGTGCTATTTCAAAAATTATTAGGGCTGGTCCGAATACCATTTTTTGAGCTTCGAAGCTTCGGTAGGAATGAACATCGAATATTCGAAGCTTCGGAATCTCTATTATGTCTCAGACCCGCATATTGATAGCGGCTCCCTGATGCCCGCAAATCAGTTAAAATCTCCCGGAAGCTGCTCGCGAGCTCCAAACCGTGTAGCGCACGCACGACAAAGAGAGGGAGAGACCTTGCGTGTGTCGTGTGTGCAAATGTGCGTGTGTGTGCAAGTGTGCGTGTGTGCCTCTTGAAGCGCATGTAAAATGCGCTTCAAATTCTCGAAATAATAATCATGCGCTGATGATGATCATGCGATCATCATCAGCGCATGATTATTATTTCGAGAACCGTTCATCCAAATGACTTCACAAGGGAGTGCAGTTTATTTGGTGCAATATAGATAGACAGGCGAGACGCGACACGTTCAGAATTAATAAACTTTTAATAAACTACAGAACAGCGTGAGCGGGAAGCGCGTCTCACGCGAGCAGAGCTTATGCTCCGAGAAGAACGGACACTGCTCTGCACTAGTGATATAAAACACTCACAGGTCTGTAACTTAAGCAATATTTCTAATAAGGTAGGCTAGTCTAATAGTCTCACTAACAAATTACTGACAAAGTAGATTTAAATGAAGAAGCGGAGCGCCTCACGCGAGCAGAGAATGGACTCTGATATATGCTCCGAGAATGGACACTGCACTAGTGATATAATACATACATTTATACATTTTAATACTACATACATTTTAATATATTTTGTTTCTATTATTCTATTTTCCACAATGTCAAAGCAATGTAGCGTAACCCAAAATACAAGCTCAGGCATTCACATCTGTCCATGCAAACTGTTCTGCGGTCTAGCCAGAGAATACTCCCGTTGCAGGAACACTTTTAGTAGTCCAAGAAGAAGCAAATATATTTATTAAGTAGCCTAGCTATAATGGATTTATATGTAAAGTATTGTATTTCACCAGATTTTATAGTATAAAACATATAGGCTACAAGCGCGAATGAGAACCGTTTCGAGGGGGGATGCCAGATTTGCAAAAAAAAAAAAAAAAAAAAACGAATATTCGAATGTCACATTTTCAAACCGAATACCAACCCACCGAACGAATATTCGAATATTCTGGTCCAGCCCTAAAAATTATACATTACAACATACACATTCTAGCTGCATATAATACACATTACTGCTACAATATTTTACAATGGCATTTCTAGCAACCACCATGAATGAGAATGCTAACATATAGCCTCTCCAGTCATCCTTACTAACAATAATTGTACTGTACCAGTAAAACAGCTCAATATAAATCTCACAGTTCCTTTTAGTTCAAAAGAAACGGCAAAATATCCTCAGTGTTCAACAGTCATAATTAGCCATTTAGTAAATTCTACCATTCAGGATATTCAAGTGTCCAGTGGTAATGAAAGGATGAGAAGTGTCTTATGTAAAGTAGGTGATTTAACAGCCTCTGTTTAAGTTTGACCTTCGGGAGTGCAGTGGAAATGCTCTTAGCTTGGCATGGAGAGTGAGAGCGTTGCTGCACCACTTCCCTGCACATTTAGCCTTTCTATCCAGCCATTAGAGGGAAGTCTGGGCCTAAATTCATCATGTGGTTTCTGGCACGGGGACCATCGTTGCCCAGGGGAACATGTAGAATCAGCAGGCTACATGTCTGGTAGGATTTGGCTTAATTTGACCCATCAGGGTGGCTGTGGATTTGAAGAAGCCGGGAGAGTTTTATATGTTGAACTGTGAAATTTAGATGGTCTGGACTGATAACATCCCTCAGCGTGGACTTGGCTCTGGACCCTTATGTCCATGTAGCAATTGGACCAAAAGGAGATTTACTCTCCAGATTGGAGAGCACCAGCAAAGAAGGAATACGATGATGGCATTTACCTCTAGAGATAAATCATTGGCTGTGTTCACTGATCTAAGAACTATAAAATCCTTTTAAAGTAACACAGTTCATTATGTTGCCCAATCTCACAACAGGAGTATCTCCTTTGGGATAAACAGACCATTGTGTTCACAGTGGAATCTCGCAAGATAAAGCCATCAGTTGTGTTCCCCATTCTAAGTACAGATGTAACCTCTTGGGATAAAACCTGCTCACGGTGCTCTCTGATCTAGGAACGGCAGTTTACTACATCTCCTGATCTAAGTATACAATGGCAACCTTTGGGTATACATCAGTTTATCACATTGCCTGATCTGGAAACATTTTCCGACTGATCCCGATTCAGTGAGCTTACTTCCGCCCCAAACCTCCTGCAAGGCATTCCTGGGAGGCCACTTAGTTCTGACATTACAGCATGTCCCATTCAGTCCCACTGTCCTGGAGGACAGCAACATCAAAAGGATGTGCTTTGTTATGTTTATTAAACCATTTTGAAGGGAACATACGGTGATGTTCTGAAAAGCACATTAAGTCAATTGAACAGGAGGATGAATGGAGGCCTACTGAACTGAATCAGTGGAGAATGTCTCCTTCCTATTGTCTTTAGCCCTTTCATGTTCTTTCAAAGACAAAATCACACCAGAGACCTCTGGAGTAATTTGTATTGATTAATGTTTCTCTCATGGAGAATACCTTTCACAGATTTTGCCTCATCTTAAGAACTTCCAGTCTTATCTCGACTCCTCCACTCTCGCTTGCACACATTTGAAATGTCTTAATTTCGCAGAATAATGCAAAATACTAACACGGATATAGAGAGAAATCTAATTTTCAGTTTTGTCTTTTCCATTTCCCTTAATGGACAAATTGGAGCTCACATCTTAATGCTCACCATTGTAAGACCACCTGCCAACCATCCAGAAAGCTTTTAAATAATGCATTTTATATGTCTTATTTCCTGCAACTCTGAAATCAGTGTTTACCATAACTTCTAGGTCACTTATTTTATATAGGAAAACAAGCATAAATTATACCAATTAAGTTCTGCTTGAGTGTTTTTGTTAGCAGGCCAAATTCACTGAATCAGGAGTCCAAACTCTGTCCTGGAGGGCCACTGTCCTGCAGTTTACCTCAGACTTGCCTCAACACCTGTCTGGAAGTTTCTAGTACGCCTATAATACCTTGATTAGCTGGTTGTGGTGTGTTTAATTGGGTTTGGAGCTAAACTCTGCAGGACAGTGGCGCTCCAGGAGCAAAAACCCTACACTAAAATGGTCATGTGCGCTGTAGTGCAAAAAAAGACATATTCACTAAACACCTACTATCCAGTTTAACCAAGCACTAAATGACCCAAACAGTGTTGTCATGACATAATACATTGTTATTCAGTGTAAACACGCCTTCATTCTATGCGTATTAGTCAGAAGTTCCTTTTATAATATAGATCACACCTTATTCACAAAAACCCTATTTGCATGGTGCAATTAATATTTGTTTTCATTTTCTTGTGATTATGGCAGCAGTTATTCATCAAATTGTTGCTGCTTGTTCAAATTAGCCTACTTAAGACATAACCTTGTTTAAGCGAATACCCACCAAGACATTTTTCTGTGTATACTGAATGAGCTTAAGCAACATAATTGCTATACATTTTGTCCTAACTTAATTTCATTGTGTTTACTCCACTTAAATATATTTAAAATGGAAGTTTACTTAATTCATTTGTCTTGGGATTGCATTAGCTCTGGTAAAGTATATCAAATCTTTGTAATTTGCTGCATCCACCACATTTATTATTATTATTATTATTGGCATGCATTAGTGATACCCGAATTGCACAGTTCCTTTTATTAACCAGCCAATAAATTAATGCAGACTGTGAATGGATGCTATCAATGCACAATTTATAGTGTTATTATACTATTTTGAAAAAAAAATTCACAAAGCAATTATTTGTGCAACACGTCAAAATTAGCTGTAGAATTATGACATTTTTAGAAAATACTTTATTTATTTGTTTATTCATTTATAGCTTTCAACCTAGTAAAATCCCACTTCTCTAAAAGTGGAAGTCCTTTAAAACATTGGGTAGATTTGACTAGTTTTCAGAAAATGATGCAATCTGATCTAAATTCCCACTTTATTTCAAAGCACTAGTGACAGTGAGCTCTTCACAGCACGTTCTAATCAAAGTCTGATACTGCACTGCAAGGAGTGTCACTGATTGAAAATCACAGGACTAATAACCTTTTTCTCTCTGATGGCACAGATTGACTAGGATTTAAATGCGTCATTCTGTCTAACACATTTCAATATGTATGCAAGTACTTGCCAACCACCATTGCAGTACAGTAGATCCAAAACATATTTGGACACTTAAGAAACACTTACAAATGCATGACCAAGAGGCATTTATTTTAAATATAGCACAATAACACTTAAATTGACATACATTCTGTAAAAATGACAAGCAACAAATCATTTTGTTGGTTTTATATAATCAATTCATTGTTTAACATTTCTGGTGGATAAACTGGTGGATAAAAAGTGGGCTCAACAGTCCTTTGTTCCAGCCCTGATTAAAAGTAATTGCAAAAATGACTCAGAAAAGTGATTTGTGATTGGCTTTCCAGCGGGAGGGGCGGAACATGTGCATATTTCCCTATATAGTTCTATCGAGGATTGAGGAATGGCATGTAATCTCTTATATAAATTGTCTCTGGTGGCCTTCAAAGGTGTGGATCTCGAAGTCTGTGTCATTTGAAGGATGCAGCCTCTGAATTAGGATACAGCCAGCGTCTGAAAATGACCTGTTCAGGAATGCTATACACTGTGCAACGTCACAATGTAGCAGGCCCCGTCCACGACTGACGACGGAATCGGCCCTATTAGCTCAGCTCGGTACATCATCAGCCATGTTTATGTCCTCGCTAGAACATTTAACAGCAGCATTCAAATAAAAAATGTATTCTTCTTAAATCTACTAAAGTTTTTCAGTCAAGAACAGTGAAGGATTTTCTTCTGTTGTTTGATTTACATTCACGAGTTCACCCAAACTCAGTATTTTGGCCCGAACCCAGAGTATTCCCCCTCTTATTCCTGGCTGTGATAGGAACCAGTCAAGAGTGAGGGGTCAGGGTAGTGGAGGGATTCTGAAAACCTTCGAGCAACGTAGGTGAGTCGACTGTGTATATATATAGGCGTACTTTAATGCTGATTGGACTAACTTGTTAATTGCTGATTGGATTGACATGTTATTGGATGATTGGACAATCAATTGAATGTGTTCCTCCCGAACTTTGTTAATGAAACATTATTTAACAGTATAGAGCAGCAGGTACTGTACATTCGGCTGCTGGCTGCCACTTTAAATCACAGGTCTAATACACATGTGATTTCCAGTTGTTTACAGACATAACTGCACTGTAAAAAATATTTTAGCAATTTAGTTATTTCAACTTATTTTTTTAACTAGATTGTCCAGACAACAAGAAATTTTAAGTTTTCTTGTCCTCAACTTATCGAAATAAGTTAGTTAAACTAAAAAAAAACCCATGCAAAAAGATAACTCAAAATAATGAGTTAACTTTTTTTACAGTGTGGTTGTTTATGTGAACATTGTGTGTATTTGACAGTTTAAGAGCAATAAGACACAAAAGACAACTTTGTTTAGTGCTCACACGACATGCACTATAAAACAGCCAACTTTCTCTATTCCTGCTTCGGATGTGTGTGCTAAAAAAAACACACATATAAGAAGTTTAAACTGATATGACACGCGATGTCCACGATGAACCACGATGAACCACGATACATATGATAATTAAAAACAAACATTTGTTTTGTTTGTTTTTGACAAAGTATCTGAGGGAAGAGCTGCAAATCGGTGTGGGGAGCAGCAGCTCATTTGCATTTAAAAATGCTCTCAAAACCAGCATGTTTTTGCTTTCACCCAAAAAAGGACAATTACAGCTTGCTATAATAAATGATCTGTGGGGTAATTTGAGCAAACATTTCAGACATGTTCTGGGGACACCTGAGACATATTAAATCTTGTAAAAAGTGTCATATAGGTCCCCTTTAAGTGTTAACCTTTTTTTTCCATTGGTATATATTAAACTTGTTCAATTTTACTTCCTGTCAACATGACTGCTCGCATCTGTGATGCCAAATTAAGTTGTTAATCAAATTATTTTAAACCAGTCACAAGCAGTCTCTTAATTATCCAGCAGAAAGCTATTTGTGCTTTCTTTTTTTGTTTAATTGTTTACTTTATAATTCATACTCTGCAAATGTGCATTTATACATCGAAATAGTTTATACTTCAACAAACAGCTTTACTGTAAGTGCATGTAAATCACAGTTAGCATAAACTGGACAACGCGAAGCAAAATCATGTTTTATAGATTGCAATGCAAGATCTTGAAAAGTTTAGTCATAATCGATTTTTAATACAAAATGCCAAATGTTCACATTTATTCTGGGTGTCTATTGAGCAAAGGTCAGAACGAATAGTTTACCACACATCGCAAAGTGTGAGTACAATTCTGTAATTAAAATTGGTCTGACACTTAAAAAGGTCTTATATAAATGTAAATCCTGCTCTTTGACTTAATAAATGTTATCACAGGTGGAATTGTGTAACCTAGTGGTTAAAGATCTGGGCTGGTAACCAAAGGTTCTATAAAATAATACTGAAGAAAAGTAAGTACATTTTAAGTAATGAAGTATTTTACATCCAATTATCACAGAAAGATGAGTGCTAGCTAAACCCATGTGATGCTAAATAAAACTATCTATCATTATCCTCATATTAAAAAGCAACTTCAGCCATATGCAGGTTTTTCTCAGTTCAGTAAAGGATGAATCTGCTGGCTTGACACAAACTACACAGCACCTTTAGTATGAAATATTGCAGTTAGCTTAATACATTCTATCCGATCTATAACAGAGTCGCTCTGTGACTTTGTGTCAGTTTTAGATTTACTGCTGTTCAGGCTGGTGATTTTATTCACCAGGAAAAAAGCTGAAGCCTTCAACATTTCTCTCCTTTTTTTCCCTCTCTGGTTTTTGTCCAGAATAACCTGCTGTCCATCTATTCTGATTGCCTGACTGAAAGATAGAAAACTGAAGCGGAACAATTGCTTCTGGGGGTTATTTATCCTCTAATAAACAGTTGTTTGCCTTCAGGTTTTCCAGACACTTCATCTCATTCATTTAACCCGTCAGACATTATTTTAACTCTAAAAGATTCTGCCAGTGAGCAAGCATATGTAGTCTATAACTCGCTGTCAGCATTAGCTAAAGAAGGGGAGTGATGGCCTCATTATTGGGACACTCAGTGAAGTGTGTCACATTAGAGGGGTGTCATTAAAACACACTGCCCCATACCGCAGTTTCACACAAAACAATTACCATATGCTTAACTATCTGCGGCCCAGGCAAGCATTTCACTTTTCATGTTTACTGATGATGTGCTTATTTATAACACAGATGGGCTAAAAGTGTCACAAAAAGTTTCAATCGACTGGATTGTACAGGATGGCAGTCCCTATTGCAGCATCAATACTTCATCAATGATGGAGGAGACAGTTGATCAGTCAGAGGTTAGAACCAAACTGGATTAAAGCGTTGATTACTTAATTGGATTGCAGTTTATGGGATTGCAGTTTATTCAATATCCTGATTGAAACACCACCATGTTTTTAGCCACCCCAGCCATCAGGTCTATAATACCAAGCGACATTAAGCCGCAGGTAAATAACATGACAACGCTTATTGGAGGATTGAAGAAAGAACACTCAAGGCTTTCATTACTATCCTGCGCATCAATCAATCAATCAATCAAGAAAATGACACCGTGACAACACTGATTGAATCAAAACAACATGCATAGTCTCAAGCCCTTCATTAGCGACTAAGCCCAAAAATAATATCACTGGTAAATACTATGAATAAATATATATTATATAATATATTTTTTACCATTATTATATATATATTTTACCATTTACCATTATATTATAATATATTAATAATATTTTATTGCCTGCGGAATGCTGTTGTTACAACATCCGCCAGCAGGGGTAAACAGGGCCATGCTAACCAAACCATGACTCACTAGTCCCAACAGAGACAACAAAATCTTAATTCAATCACAGTTTTGTAGATAAGACTATACTTTGAACCTCAGGAGCTGTTACTAAACGGAGTCTATGTTTTGGGAGGTAAGAGACAATTTACTACTCAGCTGGTAAAATGGCATTTTAATTGCTTTGCCACCATATAATGAGATGAAGAACAAGGGAGAGAAAAAATGAATTTGTTGTGCAGTGTGAATTGCTCTACGGAGCCAGAGTATATTAACACAGCGAGACAGCAGCCCTTCAGATGGAGATGTCCTGAGATTAGAGAATAGCTCAAACACCACTTGAAAAAAATTGCCTTGATTTAAAGCTGCAATATCATATAAAGCTGCAACAATAATCGAAAACTCTAAGGCTTTCCAGAGTTACACATCATCCCCCTAGTCAGGAAAATAAAAAAGAAAACAAAATCAGATCTCCAGATGTACATTAGCATAACATCAGTCTCATTCTTCAAATGGCAGGTCATGAGAACCCTCAACAAGATCTTTCCCGCACTCATTGACCACCACTTGACCCAGCTAAGTGGAAAAGCTTGACAGTATCTAGGACGCTATGATCTCCGTTGTATTTACACAGAAAGCACTGCGGTATTCCGGCTTCTGTCAGTTCTCCACAGCAGCATCTCAGGCTCAGTCTCGCAGCCTGAAGAGCCCACACGAAGGGGTGCATTGTTTCCTGATGGCAAGCAGTAAAGTGGAGAGTTAATTCAAAGTGAGCTGGGCTCGGCACGTTGGGTGTAAAGTGAAATTGTGGTAAAACAAAGCAGAAGCCCTGCTGTGGAAACAGAGGAGACTGAGGTAACAGTGTGTGATCACATTAAGGACGCATTCTGAGAGCCATGCGACTTTCTCGGATGAAGTGAACCTTGCGTTTCAGATGCTTCCCTGCTGCGGCTCTCGAAACAGATGCTACACAAGCTGAGGCCTTTCTCCACAGTGGGTCAAATTAAGAGAAGAGTCCTACCAAGACGCAAGGTCTTGCCATACACACTACAAAAAAAAAAAAAATAGGATGAAAATCAATTCACAATCTGCATGCCATGTTACTGATGAGATCATTTTTAAAAAGGGGTGAGCACGGAATAGTCGAAATATTCAATCTTTAATTATTATTTGAAAAATAAAAATATACTATGTTGCTTTGCTGGCCATAAATGTAGTGAAATCCTAAGCACGCAAACTAAATGCACTGGTTGGCGCTGTGGAGCTTGATAACGATTTGATTGTATTTGATTACAGAATGTTGTCGTCAGCGCAGCGAAGTTTGGAATAACTTTGATCAAAATGATTTTACTAAATTACATTACAAAATGGAATTACTTTTGATCAAATGGCTCAACATATCGTCTGGAAACATTTGTCATCATATCACCAGTCAACACCATGAAATTCAAACACTAGTCAAATGAGGAAAGAAAGCTGTGCATCTCTGCATTCACGACCGCAGGTAAGCGCTGTCCCCCAGAGTGAGCCGAGAAGATAACTTGTCCGATAGCAAAATGATCTCAAGACATATGCTTCCTTTAAGTTTCGTCGTGGAAAACAGGTTTAGGAACAGAAAACAAATCTCTAAAAGAAACTTCACTTAGCATACCGTTATGTGCGTCCCTGCAACGTCTCTAAGCGGAGTGCATTTTCTCTGCAACAAGCCATATCAGATGGAGAAGCCAACTTTCAACCGAGCATGTGGATATTCTTTTTTTTTCAACGTGAACACGTGAAACAATATAAACAAGATAACCATATGTTGACTCAAGTGTAAATGTACATTCTGCACGATAACTGGCTCAATCTGCTTTCTATCCATCTATAAAATATAACGCGAGGGAATGTTGTGTAGGCTCGCTCTGTTTTTTTTAAAGGTACACTTACAGGTGTAATATTTCCCCCCATTTAAAAGTTTTACAATTTTTGTAGGGGTGGAACGGTACACATAGGTCACGGTTCGGTTCATACCTCGGTTCAGACGTCACGGTTCGGTACGATTTCGGTTTTATTATAAAGGCATATTTATTTTAAGTTTTATTAATAAAGGCATAGAACCAGTTTACTTGTAGTGCACTGACAGGAGTTTTATATAATTAGTTTATTTATTAAATTATTAAAAAGATGAAAAGACCTTGAGATATGTTTGGTAATTGTACCTGAATGAATTTAAAATTAATTTGCTCTTTCAGATCAATATATTTGTTTTCCTTCATTTTTAGTTAACCCTAACTTTATTCTCATCTGAATTATAAATAATTGATTTCCGTATAAAATAATACTACCTTTAAAAACTTTTGTTAACATTTGTAGGTTACAGTTTGACAAGAGTTTAGAGTGTGACAAAAGCACAATGTTGTGTTTTATTGCAAGTGTACACAAAAGTAAACAGTAAACACTTTGCAGTTTTAATGATGTCCTGTATGAAAAAATGACGGAGTATGTTTCCACTGTTGGATCGCGCACGAGAGATCTCTCTCGCACGCGCGCAAACACACACACACACACACACACACACACACACACACACACACACACACACACAGACACACTGACTGTTCATCGCGCCTCTCTCTCGCACACGCGCGCGCAGACACACACAATGTTCATCGCGCCTTCTCTCTCTCTCTCTCTCTCTCTCTCTCTCTCTCTCTCTCTCTCTCTCTCTCTCTCTCTCTCTCTCTCTCTCTCTCTCTCTCTCTCTCTCTCTCTCTCTCTCTCTCTCTCTCTCTCTCTCTCTCTCGCGCGCGCGTTTTTTGTACCGTGTATTCTACGTGCAAATTCGTGCACCGAACCGTGACGCCCGTACCGTTTCGGTTCGATACGAATACATGTACCGTTCCACCCCTAAATTTTTGTTTTGTTTTTTGTTTATGAGGGTCACCTTACAGAGGCAGACGTGTTGAGATTGCATGATCAGCCATATACTACTCACTTTATCTCAATAACCCCCTTTTTGAAAGTGCACTATTCATGACTTTGAATAGTGCACTTCTACAATACTCTACCGTTACCTTAACAGCATTGCATAAATATTTATTAAGGTAAGCACTGAAGCAGTTTGTTTGGTTGTCTGTTGCTTAACAACTTTCTGTTAGATTCTACCACCAGCTTGATTCATACTGAATATCTTTGGCGCCGCAGTTTGTGCTAGCAAAGCAAACAGGTTTTCTAATTCAGGGTTAAAAGAGGTGCTAAACCCCTTGAATAATTACAAGGGTGGAACGTTGCTTTAATGCAGCATTTAAAATGGCCTTTACCTAGGGTTTAAAATGATGTTAACCCCGGGGTTAAGCGTCATTAATCTGGTGCTAAGTGCTTCCTATCGCATGTGGAGTTTAATGTATGTACTTGTGTGTAATGTATGTATGTACCATGTGTTTGCTGGCCGTATGAAAAACGACAGGTTTGCTTTCTAACTCAACTACAACAAACTACAAGTCCCATAGTGCTGAAATAAATCACGTCAAACTCAAACATGTTTGTCCACGTTGACATGTAATTATTAGTATTATTAGCAGTCTCTTGCTAGCATTTATCTTTGGATACTTAATCTTCTCTTGCTTTTTAACTAAAAGCCATCAATATATTTCCTTGTGTAAATCTTTCTTCCTGATGCAATTATCGGATGGGTGGCAGGTAACCAGGGCAGTAAAGAGAAATTATGCCACTCTAAATGACGTTGTTATTAGATTCGACATCCAAAAGAATATTAAATTGTGTTAGCAGAGCTTCAAAGATGTGGGATAACTCATATAAACTGCTCTGTGCTTCTAAGTAGGAGAGAGAAATGGTAATGAAATATAAAAAAGTCAGATGTACTGCATTACAATTCATACCTTTTTAATCCATAATACTGGTTAAAGTGCCCTTTGACACACTTGGCAGCACAGAGTCATTAAATCCCACATCAATGGGCATAAATCATCTTGCCAATCGCAATAAAAAGGTCCTGCCTAAAACACCTTCTAGTTCCTGAACAAACAGCAAGTTCTCATCGGGGCAGTTATCTTCAGAAAACATGTCACAGGCTCTTAAAGTCATCCGCCGTCTTCACCGTGACAAGGGCGGCGAGTCGTTTCCTGTCAAATCTCGAGCTCAGGGTCACTGACCTGCTGAAAGCCATATTTTCTGTCACAGTTTCATGATTTTAGCGCTTCGCTCAGGGGAATTCGTAGTATTTTGAACTAAACGTTTACCTCAAAAGACTTCTGTTGCATGATGCATGAATCCGTGATGTGTCATGGGCGAACAATGTTGTATGTTGTTGAATTGATGGTGATCTGTATGGGGGACAACTTCAGTTGAATGTAGGAAAAAAGAAACTGTCATTTGCTGTCTTATAGCGGAGTCAAAATATCAAACAAATTACATAGACCTTCTGCACTACCACAATGAATAACAATCATTCCCTCCGTATATCATAGTATCTGTCCAGATGACTTCTTTCACACCTTGAACATCTTCCAAGAAGCATTGCGAGCAGCAGTTGAACATTTCAGTTCAGTTTCTGATCATGTTTTCCTGCAGAGCTGTTCTGATTAGATCCTCTGTTTATTTTCTAAAACACTGTACACTTTGAGCAATAAGATGCAGAGAATGTCAGCCTGAAAAACATCTTAAAGCAAACTGTTTTCAAGGAGACAAGAAAATATGTCCTTGATGTACCTTTTATATTACATATACCACTGTCTGTATATGTCAAGATTTATTGAACATAAAACTGTCTAAAGGTAAGAAAATATATTTGCAGTAGTCTTGAAGTAGGTCTCAATAGCGAGGCTAGAAATCTCCAATTGTTTGGCCCTTGGTGAAACTGAGTGAATCTCTACTCGGTGCTATTGTATGGCTTCAGAACACTTGAAATATGGGATACATGGTCATACGGAACACTTTTATTATAGTTTATGGTGTTTTTGTTTCTTTTTTTGAAGTTTTAAAGCTTCAATTGTCATTCACTGTAACTGCATGGAAAATAGCAACCAACACTGTCTTCATAAATTCACCTTTTACGGAGAAAAGAACGTCAAATGGGTTTTGAAATAAGCGTGAGTAAACGATCACAGATTATATTTTTTATAACAATAGATAGAGTATTTGAAGAGTTCAGATGCAAAAGCCTCTAAGTGCCATCTGAAAATTTCTTCTATAATGATAATTTGTATCAAGCTCGTATATTGATCTCCCTTTATCAGTAATTTCAATTAAAAGACAAAGAAAATGACCTATTAATTGTCATTTAAGTGAAATTACTGAACTTAAATATACGAGCTTGAAAAATTATCATTCTAGAAGAAATTTTCAGATGGCACTTAGAGGTTTTTTCTTCTGAACTCTTCATTTGCAGACAGGCCACAAACAACCCACATTTTTTTATGTATCCTAGCAAAATCTGCTTAGTTGCTTGTAGTCTCAAAAGCAATAAACAAACCAGATTTCAAACCCAATCCAAACCTCCATATGTGATAAAATCAGATCAATATCGCCATCCACAAAACGCAGTCATGTCGGCTACAGTTGTGTCCGGATTTATTCATTTCCGCTCACGTTGCATTCATCATGTACTGAACGAGCAAATGAACAACGGTCTCGACACATATATTCATGAATATGTAAATAGTACAATAATGCTCTGATGTCTGATGCACCTCATGATTGCATTATCACAGTCAGATAACAGCTCAATAAGAGCTAATGTGATGCTTAAAGGCACAATATGGAACTTTTCGGCTTTCAAAATAGCAAAAATAACTGTATCTATGTTATATATTTCTTTTAGTTGTGTACTAACATTATCCCAAAAGTTCCCACCAACTTTCAAATCCGGAGAAATTTATATTTTAATTTGAAGACACGGGCCGTGTCTTTATTTCCGTTTCGTCGCCCGTCTATGACGTCATATAACCTTTGACTCTAGTTTCTCTAACTTCGTGCGGATCCCGGCGAAAAACCGCCAAACGCAAATGTAAACACCGGACGCACGTCACTAAAATAAAAGAAGACGATAAAGAAATCAATAGTTGGATATCAATAATGGACCATGATTATGCTTTGCCTGCACCTTCTGCTGCTGGAGGCAGAGCCGTGAAGCGGAAACGCACGGGTGAAAGAAATGACTCGAGAAGGGTTTGGGACAGGAGAAGAGACATGACTCGCGTTAACATTGGAGTTGCATTTCCACGAGCTCGTGACAAACTGGAACTACAGAGAGATGCCGATCTCGCTTGCATTCTAATAAACAAGTAAGCACCCATTCAGCTAACTATATCTATCCTTAACTTATATGTTGTGAAACGATGATGGCATGTGTAAAACGCAGACGGACTAGCTCTCATGTACAGTATAATGTAAATTCACATTTGTTGTAGATATAGCTGCAGAAAGTAGCTTCATATGCAGCTCACCATCTTTTTCAATATCATAGTATAAACGTAATTATAATTATTAACGAAAGGTGACCGTGTTTTTTAACATCTATTAATACTAGCTAGATGGAATATTGATTTAATAGCCCTGATAATTCATATATCTCTCCGTTCGAAGAGAGACGTGATTTTAAAAAAAAAGTTAGAATGAGTGAGGAATGTGGGGAGCGACAGAGCGCGCATGTTCATTACAATGGCATTACATAAAGTTAATAGCCGTAACTAAACGTAACAAGAATAGAGATATAATATAAATAACAACACATTACCTCGTCGGTGAACATGTTATCTGCTGGAGATGCTAGATGGCTGGGGAATGACAGATCGCGCGTGTCCCAATGAACATCGTATAGCTGGTTCGCGCGCGCACTCCCTCTCTCTCTCTCGACAACGACAACAACTCCCATGAGCACACGCTCTTTCACGACGTCATCAGAATACGTCTTTTGCTATTATTTTGATTGAGTGACCCCTTGTGGCCAAAAGTTACATACTGTACGTTTAAAATGATAGTTCACCCAAAAATTCTGATATCCTATACTCTTATTTTGTTCTAAACCTGACTTATTTTCATCTGTGGAAAACAAATGAAGATATTTTGAAAAACATTAGGGACCGAATTTTGTGTTCCACCGAAAAAAGTAACTCATATTTATGGGGTTAGAATTGTTGCATTATTCCAAATAAATAGATTGCTCTATGTGGCCGTTATCTGATTGGCTTGAGTACGCGATGAGTGTAGTCCACTTATTTGTGGATTTGTCTGTACGTCGACGCTAAAGTGTTTCAAAATCCACAAATGCGTGAGGGGATTTACAAATGCACAAGAAGCAATTCACAAATGCTTGCAGCGATTTACAAATGCAAAAAAAGCGGTTCACAAGTAGGCTAAATGCCAGGCAGGGTTGTGTTTGTGACAAAACATTTTATTTTTTAGAAATGTGATAATTGTAAATCTCATTTTATTATAATTTTTTGTCAAACTTTTTACATTTATTTGTGGGTCTTAATCTATTTATTTGTGAATTTGATACATTTTTGTGAATCTCTTTACATTTTGTTTGTGAATCTCAATCTATTTATTTGGAATAATGTAACAATTCTAACCCCATACATATTGGTCTGGAACAACATAATGGTGAGTAAAATGATGAAAGAATTGTCAATTTAATGTGATCATGGGATACGGCGGTTCACTCACAGGACTGTAACACAGCAATGTTCTCCAGACTCATGTGGGCGGCTCTGTTTGACGACTCAACTATGATAAAACATAGGTTACCATGGTAACTCGCAGACTCCACTCGCTGCCAAAGCAGAATTATAGCTGAAGAGGCACAACACGAGGTTGAGAAACTACAGAAAGATTAAAAAAAGGATACAAGCATGAAAACGTACATGTATATGGAATATGCAGTGGAACTTAATTTGACAGGGACCGTGTTGTAGATGTAGTAGGAGTGATGTTTCAATTTAAAAATATCTTTTACATGTGCGCATCAGTCAAGCTCAGGCTACAGAAAGACACATGGATGAGCTCATCCTTTGCTTTGCTGGCTGTTACTCATTCGACATGGAACAAGATATATAAAAGTATTTTTTGGTCTCTGTGCATGAGTAACTTTGAGCTGTACCCTGACAGAAAACTGACATGTTGATTCAGTGTAAATAAGTGTGGGTGAATAGACATTTGCATAATGTTAAGCCATAACACATGAATTAGAAATGCTGAGACTTACATATATTTATAGATACAAGTGTGTGCGATTTAAATGTGCATGTTTTTCCTTTGTTGATATGCAAAATACAAGAAAAAATCTGCCCACCCTACTAATATCAGACCATGCTTATACAACCTTGTAATTCATACCTGAATGCAAATATATGTATAACTGGTTCACGTAATAGCTCACACACATGCTATCTGTCCATTTCATAGGTAAGTTGTATTCCAGGTTTTATTCAATTTCCACAAAAGCGAGCTAATGGAAAGGGCATTCACTGCCGAAGTGGTTCATGGTAAATTATTTAAATTTAAAGAACATTACGCCAGTAACCTCTGATCCTAGATCGGTCCATCTCCACATCTGTACCTCTTTACTCTTTTAGACAGGTGCACATTACAAAACAATTGAGTTTTAATGAGCTCCTGGTGTTTATACAGGCCCATCTCTGCCCAAGGCTTGCGTTCATTCATTTTAAATGAGCTGCCTAGAGAGATAACACATTAATATTCATACAATGACTATTTTCTCAAGCACAAAATGGTATTATAGTACTCTTAAGAACATTAAAAGAATGTCAAAGGTAAACATGTACAGTATGATATATTACATCTAAAAGGCAGTCAATGAGATTAATGGTTTAAACTCCCCAACCCAAACTAATTAAATGTTCTTTTAATAACCCCCTTTATGGTGTCTAAGTCACATTAGGTATAAATAATAATGATAATAATTATAAAACATAGGTTAAGTATAGAGAATCGTTCAATAGAATGACTGACTCAATGTGTATCAAATTAATAACAAGTTATTCAGAATCAGAAACATCTCTCTCTCTCTCACTCTCACACTCTCACTCTTTTCATATATATATATATATATATATATATATATATATATATATATATATATATATATATATATATATATATATATATATATATATATATGTGAGAACTAGAAATTGAATTGATTTTAAGAAACTCTTAATATAATTTTGAATGGTGCACAACCCAGATAAATAACAAGTGATAATGCAATTCATGCAGTTTAATATTTAGTAGATGTGTCGTGTTTAAAGTCGCAAGTTCAAGTACTGTTGAGTATCACGGATAAACATCTGTGAAAGAAAAGACACGCTGGCTTTCTAGTGTTAACATGTCTTAGCCTACGCAGCTTTTAGAAAGCTTCAAAAGCTTCTATCCCGGTTAATTATTGTATTTTTGAGCTAGTGCATGCATATAGGCTACATTTCTGCTTATAGACATAGATGTTTCAAGCCTACCTGAGGAGTTTCCATCGACTTGATCAAGATCAGTGGCGGCTCGTCAGGGGAGGAACAGCCTACTAAAAATACGATTTACTGTTAATAAAATTCCCAGTTATTTATTTAATGTTTTAGAATGTGTATTTCTTGTTTGTAATTTCACCACTGTAAGTGTAACCACCGCAAGGCTCTTCCCCAAATATGCCAAATCTGTGAAATGTGAGTCTGAAGGGATAGAGAAGGGGAGGGGAGGCAAATCCACAGCTGGAGACTTGTGTCTCCATTGGTAAAAATTGGCAATCTCCATCTTTCACTTTCAGGGATTAGGAATGTTGAGAAATGTAACATGGCAGAGGAGGCTTGCCTCCCTTGGTATATCAACCAATCATCGACGAGACGTAAATTACGTGATATTAGTTTGAACTGCTACCATTGATGTAACTGAGAGTAGAGATATTGAATATTTGATCGCACACACATTTACTAAACTACCATTCAAACAACAGCTACAATTTAAAATGAAAGAGGCCCTCCTATGTTGGATATAGCATCCAGCTTCGCTAAACAGCCGAACAAGCTCTTTTAACACGGACATTTAAAAGGACAGAATGATGGATTTTTGCTCTAAGTGATAGGCTAGGACTAGGTGAGTGAACTTATATTATATTTTCTTGATGTATGTGTCGTTTTCTATAAATATTCTGTTTATGACCAAAAAAGACATTTTAAAGCAGTTAAAAAATCAGACTGCTAAAATGTTGTGTGCCTCCTCTATTTTAAAACCCACCAGCCACCACTGATCAGGGCCGGGTTTCCCGATAACGATGTATCTTAGCTCTTAAGAGCGCTCTCTACGTGCAAGGTTACGAACGCTCGCGGCAATTCCACGTGCGTTTCCCAAAAGTGCCCTTAACATGAACGCGCGAGAACGCGCTCTACGTGCTACTTAAGCATCGCTGTCCATTCGCGAAGTGCTGAAATATAACCTTATATGGAACCATATTCTGAACGTTTAACCTAAAAATCGTCATTTGTTGTGGATTAGAAATCAAGACAAGTCTAAAGCATCTATACAGGCGGAGGCACTGACAAAATGGCTGAGAAAAAAACAAAACAAAACAAAAACAAGAGAAGATACCTTTAAAAAAGGTCAAATTAATGTCCTTTTAGAGGAGATAGAGCGAAACAAAGACTTTATTTTTAACAGATTTAAAGGACACCATACAAATAAGGAAAAACAAAACATCAGGGAGGACAACATTGCAAACTAAATGCAACCAGCGGCGTTCAAAGATCAGGGAGGTCCGCAAAATACATGGCTGGTTTTCGTGCACGTCAGCAAGTCATTGGCAATTTTTTTTAAAATTCATCCCTATTTTGCCCAGTTTTTAAAACATGATTCCCACATTACTTCGTTTATGATTTTTTTCTCATTCATTTAATTTAGATGTGTATTTAAAAAAAATTCTTCCCTTTTTAATTATTTCATTTATAAATTAATTTAAACAAAACACGAGTACAATAATAAAGTATACAATAAAGTACAATCAAAACCTTATATTATACTCACGTTGCAGTGTAATCTGTTAAATCGAGATAAAGTGTAATCTGCCGGTTGTCCTGCAGGTGACCTCATATATCTGTCTTCTTACGATGCACTTGGGGTCGGGGATGTACAATTACTCCAGAGCACTCGTAGTTCTACGAAGATTTTCAAGTGCTACTTAAGTTACGATGCTTTTGGGAAACAGACCACAATATTAAGATCAGTCGTACGATCGTTTTTACGATCAACTTAGGCTTACGATGCTTTTGGGAAACGCAGCCCAGGATAAGAAAGGTTGGAATCTATAGGGAACATTCATTTTATGCCTGATATTTTAAGACACTCTAAAATCTTCTTTTAAAGCAATAATCCACCAAAACAGAAAATTTGTCAAATTTGTCAAATATTTACTCACCCTTGTTGTTCAAAATCCACGATATATATTTTTCAAAGGCGGACAGTTTTAAAGAATATTCACTTATTCCTTTCATACAACAGTAATTCATATTGACCATCTCTGTCAAACTGTTGAAATGTAGTGCATTCGTCATCTGTTACTTTTTGGAGCTTGACAGAGTCACTATCAGTTTCTGTTATATGGAAAGAATGAGGGTGAGAAAATAGTGACAGAAAATTTAAGTTAACTGGGTAAACTTAAAAATGCATTTCACAACCTTTTGAACATACCTGGTAAACTGCCTGACAAAAGCTTTTACAATTGGTTGCAATTATAATCCGATAAACATTAATTTCATTTTAAAATGCTATACATTCCATACAGTTTGCAATGATTAGACGATGATTAATTGGATCATTAACAACTGTATCATTCCCCCTAGTGATCCGAGGAATAAAAACGTACTGTGTCAAAACCAATCCAGCATTGTTGAATCCATTTCCCTTCCTTCCCCAGCGTGTTTCACAATTAACACTCTCTGGATCGCGGCTTCGAGAGATTGGAAGAACATTGATGGATTGCTTTTGTGTGTGGAATTAATAACGTCACCCAATCTGGGCAGTGTCATTATGGCCGGGCTCTTCCTAACAGAGGAGAGACAAAGTAAACACATTTAATATTCATCATTTCCCTTCAGAGTAAATGAAGTGGAAAAAGAACAAAAACTTAAGCTTGACTGTTATTTACATTTATTTGGATTAGGTAGAACATATTTATTTCACCTTTTCTTCTCTTCCTCTCTGACTCCACATCTGGAGGTTGGGTGGTAGGGCCATCGCGGAGGTGTATTTTCAGGTTGTGGCATATGAGGACGCAATTAACACAGGCGATATTCGGGAACTGATGATGAATTGTAATTTCCATCTCTCCCTAGCTTTTAGAGAGGGCTACATTTCAAAATTATTTGAAGTGCTTCTCATGATTCATTGCTATTTTATCCACTTATCACAACACTTGAATATAAATGAAGAGACATTATTAAATTATTTAATCACACATTTTCAGTATGCACCATTATGTTTTTTCGGCACTTTTTGAAATATGTTATTATTTGAAAAGGTTAATGTCAGGTCATAGTTAGAAAGCCCATGATATCAAAGCTGGAGTTTTGCTTTTACTTCATGCACTGTAAACCCAAACAGTGAAATTAACCAAATGAAATGCATTTATTTCATGCAAATACTATTAAAAGTTCATTGCACTGCTCAATAACTTATTATATTTAGCCGAACTTAAATTGAATGAGTGCAGCAGAGTTCTAATTCCCAGCATGCTTTGCGTCAGACTGCATAAGGGAAATAAATAATGAAATTGAGTGTTATTTTGTGGGGGTTTGCACAATATTAATATAGGGAGAGATGTGTTAGTGTGTAATCTTTTGTTATTTGGGATTTATAGGGTTTCTGTAATGTTTCAGTTATGCAGGGGTTAGCAATCTGTAGTTTGTGGTTAGGTCGAGGATGATTACAAATTTAAAAATGGATAAAATTAAAAACGAATTGAAGCAAAAGTAACTAGATAAAACTAAATCCATAAAATGATCCCGTGACGGAAACCCCTAAAAGGTTCTATATGAAACCTTTTCTTCTAATGTAGTGAAAAACGTGTAAACTTTACAGCATAAGAAACGATTTTAAATTTAGCAGTTAAAGCAGCACCAGGTTACTTTTCAACATTCATTATATATTTCCAAGTCTCTTGTGATGGTACATCGACTTACAATAGGTTGAATGACACGTCTGCCATAGCCTGACGGGGTCTGTAGCGTTTTTAATCGATACTTTTAAACTTCGGGTTTCGGGTAGTAACCGGCGAACAAAGAGAACTACAAAATTCGACTGCTTTACGGCATATACGTCCACTTCCACCACCACCCCCACTTCCTTAAAATCGCAGGGCTCTCAAGGTCACGCATTGAGCGTGACAGTCACTCATTTCGGTATTTTGTCACGCTCATCCCGCCACACATTGTATTTCTCACGCTGAAAAACTATTTGTAATATATTTAATATGCCGCAGCGCCCAAAACTCACTGCCTCACAGTGGAACCGCAGGAATCAAGCGCGTCTCCTCTGGTGTTGTTACGTCTGGTGTTGTTAGCCAATCAGAAAATAGCACTATTGTATCTGGGTAAATTTAACGCAACAACCAATGACACCCCGTCAGCTGGGGTGTTTTTTTTTGTCTGTCCTGACTATGTTATGGAAGCTATCTTATCCTCCGTTTATCCTTATGAATCAGGTAATGATTATTTGTCTTGCCTCAAGCTATAATGCAAATCGATTTGTAAAATTTGCAGATTCATTTATGGTAGCTTGATATTATAATATTGACGATATATGGTTATTATCTACTAGATAATAACCATATATCGTCAATATTATAATGTCTACCACTCAAACATTGCATTGAAGTATCATATAGATTCAGTAAAACGGTAACCAATAGACTAGGCTACTATAATGACGCTGGCTTGTAAACGTGATCATCGCGATCATTTGTCGTTAGAAAAAAAATAAAACACATGAAATTATATTCATATGACATGCTGAAATATATGCCACTGTACCTGGGATGAAGACATTTCACACGCGACGCAAGCAGAACACCTGCATGTGACCTCCTCCTACAGTGTTCAGGGCTATCATGGTTGTCAACAAATGCACGTGCATGTAGGATGAGTTTACGACAGTAGTAGAGGACAATACTGTTTCCCAACTGTAGGGGGACCCCGAGACCAAAAGTTACCTGGTGTTACTTGAACTATTTCAATTTAAAGCAATCATTTCATTACACAATTGTACTGCCATTTAAGTGCCAGAGTCTTTTAGCGGTACTGTAAATTAATAGCAGGGTATCTTACAACACCTTACTATTTGTGTTTAACCCACAGTCCTTAGCAGAAATTGATACGTTAAACCTCCAAAAAAATTTTACATTATGTCCATATAGATAGTCCACACTATAATTGTGCATTCTCAAAATAAATAATTGATAAGTAGGCTCACACTAATATCCAGGGTCCAAAAGAAACAGTCAAAAGCAGGTACAAATGTTTTTTTCTTTATCTGACTTCCATGTGGCAACACATATGTGGACCATTGCTCCCATTAAGTCACCAAAATGCCAGTAATATACAAGTACTCTGTACTCTGAGCTTGTACTCTGTTTCCAGCCATTTGAAGTGACTCAATAAGACACACAAAAGATACAAGCAAACAAGTGTGGGCATCTACTACACTTCACACAGTAGACGTGATGAGATGAGTGTATTCAATGAAAAGGGATTATAGGATTATCTCAAGTTTGCGTGGAAAGGTATAATACATGAGTTTGAATATACTAGACTAATGTTAAGCTCAGCAGGGACAAAGACCTGAGTACACACACCCAAAATACCAATGTCTACAAAGAACATGACAAACAGAAAATAACTACAAAAGGTCAAGGTAACGCAAGAGACAATTCTGTGGATAAAGTATAAGAGAAAGAAAATGAAGGCTTTTAACTGCCATACAGCTGGATTTATTTCAGATTCGTCATGGTACTTCCGAGGCTGTAGCTGGGTTCCATTCGACTGCGTTCATCCTCATAAAAACAGAGATATATATCAGAACAACTTTACCACACAGCAACTGACCACGGGGAGATACAAAGTCATGTGAAAGTAATAGACCTCATCAGTGCTGAAGTCATCCATCACTCACCAGACTCTAATCAAAAACCACACTGACTCCGAGTAATACATGGGCCGCACAGCTGGGTTTTAATAACTGGGAAGTAAAATAATAATTTACAGTTATCGTCGCAGTGTGCATCTTAATCTGTGCTGAGATTTAATCATGGTTCTAAGACGCTTGGAGCGCAGAGATCAAACATATAAAGATAAAGCTGGACCCAACACCACATTACAATGAAGCCACAAGTGTTTGCTGTACAACATAACAGAAGTACTCTGACAGCGAACAAGCAATTAAACTAAGACGCTTCCCGTCTCTAAAGACTTGCTGTCTTCTTTTAAAATTAAAGAGCTACACAGATGTTATTGTCAAACTATCTTATTAACATAATGTTACAGTATTATGCTTTTCAGCTTACTGAAATGCTTTTGAGCACCAGTCAAGTCTGGACACACTTGACTGAATTTATGTTTCTTATGATCTTAAAATAAAAAATAAATGCTTAATTCATTTTGTATAAAATAAATTCTGATTTTGTATATTTATTCAGCTGTAAACTTGACAAAGACTTTATTTGCATTATTTAAGAGTTTTATTATTAGAATCTTGGCTTTAGCAAAATAGAACAAAAATGGAAAGATTCGCGAGAGGAAGATAAGGGGTCATATGAGGAGAGAGAGCAATTAAAAAGCTTGGAGGAAGACCAAAGAGGCGAGTTTCAACCACCAGAGATGCTGACAGATCTGACTCTTGAGTAGGCAATTCTAATTTTGATTAGGGCCAATCTGACACACTGAATCCAAACCATGTCCACTAAGAAACCCTATGTGTATATAATGTACATGTATAGCTCCTCTAAAATAAGACACTTATAAATTCAGTTTATTACAATATGCTGGAATAAATGACTTAAGAGTGTTTATATCTTTTGCCGTATGGCTCTGTTGTGAACTATTTTCTTCTAAAGTGTAGAAAATTCAGAAGCGCAGACCAGGAGACGTTGAGGTATCTTTTCAAGCAGAAGTTCTTTATTCCGTCGCTGTAGCATCTCAATCTCGTCTAACTAAGCGAAACGTTCCCTTGCAATTATACATTTAGGTATAATTAATAAAGCATGTAACTGTGGTATACTGTACATGTTTAGGAACCTGTCCTATACTGAGAGTGATAACTTATTCAAACACTGAGACTCCAGAACAGGAATGACAGGACTCTGTCTTGCTGAGACAAAAGCTCACGAGAGTCCCCAAGAGTTTCAGTAATCTGTTTCATTTAACTTACAATAGAAAGAAACCGGTCTGGCGGCTGTATAGAGAGAAACAGAACAGGACAGGAATATCGTGCTCAACAGCTGAATGCTAAATTCAATCTACAGAACTTTTTCAGTTTATATACTATAGTATTAGAAGCTAAATTAAACATTTTAAAAATTTGTAACACCACAGCTCCATCAAAGATCTCCAATTGGACAACTACACCTATGCTTTGAGATAATTGTGTATCAAAACAGGATTTTCCAAAATTTATGAGATTATGATATAAATGTCAATGCTAAATGTATATGTAATGCATAATCTAAATTGTTAATTTTTATATTAGGGGTGTAACGGTTCACAAAATTCACGGTTCGGTTCGATACGATACAGTGGTGTCACGGTTCGGTACGTTTTTGATACAGCAAAAAGAAAAATGCCAGAGAAATGTCCTATTTATTAAAAGAAAATTTATTTTTAAATACGTGTGAGTTTTCCTACATCTTGAAACTTTTGTTTTGTATATAGGAGTCATTTTTGAAGGATGAACAAATAATGTTTTGGTCATTACATTAAAAATAACATTTAAATATGATAATATTTGAGTTTTGAAGTGCTGGAAAAAGATGTGTGATGTACTTGAAAGCTTTTTACTATTTCTGCCAAACTTCCATGGTTACACGTTAGTGTTACTACATTAAATCCATGGTGGATGTTGCTGATCTGTGGATTTAAAACCTATAACTAGTTCATTCATGGAATAATGTTTCTCCTGGTTTCCACGTCAGCTCTGTTTGATTCGTTAATTACAGAGAAATGTTAATGCTTCTCACTAGATCTCGCAGCAATGTTATTACTTCAGTGGCGAATTCAAATGCTTTGTTTACTGGATCTCTTAGCGCTGTAGTACTTTTGTCACTTGATCAAGATCGGCTCGCACTACACTGACATGTCCAAACTGATAAACGGTCCGTGAAGTACAAAATAATGAGTAGCGCAGTTTCGTTCCGCTTTCAGTACGTTTGCCATTTGATGTTGCGTTGTGGTGGTCGCTCCAGCGCCGATTTCGGTCGGCAGGAAAAATTGTCCAACGAATCGTTAGGTTTGTAATGCATACCGATTACCGAACCAAAAGCCTCGTACCGAACAGTTCAATACGAATACTTATCGTTACACCCTTAATATATAATAATAATAATACATTGTCATGCCAATAATATAATTTGTAATGAAAAAGGTTGCATTAAATTAGAAAAATGACGTTTCAATCCCACCATAGTGAAAATGACAAATATCATACTCAAAATAGCAGGGTGATTCGAATATTCCAACATTTTTCACCCCATGTCCCATATTACTGTTCTTTTTGCTGCAGAATCCAGGAGCCATGTGCAGTTTGCTGACCTTTAAATTGTCAAAAAGCTGACATCCGTCTTTGATGAATCAGAAGTGTTCTTGAAGGGCAGCATTGAAACAACTCTGCAAATGACACAAGTGAAATGATGTAAGTGACATGCAAAGATACGATCCTTCCATCAAAAAGGACAGAAATATCCCGCAGGAAGACACTGGAGGAGTGAGGACCATGACCATGATGATAATCATTGATATTCAGAAGGGGACGGAGGGTGATGGTATTTGAGAATCGTTCAGGCGTCAGGCCATTCACCTCTAATGCCAGAGACGATTACACGCTAATTGAAGCAATCTAGCCCTGCTACTAATCACTGTTAAAGGAACCTCCCTTTCGTCACCTTGTTCTCCCGACGAGTCTATACAAGAGGCGCCTTTCACACTAAATCACAGAGACGGCAGTAGGAATGTACAATCCGTACACTGAGGTACGTGACCTTTCTCAAGGACATCATGTTTAACATCCCCTTTAAATGTATATATATGTGAATTATATGATGAGACAGAGACATTTAAGACTGTAGAGAGCGCATGATGATGTCACATGACCACAGCTCAGACATGATGCATTTAATTTAGGGCAATCCATGCCTGTAAAGCTTAGTCACTGTTCATGACAGCCAAAGGAAAATGGCCCTTTTTGCTTATAAAATGCAACAAGACAACATAAAAAGAACAAAACATGACAGAAAATTAGTTTAGGTTAGATTGCTTTATCCTTTGTGCTGTAGAAAGGGCATCTTTAATCACTGACTGCTCAGGAAAACCTCTTTGCAGATCTTTTTATTGCCGATATCTGAGCGTTGCGACTGTCATAAGACTCTCGGTTGAACCCACACAGGCAATATACAGACAAGAGTTCATTGTTTCAGCTGGAAGAGTTTGTCAAATGAGATGGCTTTTATGAAAGATCAGTTACTTCGACAGTGCACTTATGCGCTCTTTATACCTCAGTGAGAACTTTATATCCTAATGTCACATTTTAATGTTCAGAGAATATCAAAACCCCATTGTGGAGTCGCTCTGTGATGATCTACACGTTTTTGGATTGTGCACATTTCACTTAATGCACTGTTTTATGTGCCAATCAATTGTTTATGCTGTAAGAGCACAGCTCTGCTTTATGATTTAGATAGATGTGCTGTCACACGAGTCATTTTTTTTTACTTGCTGATCAAAGCTTACGAGCCTTCCTGCATATGTATATTATACAGAGGAAATGCATAAATAAAACGTTTGTCGCCACATAAATATGTAAAATGAAGAAGTGGAGAGCCTCCAGAAGTTTAATGGCTTTTTCCTGTAATGGTTTAGAGATGCTTCCTCCCAGAGAGACACACAGAGAATGTGAGTCTATTTTACAAGACTACAGAGTGCTGGAAAAAGGGGTCATCGTCAAAGTTGACCATTCACTTCAACCTCAACTCTCTCTGTTATTATGAGTCCTCGGAGTAAAAACAGCTTTGATGACAGCATAGATGGAGAGGTTAACAGAATATTACAGGCACGTCAACATACTTTAACTTTTACATACGCTCAGATCTTTAATGTGCACACATCTAAAACTGGTACATGCACAGCAGGGTCAGATATTAAACTGGGCTTGAAAAAAAAAATGCTCTAGGTGTTTAAAAACTAGGAAGAGTAGTGAATTACTCTGGTTTTTAGACCCTTCAGATGTTAGATGGCACTTTTCTAGACATCCGTTTATAATTATCCACAGCAAAATGTTCCTGTCCCAGTGCAATGGCAAAATATGTTTATGGTTAATTGATCTAAAAGGTAATCAATTCTTAGACAAAAGACCTGCAAATGATTTTATGTTGATCACACTTTAGATTAGGGTCCAATTCTCTAACTAACTATTAACATGACTTTTGCCTCAATAAATCCTAATTACAGCTTATTATTAGTTAAGGTAGCTGTTAAGTGTAGGTATTGGGTTAGGGATGTAGAATAAGGCATACTAATAAATAGCCAATATCCTAGTAATATGCATGTTAATAAGCAACTAGTTAATAGTGAGAACTGGACCCTAAACTAAAGTGTTACCTTCAGTTTTATTGAACACGATTAAATCAACAGAATATGTGCTCAGCCATATTTAAATGAGACATTTCTGCATCCTGCTTTGTCAGCTCTGCAGTCATGAGCAGTTGCCCCTAACAACAGATTTAAGAGCATTTTGGTTTTTTTCTCACCTCCCTATATCCCACAACCTTGAACTGCCAAATGAAGAGAAGAGAAGAGAAGAGAAGAGAAGAGAAGAGAAGAGAAAGAAGGAGAAAGAGAAGAGAAGAGAAGAGAAGAGAAGAGAAGAGAAGAGAAGAGAAGAGAAGAGGAGAGAACTATAGCATGCCTGTTACCATGGAGATGCTTGCGCAGTGATGCAGTATGCAGTACGAGGAATGGCACGTTTGTTTCTGGGAAACTTTCAAATGGATCTGGATCACACTCTTAAGTTCGCAGTAGACACATTATTATGTAATGAATAATGTACCTCCTCCCACACCTGTGCTGAAGTCAAAGTGCCCATCACTCCATCTGTTCTACATTAGATTAGAAATAAGATACTAAATAAAACTTTCATGAAAGATTTGGAGAGCGGCAACTAAAGTACCAGCAGTTACATTGACATAATATCACTGCTTTTAATGCATCATCTCTTTATCAATCAAGGTAGAAGATAGAGTGGTGTAAAAGGGAGAAAAAGGTTTGGAAATAATTGAATTATGACATCTTTCTTCTGTAGAACACACACAAAAAATATGTTTTGAAGAACATTGGGCTCCAAACACTATCGGACTCTGTTGACTTTCATTGCAAAAGAGATACAGGTTAGGAATCCCAGGTTAAAAAGTAGTATACTTTAGTGTATTAGAAATATTAATGAAGTACATGAAGTATAAAACAAGTATGCTTCTACTTGTTGTGCTTTATTTAAAGAGTACTTAATATGTACTTTTTAAAAGTATACTTCAAAAAAGATGTAATTAAGTTCAACTTAAGAGTCCAAAAAGTAAGTATACTAATTTACCAGTAATCAAATTATTTTTTAAATGTACTATTTGAAAGTGTACTTTGTTGTTAATGTATTTTAAATTGTATAGAAGTTTATAGTAATTATAAGTATGATAGCAATATGCACAAAATTTACTTAAACACAACTATAATTTGTGCTGCAATGCCTTTTTAAGTGTATTTCTATTAGAATGGCGATACAATGCAATTGTACTGTAAGTGTGCTTAATTGCTCATGAATCTTGATTTTCATTAGTGTATATTAGTGCACATGAAGTTTAAAAAAAGTTGTTTCATTTAGTATACTATTTACACTAGAAGTGTAGTCAAATAGATGTTAAGTTGAAGTTAATACATAATTTAATACACTTAACTGTACTTGGATTTGACGAAAATAGTACAAAATATAGAAAATATACTTAGTACACTTTATTAAAGTATATTTTTAATAGAATTAATTTTCACCTAGTAAATGATGACAGAATTTTCATTTTTGAAATAAATGAAAAATCTGTCAACAATTACACACTCTAAACACACGTCGTTCCAAATTCATATGCCTTTCGTTCATCTTTGAAACACAAAAGAAGATATTTTTTGATGAAATCTGAGAGGTTTTGTTCCCTCCATGGAAAGTCTATTCACCCAAAACTCTGATGCTTCAATTTGAATGGAGATGTTTATTAATGGAGCCAAGTTTTCTGAAGAGTCACTATCGATGCGGAAGGAAGCTATGTTTTGTAAGTGTGCGAGACCTCTGATTAATGAACTGCTATAGGGAAATAACAAAAAGAATATTAAAGTGCAGTAGCTAAATGGTAAAATTATATGCGCTACCTACCAGTGTGTTTATAATTACAACAATACATAACAATTTTAATATACAATAACATCACAATTTAGTGTAAGTATACATATCTACAAAATCCAACAAAATAGATTGACTGGGCACTTTAGCTGATAGCACATCAAAATTATGAGTTTAAACATGTTATCCCAGCATCATCCCATCTGGCACTCTCACCATGTGAAAGACAAAGCGCGCACGCCATTAGTATGCAGAGGTCACAGCAATTTTCACTTCAAATACATCTGCCGTGGACAAAGATGAATTTCACTAGGAAGCCTGAGGAAAGCCTAGTTTTCAATTTCAGTTGACAGTTTTACAATCTACGGCAAAAAATTATTTTTTGGGAAGCATTAGTTGTGTTAAAAACAAGCACTTCGCTCAGAAAAAGTTGTTCAGTCAGAAAGACACAGATAAACTTAAAACCTGAAGTCGAAGATAAAACAGTAGACATCTGTGCAACAAAATTCAGGCATAGTGCATTTTATAGAGGACTCTAACTTGGCAATTACTGGATCAAATGACTTTGTTTAATTGTCAAACAGAAATAGCTCGGACTACGAACATCATCAAAAAGTCTATTTTACATTTTAATTCACTGCCATTAGCTTCTCAACCTCAAATCTATACATCCTCTGCTAATCAAAAATGTACATTTATGATAATATTCATCAGCACAGACAAGCTCGCTTTCCCATATTGAAATGAGCTTTTATGTTATATAATAGTGTGTATCTTAGCGACGAGAGTTTCTTAACCTATGCAATTAGCCTCCTAGGAATATGTATGTGTGTGTTTCTGTATATGCCTCTGTGCGGCTGTTTGCTTTTAGTACTTACTGAACAGATGACGTCCCTCAGGACAATTTCCTTTGGGAAAGTGAGGTTAATTTCTCCAGCTTCCCTGATCTGGAGTCTGGAAAGGCCCTTGGGATTTCGAATATCAGAAAAGACAAAGAAGAGCAATTTAATGAGACGCAAGCACATAATTAAGTACAAAACACATTCTCTGCCAAACCTTTTTTCACCTACCTCTTCTCATTCATAATCCTATACAATAAGGCTGGTCATTTTATTTTTTATGATTGTATATGTTCAATATCTGTGACATTTCACAGCCAGTTTCCATTTATTTTCTTAATTGTCCCTAAAGGGACACCCCCTTCCTTTTCCAACTGATAACACTGCATTTAATTAGTGTGGCTATATTGGCCCAAAGCACTAGTATTCTAATTATCTGGTATAGTTTACACATCCTATGCCTGCATCAGTCTTGGCAACTGCTTTAATTATTTGTACGCTACAGTAAGTGTGCGGTACACATAGCACATTATCTGCAGGTCAAAAGTTCGCTGTTGGCTCAGTACAGTCTGTTCAGCTAATCACGTACGCTGCAATAAAGACGAATATATACTTGAAGAGACTATCATGGGAAGTCAGGCAAAAGGAGAAGGGTAAACAGACAGTAGGCTACATACCGCTTACGTATGGGTAAGTGAATTATCTGAACTAAGAATTTAGAATCGAAGCTAAAGGGCAGAAAATGCTGCTGTTCAAATCTCTAGAGACTAATGAACTGGTAACCTCGGAGCTAGAGATTAAGAAAACTGGTTCAGAGCCCTGCTGTAGTGTTCCTAAATAATACACTTTTCTTAAAGTACTTGCTCGGGGGGTGGTAATACATGTTGACCCCAATTTCCTAGTCCCTTGGCACCTGAGAGCAGAGGAAATAAAAGAAAACCCCTTGGAATCCTGAACCATTTATCCCAGTTGTCACGGAGGAGATCGGTTTCCGTGGGTTACCAACGGCCTTTTAGCATTGGTGGGATATTAAGGGAAAATGTTTACTTTTGACGAGCTCATACTTGCACAATGATGTTGAATTAATTTCCTGCGCAGACTTACTAAAATTCAATGAATGATTAAAGACCCCGACAGCTCAAAAAGAATTTCAAATGTGCATTTGAATTGTGCATCTCCTCACATAACCTTCAGACAAAACACAAGTTCTCAGATCCTGTTAACAACCACGGTTTACTAGAAAACCATAGCCTCTTTCAACCTTTCTTTTCCTCTGGGTGCATGCTCTGAAACAGACTAGAAAATCACAATCCTCAAAGAGGAGACCTTATGCCTTTGTTGCTACTGTGTATATGTGAGTATCATACTGTCTGTGTGAAAATAATCTTCCTGGTAGGAACTGAGAACTCTGTCAGATGGCTGAGGACATGGGTTGTCCTTCTATTGTTAGAAGAACAGAGGTTCTCAACTGGTGGGTCAAAAACCAAAAATGGGCAGGTCTGTTCTGGGAAATTTGCTAAATGCATATATTTATATATATACAACTGTGCATATTTATGATAGCAAAATAAATAAGCTTATCAACTTAATAACAAATTATGGGGAATGTTTTCTAATAATTCATCATAAATGTATCCTTCATTTTTGTGCAGGGAAGTACTGGCTGACAAGAGCATGAAATGACTTTTAAAAACCAAACATTTTTGCATATTTTGGGCCTATGCTGTCCGTTATAATTTTATTGAATTTCAATGTTTGAAAACTCTTGTACTGTGCTGGGTTGTCACTTGAAGTCTAACTTAAAAGTTCTGAAACAAAACCAGGTGAGATCCACTAAAATTCATAAACTAAACATCCTAGGCTTTCTGTTATATCAAGCTGTTTATCTGTTAATTGTAAATTGGTTCTGGCGTTCCAAAAAAAAAAAAAAACAACAACATTTTTTTACGACCTCAGCCCCACTCATTTCAATAGAGCCGTCTGTTATGGTTCACATGCCCATGTTAATTTCATTAAGCTGACTTCTAGACCGGAACAACTCACTGTTTCAGCCTTGAACTTCGATGCCTGGATGTTTTTCACTGGATGTGAGCCACAAGAAGTCATCAAAGGGATGCGGAGCAGAACTTTGGCAAACCATTTTGGATTGCGTTTGATCCATGTAAATGTTAAACGGAGAGCGCTATCTAACAATTCCTTGCTGAGAAACTCGGTTGGACATCTGTCTGCTTCTGGACAGCTCCCCTTTCATCATGCCGAGAGGATACCCCAGGGAGCGTTCACAGAGGAGAGGCTTGCCAGTTTCCCAAGCGGTGCCACTGAATGCACGATTAACCAAGCTAGGTATATGATGTCCTCTTTACACAACGCACATCAAAGTCCACCAAAAGTCCACTCTGTCCTTCACATTTATATTGCATAACTGATTATATATTTATATTTGATCATTTTTAGGGGACGTCAGCGCAGTCTCATCCCAAGAAGTCATATACTGACGTCTTGGGACGTCTTTTGACCATACGTCAATATCCGCCTTTTTAGGGTACCCTTAAACGTCGGTTAGATGACGTTATCGGATCCTAACTCTACCCCAGACCTAAACCTACCCCTAAACCTACCCCGTCACCTACTGACGTTAAAGGTATAGCCAGTTTATGACGTCCAGATCGTCATTTAACCGAAGTTTAAGGGTCCCTTAAAAAGGCGATATTGCGTAAGGTCACAAAAGACGTCCCAGACGTCCAATATATGACTTTTCTTTGGGATGGATCTTTTAGGGACGTTGAATGATCTAATTAAATACTTGAAGCTCAGGATTGTTACTGTTAATAAGTCTCATTACATAGTCCTAAAATCTGATCAGGAAATCTCACTACACCGGGCATTGCTAATGTCCCATCTTAAACTTTTGGGAGTCACAGACTGAACACATAAGTCAGAGGGAAGTCCTAAGAAAAAAATTATTTAATAAAGATTAATATTAATGCACAGAGAAGCTATTTGCACCATTTTTCATATGATAACATAGCAACATGCACTTTATAAATTAATTCTAGTCGTATTAAAACAAGAATCTGTCAAAAAATGTCACAGAAGTTCTTTAGTCTTTCAAATATTTTGTGCAATTGGACTAAAAGGCCTAGACAACACCACTGCAGTTTTGTTCTTTGATGATGGTGGAGAAATTACACAATGCATGTTCATACAGTCAAATGTATTCAAAAAAGCCACAACAAGAACTTAAAAAATGTCATACCATTTCTTCTGATCAGTGGTGTCCAAGTGTCCCATGTTTGAACCAGCAAAGCAAGTCTCCAAAGCCCTGAATGCTGACGACAATTTAGCGGGCCCAAAACAAACAGACACCTCACTCTCCTAGGACGCACAGCAGAGGGTCCCAGCTGGAGAAGATTGCCTGTGTCAGGGTCAAAATCAGAGTCAGACAAAAAGAGAAAACATCCAGCTGAGATGGGAGAGCCTGCACTGTTTGGGGTGTAAGGCGAACAAACAGGGCTCTGATCGCACACCTCCCTCTGTCTGAAAGATTTGCCACATGGGCACAAGGCTGTGATCAGAATGGTTGAAGCCACAACAGAAGTTCAAACCGTGTCCTGTATCTCAGGGGGTTCTGTGCAAATATTAAAACTGTGAAAAATATTTCCATCAAAATTACAGGTGATACAGGCAATGATCAGAATCCTAATGTAAAGCAGTTATCCTATAAATTAATGCTAAATAATTCTTACATACTAATGCATTGAAATTATTGTTATTGTGCACAAAAGAAGCATTAAAAGAATAGTTCATCCATGACCTGAACAACGTGAAAACGTTGTAGGTCTAATAATAAACACATTCTCAACATAATAAAGCTGTTCTAACAAAAAATTCTTACGTGAAATACAAAATGTGATGTTATGTAGAATCTTATGCAACTTTAACATAGGCTACAATAGTGGCTGGCGATTTTAAATGCAAGAAACAATAAAATATACCATAATGTAGGCTAATCCGTGCTAGAGAGAACAAATTTTATTTTGAAATGTCACGTTATGCGTGAAGAAAAGACTGACATTTAAGTCACATTGACTGATTTCCTTGTTCTCCAGTGTCTTACCGGGGCTTGTTGTCTGAGAGTAATTAAAAAGTAGCGTCGTCACAAGAGAATCGATAGCGTTTGGTGTCAATATGACGTGAAATCTAGCGGCGCGTCCATAAGTGGCATTTTTTTTTATTTAACGCGTGAATGATATTAATTTCATAAGTTTCAGTCTGTTCCTGAAATATCGTATGACTTTTAGACAACTTAGGCCCCACGAAGGGAAGACAGATATTTCCCTGCGGCTTGGTCTCTCATTTACACGAAAACCCCGTTTCTCCCCAGGAATATTCTTTACTCTAAAGACCCGGCTATGAGTAAATGTGGCCTTGGAATATGGGTAATGGATAACATACTTTTACGACAACCTAATGTGGCATTTCTCCAGAACTGGCCACGCCGCCCACTGTACGCATTCCCGCCGGTCACGATGGTCATCGAACGGATCAGGGAGAGCAAGTGTGAGTTGACTCACCTCTCCAAGTTGACTCAGCTGCTGGAATCAGTCCCATGGCAGAAACCGCTGATGAGAGACCTCCTCACGCAGGCGAAAGGGACGATCTGGCATTGTCCTGTCCCGTCCCGACCTGCTCTCAGACCCTCCATCCCAGTATCCGGGGAACCTTCCGGATAAGGTGCTAAATACCATTAATAAAGCGAGAATGCCTTCAACCAGACGTCTTTATGTTCTAAAATGATCAGTGTTCTCCCGCTGTTGTACAGTGCGGAACCTAGACCCCTACTGATGTGGAGTAACAAGGGTACTTTCAGAGCTTTTGGACACGGCTCGCACCCCCTACCATGCTGTGGTGAAGTTTTTAAGCATGCACAGTATTTTGAAAGGGGTTCCCATAGCGTAAGCTAACTTACGCAATACGAGAGACCTCTCGAAAGGGAACGTCTAAGTTACTAACGTAACCTCGGTTCCCTGAGAGTAGGGAACGAGTATTGCGTAACTTGCCATGCTACTGTGCTTTGATCAGGGGATCGCTTCAGTGGATTTAACCTGAATTCTATGGCAAAATGGGGGTTTATATTGCTATAAGCCACGCCCATTCTGGCCCACACTGGCATCCTAGCCGACTTGCCATAGGTTCGTGCAGTTGCCGCAGCACAGCCAATGAGCGAGCTAAGGTGCTCAGCTGTATGTCTGCTGTGCAGCTGCACTGCATTTGAAAAAAATTGCTTCAATATTCTCGAGAAAAGGAGTTTTCCCATAGCGTAAGCTAACTTATGCAATACTCGTTCCCTACTCTCAGGGAACTGAGGTTACGTTAGTAACCGAGACGGTCGTGTGGTGATTTAATGGGCTACTTGCACATAGCAACCTGACGTCATGTCCGCAACGGGTAAATACGGCTCGCACTCTTCCGGTTTGAAGGCGTACATACACAACGTAGACATTTTCCGCCTAATACTAGAAAACAGTACAACATTTATAACACGCATATTCTGTCAGCCCGGGGTCGTTTATTAGCCTAATGTAAGCTAGCAAACTAACGTAAGCCATAAAGTTTGAGATATATAGACTTACCTTCATATCCGTGGATATATGAAGAGGCAGACATTTTAAAGCCATTCTCTCTAATTTGCTGGTAGGTAATTTGGAGGAGGACTTACAAAGGCGATATACGTCCGTTATTGTAAGTTTCGGCAACTCTTGTAAACATCTCATCTCATAGTGTAGAATAGCGCCGGAAAAGACGAGGCCGCATTTCTGGTAAGGAAGTAGTTACGTGCAAGGAGCCCATTGCCGTCCGAATACACATCTCTAAACAAGAAGAGATCACTTCAAACTTCACTGTTTAAATCCTTTTTGATCACTGTCGAGCACCGTACATACGATGTACACTTTTATTACTGAAATGCTGGAAAGTTTGTACGAGAACAATATTTCATCACAGCTCCATCTCAGCAAACAAAAATGGTAAAGAGAAGAAAGCACGTAAACATTTGAAATGGGCCGTTATTGTGGCAGCAATATATGATACAATTTTAAAATATCTAGGCTAGCCTATAGGATATTATAGTTTGGATTTTTTTATAATATCCCATGAGTCCTAATAAATTCAACTTCAACTATTTCTAAATGTGTTTCTTTTATAAAGAACACAACTTTCTCACATAACGCAGTGAAGCAGCCCCTGCACGAGAGAATAATTGATTCTCGAGCCATCAAAATCAACAAATTCAGCACCATCGCCACGGACAGCACCTGGTAATGTCGCACGTAAGAAGCCCACATAGCAATTTTTTTCTGGCCCAGCTCCGGCCCACACAATCACTTTTCCCTCGGCCCAAGTACCACAAAGAATCACGGTATTTAAGTGGCCCAGAACTGGATTAAAGACATGGGTCACACATGGGCCATAACCGGCCCGAATCTCAGCCAGTTAATCACCCTTAACTGGCCCTGAAGTGGCCCAGAACTGGATTAAAGACAAGGGTCACACATGGGCCATAACTGGCCCGAATCTCAGTCAGTTAATCACCCTTAACTGGCCCTGAACTGGGCCAAAACAGGTTTTATTATTGGTACCAATTCTCGTAAGTTAACCATATCGACACCACCCTTTAACCAGAAACCCCAAAACTGAGCCATAACCCAGCCTAATCGAACCCAAACCATGTGAACCCAAACCTCGGCCCAAGTACCGTAAAGAATGACGGCGCTGAAGTGGCCCAGAACTGGATTAAAGATAAGGTTCACACATGGGCCATAACTGGGCCGAATCTCAGCCAGTTAATCACCCTTAACTGGCCCTGAATTAGGCCAAAACATGTTTTATTATTGGTACCAATTCTAAGTTAACCATTTCAACAACACCCTTTCAACAAAACTGAGCCATAACCCAGCCTAATCTTACCCAAACCATGTGAGCAAATAAGTCACAGAAAAATTCTATATTTTATTCAATTTAAATTTTATTTAACAATAATACCAAAAATAAATATTACACATAGAATTGTGTAACAGTGTGAAGGCTATTTTATTTTGTACATTCCAAGTGTAACATCTTATTACAACCTGTAAAAGCCCCTCCTCTCACATTGCTCCTCTCATTGTAACTCCAATTGCCAGCCATACCAACAGTCTGTCAAGTTTTCTTGCCCAAGCACAGTCCTGTAAAAAAAAAAAAAAAAGATTAACATTGATTATGCCTCAACTATTCCAGATTTACCAATATAGGATACTAATGTAGCTCTAAAACTCATTTGTATTAATCATTTTGTTAGATCATGGAAAGTGAGTGCCTTTAGGCCAGAGTTTCCCATCTTTCTAAGTAATTTTAATGTCATTGTTTTTATCAATCAATTTATATCCGCATCTAAATATTTTATATTTAATTATTTTAACCATAATTATTACATTTACTTTAATTTCGTATGATAATACTAGCCACTTCTCCTGGATCAGTTTTTTTTTTTTGTGATGTGATCAACACCTTATTGTCTTTAGAAATAAAATAACATCAACTCAAACAAACAGACAGGGAAGGGGGAGCAACAGACATATCATCAGTAATTAAACAATATGAAAGGAGGGGGAAAAATATCTTTATATAGTCATTCCTTTATATAGCCCAATTTTTTGGAAGAAAAACATTGCCATGCATCAATGGTACTAGGTTTAGCTCCTGGTTCAGTTTTGCCATAAGTGACCAATTGTTTATTGTATTTAGACGTGACCTCTAATTATTACCCAGGTTGAGGTTGAAACTATTGTTTTAGACAACAACAAAAAAATGATGTGATCAATTTCATTCTTTCAATGTAGATATTTTAATAGTACAGTACAGTATAATTTTCTCTCAATCGCCTACGAATATGGCACACATGGGAATGAAATGACTATGAGCAATAATGTTACATGACTAACAAAAAGAAATAAGCAGGCCTCTGTGAACACAAATGAAACATGGAGCATGTCCTTTTCATGTGAAACAATGATTAATCCAGATTTAATTCAACATGACTGATGCAAAATGCTAAAAGAATTAATAAAACGGCTTTCTTATTGTTTTAAGAATGTTTAGCTAAAACAAAAGTAATCTTTAAGTCAAGATTAGATTTAGATATCATACAATCTGATTATACAACCACTGAATCACTTTCAGCTTTATACGTCAATTGCGGTTGCTGAATTTGCTGTGATCTTCCTATCATTTTAACAGCATTAACGTTACATTGTTCCGCACACATCATGAAGCACCGCGCCTCGGAGATTCCGCAGGCCGGTCTATCGCACCCCGTTCGCGTCTGCATTCTCATGTTCAGGGCAGCTGAATCAGCTACCATACAGGCAAAAGTGCACTTTAATAAAGAGACAAATGGCATCCGAGTTTGAAATCAGGTATTAAAAGCGCCAAAAAAGAGAGTGAACTTCACTTACCAGCACTCGCGTAGCTACGGGTGGGCCTGGATGGGCCTGGGCCCACCCACCTGTCAGTCAGGCCCATCCAGTCAGTGGCCTCAAGGTAGCCTTAAATATGGAATTTTATTAATTTTATTAAATAGGGAATTTTATATAGCCTAAATGTTGCGATTATCACAATGCTTGACTTGAAAAAATAAATCTTAATGTTTCTTGATTGGTTGTCATGGTGATGACGAAATGCCCGCGTAGCGCAATTCGCAGTCAGATTGCGAAACAGCCCATCCCCCCTTCACAACGACGACTCGACGAGCACATTTCACAGAGGGACACTGAAGTTTAGCTAAGTATGTAAATTAAAATGAAACAGAGCAACTTACTAAAGTTCGTGTCAAAAAGACCACGGCCGCTGCAGGAGGAAGATAATGCAGATGTTCAGGAGCCTCAGCAATCAGTCTCGAGTAGTAAGGAGCTGAACAGCTCTAGTGATTACGTTAATTCAGCCATCTCTCCATCACCAGCAGTGCTCCATTCTCTAACGTCTAACGTTACCTCACCTACACGCCAGTGTACAGGTACATACAGCCACCCTTGTCTTAGGCTAATTAATAGGCCTATATACAGATGTGCAATAATGAACACGAATGAATCATGATTTACTATATCAGCGTTATGTCCGTTCATTGTTTCAGACTCGGCTAAGCCTAGGGCCAGCACTGAGGATGTAACAGCCCCATCCGACTTATCCACCATTGATGACCCTGTTACCCAGCCCAAACTCAGTTCATTTCCAGTCACCACTATAGCAGGCAAAGGAAGAAGTTTTAATGTCCGGTGGTATGAAAAGTTCCCATGGCTAGAGTACAGTATTTCGAGAGACGCTGTGTTTTGTAAGCCATGTCGCCATTTCCCTGAAGCGGCCACTGAGAGCCGATTTATAAAAACTGGCTTTAGAGACTGGAAGCATCTCACCCAGTGTTGTGTTAAACACGAGGCTAGCAGGGCACATGCTACAGCGCTGGGCAGGTCTGAAGGATACAGACAAAGCCATAAACCAGGACGGGGAAATATAATTAACCAGCTGCACAAAGATGCTGTCAACAGTTCGTTTGTGGAAAGGAACAGAGAACACATTAAAGTTGTAATAGACCTCGTTTTATTTTGTGCAAAACAAGACATTCCCTTGCGTGGGCATCGTGAAACTGAAGATGCACTGAACAAAGGCAACTTTTTAGAATTATTTCAACTGATCTCCAACTATCACCCAGAAATAAAAAGGCGATTGGACGAATTGCCTAGAAACGCGAAACTCACTAGCCCTGATATTCAAAACGAAATCCTGGAAATCGCCGCATCATTAATTATCCGCAAAATAAAGGCGGATTTGCACGATGAGACAGACACACATTATGCAATTTTAGCAGACGAATGTAAAGACTTATCAAAAAAAGAGCTTGTAGCAGTCTGTATCCGATACATACATAAAGGCCTCCTGAAGGAAAGGGCTGTGGGGTTTTTAGAGACAGGGAACATGAGCGCAAGTGCCATTTCAGCAAAAATCCTGGAAGTATTGGAGCCACTGCAGCTGGATCCAGCTTTGTGCGTTGGATTTGGGTTCGATGGGGCATCGGTTATGTCCGGCAATAAAGGAGGAGTACATGTGATTTTAAAGAAAACCTTTCCTCACGCAGTATATGTGCATTGTAATTCACACCGCCTTAACCTCGTCCTGTGCACAGCATCAAAGGTGTCCCCGAGCATATCAACATTTTTTGACGTCATTAACAACCTGTATAGTTTCATGACGGGGTCACATAGGCATGCTAGATTTATGGAAATCCAGCAACAGCTGCGGCCAGGGAAAACGAATTTGGAGCTAGAGAGGTCATGCGACGTCAGATGGAGCTCGTGGTCAAGTGCGGTGAGTAAAGTCCTGACACTTTTGGGTCCTATATTGGAGACTCTTGCAGAATTTTCTGAAAGCTCAGGCAAGACAAAACTTGAGGCAGACTCACTACTGCAACAAATGCAAAATAAAAAATTTCTGTTTCTTCTTGTAACGTTCAACAAGTTGTTTGAAACGAGTGACTATGCCACTAAGGGCTTGCAGTCTGCCACTATATCAGTAACAGATTGCATTGATCTAATCGAAGGGCTTAAGGAGAGCTACACTACATTCAGGAATGAAGAAAATGACATTGATAAAGTTTTGGCACTGACGGATGATTTGATGAAAATGCATGACATTGTGAATTTTGACGTCACTGGGGCGCGAAAGAGGAAGTTGCCAGCTAAGTTGGGCGATATGTTGATCGAGTCTACAGTGGGCAAAGCTGCACCGGTTAAGGACAACTCTGACCTGAAACAATTGTGGAATGAGATACTAGACAGGCAGATCATGGAACTGAACACCCGTTTTAAGGCTGACACGTACGGGTTAATGAGAGCAGCTGCTGCTTGCTTGCCTCAGTCGAACACCTTTGGGAAAAAGACTTTGTTACAGTCTGCCGGTGCACACTTTAACATCGCTGTTGATGATTCTGAACATGAGGTGTTTGTTCAGCAGCTAGAACGAAAATTATCAAATGGCAGGGCATTATGGAAGCAGAATAGTCTCAATTATAATTCACGCAAAAAACATCATTCACACATGCGTAAAAAATTTCACATGCATAAAACCTAATTCACGTACTCACAAAAAAAATTCACGTGCGTACAAAAAATGTGTATTCACAAAAAGCAATTCACATGCGCAAAATAAACTTAAATATTCATAAAATACATTTCACAAATGCAAAACACAATTCGTAGATATGCCAACTGTGCACAAAAACCTTTGAATGTTTAAAATATACGAGCTTATCCTTTAATGTGAATGTGCAAATCGTCATTCACGTACGAATCGCCTTGGATTTGTGTGTGTGTGTTTTTGAGACTTTCCTGCCAGTGCTTTACTCGTAACACAGAGCACTCGTACTCTTTAGCCAATCAGATTTAAGCTTATCAATCGACCAATCAGTATCACGTGAGGGCGGGCCTACCTGCATGTTACGTCATCAGCTTTCGACCAGACGACCACAGTTCATGGCTGAGCAGAGGTATGTGCAGTTGATCAATTCATTTCTGTTTACTGAAGTTATAGTTCGAGATCAGTTGAAGCAAGTTTATTAACTGCTATTTAGTCCACATGTGAACATAAAAATGTATTTTATTGATGGATTTTCATGTCCTGTCCACCACACATTCAACTGATGATAATGTAGCCTATGTAATAATGACGTGCATAGAAGACATCGGTTTTGTTTTAAGCATCATATATTATGTAGTTTTATCGTTTCAGATTTCCGAGACGGATGATGTATAAAGTTGCAGACAACCATTACTTTGATCTTACCGTTCCTGTAATTCTTCCAAAACAGTCACGTTGAAGCCATCCATTTTGACAGTTGTTTCAACAAGAGGTTTCATGCATTATTAATTGTTCTTGTCAGAATAAAACTATTCAAAGACATAGTTACATTGATGTACACGTTTTATTATTTGAAAGTTTCTAAATCATTTGGAAATAAAATATATATAAAATGACTTGATCATGATTAATGTTCCCGTTATATATGAAGATTATGAACTGAAAATCTTAAGTATGAAGCACAGCAGAGTTGTGAGATCCAGTCAGAGTTTTATTTGCTTTTAGAGTATATAAGTGCAATACATACATCAAGTGAAAAGTTAACAATATAGTCTATTTATTTATAATAGTAAAAACCTATAGTACAAGAGGTGCAGACAGAGGATGTGGGAGATTAAGTGAGGGTATTTGAATAGAGTTTACTGAGTAATCTTAATTGCATCTCTGTGATAAGTATACCTTTGTCTGATTATCATAAAATCAGATTTGCCTGTTTTACTAGGCAAAGTAAAATGAATAGTTCACAACATTGTCCTGTGACACTAAAAACCTTGAGCTGACAATTACAGCACAAAACATAAGCAAATGAATGTTGAATATATTGGTACCACTTTTACAATAAGGTTCATATGTTAACATTAGTAATGTAACAAACCATGAGCAATATATTTGTTGCTGTGTTTATTAATCTTTGTTAACGTTAGTTAAATACAGCTGTTCATGTTAGTTCACAATGCATTAACTAATGTTAACAAGATTTTAATGAAGTAATAGTAAATGTTGAAATTAACATTAACACAAATTAATAAATGCTGTATACATGCAGTTCATTATTAGTTCATTTTAAGGAAACGTTACCAATTAAGACATTAATACTAAAAGAAAAGAAAGTATAAAAGAGAATAAAGAAACCACATGAATTAAGATGTTTGTGACTGCTGCTATCCAGATGTCATGCCATAGGTGAGTAATCCTGAAAAATGCAGAGAAACAACAAGTGTTTAATAATTTAACAACAAATTGCACAAATGGCAAATAAACAATGGGTGTTCATTAAAATAGGTATATTCACTATTTAAAGAACAATCTCGATGGGTATTGATTGACACCAGATGATTGTTTTGCGATCATTAGCGTGATTGTTGTAACATTAGCTGTCTGTACCTGCAGCTAAAATATAACAAAACAGGCATATTTTTGACACGACATGGGACATCTGATTACCACAACACTTGCTTACATCAGTTAATAAACTATTGCTTCAACTGATCTCGAACTATAACTTCAGTAAACAGAAATGAATTGATCAACTGCACATACCTCTGCTCAGCCATGAACTGTGGTGTGGTCGTCTGGTCGAAAGCTGATGACGTAACATGCAGGTAGACCCGCCCTCACGTGATACTGATTGGTCGAGTGATAAGCTTAAATCTGATTGGCTAAAGAGTACGAGTGCTCTGTGTTACGAGTAAAGCACTGGCAGGAAAGTCTCAAAAACACACACACACAAATCCAAGGCGATTCGTACATGAATGACGATTTGCACATTCACATTCAAGGATAAGCTTGTATATTTTAAACATTCAAAGGTTTTTGTGCACAGTTGTATATCTACGAATTGTGTTTTGCATTTGTGAAATGTATTTTATAAATATTTAAGTTTATTTTGCGCATGTGAATTGCTTTTTGTGAATACACATTTTTTTTACGCACGTGAATTTTTTTTGTGAGTACGTGAATTAGGTTTTATGCATGTGAAATTGTTTAGACATGTGTGAATGATGTTTTTTGCGTGAATTATAATTGAGACTATTCTGCTTCCATAGGGCATTTCCATCACTTTTGGAGGTGCTCGATGCATGCCCATGCGATATCTTTCCAAGAATGAACCGCCTCCTTCGAGTCCTCATCACACTACCAATAACAAGCTGTACTGTCGAACGATTCTTTTCCACTGTAAATCGGATAAAAAATAGTATCAGAGCAACAATGTTGACACATAGACTGAACTCTTTGTCCCTGCTCTCATTTGAAAGAGAATTGACTGAATCGTTGGACTATAATGAAATCATTGCAGTGTTCAACTCTAAGCCCCGTCGTCTCCTGTTATAAGCATCAAAAGTAAGCCAATCTACGTTTACTATGTAGTTGCCTAGTCATTGATGTTTATGTAACGTGGTTTATGTGGCCGCTGAGCCAGACTATGACCCAGCATTGTTTTTACACACTGTCCACTACTGTCCTGCTGATTTGATGATGGTGTTGTTTTGCATCTGTCAGATGCGCACGTGTGTGTGGCCGCGCAGTGGAAATGCTGTTCTTATCGTTATGTTCTTAATACTGCTGCTTATGATGACATAAATGCTCGTGCCCTGATTAAATTGTGGTGTATTCAAGCAGTTGTAGTTGTGTTGGCCTATTTTGATCACAGATACATTTTAGGCTGTGCCCACCTGATTTTCTCTGGGCCCACCTACATTGTGATTCCTGGCTACGCTACTGCTTACCAGCGGTCGTCTGTCTGACATGTCTTCAACCTTCAGCGGGAGAAATTTCAAATGACGCATCACGTGAACCAACTAAAAAAGCTGCTGTTACCGTGGAGATCGCGCCAAAAGCAAAACAATAATAATAGAAAAAAATATATAGGTATACATTTTTAACATGATTTTGTGCTACTTAAAATAAAAACTATAGAAAACTGGATTAGTTGGATGTGGATTCGTTTTTTTTTTATTATACATTTATAAAAACAAATTCAAATAAATAATAATACTTAAAAAAACTAAATTATCATGTTAGTAAATGTATTTTTTTATGATTACTGAATTTTGTGAACATTGCTGAAAACGAAATACTTTATTCATTATTAATAATTTTTTAAACAATTGGACATATATTTTTTTCACTGACTCATTTATAAGTCAATTAATATTATTATTAATTATTACAATCTTTACATCTTTTTCAGAAGGGGAAGGGGGGGGGGGGGGGGGGGGGGTGATAATCTTGCCTTGAAAATATAGCAGGCTTATTGTCCAGTACAAAGAGTATGGCCCATAATCGCTACACTGATCTGGGCCACACACCTCCCATGCACAATCGGCCCAAATGTTGTGTGCCATCATTCAGTGCCATCATTGCCACATTTGGCCCACACCTGGCTGACATGATCTGGGCCCACACCTCCAATCCACAATCGGCCCAAAAGTTGTCTGCCGTCATGCACGCAATGCCATCATTGCCACACTTGGCCCACAGTTGGCTGACATTATGCATGCCAGTGCCGGCAACACGCCAGCAGTGCCATGATGAGGCCACATTTGGGCCAAGTCTGTTTGCTATGTGGGAGGTTTACCTTAAGCAACTTCCTAATGTATGGTTCGGGAAACACGTCTAGAAATGGTATACCTTTAGTTAAGTTATACCTTCAGAGTCTTCGTAGCCCGGTAAGAGACAACGTTATCGCGAAATACAGCCCATCTTTGAACAACTTAGAATGTCTGTGGAGAAAGGCATGTAGTTCATCTGATATACATACATACATACTTCACCCGCTAAATGTACCAAATTTTTCATATCAACAGAAAAAGACTAAGGTTGAGCTGAAAGAAAATACAGTGCACATGCAGAAACAGAACCTACACATTCATCTACACACAACAATACAGATTTTCCAGACTAATTAGCATTTAGAGGACAAAAGTGCAAAGTTTTTATGCAGAAGTGGGTTTTTCTGTGGATAAGTGTGGCTAATGTTAGGGACAAGAAGTTCAATGCACAGATAATGACTGTATGTTCTGGATTCAAAAATACCTCTTGAAAAATAACCTTTATTTATGCATCCCACACAGTGGTTTGTTCATGACATTTCTGCACACATGCATGTCATTTCTCCCTTGATTACTTTGTTAAGGAAGTAACTAGAATAAAATATTGGCCATCCACTTTTTCTCTGCAGCTTTGGTTCCAGAAGTATTTTTGCCATTCATTTTCCCATATGGATTTTAATGAATGATGAATCAAACCATCCAGCTACAAAGTTGATTACAATATTACAAAAATGTGTATTGATGATTTTTTATGAGGGAAAGAACTGCATTCACATAAAGCATTACAAATGACATAAAAATATAACCGTCCCCATTCAGGAAAGTTAGGTAATGCCTCTGAAACAGCTGCCACATCTAGAATGTGTGCAAGGCCACCAACACTGATGTTTAATTAGTTTTTACCAATAACTATGTGATGCATCAAACATTCTTTCAAGGTTAAAGCGGCTTAAATTGGGAGCAACTCCATTAAGTAGATAAACGCGACAGTGCTCGCAGGGTAATAAGCCTCAATTGCGAATGATCTGTGTACAAAACAAATCACAATCTGTTTTGGGTCCTGTATTTGACTGAAAATGTCTCTAGTTAGTCATGCTATGTTTTCTTTTAAACACAGCCGTGTAGTTACAGAACATCTGCCGCAAAGGGTGTGAACGTGTCCTTTGAGAAGTAAACCATTTGATGGATTCATAATAAGGTTTGGAAATTCAGTTGTCATTCACTCTATGACTCCTAGTATACCATACTTGTACAGCGCTGTTTTGCGAGCAGGTGCTACTTGCTAAAGCACATCTGCTGTATTTGTTCTGGAAGCTTGTGCATCTCTTATTATCTCCTTTATTACCCGTGACACGAGTCCCAACACACAGGTAAACACTACCCTTCCTGTGACACGTTACTTATTTCGCCCGAATGCTGCGACAACATCAAAGTAAAGCTGCTTTTGTTTGCTCTTTTCATCCCTGTTTTTCCTGCCCAGATGCACAGGAGGCAGTCTGTCTCCTAGACTCAATGCACACAAGTTATTATCCCCCCCTTATCGCAGAGCTTTGCCTCTCTCTGCTGTGCAGGAAGTGGTTTGCTCTCGACTTGCACCCGCTCTGTGCTGGAATCACTTAACCCGTCCCGTGTTGGAAGACCCGGGACCACCGCCGGCCTCGAGTGCTGACGGGAAGGAACTATGTGAGATGCATTCGTTTATATATTTATTTAGTTTGAGATTTCACAGGGGTCATTTTTAATTCATGACTCCCTGCCCAATCTTTTCTCACACACACACACACACACACACACACACACACACACACACACACACACACACACACACACACACACACACACACACACACACACACACACACACACACACACACACACACACACACACACACACACACACACACACACACACACACACACACACACACACACGTCAGCATTAATTTCTAGACTTAATTTGTCACAATAATGATATTTTGTTAGTTTAGAGTTTAGAATTATCTGTGCAGCCTTTTAGCACTAAATATTTAAATCACAGCCTTATATAATTGTAGTTAATCTGCAGATTAAAAAAAAACAATCTTTGATGCATTTTAACATGCCTTCAATTTCTTTTTTTTTCTGATGAAAAATTATCACCCAATAAGAGCCTCTGAAGAGTCGTACACAGGGAGCTTACGCACTCCTAAAATGCGCCTTTGTGGAAAATCATTTTCATGTAAATAATTATGTTCAGAGTTGCTCTGAATTAATTTATAAGATGATGATGATGCCAGGGGAAGATGTTTGTCTGCATTTCCTGCTTTGCATACACATAAAACCCCTTATAAATATTCACTTGAAAAGTGTAGACCAGTTGTTTTCTAACCATGGTTTGCGGAAAGATTTTAAAAAATGAGCATTATGAAAACATAATTCATTCAGAGTATTATTGTATTCAAATGAATATATGTTTTTATTTGGAATGTGATTACAAAATAAAACTACAATTTTAATCTGAAAGTCTCATTTCAACACAGAATTGAAATTGGTAACATTCTCAAATATTGACAATTAACAAAATGGACAAAATATTCTGTTTGACTTTGAGCTTGAATTTCTGTTGGCAAGCTTAAAAACTACTTTGTTTTTGACTCTGATTCAGCACTCAGTTTCAAGCACAGACAGCAGTTCAAACACTTTTAAACAGATGGTAGTAGATTTTAAAGAAGAACATACTGCAATTTTGTTTACTGAATATTATTTTGTTTACATTTGATTGCTATATTTGAATATATAAATATAACTTTATGTTCTCTCTCAATATAAAGTCTTTAAATTGGATTACAAAATGTCTAAATGTGTGTTTTTATGTGCGTGTGTTTTTAGTGGTACTTGGGTGCTTTGATTAGAAAGAAGTTAATACTTGGCCTGAAATGTTTGAGAACCACCTGTTCAAGTGGAATCATGTGGTTCATGTGGCCCTAAAACCCCACCGAATCTGGCTATGCATGTCACTCATTCTGAGATCCTCCATGTCTTTAATAAATGTGTTCTGAGGGCAATGGCCTAGTTTTGAGGAAAATATTTATTCCCTCAGACAGAAGATCTCATTATGGCTTGATTAGGAATGAAACCTATCCCTTAGAGGATGTTCTGAGGAAGATTTCTGCAGTCTCCCGCTCTTCAAAAACAGTTTTTATCTGACCTTCAGAGGGTTGAAAGAGAATGGCACTCATCCATGCTGGGAGAAATGGCTTGTGAGAGAGGGAGAGCGGATTTAGTCTTTCAAAATGTGTGTTAGCATCTCTCTCACTCTCTCCCAGTCTCTCTACCTCTCGCTCTCTCTCTCTCTCTGTATAATGAAGCACCTTCCATCTCCTCTGTGAGAGATAAATGAAACCTGTCTGTGCATGTGGGCATCCGCTATCCTCTCAAGTGCATAGGCTCCCATCCAGTGAACTCTGACTGAAATTAAAATGTATGAGAGAAGTTTTAATAAGGGGAGAGGTAATTTGAAAAGTCTTTGGAAGTGTTCGGAAATTTATCAATAAGAGCCAGCTAGGATTTTATGCATGGAAGCTTTTGTTGTAATTGCCTGTACCTCTCTGATAGAGGTTTGACTTCAGTAACAAAAAAAACACACACAACAGTTTTAAATCCGAGCAAATTCTGTCTTCCGCCACATACTAAACAACCAAATCATTGTACAATATATTCATCTACAGTATATTATGTTATCAAGACATCTTAATTTCTCAGTCCTTCTGATCTGCATAACCTTTCTGCAAAATGTAGTTCCAACATGCTCTGACAGTTTCTGTATTTTTTTTAATGACCCCCATGGTTCAGGTGTGTTGGACTGAGGTTGGATCTAAACTTTGCAGAGATGTAGATCTCCAGAAGCAGGATTGAACACGTGTCTTGCATCCAATAAACCAGTAAAATTAGTGCTCACTGTCCAGAAGTTCACAAAAATAAAATTTTAGCTTTAGCAATGTGTTTTTATAATTGCTAGAAATATTTGATTATATTTTTGTTCTCTAAAATTATAATTTTATTTTTGTTAAAAAATATTTTGAAATTTGCAGTATAAAAATGGGTGATCAAGATTGATGAATGTACATGCAATTCTGTTAACTGGCCTGAAACTCTTTCACACTAGAAGGGTATTATTGAGTCCTGATGTTGAAACGAGAGATTGGGGAGAGAGCCAGTGTGTTGGAGTTGCGGTTGATGGAAAAATATCACAATGGCTGTCCACATCCTCTTCATTAGAGGCCTTGGTGCTGTAGGTCATAGGTTTTCACAGCAGGCTTGTAGAGTTGCGAATATTGTGTTGAAATGGTCCGCACAATGTTTCTGTGGTGGGTTGTTTCATTTCATATCCTGCACTCAGGCGTGCGCTGCTGGTCGAGGGATTTCTGAAGAAAAAGAATCTCCCCTCCTGCTGCCAAAGGCCCTGTGTGAGTTGGTGGAATTTTTGATGTGTCTCTTCGGCCGTGATCATCGAGGTGCCTTTGGGAGAAGACGAAATAGAAAACCCAACCTGAGAAAAACAGACATGCTACTAGCTCATCTCAGGCAATTTCAGAGCAGCTAAGAAGTAAGATGGGTTATTCATAGGACCAGACTCTTTAGGGCTCTGAGCACGCGGGAGAGTGTTTATTCACCCCAGCATGAGAGGCTTTCAACAGGCTTTCCATTTCACTCGCCCTGCATCTTTCACTCTTGTCTGGCTCGAATGCAGCCATGCTGTCGCCGTTTACATTCTATATTGAGATCTGTTCTGCATTAATTGTGAAAAATGTTGATGTTGTTTTATGCTGCCAAATGACAAGGAATCTTAGAGCCATTAGCGGTGGCGTGGCAGACGTACAGTAGTACAGCTCCTATTACTCTGTCTTCGTTCTTGTCCCTCTCGGTGTCTTTGAAGTCATCGATGGACACTTTGACTTTAATCAGTGTTGTATGGCGCACCGGCATTACTCACGTTCCCCACCACGTAAAAGGCCTCTCACGAATGAGGCATCACATTACAGTCTGGATTTCAATATTCCGTCTGTTGTTCCCACTTCACAGAGTCCATTTTCCAGCTGAAAATGTTGCGCTGGATGTAAGCAAAGGTCTCTTCTAAATGTCACAGCACCTTTGTTTAAGACTGTTTTCACCAGCGACTCAGCTAGCCAATTACAGTGTGCCTGTGGTTTGGTTTATTTCTGTCACCTTCCTACTCTCATGTTGCTATACCTGGACAGGCTGGAAGACCACGTGCATGTCCAGGGCTCAATTACTGCGTCCTATGAAATCCGTTCTTCTGTTTTAACGGTCTAATTAACTTACAATAATAAAAAAGAAATTCAATTCATACAAATTTTTAATTAAAATGTTAACAATAATAGTGCCCTATGGAATGTTTTTTTTTAATTATTTGTATTATTATTTTTCTCGAAATTGTTTTTTGTTAACATTTTTCTCGATTCTGTGTTTCATTATTTAATACAAATTTATTATCAAAAACTGTGTTAATCAAGTAAATGCAGAAATATTTAACAATTTAATTAATCGTTTAAAATGTAATAACAATTTTGTAAACAAACAAAGAGCTGCACATTTAGCTATTATTATTATTATTGCTATTATATACTTTGAGACATACATTCTACTGTACAATAGTAATTTATAATTATATTCATAAATGATACAGTCACAAACGTTTATTTTGATGGCTTGCAGTGAAGACATTTGAGCTTCTGTGTGTATCTGATGCGATTCTTAAATCTGTAAAAGGTCTGAGATTGGATCTGTCACTGTACTGGTGTCCCTCAGGGTTCAATTTTAGGCCCCTTACTTTTTAGCATTTATATATTTCCTCTTGGATTGCTCTTAAGATCACTTAGGCTTAATTGTCACTTTTATGCAGATGATACTATATTTTTATTCACTCTAAGCCTGGTCAAAACGTGGATGTTTCTTTTCGCTCACATTGTATTTCTGAGATAAATATGGATGACCCAATCTTTTGTGTCTAATAGTGATAAGACGAGGTCTTGCTTATTGCTCTCCTAATCAGCTTCGTAAGCTGGTTCACTAACGTTAAACATTGATGGCTCTGTTTGAATCCCAACAATAAAAAGATTAGGTTATATTTGATTCGAGTTTGTTTTTTGACCCACATTTGCAAAATACTGTTAAGAACTCCTTTTTTTCCCCCCATCTCTGAAATATTGCTAGACTTCGCCCTATGCTATTCTTTTTCTGTGACTGAAAGGTTTATCAATACTTTTGTTTCCCCCCCCCCCCACATTGACTACTGCTATGCACTTCTTGCTGGGGTTCCTAAAACTCGCTCGACAAATTGCAATGTGTGCAAAATTCTGACTGGAGTTAAAAGAAATGAACACATTTCTCCAATTCTGAAGTCCTTGCACTGGCTCCCGGTCAGGTTCTGCGTTGATTTTAAAATCCTTATGCTCACATATAAGGCACTACATAGTCTGGCCCCTTAGTATCTGTCTGCGCTCTTAACTGTATATATTCCCAAGCGTCATTTGCACTCCTCTCAAGCTGGTCTTTTGGCTGTTCCACAGACACTTTTGCGAAATGTATGGGACAGGGCTTTCTCATCCTATGATCCTAGACTCTGGAACGCACTTCCTTCTCATTTTAAAGATGCACAAAATCGAAGCATTTTTAAATGCAACCTAAAAACTCACTTTTTTAGTTTAGCTTTTTCCTAATGTTTTTTTGTATTATTTTGTATTCCAGTGTATTCCAGTGTATTCCAGTGTGTTTTTTTTTACTTTTTTTTATTATTATTTGTTTTTCTCTTTGTATTTTTATTGTGTAAAGTGCCTTGAGAAGCTGCTTTAAAGGCTATATAAACAAAAGTTTATTATTAAATGATACATTGAATGCTCTCAGAGATCTGGGCTGGGTTTCCCGAAACCTTCTTAAGTTACACCTTAAGCTGTACCTTATCGTTAATACGTGTTATCCGAAACGCTCTTAGTTAAGTATACCTTCTGTAAGTCATACGTTCGGAAGGTTGGTCTGAACCACTCTTAGCTTTACCTCACTGTTAAAGGTCTATATGAATATAATTCTGAAGTTTTAATACACCCAGACAGTGTTCAATTAGGCTAATTCAAGTTTTTTAATGCAAAGAATAAAATTGTCATTACACTGATTGTTGTTAGAATTTTAATTATACTATTATATATAATACATTTTTATAAATTTATTTTATTTAAAGAGCGCTTTTAAAGGCCAGTGAAAGCATAGGCTACTGTCAATTAAGTCCTATTCGGACGCTAATATATTGTTCATCATGGGCTCGTACGGTATTTTAAACATTTACAGGGGTAAGTCGGTTATTTTAGTGCTGTCCATAAAAATCTCTGTCCAAATTAGTACCTACTGATTTTTGACAAACAGGTCGTGCGGTAATTTAATTGCCGTCTGAATCCACATCTCTGAGTTTAAAAAAATCCTTTTTGATCACTGCCGAGCACTGTAGCTACGTGACGTACACTTTTATTACTGAAATGCTTGAAAGTATTTACAAGAACAATATTTCATCGCAGCTCACCTCAGCGAACAAAAATGGGAAAGAGAAGAAAGCACATTAAAAAATTAAATGGTTATTATGGCAGCAATATATGATACAATTTTAAAATATGTAGGCAAGGCTATTATAGGCTGTTATAGTTTGGATTATTTTTTATAATATCCCATGAGTCCTAGTAAATGCAATTTCAACTATTTCTGAAGTGCTTCTTTTATTAAGAACAGCACTTTCTAACATTAACAGCCCCTGCATGAGAGAATAATTGATTCTCGAGTCATCGATATCAACAGATTCAGCATCATCGCCACGGACAGCACCCGGTAACGTCGCACGTAAGAAGGTATATCTTAAGCAGCTTTCTAAGGTATAGTTTGGGGAACACGCCTAGAAATGGTATACCTTCAGTTAAGTTATACCTTAAGAGTCTTCGTAGCGCGCTAAGAGACAACGTTATCGGGAAACTCAGCCCTGGAGATGAAGTTCATGTAGAGTGTCCTTATATAATGAGACGGCAGACAATGAAAACGCCCAAAGGTCCAAATTCCGAAGCCAGTATGAGCGTTTTGTTCCAGTTGATGGAATAGGGCAGCAGTGTGTCACGGATTTAGTCACAACATTAGTGCCAGTCACTACAGATACACCCATTCGTCCAATCTCACCCAAATAATAACCTGCTGCACCGATCACGCTCATTACTAACTCTGTTAAATACTCACCTGCTTCCACACATCCTTTGTCTGGTCTCATCATTTACTACCGTGTGTTTGGACTTACCTGACTGCTTACCATCTTTTGAATAATTACCTTCTTCAGTCCTCATCATCTTCCTTGCTTCACCAGGCTTCTGACTTACATTGAAGTATTCTCTGCCTGTAAAGACAAATTTAATTTTGCTAAGTATTTTTCCTAACACAGTGCTAAATGTTTTTTACATTCATTGATTTTGTTCATGTGTTTTTATGCCTTGCAAACTTAAACGTATGTTTTTTATGTATTCAACATCATTGTTGATTTGTCACCATAATGGTATTTGGCTAACATGAGCAATGCAATAAAGCAGATGAATAATACTGAATGAACCTTATAGGGATGCTGTGATAGGCATCACATAGAGGTAGACGTGGATAAATTTAGAGTCAGCTGACACGAGCTTGACTGACATGACCTTCCAGAACTAACAGATTTTTGTCAAAGAAAACGTTATGTTATATATACTGTGTGTATATATATATATATATATATATATATTATATATATATATATATATATATATATATATATATATATATAATTATTATTTTTGGTCGAGCAAGTGAAAATGTTGGGTGTTCAAGTTAAAATTGTAACCACTGGACAGCAAAACAAAGTCTTACTGTTTAGCACTGGACATGTCCCCATGTAATTTGACTCTAAATATTTGCCCTTGTCGTGAGGCCTGGTGTTTAGAGATGAGGAGGACTCAAATGCAGTGAGGAGAAGTGAAAAGTTTATTAGAAAACTTTGTGAACAATATAATAAATTCCGTGACACAGTGAATAATAGTGAAGCCTCTCTGATCGGTGGTTCCAGTGAGAACAGCCCGCAATCCTGCAGACGTGAAGAGAAGCAGAGACCACCGTCAGAACAGAGAGTCCAGGAATGTAAAGCAATAGACGAGGACATGAACCAGCAGGTGAACAGTCCTGCACCGATCCAGAAGTCTAGGAATCCTGAACACAGATCACTGGTAAGTAGCACAGCAAACACAAACAGACCAGCAAAGCACACGCAACATAAAACAATCCACTGACAAACACTGGTAGAAACAGCTGGGGATATAAAGGGTAGAGGAAACGAGCGACAGGTGAGGAAGATCAGCTCGTGATTGTGCTAATTGCCACCGTCACGAGCTGCAGCAAATGACAGGACCAAAACAAACAACAGAGAGGGACCGGTGACACACCCTGACCCGTGACAGAACCCCCCCCCTCAGGGACGCCTCCTGGCGTCCCCGGAGGACTCACCATGAGATGGAATTGGTCAATGAGAGCGCGGTCCAGCACGTCACGAGCCGGAATCCAGCATCTCTCCTCCGGACCATAACCCTCCCAGTCTACCAGATATTGATGACCTCTACCCCTCCGTCTCACATCAAGAAGTCTTCGCACCGTGTAGGCGGGTAACCCCTCGACGAGTCTGGGAGGCGGCGGAGCAGAGGTCTGGGGCTGAAGTGGGGAGCGAATAACGGGCTTGACCTTGGAAACGTGAAACACCGGGTGAATTCTCTTAAATTGGGGGGGTAATTTGAGCCGAACAGTCACCGGGTTAAGCACCTTTGTTATAATGTACGGTCCAATAAATTTGGGTCCCAGTTTACGTGCGGGAAGTCTGAGGGGAATGTCCTTGGTAGACAACCAAACCTTTTGACCACACACGTAAAGTGGGGGCCTAGACCGGTGACGGTCCGCCGACGCCCTGTTCCTTTCGCCAGTCCGGGAAAGGGCTTCTCTGGCGAGCCTCCACGTACGAAGGCATCTCTGAATGAACGTCTGCGCGGATGGAACAATGGCGTCAGTTTCTTGGGAGGGAAATAACGGGGGCTGGTAGCCTAAACAGCACTGGAAGGGCGACAATCCCGTAGACGAGACCCGGAGTGAGTTATGTGCGTACTCGACCATGGTTAATCTAGAACTCCAAGTCGACGGTTCTGCCGACGCCACACAGCGCAGGACTCTCTCCAAGTCCTGATTTGCTCGCTCAGCCTGACCGTTAGTCTGCGGATGGTAACCGGAAGATAAACTCGCAGTCGCCCCCAACTGTCGACAGAATTCTGTCCAAAATCTAGACACAAATTGGGGACCCCTGTCAGAGACCACATCCACCGGGAGGCCATGGATGCGAAAAACGTGGTCTAAGACAATGGCCGCTGTCTCCCTCGCTGAAGGTAATTTGGGGAGGGGAATGAAATGAACCGCCTTCGAGAACCTGTCGACCACAGTAAGGACCACGGTGTTGCCACTAGATGGGGGTAGACCTGTGACAAAGTCCATGGCTATGTGTGACCAGGGTCTCGAAGGGATAGACAGTGGCCGGAGTAGCCCTGCTGAGGGTCGATTCGAGCCCTTACCCACCGCACACACCGGACAAGCTGAAACAAACTCTCGAGTGTCCCGCGCCATCGAAGGCCACCAGAATCGTTGCTTGATTAACGAACATGTTCGAGCAGCTCCCGGGTGGCAAGCTAGACTGGATGAGTGACCCCACTGAAGTACGCTAGTTCGGACCGGCTCCGGCACGAACAACAGACTCGCTGGACACCCTGCGGGAATCGTGACGTCGCGTAACGCCTCACGGAACCTGGACTCCACCCCCCAAGTAACCGCTGCAACTACCCGGTTGGGAGGCACGATGGTTACTGGAGAGGTGGATCCAGCTTCTACTTCAAACACCCGTGAGAGCGCATCGGGCTTACCGTTCTTACTACCGGGCCGATACGAGATGTTAAAATCAAATCGGCCGAAAAATAATGCCCAGCGAGCCTGCCGAGAATTTAGTCTCTTGGCGGAACGGATGTATTCTAAGTTCTTATGGTCGGTCCAAACTATGAATGGAACCCCTGCGCCCTCCAACCAGTGACGCCACTCCTCCAGTGCCAACTTAACAGCCAGTAACTCCTTATTCCCAATGTCGTAATTCCGTTCTGAAGGAGTTAAACGATGAGAAAAAAAAGCGCATGGGTGTACTCTGTCGTCTGAAGGGGACCTCTGAGACAAAATTGCCCCCACTCCTACATCCGACGCATCCACCTCCACAACGAATTGACGAGACGGGTCAGGGTTGGTGAGAATGGGAGCCGAAACAAAGCGGCTCTTTAAGGTTTCGAACGCCTCTTGAGCCTGCGTTGACCAACAGAATCGAATTCGTGTGGAGGTGAGATTCGTCAACGGTAGGGCGACCTGACTAAAACCCCGAATGAAACGCCTGTAAAAATTGGCGAACCCCAGAAAACGCTGGACCGCCTTGCGATTCTCTGGGGTGGGCCAATCTGCAACCGCCTTTACCTTGGCTGGATCCATACAGATGCCTTTGGGCGACAGAACGAAACCCAGGAACGGAACCGACCGTGCATGAAACTCACACTTCTCTACCTTGGCAAATAAACGATTCTCGAGCAGTTGCTCTAACACTCGCCTGACATGCTGGACATGGTCGCGCTCGTTCTGGGAGAAGATCAGGATGTCGTCGAGATAAACAAATACAAACCGGTCGACCATGTCTCTGAGCACGTCATTAACAAGTGCCTGGAAGACCGCCGGGGAGTTTGAGAGTCCAAAAGGCATGACCAAATACTCAAAGTGACCTGTGGGGGTATTAAAAGCGGTCTTCCATTCGTCCCCCTCCCTAATCCGAACCAGGTGATAAGCATTGCGTAAGTCCAACTTCGAAAAGATAGTCGCCCCCTGCAAGAGTTCGAACGCTGAAGACATCAATGGCAAAGGGTGGCTATTCTTTACCGTGATGTCATTCAGTCCTCGAAAATCTATACAAGGACGAAGCGACCCATCCTTCTTCCCCACGAAGAAGAACCCCGCCCCAGCTGGAGAGGAAGAGGGTCGAATTATACCGGCTCGCAGAGAATCGTTGATGTATCTCTCCATGGCCTCCCTCTCAGGACCGGAGAGCGAGTATAAACGCCCCTTAGGTGGAGAAGTGCCAGGAAGTAGTTCAATCGCACAGTCGTACGGGCGGTGCGGAGGGAGAGATGCAGCTCGAGACTTACTGAACACTGCTCTTAAGTCATGGTAAACCTCCGGTACGTCCGCCAGGTTCACCGGTTCCTCCTGTGGGGTAGAAACAGACATTAAAGAAGATGATGCCGACATTAAACACTGAGACAGACAGAAAGGACTCCACGCCAACACAGAATTGTGAATCCAGTCAATGTGCGGGTTATGCTTGACCAGCCAGGTGTGCCCCAACACCACTGGAGCGGAAGGAGAGTGTATAAGAAGAAAACGAATCTCCTCGGTATGATTACCCGAAATGGTAAGCTTGACCAGCTTAGTGGACTGGGTAATCTCAGTAAGCGGGGTACCACATAGGGTTCTGGCGGCAATGGGTTCAGCCAGGAGAGAACGTCTAATACCCAAGCAGTCAGCTAGTTCAATGTCCATAAAATCCCCCTCCGCTCCAGAGTCAATAAGTGCCGAGACTTGGTGGTTAACCCCCTCCAACTGTAGAAAAGCTGGGAGAATGAATTGGCCACCAGATGGCAGTTGTGTGTTGGTGATGCTCACCGTCCTCTGTCCCTTAGACGTAGAGCGTCGTCGCTTTCTGGGACACTCCGCCGCCACGTGACCCGCCTCTCCACAGTAGAGACACAAGTTATTGGTCAAGCGATGACGGCGCTCTATGATGGTTAGATGGGCTCTTCCGATCTGCATGGGCTCCTCCTCCGGGAGTCCCCAGTGTTGTGAAGCAGCCCCTCTCGTGACTGGTGTGTGGTTGATGACGTCATGAGGAAACTCCACCCTCCGAGTCTGGGCGCGGAGGGAGATCCGGTTATCTACCCGAATGGCAAGATCAATCAACCCGTCGAGTGATGTGGGCAGTTCCAAGGAATAAATCTCATCCTTGATGTACTCTGCTAAGCCATGAAGAAAATGGTCCCACTGAGCCTTGGGATTCCACCCACAGGAAGCCGCGAGTGTACGGAACTCAATAGAATACTCCGATACAGAGCGAGTCCCCTGCTGTAACAGAGACAATGCTCGGGCCGCTTCGGTCCCCAACGCTGACCGATCAAAGACCTTGCGAAGCTCCTGAGAGAAATCCTCATAAGATCTGCAACACTCGTTCCCATTGTCCCACATGGCTGTTCCCCACTCTCTCGCAAGACCCGCTAGGTGCATGATTACAAATGCCACCCTGGATCTCTCCGTTAGAAAACAGGAAGGCTGGAGTGAAAAAGTCAATGAGCACTGTGAGAGAAATGAGCGACACGAATTAGGCTCACCAGAATAGGAAGCAGGAGGGTTGAGTCGAGGTTCAGATCGGCGAGGCGCTATCCCCTCAGCGTTAAGTGGGACAGGTGGTGTAGGAACCACTGGAGAGCTGGTCTGCAACTGTTCAAGCTGATGAGTAATCGCCGCTAGCTGCTGTGACATCTCTGACATGGCCTGTCGGGAAGCTGCTAATTCCTCTTGCTGTCGTCCAAGCAGAACGCCCTGTTGGGCCAGGGCCCGACGCAGTTCCGTCTCCTCTGCTGAGTCCATCTTGGTCAGTGGATTCTGTCGTGAGGCCTGGTGTTTAGAGATGAGGAGGACTCAAATGCAGTGAGGAGAAGTGAAAAGTTTATTAGAAAACTTTGTGAACAATATAATAAATTCTGTGACACAGTGAATAATAGTGAAGCCTCTCTGATCGGTGGTTCCAGTGAGAACAGCCCGCAATCCTGCAGACGTGAAGAGAAGCAGAGACCACCGTCAGAACAGAGAGTCCAGGAATGTAAAGCAATAGACGAGGACATGAACCAGCAGGTGAACAGTCCTGCACCGATCCACAAGTCTAGGAATCCTGAACACAGATCACTGGTAAGTAGCACAGCAAACACAAACAGACCAGCAAAGCACACGCAACATAAAACAATCCACTGACAAACACTGGTAGAAACAGCTGGGGATATAAAGGGTAGAGGAAACGAGTGACAGGTGAGGAAGATCAGCTCGTGATTGTGCTAATTGCCACCGTCACGAGCTGCAGCAAATGACAGGACCAAAACAAACTAACAGAGAGGGACCGGTGACACACCCTGACCCGTGACAGCCCTCTCTAGAAGATCACAAATTCACCTTAGAGTTATCAAACTTGGGTCCAGTCCAAGAGTACCACTTTAATGAATATTCCCAGCCTGGTTACATTAATATTGTGCTGTTTCCACTTGAGTCACGAAGCCATTTGAGATCCAGCAAATCTGACTTATGTTGGCCCTTTAGAAATGCTGAATTAGTCCCAGACATGATTTGTTCCTGTGAGCTTCAGTGAAAGAGGGCTTGTTTCGTGATGAAGAAACGCTGGAGAGATAAGCTTTGCCATGCACTGTGTGTTTGTTTCTTTGTGTGTGTGTGTGTGTGTGTGTGTGTGTGTGTGTGTGTGTGTGTGTGTGTGTGTGTGTGTGTGTGTGCGTGCGTGCGTGTGCGTGTCCGTGTGTGTGTGTGTGTGTGTGTGTGTGTGTGTGTGTGCGCGTGTGCTTGTTTGCCAAGGAGGCCTGCCAGAGAATATTGTTGCCTAGAAAGTACAGCTGCCACCAACCAATGGCAGATTTCAGTGGGATTTTCATGTTTGTTTTCTTACCTCAGCAAAAGTGAGTTACAAATGTAGGGAAAACACTCCTTTCAGTGTGTACTGCCCCCGGATCATGTTACGACTCCAATTCCAGCAGTTTGTGTGCACAGAGGAATCATGCAGGGTCTTTATAGGACATGACATGGCATCTAAAATTCTGATCTAAATTCAGACTGCAAGATGCCACAGATGTGGCAAACAAAGAAGAGACCTGATACACCTTACTATCTCTCAGTTCTGCCTTTGGCAGATCAGGATTCTTTAGAGAGCATAAAACCTTAACCGTCTAAAGAGATTACAGTACACTCACAGTTCTTATCATTAAAATTGAATGCTATAATGCCAAAAGCGTCTTACAATAAGTCTGCGTTGGAAATAGGCATGCCCTGCTCTCAAGTTAACTTTGAGTTATATAATATTGAGTAATATTTTGGGCTGGAGTCTGCATTGATTATTATGTCCTCACCTCTATGCTATGGGAAGGAGCCCATTTTTTTCTAGTGCACAAACAGGGTTACAGAAATTAGTTTTTAAGCTTTCTTTAGTGAATATAAGATCTGTGAGTGCTGTTAAGGTAATGATAGATTTGAACATTTTGAGCCCATGCAGAGGCAATTTTCCCTTAATTTTTGCTTAATCCTATGAGATGCTTAGTGCAACCCACTCTTAAAGTCCCTTAATGTACTAAAACTGACATTAAAAGATCAAATTCAGTTTACACATTTTTTGATGGTGCATTCTATGCAAGCAGATAAGCCCAAAATATGAACGCAAAACGTTTTCTTTATAATGGTTTTCGATGGGAAAAAATGCTTACAGGTGCTCTAAGCGATGTCGGGTGACGCCACTTCTTGTTGACGTTTAAAGTATTGTCAAACAAAACGGAGGCTAGCTAGACGGCTACACGGTGCCTGTTCCACCCAGGGGCCCTCAGGAGGCCATTCAACCCCACCACCCTCGGTACCTTGGGGCACTGCAGTTTCCAGCGAGCTTCTGACTCAGCACCGGACTGAGGAGGGTCGAAAGTCAGTCAATTCGGTTATTTCCTGCCGGTATGTTTCAGGTCACTGAAGTGACTGCTCTTATGTCAACAGAAGGCAGCCTCTCGAGGCTGGTTTCCATTAGTAGATTATCTGTCAGAGTGGAAGATTCTGTCAAACATATCTCAGTGGGTCCTGCAGATAGTAGAAAAGAGGTACAGATTCCAGTTCGGCTCTTGTCCACCTCGCTACAATGGGGTATTACTCACAGTAGTACATCCAGAGCAGGCTCTGGTGACAGAACAAGAAGTGAAAGCACTATTAGCAAAAGAAGCAATAGAGCTGGTGACTCCGGCCAACAGATACTCAGGGTTCTACAGCCGGTACATTGTTTCAAAAAAGGATGGGGGGTTTCGTCTCAGGATACGACGCACTGTCTACTTTGGCTCTCTCTCGCGCATCCAGCTCCACTGGGACTGGACACATTAGTGCAGACTTGGCCGAGGCTATGTCTGTATGCATTTTCCTCAATTGCTCTGCTCCCAGGAGTTCTGGAGAAGGTTCACCAGGAAGTTGTGAGTGTCCTCTCCATACTGGCCAAGCTTAGTGTGGTTTTCGGACCTAATAATATTTATTCTCGACGGCTCTCCCCTGGAGCTGCAGGTCAGGAGGGACCTTCTATCTCAGGCGGGGGGAGCAATCCTCCATCCCCGCCCATAAACATTCAACCTGTGGGTCTGGCCTCTGAGGGGGCCCGACTCATGGGCTCTGGTCTCTCAACTGAGGTTGTAGAGACCATACTTAACTTCAGAGCTCCATCCACAAGGAAGCTATACACCCTGAAATGGAGATTGTTTACCTCTTGGTGTAATCTAAGACAATGGGATCCATTTAATCGCACTGTAGTTCAATACTTGAGTTCCTGCAAGATCGTTTTGATTCAGGGTTATCTCCTTCCACACTGAAAGTTTATGTTGCTCCCTACTATGCTGCCTACCATGACCCTCTGGCGGGTTTATCTGTTGGAAGAGATCCTCTTGTTATACGTTTCCTTCGTGGCACCCTGAGGCTGAGGCCTGCAGTCTGTATTAGAGTTCCAGCTTGGGATCTGGTTCTCGTTCTAGAAGGTTTATCTGTCGCTCCCTTTAAAGCCTCTCGATTCTGTCTCAGAAAAGTTTCTGACCCTCAAGTCTTCCTTCTAGCCATTTCCTCACTAAAAATAGTAGGCCTCACTAAAAAGATCTTCAGGCCCTATCGGTATCTCCTTCATGCCTTGAGTTTGCACCTGGGATGGTCCCTCTATCCTAAACCTGGATATGTACCTAAAGTTCTGGATATGTCCTCCTCCTTTTAAAGATCAGGATCAGCAGAAATTAAACCTCATTTGTCCAGTCAGAGAACTGGACACATACGTCCACAGAGTTTCTGAGTGGAGTAAGTCTGATCAGCTGCTGATTTCCTTTGGCCCCCTAAAAAAAACGTCCTGCATCCAAGCAGACTGTTAGCAAATGGATAGTCAAGGCTATTTCACTTGCGTATGAGGTTATGGGCCAGCCTTCACCTTTGGTCACTAGAGCCTATTTTACTAGGGGTATGGCGGCCTATAAGGCCCTTATTTGTGGTGTTTCCCTTTAAGAAGTTTGTGATGCAGCGGCCTGGTTTTTGCAGCTGACGTTTGTCAGATTCTAAGATTTAGGCATGGATACCCCTTGGTCTAGAGTTCTCATGTCGTGACAGTTTTATCACGACAGGTTCTTGGCCGTATGGCGTTAGGGCATTCGCGTTCCCAAAGCGCCATCGACACATCGCGAGTTCCCTTGAAAGGGAACGTCTCAGGTTACGACTGTAACCCTAGTTCCCTGAGTAGGCAACTGTCATACTCTTAAGTAGAAACGGCAGGAAGCAAAATGCAAGTGAATAAGTTTAATGAACAGTCAGATGAAGAGCAATACAAGCAGATGATATGGGTGACGCAGGGACTCAGATGGTCAGTATCCGTGAAGAGGTGCAGTGATGAGGTGACGGTGACACGACAGTAGAACCCACACGACGAAGACGAAGGAACAGGAACAGAAGGCAGGAACTGGACACCGGAACACCAAACACGGACGACATCAAACAACGATCTGACAAGGATGAACAAACAGCGGTGAGTATATATGGAGTGGGGAGATTGATTGCAGCTGGTGATGAAATGATGATCAGCTGGAGTGGATTAGGTAATGACATACATTCACGCCCACTACACACGTGCATTCGTACAACAACACACAAGACTAGAAGGAGCCAGAGCCTACACAGAGTCTACCGTGACAGCAACGAGATGATGCGTCACTTTGCCATACTTCCTACATCCCTGTGATCGACTTGCTTCGGCCTTATCGAAGCTAGCGCTGGTCAGACCAGGATGTGCTTTTATCCTTTCCTGGTCACCCGCCTGTGATGCTCATTCGCGACATGGGACTAGTTGACACATGTGCTTCAGATGCAATTACCTAGGGGTGTTCCCAAAGCGTCATCGACGCATCGTCTCGTTCCCTACTCAGGGAACAAGTGTTACAGTCGTAACTTGAGACGTTTGTTTTGTTTTGTTTTGAGTTCCTATAAGGGTGTGATGTCACGTGAAAACTATGAATAAGAAAGGACATAGAAACACTCAGGAACAAATAAAGGTATATTTTATATCACAGTTTTCTGCACTTTTACATCTAAAATATAATATAAAATCCTTGTGAAGCTGTTTTCTTAGTTTAGACCACAGTCATTCTCTACAATGATAAAAAAACAATACTTATTGTATGTAAAAATATTATAATATGGTCCTTTCAAAGGACAGCGTCTTGTTAGAGCTAAAACTCCTATATAATTTTCTATGAGCCAAATGATTACATATTTTTGCCTGATGTTCACAGATACATAATTGCAGTATACATTATGAAAGGCAACATAGAAAGTGACATTTGTGATGAATAACTATAAGTTCATGGCATAATAATCTTTCGGATATAAACTGATGAGGTATATTATATGACAGATTCAAGACATTGCAAAAACAATATTGTTGTTTTGGATAATACAGAGCATGATAGAACGTAAGATAGATAGTCAAATCTATCTATCTATCTATCTTATCTATCTATCTATCTATCTATCTATCTATCTATCTATCTATCTATCTATCTATCTATCTATCTGTTTATCTATCTGTTTATCTGTCTGTCTGTCCGTCCGTCCGTCCGTCTGTCGTTCAATTCTGTCTATCTCTCATTCTATTCTATCTGTTGTTCTGTCATTCCATCTATCATTGCATCTATCTTTTTGTCTACTGTTTTATCTATCAATATTTTGTTCTGTCTGTCCACATAGGAAATTCCAACAACTGCATTGTCTTTGCAAATCCTTGTAGACCTTGTTTGATGACTGGTTGAAATAGTAGATATTATACTGAAATCCGTTGAGTGTTTAATGTGAAATAATATTTTACAAGACAGATGGAGTGATAACAGGGTATTCAACACAACACCGTAACTGTACCTGTCTGATTATATACTGTCAGTTCGCAGATTATTACCTCCGGGTGATATCACCTTTAGAAAGACTCTCTGGATTGTTTGTAATTATGATTCCCTATCTGTCAGTCATGTTCGACGTTATGTCAAAGACTGACAAATGGGTCTCAGCAAAATTCCTACTAATTTCACCTGTGAGATTGCTGGCTCTCACATCAAACCATCTAGTACTGTTAAAAATCTTGGTGTAATCTTTGACTCCTCTCTCTCTTTCCAGGCTCATATTAATTCTATACTAAATCCGCATTCTTTCATCTACGTTGCATTGCCCAACTCCGTCCCTTCATCAGTATCAAAGACGCTGAAACTGTCCATGCATTTGTCACATTACGTCTTGGTTATTGTAATGCCCTTTTCATGGGTCTATCTGCTAGCTCCATTTCCAAATTGCAATTCATTCAAAGCTCAGCTGCTAGAATACTTACCTACACCAAGCGTTCTGCCCTTACCCAATTTTGTACAATATTCACTGGCTTCCAGTGGCTTATCGTAATAAATTCAAAATTCTCATGCTCACTTTTAAATGTCTGCACAGCTTGGCTCCCCTATCTCTGTAACCTGCTCCACCCCTACACACCCGACTCGCTCTTTACGATCCTCTGACTCCAGCCTTCTCGTTGTCCCTCGGCATCACCTTGCTTCAATGGGGGGCAGATCATTCAGTGTTGTTGCACCCAAATTATGGAACTCTCTCCCCCGATTACTCTGTTGTGTTAATAATATTTCTGAATTTAAAACTATGCTCAAAACTCACTTATTTCTGATTGTCACCATTCTTAAGTCGTGCTACATTTCGTTGTGTCTGATTGTATTCTGCTGTATGCTGCCCTGTCTACATAATTCTCCTTTACTGTACTTTTACTCTCACCTACTGGTGTTTTGTTTGTTATCATTGTCCATTGCCATTATTGTTGCTCCGGGTGGAGCTTGCTTATTCCCGAGATTCTGCTCTGTCCCATCTCTGCGCCTGTAGTAGATCCATCCCTGTTTATGGAGGACCTACCGCAGAGATCTTTCCATATGTAGCACTGCCCCATTGGTCAGTCCATGTGTGTATTTCCACATGCTCCTTCCTATGGGCATGTGGCCTACAAAGAGTCCCTTTCCATTGGACTAAGTACGCTTCCACAGATTTGACAACACTAGTCATGGCTGGAAAAATAGAGGAATAGAGGACCGAAGCACTCTTCCCAATATAGTAATATACAAAAGGATGTACACTCATTAGCTTGGAAGACTATTTTTCTTTAGGCTTACTTGGGGTACAAGATAGGTAACAGCTTGCCAGCATCTGTCTCCAAACACTTATAACACAATTCAGTGGCTGTGGCGCTTTCCATAGGGACCCCATTTGTCAATCTTTGACATAACGTCAAACATCACTGACAGATAGGGAACGTTTGTAACTCTCGTTCCCTGATGTCAAGTCAAGTCAAGTCACCTTTATTTATATAGCGCTTTTTACAATACAAATTGTTTCAAAGCAGCTTTACAGAGATAACAGGAAAACAATGTTGTAATAGTATTGTTCAATTGAAAATTAAATGTCCCCAACTAAGCAAGCCAAAAGGCGAAGGCAACAGTGGCAAGGAACCAAAACTCCATCAGGTGACAGAATGGAGAAAAAAAAACCTTGGGAGAACCCAGGCTCAGTCGGGGGGCCAGTCCTCCTTTGGCCAACGAAACAGTGTATGATTATGGTTATGATGGAGGGAATAGAGATGTTATGTCCCTCCTGCCACAACCCTGAACCAACCTGCTGAATGGCCTCGACTCCTCAGCATAAACCTGAATGGGTGGATGCTTGTCGCTATCATATATACCGGTATGTAAGAGGGAGTGGATTGGCATGCAAATTCCACTCGCCAATTCCATTGGCTGTTTTTCCACAACTTAGAGGTGATTGGGCCTCCCAAGTGAGACCCCATATCAGTTCTCGACATAATGTCTCTGTTCCTTCCAACAAGGAATGAGGGTTACATCAGTAATCAATACATTATGGGTTGTAAGATGCTAATATATGTAAAATAAGGGGTTGAAATAGTAATATTTAATCTGCATATAAATTGATTGGATAATTGCATTGTGGTTGCCCAAGACCTGTTGCAATCTATTGTGATTATTTTCATGGCTGCATTTTTCCAGAGCTGGAATTGCTCCATGTGTAGTAGTCAGTGTCTTGTATTCCTTTTTCTTATAGTGCAGATGCGCATAATCTATGGAAGAAAAACCTTGCGTATTTAACTGGGATCCCACAAGACTGTTTCACACAGTTATTTCCCTCCTTAAAAGCACGTTATAGGCATTTAAATTACAGAGACAACACAATTCATCAGTCCGATCAAAGAATTCTCTTTGAGTCAGCATTATCTGTAACAATTTTTCAAAAAAGATGATAGAGCAGTAGAGTGAGGCCTTTTGAAAACAAATTTGTCACAGGAGATTATTTTTATCTTTATCGTGACCTTGCTGTGAAAAGAAGCGAACCGCCAAATGCCACGGTAGTAAGGACCTCACCTCAAAGCACTAAGCTGGACTGTCATTGTCAGTGAGCATTCATTTTCAAATGCCATCTCTCAACAAGTGGTCACAGAGATCGGCCTGAACGAAATATGCCATTCAAAACTCGACCCTGACGCAATCAGATTAGCATACATGATTTAAAAGCTTCACATGTTTGCACTGTGCCATATGACTTCCCACATTTTGCTGAAGTGCTGAACTAAGGACAGACCATTTCCCAGGCAATAAAGTATCCTGCCTCTCTTTAAACCTTTAAAACCTTGCACTAGGCCTTGATAGATTTAAATCAGTCCGGTAGTCTGGGCCTTTGATTTACAATCAAACCCTACCTGAACTTGGAATTTATGACCCATTACTGCTGTCACTGAGCTGGTATTACATTAGATTTCACTGTTCATCTGGTCTTGGGCTTGAATGCCCACAACTGATGTGCTGTGAGAAATATGTGTTTGGGGCCACATTATAAAGAATAGTGAACACGGGTAAACAATGACAGTGTCATTGGGTCCTCTGAAGTTCAGGGATGTTCGGTTGAGATGTAAATTTCAATCCAAGGCTTCCTTTCAGATCGGTATCCCCTATGAATGCAGATCCAGATGTATAGATGTATATGTTATGCATGTATATACACTTCAACCCCTCTTATTTATATTCAAAGATAAGTTCAAGATTGGTGCAATAAAATAGATTTACATACATAGTGCTTTTTTACGAGTTCCAGTCATTCGGCCTGCAGTCTTTGTTGCTTAAGATTGGACCTCCATATTCTTACAAATAGGAAAAAATCATTTGCACCTGTAAGAGTATGACTGACGAAATTTACTGTGGATCAAACTCTTATTCAGCCATAGAGTCGACCGCCAGTGTGTAGACTGGAGACAAAATGTCAGACACCTTCAGACCCCACAATAAGATTATCGATTGGTTCATTAGCCAGTCATCAGACACATCCAAGCTGCTCACGTTCAACACCCAAATCATGCCGATTGCTTCAAAGCTCCAACTTGATGGAGGCCTGCTCCCTGTCAAAGCATGCCAGGCTGTGGATATATCCTGGTCTTGTGTGCTGTTTTTTTTTTTTTTTTGCTTCTGATAAAACTTGCATGGCAGCTTGCCTTTAAAGTCGGTACTATGTGTGTGTGTGGGACATGCATAAAAGCTGAAACCCAGATTCACTTTACCCACTAGAGAAAACTCTGCCCCATTGATGTCAATGTTGACAATCCTCTTACTCCAATTTAAAGGCTTACAAAGGGTTTCAAAGCTAACAAAGGAAGACTTTTTTTTCTTTGGCGAAATGGAAAGTAACGTTGATAATTGTATCATTAGTGTGTTGTTACTATTCAGTGGTAATTCACTGCTTCGCCTGACCGGGCAGCTCTTTTTATTAGACAGCCTTTCTGAAAGATTACATTGCTGGGAGATTTGTTGACATTTGCTATTATTAAAATAATTGTATTGAAGTTTGTTTCGTAAGACACTTACATACTGGTTTTCCTACAGTATATTCCTTTGACTGTTATTCAACACTGTAAAAAATTATTTTCATGATTTGTTATCACAACTTTTCATATTTTGTCAAATCAACTTAGATAATTAATGTAGTTCAGATAACATAATATTTTGAGATAATAATATTATCTCCTTTGTTGTATTAACTCAAAGTTTTAATTTCAATTAACTAAAAATTTTAAGGCAACCAGGTAACTTACTTTAAGTTAATCCAACTTTTTTTTTTTTTTACAGTGAAGTGACTCTTTATATTGACATAGGCTAGTTGTAGTGCTGACATCGCAAGCGCTGTTTCTTTGGAATAGTGAAAGAGAAAGCAAATGAGTTGTAATTCACATTGAGTCACCATACAGAGCTGCTGCTTTTGTGATGTACAATCTCTACAACAATAGAGGCAGCCAGGAATCTTGGTGTAGTATTCAACACAAGATGCTGGACGCGCAAAATCTCAACAGGAATCTGTGTAACCAGGTGGTTGCTATGTTCCAGGCTCTAGTTATCTCAAAATGCTTTGCTAGCTATAGCACCATTAAGCCTTTGCAGGTGAACCATTAAGCATATATTTCGTAAGTTTGGGGTCGGTACGATTTAATAATTGTATTCAACGAGGACACATTAACTTCTAATAAAGACATCTAATTTTAAAAAAAGATTGTATTTTCTATTCTGGAAAAATGTATCACACTTTCCACAAAAATATTAAACGACACAACTGTTTTAAACAATAAAATTTGTTTCTTAAGCACCAAATCATATTAGAATGATTGGTAAAACTTTACAATAAGGTCTCATTTGTTAACACTAGTTTATGTTAACGAACAATGAGAAATACATTTATTACAGTATATTTGTTTATGTTAGTTAATCAAAGTACAGTCATTCATTGTTTGTTCATGTTAGTTCACAGTGCATTAACGTTAACAAATACAACTTTTGATTTTAATGTATTAGTGAATAATTAAATTAACATTAATTAAGATTAGTAAAGGTTGTAGAAGAATTGTTCATTCTTAGTTCTTATCTAAAGTAGTTAACTAATGTTAATTAATACAACCTTATTGTAAAGTGTTACCCATAGACATCATATAGGTAGACGCCCTATCGACCGCTACTGCCTATTGCCACGGATGAGAATTGGAGCCGCCATCTTAGACCGGTCATCCGCTCCGCTCAGTGTAATCTGAATGGCTGGTGTAATGAGCTGTCAGCGCATTAAATTAATCATATCTCACTGAATACTGAACTGATTTTCACGCGGGTTTTTTTGCTGCAAAGGTCATTCATGTAGCTATGATACAGGACACATGGTTCGGCGTATTTTAATATCCATAGTAGGCTTAACAGTAATATAATATTCTGCTATAAGATATAAAGTGACCAGACACAATATGTGTGATGAAGGATATAATGTATTTTATAAATCACACACTATAAATATAATAAATAAGCAGAAACAGATAGTTGCAGTAAAGTAAGATATTTTAATAAGTTGAAGAAACAATTTATGACTTGTGACACGCACATACACACGAACAGACACACAAACAAACACGAACAGTCTCTCCCCTCTCTCTCTCTCTCTCTCTCTCTCTCTCTCTCTCTCTCGAAAATGTCGAGACTAAAAGCCCTATTCGGATTAACTTTACAAGGGTAGATGGAGTAAGTTAATGTAATTTTACCACAGGACTTCTGTAATATCAATAGCCAAATCGCATATGATAAGATATAGGTTATCAATAAAACTAGAAGTTGGAGGGGTAACTCAAATAAGCATCGCTGTCATGCGTGTATTAACGTTACATTGCTTCCTGATATCATGTGCGCAAACACGAATGCTTATCTGATAACCTAGAAGCTCTTGTAATTATTACTTTAACAGTTACCCCACCTCTCTCCATGCCGGGTGAACACCGGCTGATGCAGTAAACAGCATTTCACAACGATTTCAGTACAGTAATAGCAAATATCCTAGCTCCTTCTCGATTATCTGGTAATATTCTATTCACAAAATACAACCAATAGTACGGTAATGTTAAGACCTACTTGTGAAAAGCCCTATTTTCGATGGTCCGGCGATTAGAACAGGAAAATGCTCCACAATGCTCTGGCATCTTATCTGCTGCCACGCAACGAAACTAGGAATACGACCGGTTCAAGATGGCGGCCGGATTTCTCGGTTTCCAGCGACCAATAGGGCTTCTAGTCTCTATATGATTTCTATGGTGTTACCAAGCGATTTCTGAAGGATCATGTGACACTGAAGACTGAAACGAATGCTGCAAAAAATCAGGAATATTAGTATTTAAAAACAATAGCAGTTATTAAATTGTAATAATTCACAAGATTGCTGTCTTTAACAAATTTTTCATCAAATAAATGCAACAAAAAGAGACTTCAAAAACATACCAACCCAAAACTTTGAAGAGTAACTGAAAGTAGTAAAAGAGTCAAGCATATTTGAAATAGTCCACATTAGAAACACAAGCTGCTAACAAGTTGTTAGATTTGATTGAAGCTGACTGTTTGAAGCTGACAGTTCACTAAAAAATGTAAAATTCTGTCATGTTATTTCAAACCTTTATGAAGTTCTTTCTTCTGTGAAATAAAAACGAATATGGTTTAAACAATTTCTCAGTCTGTTTTAGTCTGTATGAAAGTCGATGGGTCTAATGTTGCTTTCCCCAAATAGTAGCATTTAACTAAATATCCCCCTATTTAAAAAAAATAAAATTTGTATTTGTTAATTGAAGTAATTTTTCATATGACAGAAAGCACAAACTAAGAAGGCAGTTTTAGAAGTTTTATTATTGCCTCAGTTTAATGCGCATACAATACAGTGACTTTAAAGATGATGTGCTCCGGGTGTTACAGGGTCATTTCAAAAAAAAAAAAAAAGGATGGCTTTTGTATCAACATATGTGTAAACAAATATGGTAACAACAAAAAGATGATTTTTATGTTATCATAGGCATTTTTTGAACACATCAACAAAAGTCCTGCAGCTTAATTTTGTTTTTCATGTAAATTCTTTGTTATACTGTTTTGCCAACTTTTGCTGTAGTGCACATGTTACCAGATCATACTCGACCCGCTCCAAGTGGGATTTAAACTGGGGTCTCCGGTGTGGGAAGCGGGGGCTCTAACAACGATGCTAAAGACCACAGGCACTAGTGTCAGTTGCTATAGCGCACCTCTTGAGGCCAGGGGACTGAGGCTTACATTCATTTCTTCACTACTGTACGTCTGTTTCACACATTTTGATTTACAATTTTACAGATACATGTTTTCAATTGTAATCTCGAGAAATATTGGCCTGTTCTGTGGTCTCACTCCAGCTAGCTTTTAGAAATCCGTTATTTCATCAGATTCATCTTCCTCCCCAGATATTATAATGAACAAGATGGAATGCTCTTCACAGAAATTCAGATTGCTGCTACAAGCCTGTTCGTTTTTTCTCCCTTTTGCTTCCTTCCCTCACGCACGCTCTCTCTCTCCCTATGGCAGTCCTTCCAGGGTGAACTTATTTATGATCCTGTGTTTCTGTGCGTGAACGACAGGCAGACACAGTGAGAAATTATTATCTGAGGAAAGTATTGCTGGATTGCTGTGGGTGGACAGGGCTCTCAAAAGGTCATGCTCCAGCCTCAGACTGAAACGACATCCGGTGAGTCACATACCAATCTTGACAGCCTCCTCTCTCGTTTTTTTTTTTTTTTTTTTTTTTCTCCACACCTCCCAGCCGGCCTTGACAAAGAACCATTTGGCTCAGCTGTCTGCAAGCCAAGCTCAGTTCCCCGTCCCCCTGCTGATGACTTTACATAATTAGTCAACAGAACATCACATCTTGCACATGACAGAAATATGGCAGATGCTATATCTACTTGAAGTAAAGAACAACAATTTGGGAGAAAGGGAAGAGAGAGGCATTGGTGTAGGTACACTGGGAAAAAAAATCTTACAGAATAATTTTTTTTACAGAAAATAACTGATTTTTTTGACGTTAATTTTCTTTCATTTTAAATTGTACTCAAAACTCTGTAAAATTAAAAATAATATCTGTAAATTAAAAATTCAGCTGTTATTTTAGGTATTGTGACATTAATGACATATTGCAGTAATGCACATTTTTTTAAATGTACTGTATTTTTAATACTGTATTTTTTGTGTCTTCTTAAATTACATAAAAATGTATGTAAAATTACAAATCTGTAATTAAAACAGTTAAATGATAAAACGGTCGAATGACTGGCAGTCCAAAAAAAAAATCCTGTAGCATTAAAGTAAAACAAATTAAATAAACAAACAAAAAAAAAAACACTATTTCACAAGTATTTCCTGAAATTTACGATCAAATACCTTCATTGTAAAACAAATCTTAAACTACGGCTGCCAAACAAAAAACATAAAATGAAAGTAAAATATGCTAATTTGTGCAAAAAACTCTAACAGAAATAGATGTCAGCATGATGAAGATTAGTGTTTGCTTTATGGCTCATGACCCTTGACTTTTTAACATTATTTTTCCCTAGCTGCTTTGTGTTTTTGATGCACATTTGTTATGGCAATAAATGCAGGAGAAAATCTCATCAGATGATGATGTTTGTCACTTATTGGTGATATAGTCATTGTCATAGTCATCATATGGTGACCTGATTCACTGATATGACTTTGAGTCAAATCTCTGAATAAATTAGCTGAGGTTTCATAATATATAGATTTATAAATAGAGTATGACTAATGTCACAATTTTTCATGACCCTTGTGACATTGTTGTATCAGTATTATGACAATCTGGTATTCTGAAATTAAATATATATTATACAGAAAATGTTTTGAGCTGGGTTTATTTAGGAGTTTAGAGACATCAAGAATCAACATAATGAATCTCAAATGGTGAAAATCAACGTAGCTTGTTTTGTGGTGAGTTCAGAGTTGATCTGAATCTGTTTTCATTGTCATCACTGTTGCGATTCATACACTGATTCTTGATGTCTGTGTGAGTCTATATGATCATGTCAAAACATTTCTGTATAATGACTTCCCTTAAAATCTTTCAGAGTATCACAGCACTGCAGGATTGTTTGCAGCAGTACTGGCATGCAAAGTTAACAACTAATATTTAACAACTTAATCAGATATTAGACTTCAGGTGGTATTCTTCCTGGATTCCTACCAAATATGTGTCAGAGAAACACAGAGAAGCCAGAGAAAAATTCATTTTAAAAACTGAAAGGTCAAGAGCCCAACTAAGGCAGACACTGATCACCAAACTGACGACATCAAACTTTATTATTATTAACTTCTAAACCTCTGTTAATTCTCAATAAGAATGTTAGTGAAATAAGTCTGGATTTTAATAAGTGAAGATGCTGAGATCTTGAGAGATCTGTTAGCGTTTCTGTTGGGTCACCGTTGTGCTGAAGAGAAGAGCCTGTGCTTCAGTCCAGGATGAGCAGAGGAACACTGATGTTACATGTTGCTTTATTTAACTGCCAGTGACGGTGTAGTTGCTAATGCAGTGACGTATTATAGGCACAGTAAATCATGCATGTAGTTAACCGCAAGAGATTTACTTTTTACAGTGAATGTGTTTGTTAGTAAAAATTCAGGAATATATGTAAAACAACTGTTTCTGTTAAAAAGTTTAATAAAGATTTCTTTCAAAGTTTTTTGCACTTTATTCAAATTAGGATATTTTACATTCATTTTACAGTTTTTGTATGGCAGTCATTGCTGACAGTCATTTGACCGTTTATTTATTTTTACAGTGAAGTTGTTTGATCGTAATAATTCAGGAAATAGCTGTAAAACATCTAAGATATCTATATATTTTTACGGTTTTTGTTTGGCAGCAGTAGCTGACAGTCATTGACCGTTTTTTAAAGATTTTAATTTTTTTACAGTGTACAGTACTGTATATGTGGTAGAGACCCCATTAAAGTGAAGAAAGAGGCTGTGAAAAATTCCTAGCGAATGCATGTGACTGAACATAATATTAGAGACTGCGAGACATGTTGTAACATGGGGTGAAGTTGTAACGACATCAGTTCAGCCAATTAGTAATGATCTACAGGGATGAAATCACTTTCATACATGAACACCAATATCCTGAGATAATAGTAGACGTTGTAAGTCGCAGTGTAACTATATCAATGATTAACAAAAAAAAAAAAAAAAAAAAACTTTCATAGTAAGAAAGTAATTTCATGTCTGGTTTAATTTGCAGTCATATTAAATGACAGAAATAGGTCTCAATTTGAATTAGATGATTACAGAAGCTTTTAATTTACATTTAAACAAATGAGAAATGACAATAACAAATAGTAACATTTGGTGACCGCTATTTATTGTTATTTATACATGTTAATGACACAAAGCATTCCTTAGTAAATAATCAGTCTAAGAAAGTATCAATTTATAAGAAATGATAATTTCTACTATAATTTCTAAAGTATATTAATATATATATTAATATATAATTAAAATTATTTGCATTATTCCTAAATGATTTCAGAATTTTTAAAGAAAAAAATGGCAGTGTACCTGTTTTTTCTCTTTGCTTTGAGGCCAAAATAAAAGTATACATTATATCACATATTGTTTATAATTTGATTTGCAATTAAATTAAATGATAGAACTGGTCTGATTCAGCAGGTTTTCTTGTTTAATATAGGAACTCACACAAACCTTTCACCTAAAAATAAAACTCTAGAAATCTCATGGATGACCAGACGGGGAGGATTTTCCAATGTACTTGGTTGTCAATGGAGAAAGATGCTCTTTTCAGACAGATGGTGTAGTTTTGAAAAATGTCAGGAGCAGCACAGTAATAGTTGGTACTATCAGGTATTCATAGGCTGCATTTAATTCCACTTTTAGACATACGCTCACAAACTTCCCTCAGCACTACATCCGAGTGAAGGAGACGGAGCGAAGTTAGCGAGGGAATTGGGAATAGCAAAAAATTGGACTTAAACGCAGCCATTGTTTATGCATATGCCAATGAAGGACACCGAAAGCACCAAATGACCATCAAACTCAAGTGTATTTTTTGGACGTTGTTATTGTACATTATAAATGTACAAAAGGTAGCAGGGAGATAGATGGGAAAAAGTAGTAGCTCAGGTTTAAAATTTCTGCTGACTGTAATCATTTTCCAGCTCTGAGGAATAAAAGCGAATATTAGTCAGCTCTAAATTTAAATTAGCAGGGCCAAACTGTACATTTTCCCTCCTTACCTGTCAAGCTGACTCATTCTGAATAACAATACAAAAGCATCTGAATACATCTCAGACGTGAGATGCATAAGTTAACTTTTCAGTGTTGATATTGTGGCACAGCTATAAGCTGTTGACTTTTTTTGTTTTTTTTTGGGGAGCAAGCACAATTTAATCCGTTTTATTTGCATAAATACATTTTTGTACCCCAGAGTACTTTGTGCGTGTGGATGACATGTAAATTAGCCACATTTGGACACTTCTTCTCATACTTCGGCACAGAGGATCATCACTGCCCATGCATGGCCTTCTAGTCATGCTGAAAGGTTACTGTGGCTTTCCAATTGGATTCATGTAGGGAAATTAATTATTTCTGGGAAGCAACTACACTGTAAAATTAGTTTTGGGCAGCTGTGGGCTACAGTTTTTGCCAGAGCAGAATCTCTTCATCATGAGCTGACTGTTAATTAAAGAAACCTTTCAAGACGTTGGTGGGAGTATCGGGCCTCCATCTGTGCATCACTCAACCACTTTTCATTGGACGCCGTTGTAATTTCCCTCCACTACAGAGAGTGATGAGATAATTAATGTGCACTCATACAGCTGTATACCATGATAGATGTGTCATGGGGGTTTAGCAGCCAGCTAGGATGTGATGGCCACACAAAAGGGGCAAATGGTCTTTGTGGAAGTCAATATTGAAGTCAGGAAAGTTAAGATTGACAACAGGGAGCCAATAAACATGGTGCACAAGCAAATGAGACATGCTGTACCACGAGGGACATCTTTCAGTGTCTAAATTTAATTCACGAGATCTATGCTATGTCCAAACATAAATACATGAGTGTTTGATCGCATTCTTTCCTAGAAGGAGCATCAAATTAAGGTCGAAAGCCGCAAGAAGTGCCTGACTCAAAATGTGAGTCAATGTGAAAAACAACTCTTATTTTGTCTCTCTTTCTGATTTTTTTTAGCTTGTTATGGTCAGTGGACAAATCTTGCTGCAGTGCACTATTATTATTTTAAATATTACCATGAAAAAACATCCAGTTAAGTTATACAAAAATGACAAGATAACTAAATCTGAAAAATTAGAAAGTCAGTTTACTTTAGATGCATTCTATCTATACTAATACCAGTGCTATACTGATTATTTTTTAGTAAGTGATTTTTCAAAATAATGTTCATTTAAAAAAAGAAAAGATCATTACACTTGAAGACAAATCACATCTACATTTCCTCTTCAATAACAAATGCTTTCCAAAAGCAAATATGAGCACAATTAAAAATGTGTCTTCCAATAGGCGTAACAGTAAAAATAATCTTGTTTTTACAGAAATATCGTGATTTTATAATAATTTAAAAACTAATTAATTATAAAAAAAAAAAAAAAATCAATGTACCATACATCATGAATTCTTGCTGTATTTCTGCAGTTGAAAATAGCACCACACCATTATGTTTGCTTTTCTACCATTCTTTCTATCTCTGCATTTTACTGTGGAAGTGAACGTCTCTGCACGTGTGTGACTCTGCGTGGCTGTAAGCTTGCTTCGCAGGCCAGCTAAATAAGTCAGAGGTGTTTTGGCACAAACATTAAAAAAGTAGGCTACTGAAAACTTCTGAAAGTGATGCAAAAACCGACATTTTGTATTATTAATATAATGTTAATATTAATTTTTTAAAATGGAATCGATACCAAATATATAGTGTGTGAGTATCTATAAATATTGATACTGCAGTATAGATATGCCCATCCCTAATCTAGCATTACAAAGACATTGAATAGACAATTACAAAAAGTAGCTTCAGTTGTCAAAATATTGTGTATTTCCATTTCAGTCTTATCACTGGTCTTTAGTCCACTCCACAGCAATCCCTTTTGCACTTGAGTTTGTCAAGCTGCCCGAGGCAGATTTTGCCATTCAGAAAGGATGTGTTCTTCATCTATTTTCAAATTGTTGGTCTATGTACATATGCTATGAGCTAAAATGCCTTTGAACAGTTAGAAATGTTCATATTTAAAAGATTTGAACGACGATCCCAGTCTTGCGTTACCTTCTCATTGATACTATGACCTATGCTGATTTTGCATAGATATGGATCCTTCGTGAATACTTGCGTCTATTATTATTCTTTTACCGCTGTTTTACCTGTAGCACCAGCTGAGACTGGGCTGTCCATTGATTTGTGACAAATTGAGTGATACTTCAAGCTTGGATGACTTGAAAAATATCTTATTATGGAATGTACACGTCAGGGGTGCATCAATGGGGCTTGCATATTATGGAAAAAAGGTAAGGTTAAAGTGTTGTTAAAGGAGTGGGTGTTGTTTTGAAGACTGTAGTCATTATAACTGATATCAAGGTAATGCATCTAGACATTGATGTAGCATTTGTATATACTACAATCCAGGTTTGATATAAAATGAATGCATAGTTTCATTAAAACGCTTCCTGGTTTCAAAGATATGAGGCCGTTTTCATTTTGCAGATTGCAAAGTGTCATTATCTGCTTAATTATTCTCTGTGATTAGTGCCTCTAATGAATGGAACTTCTGGATAATGCCAGTTATTCGGTGTCATTTAATGATAGATAAATCAGCTCTGGCTAACAGAACTTCCCTTTGCTTACACACTAAAGCAAAAGCATAAGATGCTGAGGTAAGAGTGGTAACGCAGTCTATATTTAGACCCTCCTACTCAACCTCATGAATATGGACTTAATATTTCCTTTATCACAGAAACAGATACAATCTGAGCTGCTTATCTAAAAACTAAATCGAAAAATTAGACCTAGAAAATAAGAATTCGGCACGATATGGGAGAAGTTAAATATTAAAAGATATACCGGAATAACCACCCTTTCAGATGTGTCGATGTTAAAAACTTGTTCCAGGAACAGAACTTTACTCCTCCTCAGCCTGAATTGGTGGCGGAATAAACACATCTGCCTGCCCGTGTCACCTGCTGGGGGTGCAGGCCAGATGGAGGAGGGCATGATGGGAAATTTGAGAGCACGACCATGAAATAAGGACATCACACAAAGCCTCTGATCCCTCTGTGATAGATGGTGTATCTCGTTCAGTGAGGAAGAATAAAAATGGATTGTGGAGGACACGATTTGTCCATCCACAATTCAAGATGCATAATAACAGCTGAGACTTCAGTGCATGGCTAAGATTGGTCACGTCAAGCTTTGACCTAGGAGTGAGAATGAGGTCTAAATACTTCTGTATCTGAACATCACAACTTGATCAAAAGCAAAAATAGCTTAGCTTTCTTATAACGTCAATGTAAAATGGATAGTTTTTACTTTCATAATACATACAAATTCATCGGTGTACATTACTCCAAAGAAGAAAAAAAAAATCTGTTCTTCGTAATCGTTCATTAAACTGTGATAACTTGCTTGTTTGATAATCAGATATAGATAAAATCAAGACCATCTTAAGTTTGTAATTAATAAAATCACAAACATGAAATACCTAATCTTACATTTTTTTTAATCTGTTAATGTTCATGCATAAATTAACAATGAAACAGTGTATATTATCAATAAACTTAAACCTTGATTAATAAATGCATCAACTTATTGATGTGTTACCATTTTTTTCACAGAGAATGACCTTTTTAACTCTGAAATGCATTACATTATTTAAGTAAAATGGTTTGAGAATCCTGTTTTATGATGACTAAGTATTATATTCTGCATGTACAGACATACTTTTCTTACTTCAGCTGAACCAAGCAGTCTTTCTGCTAACTACTGTACATATATTGATGTTCCACATTGGCTTGCTGTGTTTGACTAATTGACTAATTTGTAGTTTGTAATGCTCCGAACAGAGTTGCACCTCCCTCTAAAATAATATTTAGCTCATAATTTTATATAGACCAGCACACTTGGACAGCTGTGTACTTCCTATCTGACTGTATGCCATAACATTTTATGGTGCATGTGATTTGAGAGAGGGTATTTGGATTCCAGACATAAAGTGGCCATGCACATGTTTGTGTATATGAGTGTGCATGCATTTAGGTCTGAGTGAATTAGCCCAGAAGGTGTTGAGTGACATATGGAGTGCAGCTGGTTCTTTTGTCTCAGGGACTGGCAAGGTCATTTCTGGATTAAGGGGCAGTTGGTTAATAATAGTCTTCCCAAATGGCTTTTCTCAATAATAAAAGTAATGTCCACACATTACAGAAATATTCTTTACAGCCCTCACTGTCTTGGTTTATATCCAGTCCGGTCCAGGTTACGGTGACTTAAAGCTGAAGTTTCCATATTTCAGTGAACCTGGAGGCCACCCGTCTCCCTGATGACTTCTAAACATGGAAGGAATATGACAGACTCTGTTTGTGTGGTGAAAGCTCTGGAAATCATGCGGCTATGTTACCTCAGCCCCCACAAGTCAGAGCTGGAATTCACTGAGACAACTGTTCTGAAATGTTGGGATGTGCTTTAAAAAAAAAAGTATGGTAGCTGGTTTAGTATTATTTCCCATGCTAACATTTTACTATTATTTTCAATGCTTACAACTTTAAAATACATTTATTATTTCAAAATATATAGATTTAAACACTGCACGGACTTGAGTAATGACAGTCTTCCGTAGAAATGCTTTATAGTTGAACGTTTACACTGTTATTATTAATAACAGTTACTGTTATTATTAACTAAATGAATGACACCATTGTCTTTTTAGAGGTGCTTTTCACTGAAATTGATTTTCTAGGTATTTTGTCTTGTTTTTCAATAGAATATCTAGGCATTCTTAAATCAATATACATTTACTTGCTTAAAAATACATACATTCCTGCTTAAAAAAAAGAAAAAATATCTGCCAACAGGCTAAGAAAAATATTTTTTTAAATGAAATGTATTTTTCTTTTAGCAGGTATTTTTTCTTCTTTTAACCACAAACTCGCCTAATTTTAATCAGTTTTTCAAGAAAACAAGACGCAAGTCGTTTTTCTTGTCGACTAAATGTATTTTGATTTAAGAATGTTTAGATATTTGGGCCACACTTTAGATAAGGGTCCAATTCTCACTATTAACTATCGCTTTTGCCTCAATAACTCCTAATTACTGCTTATTAATAGTTAGAGATGTAGATATTATGTTAGGAATTGGGTAGGATTAGAGATGTAGAATAAGGTCATGCAAAATAAGGCAATGATTATAAGTAATAAACAGCCAATATCCGAGTATGCTAATAAGCAACTAGTTAATAGTGAGAATTGGACCCAAAACTAAAGTGTCCCAAGCCGTCAAAAACGAAAGCATGGTCAAGCACCCCCGGCTTCACAATGAAGACACCAAAGGCGTCCCTTTATGGAAGAATTGGGAACTCCATTGCTTTCAATGGAAAACCTGTGGCGTCAACAACAGACGCAAATTTTATCAGTAGGAAATAGCGCTGAAGAAGTCTCATTCCGAACACATCACAATATTTCAAAGGCAAATATTCGCAATGGTATGTATGTATTGGTTTTAAAGGATAAGCACTTTGAGTCTATTTTCTAGTTTGTTTTGGATGAACTAAAGTGGTGGACACAGAAATTTTGACGATGGGTCCTGTCTCGACTTTTTGACTCTTTTAGAATCGCCTCTGAGCGCTTCAGAGTGGCTGTCTACGAGCATGCACAAACATGTCTTAAAACAACCCTTAACGTTCGTTTTCAAAACTGTGCAACTCACTGAGTGGTTAGTGGTGTTCGTTGATGTTCCAAAACAAGTAGCGTAGCGAAATACAGTTTATGTCGTGTTTTATTTGACATTTTGTAAAATCGCATTGATGTCTGTTGGAGGACTCATTGCTCGTTGATATTACTGCGCTACCGGAAGGGTCTGTTTACATTTGGTTGTAGTCTTTTCGCTCGGTTCTCCGTCTCTCAGAAGGTCTATGCGCTAGACACCGTGTTCCGTACAGCGTCCTTGTACGGCAAAGTGGTTGTCGTCATCAAGTGGTTGGGAGTGTGCTAACGCTTCTGACTCAAATATCGACCGGTTTATACGCGGTTGTGAGGTATCTGAAAAAATTGTTCCACTATAGCAAATAACACGGATTGAAATCATACATTGCGCCGATATATTTGTTTTTAATCATCAACGAACAGCACTAACCACTCGGTGAGTTGCACAGTTTTGAAAACGAACATTAAGGGTTGTTTTAAGACATGTTTGTGCATGCCCGTAGACAGCCACTCTGAAGCGTTCAGAGGCGATTCTAAAAGAGTCAAAAAGTCGAGACAGGACCCATCGTCAAAATTTCTGTGTCCACCACTCTAGTTCATCCAAAACAAACTAGAAAATAGACTCAAAGTGCTAAATATCGGAATTATCCTTTAACACTTAATCAAATAAAGCTTTTGTTGTATCTTAAACCTTTTTTTTTTCAAAACAGATAGCCCAATCAGTACGAACATAGTCTCAAAGTCTTAATAATTCACAAGATTTAACAAGTTTTCAAATTCGTATGATACTAGTACCGGTACATATGTGACCCTGGACCACAAAGCCAGTCACAAGTCACACGGGTATATTTGTGGCAATAGCCAACAATACATTGTATGGGTCAAAAAATTATCGTGAAGATGTTTGAAACAATCTGGATTGTACAGAGCTATATAAATAACTGGATATTTTCACACGCATCAGTACTTTCAGGCACGGAATACGCATTACTTTAAAAGAGGATGTAGTCACTGAGGTGCTAAAATGAATGGATGAAAGCCAGGGACCCACACACAGACTCTGTCCTCATCTGGCTGGCTGGACCAGACTGGGGTTACCATGGAGAGAGGAGGTGGCACAACTCCCACTGCATATTCAGAGCCCCTGGATGCCGAGGCACACAAAGTACCTGTTCACAGGAAAAGAATGATCCCATCTCCTCACTGTGCTAAATTAGCTCATCAGGACCAGCTATATAAAGCTACGCACAAGGGGGGAAAGAGAGCATGCAGTGAATGTGAAAGGAGAGAGAGAGAGAGAGAGGAGAGAGGAGAGAGAGAGGAGAGAGAGGAGAGAGAGAGGAAAAGGCGGGAGGAAAAAAGAACAGCCGCGAGCCCTCAGGCAGCATTCTGACTAACAGCTCTATGTCTTTTTCCTGCTGCTCTGCGGAGACAACATTCTGCTTGCTGTCTAGCCTACGCTAAGACACACTCCGTCCTCCCCGCCTCGGGGGAGCCTTTCTGTCCTGCCTCTGCCTCTGAGCAGCTTCCCTTTTGTTTTAATTATCCATCGCCTAACGAGGAGAAATGTATGTCTCTTCTAAATCCAGCACCCCCCTTTACACCCCCCTGTGGCACACACTTTCTCCTGCCAAAGGCATCATTACCTGCTGCCCTTACTGCAGGAACTCTACCTTAACATTTAGATTTGAAATTTAAATTTGCCATTTACATAATCGTAATTTTCAAATTTTCTTTCCTCACTTAAAAAAAAAATGCTTTTTCATGATCTGTTGCTTTTTCTCCCAACCTTATTCTCGTTAACCCCAAGATATTTCTGCCAACCCTGTGAAAAATGATTACTTTGAATCTCTCGGTTTCCTCCTTGAATGAACATGATAGACATCTAACACGGCGGCACAGTATAAGACACGTTTCCAAGTGTAGCTTTTTATCAGTCGTCTAATTTCTCTCGTTTGCCTGACACACTTAACTGGGTCCACTGGAGACTGTGGATAAATGTCAACTGTATTTTTGTGTCTTTGGGCTGGGTGCGGTGCTGTAAGCAAACCATCTGTTTCTCCACCTGACCTTTCCTTTAATTGCCTAAATTGAAATGAAATGAAACTCTGCCTCCAAAGTTATTCATGTCTAGCAACAGTTCTGAATGAACAAATGCTGTGCAGTGACAAAACAGTGTGTCAGAGCTAAACTAACTAAAAGTTTCAGCGATAAATTACTACTTGTTTCAGCAGCGTGACTGAAGCTACAAGCTCAGCTGTTTCAAAGTAATGTATCTTTTTCAGTAACAAATTATTTTACATGGCTGTTTTATGTCACACACAGCTGAATGCACTCTAGATGAGCATCTCTCTTTTCAAACGAGTTTGGAAGTCATTTCATTCAGGTTCAACGATTCGGTTCACCCAAAGATGAAAATTCTGTAATAATTTACTCATCCTCATGTCGTTCCAAACCCGTAAGACTTTCGTTCATCTTTGGAACTCAAATGAAGATCGACAGATAGACAGCTACGCAACAACCACTTTGACAATTCAGTACGTTCAAGAGATTGTAAAATTAATCCATATGATTTGAGCAGTTTAGTCCAAATTTTCTGAAGAAACACAATCACTTTATATAAGGCTTTTATTCACGTATAAGCATTTATCAACGCACACATCAGTTGTGGTAAACTGAAGCTCAAGCATGTTCGTTTGACGTGCGAGTACCACTGAGGTTCATTCTCGTGTAACGCAGCACTTTGAGCTTCAGCAAGAACAAATCAGGTTCATTCTCATGTTACGCAGCACGTTTGAGCTTCACAAAAACCAATGAGTATCATTCTTGTGTTACGTGGCACGTTTGAGCTTCACAAGAACCATTGAGGTTCATTCTTGTGCTTGAGCTTCCACAAAAGGTTTGTTCTCATGTGTCAAGCAGGTTTGGTTGAGCTTTATGTTCACTGATCAATGTTAACTCTCTCCCCACCAGTGTTTTTGAAAAAAGTTGCCAGTCAGCACCAGCATTTTTTGTATAATTTTCACAAAAGTTTCTTGGCCCCAGAATATTTTGTTGTATGAATATCTGAAGATGCAATATGCCAAAAGAACAGACCCTCTACTTTTAAACAAAAAAAAAAAGTTCAATCAAATAATAATCAAAACATTGATGGAGTAGATCAAGTCCGTCAACACCCCCAAAGCTTCACAGTCCTATACCTCGACATTTAATTCAGTAACATTAGGCAAGGCAAGTTTATTTATATAGCACATTTATATATTTTTTAGCACATTTAGTCAGTTTTGATTTATTTGATGCTGTTTAATATTGATGATCCTGTTTTTTTTTCATATCCTTTGTTTCTGCTTTTTTTTCACCTGTGTTTTGATCAGGAGATTCAGTACTCTTTCAGTACTTTCAGAAGAGTCCAAATAGCGCCGTCAATGGCAGAGAAATTGTTAATATGGGAATAAAAGGCTAAATTAAATCTTTTCATCATACAAAGTGATTGTATTTCCAGAAAAATTGGACTAAACTGCTCAATTCATATAAATTAGTTTTACAATCTCTTTATGAATTTTTTGAAGTGTCAAAGTGGTAATTGCGTAGCTGTCAATGGAGGGACAGAAAGCTCTCAGATTTCATCAAAGAAAATCTTAATTTGTGTTCCGAAGATGAACGAAAGTCATACAGGTTTGGAACGACATGAGGGTGTGTAATGACAGAATTTAAATTGAGTGAACTAACCCTTCCTTTAAGGGCAAAATCCTTCCAGTGCACTGAAATGTTCACTCTTTAAAAAGTCCTTGAATGCACCTTGAAAACCAGGGGGCAACTTGACGGAAGTGCGAAACATAAATCATGAGAGTACATTTTTTATTATTATCATTGCTGAAAACAGTTTTTTTTTAAGAATAGAAAGTTCAAAAGAACACTATTTATTTTGAATAGGACTCTTTTGTAACAGTATAGATGTCTTTACTCTCACTTTTGATCAATTCAATGCGCCCTTGCTGAAAAAATAATAAAAGTATTTATTTATTAAAGAAAAAAAAATCTTACTGACCCCAAACTTTTGAATGGCACTCTATATAAAATGATATAAAGTTTTATAATATATATACAGCATAGATATATAAAACTTATGGGATTGTATTAGGGACTTATGTACTTCCGTCTCAGGCAGGGGATGCAATATTGCACCCCCGGCAGGGGATTTGGAAACTGTGGGTTTGGCCTCTGATGGGGCCCAACTCATAGAGAGTGGTCTCTCAACCAAGGTTGTTGAGACCATTCTAAGCTCCAGAGCTCCCGCTACGAGGAAACTGTATTGTTTGCAGAAGAGTTTTCACTTCTTGGTGTCACCAGCGTCAATGGGATCCGGTTAACTGTTCGGTCAACACAGTACTTGAGTTTCTGCAAGAACGCTTTGCATCAGGTTTATGTCCTTCCACGCTTAAGGTCTATGTGGCTGCCATTGCGGCTTTCCACGCCGTGGTGGGTGGTACATCTTGTACACTCGTTTCCTTCATAGCACCTTGAGGCTGAGGCCTGCAACTCGCACTAGGGTTCCGGCTTGGGACCTGGCAATAGTACTAGAAGGTCTATCTGGGGCTCCCTTTGAGCCCTTAGATTCGGTCTCAGAGAAGTTTCTTACTTTTAAGACTATTTTTCTGCTAGCTATTTCGTCCCTCAAAAGAGTCAGAGACCTTCAGGCCCTTTCGGTTTCTCCCACCTGCCTTGAGTTTGCACCGGGGATGGTCAAGGCATTCTTATACCCTAAACATGGATATGTTCCTAAGGTGCCTACCATTATTCCGAGGCCTATTGTGCTGCTGGCTTTCTGTCCTCCCCCGTTTACTTCGTCGGACCAAGAAAAGCTAAACCTCTTGTGCCCAGTGCGAGCACTGGACACTTATGTTCATCGGACTTCTCCGTGGAGAAAATCGGACCAATTATTTGTCTGCTTTGGATCACCCAAGAAAGGTCTTCCTGCCTAAGCAGACAGAGAGCAAGTGGATAGTCGAGGCTATTTCTCTTGTGTATGAGTCCTCTGACCAGCCATGCCCTTTGGTGGTCAGGGCTCATTCCATTGGGAGTAATGCGGCTTCTAAAGCCTTATTATTTGGAGTTTCTCTCCAAGCGGCAGGCTGGTCCTCACCACTCACATTTGTCAGGTTTTATAGCCTGGACCTGGATGCTACCCCAGGGTCTCAGGTGCTTAGTGTAGTACTGACAACAGGGTGACACTCAGGCACTTGAAAGTTTGGCGATTTGGGTATTCTAATTCCCAAAGCGTCATCGATGCATCGCGAGTTCCCTCGAAAGGGAACGTCTCAGGTTATGACTGTAACCATAGTTCTCTGAGAAAGGGAACGAGATGATGCGTCCCCCTTCCATACTTCCTGCATCCCTGTGATCGGCTTGCTTTGGAAATTTTTTAAGCTAATGCCGGTTTTCACCTGATGCTCTTTTATTACTTCCTGGTCATGACGTCACCCGCCCGTGACGTCCATTCCATTCATTGGACTAGATGACATAGATGCTTCAGACGCATTCACGCTTGAAGCGTTCCCAAAGTGTCATCGACACATTGGGCCCTATTTTAACGATCTGAAACGCAAGTGTCAAAGCGCAAAGCGCAAGTAACTTTGTGGGCGGATCCCGGCACTGTTGCTATTTTCCCGGCGCGATAAATGCCTCTTGCGCCTGGCGCAAATCTAAAAGGGGTTGGTCTGAAGTAGCTTCATTATTCATAGGTATGGTTTGGGCGTAACGTGAAATAAACCAATCAGAGCGTCATCCAACATACCCTTTAAGAGCAGGTGTGCATGTTGCATGGCGGATTGCTATTATAACGGCGGATTTACCAGGCGTGCGCCAGGAGCGGTTCACGGCCGAGGAGATCGATGTTCTCGTCAAGGCCGTAAAAGAAAGAGAATTGACATTGGGGATGGGACTAACCCACCCAAATCAATAGAAAACAATATGAGAAAGCTCAACTTAACTTGTAAGTTAAGAGTAAGGTTTTTAATGTACTTACATTATGGTAACGGTGATTTCGCAGTATTCAGATTTTTTTTTCCTGGTTCAAGACGGACAAACTAATTGTTCATGTCCTTATATACATATGTGTCGTGACATGTGTCCACTATTGGGCAAACAGCTCTGATCCGTCATTACTACAATTTGCCTGAAAAATTAGGGTAAATGTGTAAGCTAGATTTATGCCTATTTTTTCACATCTTCATGGACACCACAATGATTTCCCTCGTGTGGTAATATATTTCCTTGTTATAATGTATGATTTGCAAAAATAAAAACTGCTGCATCTGTGTAGATTACATGAGCAAAGTGTATGCGCGTTTTGCACGCTATACATTATGGTTAAGCATTAGGGGTGTCACGATTTCGATTTTAAATCGAAATCGATCGAAATTAAGTTACAATCTCGATAATCGAATTCAAAAATGGAATCGTCGATACTGCCACGCCCCCATGTCACGTCCAGTCGGTTTGCAAAGCGGAAAAAAACAGCGTTGAAGTGCTGCGAGTCCTCTACCTCAGTTACAGCCAGTCAAAAGATAGCATGGCTGCAGATGCAGGAGACCCATCGACAGGACTTCTGACCTCCTCTTTCACTAAAGTCGCCGGTGTGGGACAGTGGGAGTATTTCTGATTTCCAGTGAGTTATGTTGACAACGTTCACATTTGCGTTCAAAGTTCGCGCTTAAAAAAAGCCACACTTTGCAAGCTCTGCTACTGTATGTGCGTCAGTGCGTGTACCATTCTTCCACTTTTTAAATTAAAACTTTAAATTCACAAAAACAGCAGACTCAGAACAGTATAAATCTTTATACAATAAATCTAGGATGTCACAAATAACTTGATTCTCCACCTCCACGAATGAGACAAGTGTCGTTCATTTCCGCACCTAGTCTATTTTTGCTGCACGCGCCGAGTTAAAGCGACAGCGCACAGTTCGTGGTCAAAATGAACATGACACGAAAATGTTGTAATTTCATCATAAATGCATTTAATTAAATTCTACATTAAATACTAATATTTTTCACAGTCATGTTTGTACTTTAAGACCGAGGTAAAGCAAGGAAAACATATATGTATCTGTTAAACCTTGTTTGTTTTGTTGTGAACTTGAATGTCGTCATCTGTGAATAAGACTGCAGTTACAAAAGAGAAACTACATGGCAGGTTATTTTGCTTAAGTTTCTAATTGACTGAAGATATAAGTTATTGTAACATTATTTTGTTAATAAATGTTTTAAATTTGACAATGTAGTGTGGTACATTGCGAACAAAGGTCATATATTATATTACATAAAAGTCTAGTCTAAAAATGGCATCGCAAACTGTGCTATAAAAAAAATAAATGTAAAAATCGAGAATCGAATCGAACCGTGACCTTAGAATCGAAAATGTAATCGAATCGAGGATTTGGAGAATCGTGACACCCCTATTAAGCATGCGCCCTTAAAATAGCATAATGAACAACGCGCAACACGCCACTGACTTTAGACTAGTTTTTTTCTGGTCAGTGGCGCAATTGGTTTATAGAACAGCAAAATAGCATGAGGGAAAGTTTGCGCCGGAACACGCCTCCTCTTTGCGCTGAACCGCCCCGGGGAGCGCAAGTGTATTTCTTAGTTAACCGACTTGTGTCTGTGGAGGGAAAAGTCCGCTTTGCGCGGGTGCAAAATAGGAATTATACATGCGTCGGTGTACAAAGTCAATTGCGCTGGGTGCAAGATAGGGCCCATTCTCTTGTTCCCTATCTCAGGGAACTATGGTTACAGTCGTAACCTGAGACGTTGATTTTCTTGGTGTCATGTTTTGATGTTATTTTAGGTTTCTATGTATTTAAGAGTTATTTACTACTTATGGACAGCAATTTGGTCCATTTTAATGGTTTTGAAAGTGCTTTATAAATAAAAATGGAGTTATGTAAGGTGTTCCTCTGTATAAAAAAAATAAAACAAATTATAATAAAATAAATAACAAAAATCCACTTATGCACCTTCAAGGCAGTTTGTATTATCTACTTTGTGTTAATCTATTTTTTATCTACCAAGTACTTTTTTTCGATGCAGTGGAACAATTTCAAAATAGAGTTTCAAATTAGATTTCCCATTACTACAAAATAGCAGATAGGAAGGGGGGAAAAAAGTAAAAAGTAGGCAGATTTGAACAAAGTCTCAGCTGGTTTCCACCTGCCTCTGTTTGACACCTGAACACCTGCCCCATCAGGTTCACTGCAGATGGCTGAGGTGAATCTTTTGTCTTTCAATCTTAACCCTTTTCTCACTCAATCTCCATCTCTCTCACTCTCTATGGCTATGTTCAGAATGGCATAATACAGTTCTATTCTCACTATTTTTGCAATAGGCATACCATGTGCATGTATGCAAATTTCTTTCTATTTTCGGAATACCAAGATGACCTATACAACATTTGCCAAAATGTGTAGTGTACAACAGAGCACATTGTGTGGAATACCATATCCTACAATGAAATGCACTTGATTTTTCATTCCCAGAGTGACGAGTGAACAGAAAGGGATTTTTCACATTTTCTTCATAACCCATGATTTATATTCCTATAAAGTTGGAATATTTTTATACAAATAATTTTATTCATTCCAGACATTGCCTGTCTTTCCTGTGGACCTGCCATGTCTAGAAGCAGTGTTGTGTTTTAATAGAATTGCTACTGCATGTCATGTGAATTTCTTACAACTTATAATGAAATATTCAGATTTCATTCATGATACTCAGAATATCAACAGGATATTAAATTAACTCAGTCTATAGCTGTGTTGTGTGTTTATGCATGTAATATAACAATATATGCACTTATGACTGCACATTAATTTGGTTTTCTATGTGAATTTATTTCATTTCAAATGCCATACTTCTCTTGTAACATTATGCGCTCCATAAGGCAAACGGAGGAGGAAGAGGCAGGGAAAGTGTCGTGCTTGGGTGTGAAGTTTTCCATCCCATGATGTTTTCCACACTCAACACTTTAATTAGCATGATTATCCATGAACATTAATACAGTGCTAATTGCAAGATGTTTATTTCACAGCATTCAATTAACACACTCCGTATCCAACAGTAGAAATCACTCATCCTTATACTGATCATTATGGAGCTTGAGTCTTACTTTAGACGTCTTAACAAACACGACTGCGTGGCCAGTCACACTGTGTCCCTGCTCACTTTTTGTGTGAGATTTGTCTGTGCACAGTATTCAAGTACTTGTGAAATAACACGTTTCTATATAGACTCTGATTAGCAATCACACCCTCCTGCAGACACCGAACAAAGACTCATTTGTATGCTTAAAAGCTGTAACGAAACGTGTGTATATATACGTACATACATATTTAGTATTTTCTTGGAATCTACACAATGAAGGTGAAAGAATATGGAACAATTTGCACTCTACAGCAGCATTACAAAGTTATTTGTTTCAGATTCAGTTTTACAACCTGGTGTGACCCATAACATTAACAAACCCTTTAAAAAAAACCTTTGGCTTTATTTCCAGCATGCACTAATTGTGTAGCAAATTCCCTGAAGTTTTATTCAAGTGCAAGTCATTTTCCCAAAGCGAATGAACTGCTCACCCCTGACATCTCCAGTGGAAGCAAAACTATTTTGTTTTTGGTTCTCAATTATGCACATCTGCTGTCACTCAGTTTGGGATGAATTTGGAAACTCAGCCAGCCATGCAGGACTTTTTATGCTTGTAAAAATTAGAGATTGGCAGGTTCAATTGGAGCAGGGCAAATGAGTTTGCGCAGGGTTTGGTGGGGTCAGGGTGGGTTTGCTGTGGTGAGAGTTGCTGTGGGCAGCAGGAGTTAGGGTCACGGGCCTGCAGATAGCTGGGTAATGAAGCATTTCACACAGCTGGTGCATTCTCAGGCATCCCTGGAGTTACACCATTGAAAGAGGAAAGGTCAGCGTTAGAAAGAGAAAAGAGCAAGAGAGAGAGAGAGAGAGAGAGGGAGAGGCGGAAAATCTAAGAGCGAGAAACAATGGTTCTGCTTTGAGGAAATTAATCCGACAAAAAGAAGGGCAGGAAAAGAAAAAATAACTGCAGTTTAGAGGATAATAAAGATAGATATTTCCGTTCATGATAAGAACAAAAGAGAATGGGGTAGAGTATGCATCGCACAGGCCAAAAGTGAAATCGGAGAAAACAATGACTTTGAATAAACTTGGTGAAAATCACTTTGACACAAGCTGGAAAAAAACAAAACAAAATGAATAAACCTCTTACAGGCATGCCGACACAACCCCGAAAGGAGTGCGGAGGAGAGCCCATCTCATCAAGCTCTGTACAGAAGTCATACAATGAGAAGTGAAGGGGAGCCCGGGAGAATCGATAACCTGAACGACCAATCTGTTCCAGGTACTTTATGATGTGACTGTGGTAATTATTACCTGATCAATAAAAGAGTTTGTTGTGTAGAGGATGGGTTCTAGGCTGGCGTAATTGGTTCTTCTCATGTGTAGGTTTTATGTATAAATTTTCTCAGTTTCAGAAATGGAGTTTGTGGAAAGGTGAAGAAAAGGGGTGTTTCCTTCTATGCAGGATATATCACTAGTATCCCGATACATGAGTTTTCTTTACTAACTGCGGGCCCTGCAGATACTCGTATTAAACACTCTCAAAACACTCTTAAAGAGCAAGCAGGAGAGTCATGAAAAAAGTTGCCCAGTTTGACTTGTAATTTTTATTTGCTTTACAACTTCTTGAAAAGTTCATTTTAACACCAAGGTTCTGTGCGTGTGAATCTGCGATTGACTAACACTATGTTGTGGTTGCCACAAAAAAAATAAGCTATGCATATTAAATGCATGGAGCAGTGAATTCACTGCATTTTTTATAGATAAGCTACTCTGGTTTTAGCCACAGAATGAGTCCAATTCATTCCTGCTGCAAATCCCCACTTCTTCATTTGCTGATTGTAAAATAACATAGTTCAGACTCAAGGGGAATGCTCTGGGAATGAATTGCGGCCGGTGATAGCGGCGTTTGTTTGCACACGCGGTCTGTGTTGTTTTTGCGTCCAATTCACTAAGGGAATTATGCAAATCAGGTAACAATGCAAACGTGCACACAAAATCTGTCCTGAGTGCAATTTGCATGGCACAATCTTGCAGGTCGGGTTTAAAGTGCTAGGTCATAAAGGATGCAGATGAGTTTTGTCAACGTTATTTCTGTCTGCCAAATAGATATTTTAGTATTTTGCTCCTTAAGTAGAACGCACACCTTTTGAAGCACATGTTAATGAAATTAATTTTGTAAAGACAGTATAATAAAAATACTTCAGTGAGTGTGCAGTTAAACTCAGTCTTTACAATTTGAGTATTTTGTCCATGAATATTTTATGAGTGTGTTTTTGTGTGTGTTTTTGTGAATTGTTTGTCTGACCTATTGAAAAGGACTATAGAAATAATGCACACACAACATTTTCCCAACTGTTGCAAATGGAGATTTTAAGTTACTGTTTAATTTTTTTTAATCTTTTGTCACAGTCTGGGGCCCTGAGTCTATAATAATCCTAATGTTTGTATGCATGTTTGCGCTGAAAAAAGAATTACTTCATTTAAATATTTAAAGTACATTTAAAAATCAAGTTTTTAATGTTTTTTTTTATGTGGTGTTTTTAATATGCTTTAAGACAAATTCGTAAGTCAACACCTATTGCTGAGTATTGTCTCCTTTAAACTCAAAAATGCGGTTTGAAATCGCTTGGTGTTTCTGACGTCACAAACTACCTTGTAACCAATCACGTCATAGTGTCCGGCTGGCTTTAGCATATCATTAACAGCGAACTAGCAGTCTCGAGAGATACCAGGTTATCCTGGTATATTTTTTTGTTGATATGGAAAATCAAGGACATTTAGCAAATAGCAGGTGTGATATATATTTCGATGTTATGATAAACTATATGCCTTTCTGGCATTTCTGGCATCTGGCTTTTCTCAGTGGTTGAGCACAGTTAGTTTTAGGTTCGATATTCGCCAGACATTTGTTTTCCCTTGCCACTGTTCTATAGGATCGACAGTCTTACAAAGATATCAATAGCAGGATTAGTTAACATTATGTAACCATTGTATATCGACATGAAATATTGGTTCAAAATCACCTACTTGAATTAATGCTGCATATTTATACCTGAGAATGCTTTTCCACAGCGCATGATTCCTAACGTCTGCTAATTCCACCAACTGCGGTAAAAGTAGCCTATAATTTGTATTATTTAAAATGACTTTATAACATTTAAAAACAAACTTTTTCATATTCCAAAGCTTGTAGAAGGTTCCTATTGGCAATAGCTGACCTGGTAGCCTTGAGTTAATTAACTTATCTAAGAAAATGATTCATAAAACATATAATATCAGTTGAGCCTATGTTTACTTTCTTCACTGACACAGATGAAAATTAAAAGACTATCAGTCAAAGTTTAGCTTTAGGAGGGGGAAGAAATAGGACAGGATAAGGAGACTGAGAGAAAAAGAAAGAGGGAGATGAGGAGAGGTATTGACAAATAATCTAATGCCCACTGACATGGTTTTAAAGCTATTTATTATCCATTTTTTTTGGCCATCAAAAGTCTTAAATTGCACATATGTGGGTCAGAGAAATCCAAATTATCTCAGTGGAGCATGCCCCCAAACTACCTCACATTTGAATGCATGTCTGTGGGTGGGTAATGTGGGCTGGCGTGGCTACAGTGCCAGGGCTGAATTTTTGTCCCAGTCCGCCCTGACAGTTGCTGTTCTAGCCAAAAGCAAGTGGATGTTGCAGTGGAGTTAAAAGTCGAAGTAGGCTAATGTCAAATTTCCATAATTGTGGTAAAACAATGTTGTATTGTGGTGTTCATAGTATCGTCATCATCATTTCAGTGTAGATGGACCAAAATAAAACCATTAAAATATCAATTAAATAAATATTGTGATCTTGCCACAGCGACACTCTTGTCCCAAAAAGCATTTACCTCAGTAAGTTGGCCGAGGGAATCTGTGAGCTGGCGTGAGTGGAGGCGTGAATAATTAGCATAATCATGGTGTATATTAAATGATGCAAGGGTGAAGAGTTGCATTCAAGATATTTAAGCAACCCTCTACGCACACCTTGGCAAAAGAATCGCCATTGGCTAGTACCTTTTTTGTTTACTCACCAGACTGATATACTATTTTACACACACTATATAGGCCTATATATATATATAATATATATATATATATATATATATATATATATATATATGATTTCACCAAATCAGCTACTGTAAAAAAAGATAATAGTATAATAGATAAGAAATTATTATTAAAAGATACTACTATATAAAAATATAAAACAAAAGAAATAAGAGCACACAACAATAGGCTACATTTAAAATACTAATATTTACCATTCTGAGTACAATCTGATTGCACAAGGGACAAATGAATATTTGTATCAATTGTTCTTCATCTTTGGTAGTATATAGCGAGAGCAGAATAGAGAACTTTTGAGTGAAAAAAACGTCACTACCTAAGAGCATGATTAAGGACATAACATGTTGAATAAAAATGATTTACATCAAAAGCAGTTTATTGTCCAAAATAGTCCTAAATATTTATAACTTCCCACACACTCCACCTTCTCACTCTTAATGAACGTATACTTGGAAGAATGAGATTCAGTTCGGAAATCAATAGTCATATAATTTTTGGCGTATAAAATGGCACGAGAAATAACATTCGTGGTAAGATACGCACTTTCATGAGACTGTGTTGTCATATCTTTGGTCTAAGATACATTCAGCTGCAGACAAGCGTCAAGCATCACAACACCATTTTACAAAGTCATCACAACTAACTGGACCGTGACAAGTTTCATTTTTTTCAAGTTGTGTAGACTCTCTGATCCATTTTCTCTTGTCCAGGTATGTTTTTCTGATGTGTTGACGCTTGACAGAAACTCCTCTTCCGCTACGTTTTCGTATTTCCGGTTATTGTGTGAAAGGTCTATTGAGCTGAATATAAAAAGTAGGCCAACAGATCGCTTGACAGAGAGCAAAACTCGCGCAGTGTAGAGGGTTGTTAAGGCACTTCAAGGAGTTAAAGGCACCATTTTAACCCATTTAGCGTCTGATTAAACTAGATTAAGGGTGGTTACTGAATAAGTGTTCATGCTGAACTGCTACAGAAAAGTGTCATGTCAAGTTACCTTTATTTATATAAAGCTTTATACGAAACAGACGTTACATGGATAAACAGGAAATTATTAAACAATGCAAACAGAGTTCAATTCTGCCGTGAAGCAGCTCTAAAAAGAAAATAGTGTCATTGTTCAGCTGAAGTCAGTTCAGTGTTGATTCAGTTTAGTTCAATAACTTTATGAAGATCATCAAATGTGTCAACTAGTTCAATTCAGCTGTAGAAAACAGTAATGTCATCAGCTCAGTTCAATTCTCATCATTTTAAAAGTGTTAAAATGTTACATAATACTACTTCTTAACAGTGATTTGATGGCCAGATATAACAGACTTCTCCCTTCCTAACTACAAACCTGACAGTCAAACTGTTGCACTATGGGAATCACGTGCACCTCTGATTATGCTTTTGAGTCGCCACTACCCCACCTTGTAACAAGCTGCAATTTATTCATCTTAAACTGCACTTTTTTTGTTTTGCTGCTTGTGCAGTCTTTTTCTGAAATGATTTGTTGAATAGTGTGGCATCGATACAGAGCCCTAAACTGTCTAGAACGTCTCTCACAAAACACTGACTCAGCGCTAAAGAATAATAGACCACTAGCCAAAAATAGCTCTGTATGCCAAACAGGGCTGTTGTCAGGGCCGGTTACACGGTGTAGTCGTTTGATCTTTCAGTGTGATTATCATCATTGATCATGGTTAATTGTGATTGGTTGTCAGTGTATATTTCATAAAATCAATTGACCTTGTTCAAAAGGCTAGAACCTTCTAGATAACCAATATTATGTTCTTCAGATCAAGAAAAGCAATAAAGACAGCTGAAATAGAATTTAATGGCAGATAGCACCATGAAATTCTCTCTTTAAGCCTATGCTATCCTTCATATACCTATTTAAACCCACCCACACTTTCCATTTTCATTAAGATAATTCACAATGAAGGTCATTTTAATGAATCAACTCACACCCGTTTTTTTTTTTTTTTTAGTCCATGTTTAATTAAAACTTAACAAGGCTTTTTTGTCATGATTCAACAATTGATGGAAGGAAATCATCTCCACCTCACTGCTTCAGGAATCAATAAAGCATAACAATATAAAGGGGAAAAACATGCTTTATGTTATGTGTAGAAGCCTATTACAAAAGCTCAGTTGTATGTTGATATTGCATATTTTGTGGTGCGTGATTACCCTTTGTATCTTGTGTTTGTGATTTGTTTTAATTTTTTAGACCAAATATGTACTATTTCGATAAAGATTTGTTGTTAAATTAAGCAGGATTAAATCAGAGATCATTTTGCCGTTGAGTTCAGGGTACTTTATATTCTGTCCAACTACATTCATTATTTTTTTCTCACAAAAAGTTCTAATCTATTAGGACGTGGCTCATTTGTCGCCCGATTAGATGAAATAAGGCCAGACAGGGCTTATCACTTAAATCCTAATCGCTTATTTAAACATGCTGCCTTGGATTCATGGAAATATTTTCATCAGTAAAGATTTCTCTAAATCTGAGCCAAGAATTCCTTTCTAGCATTAGCACAGAACTTTCACAGCAATTAATTGCTTTTATCAGCCGGTTTTATATCTGTGCCAAGGCTGAAAAGACAAAGTGCGCAGCCAAAGCGGTTGCCCCGTGCCATCGATCATGAGGCAGTATTAACTACCCCCTCCCCCCCAATCAAAACGAATACAATTAAAGTTCAACTTGTTGATTTTGTTCCTACAGGCCATAAATCACCTCTCAGCCTACAAACTTTCCATCTGCATTGCTCCTTCACTCACTCCATCTATTTCTCTCCCGCTTCCTTTTTTCTTTCACTCCATTTCTCTTTTTTTTCCACTCAAACCTTTCAGCTTCCTGGCTAATGCAGTCCTGCTACGTTCTGAATCTACTTCAGACCACCAGACCATAATTACGTTTAGTCAATAAAAGTAAGTCATTACAAAATGAGATCTTGGGCTAAAACCTCCCAATATTGATTGGTGTTTCAGCTTCTATTTGAAAGATGGCATGTTATAAAATGTGAATACAGAAATCATTTCAACCTCAAGGCTATGCCAGATATATATACTTATACATTTTGTATATACTGTCAATATAGAGGTGGCCAAGGCTTGTTTTCACACAAGGAAGTTGTCATATCTCTGTAACAGAAGCAAGATTTTGATTCAAAAGTCTAAAGATTGCTTTCTCTACAGCAGTTTGTAGGCCTATGTTGGTTTCAAACATAGCACAAAACTGTTTTAAATTAAAATATGCTCATTTGATTCTCTCTTCCAAACTCCAGTATCATCATATTTTTTCATATTTAGCTGTTAGGTAAACAAATGAATACAATAAACCCACTGTCACGTACTGCTCCGAGACACGAAGGTTGCGGATCCAAATGCAGTTTTATTGAAAGGGTAAAAACAGGCAAAGGTCATAAACACCAGGTAATCAGTCCAAACAATAACAGGGCCAAAGGGGAACAGTCAAAAACAAAGGAAACCAAGAAAAACAGACAGAAGATTGAAAACCAAGATAAAGAAATTCAGGAGAATGCTTGGAATTGCAGTGTGACACTAAACAAGACTTTGCAGGGAATGACTGAAAGAACCAGACTTATATAAGGTGAGCAAACAAGAAGATGAGACACAGGTGAAAACAATAGGTGCTAATGAGTCCAGGCAGAGAATTATGGGAGATGTAGTTTGTGAGAGAATGACAATAGTCTGGCCCTGTCCCAAATGGCACACTTCATGTGCACTTTCGGTCTTGTGGACTTACAATGGCTGCCGCGTGCGCGTGTCCGTTAAGTCCGTGAGACCGTAGTGTGTCCCATTTGTCATTTTTAGATCTCAGAAGGGTGCTCGCGAGCGCCGCGTGTGGTCGATTTGCGCCCTTGATGCGCACTTTTGCCAAGCCCGCGCTGATGCGGACTCCACACCAGACTTCTTCCCGACAGTCAAAGCGGCATTACGTAACGAAAATGCGGACTCAGAGGAAGACCGCGAGTGCTTAGGGTTCCATTTGGGACAGGGCAAGTGTTGTGGAGTGCTCTCTGGTGGCTCTCAAGGGCACCCCAGCTGGTGACCGTTACACCCACACTGGGATGGGATACATTCAGGCAAGAGTTATTTACATAATGAAGTCAGGTTTTAACTGAAAGGTTAAAACAAGAGTGTTTTTCATAAATGCCAGGTCAAGACAGGTTGAAAATATTAAATCTTGTAATGTTTCACAATTATTTACAGCATTGTGTGGCCAAAGCATTTTTTTGTTCTCTTACGAGAGGTTCTCTCGTATTGCGTAAGCTAGCTTACGCTACGGGAAAGATTCCATCTTTCTGAGAAATTGAAGCCAAAAATTATCCTATAATTTTGTATGCATTGTCAACGCAGTTCAGCTGCAGCAGACCATGAGAGGGCTAGCTAGCCGCTCATTGGTTCGCTCACGGAGAACTGCTTAAGCCTATGAGGGAGCGCGAATGAACCCGCGACCAATGAGAGTCTGACTCGCTCTCAATACGTCACCGCCCGCCGAAACGGGTGTGGACGAGACTATAAATATCCCGAAATAGGCTGAATAATCTGATTTTTTCATCCTTCAGCGACGCACCTGCATCTGCTGATCCTGAGAGAGAAGCCGCCGTCGTCGAAAAGGCACCTTCTAGCGAGCGTTTGGGAGACTGGGGAAGCCGGCCGTCTTCGCCACCTTCAGCCGTCCTGTGAGCTAGCGCCATCCGACGGATTGTATCCTTTTTACAAAAATGCTTCCTATATATTGTTGTATCTAAAAGAGCGAGCGTCTTTTTCAAGATGTCTCGTAAATTTTCTGGCGGCTCTTGCCGCGCTCCCCTCGAGGCTGGGGACCGCCACCTCTTCTGCGCTCTCTGCCTCGGATTGGAGCACGCCGAGCTCGCCCCCGCTGTGGCGGCTGCGAGCTCTGCGAAACTATGCCATTGTTGACCCCGCGGGCTCGACTTTGGCCACTAAGATGCTTCCGTGCCGCCTCTGACTTCGCCGCGGAGAAAGAAACGCCGTTCTCAGAGGCCGCCGGACCCCCAGCCGGAAGCGTTCATCCCGCCGGAGCCTCTCGCTCCCGCTCTCCATCTCCGCCGCTTCCGGACATACAGCTGCCGCCGAGTGGCCGCTCTGTTGCCTCCGTTGACGCCGCAGACACCAAGGAGACATGTTCGCTTCTCGCTTCAGACGGTGAGGATTGGTCCGATTCTCACGCCTCCTCGGCCCGAGAATCAACCGGGACCCGTGCAGCTACTTCCACCAGCGCTCGACTCCCGCCGCTAAACGGGCTGCGCCCTTTCTGCCTGATCTGCACGCAGAATTCACAAAGTCCTGGAACGCCCCGCTCTCTGCTAGAACTCGCTCTGACTTTTCCACCCCGCGTCGCGTTGTGGACGGAGCCGCAGAGAAGGGCTTTATCTCCATTTTCCCTGTAGAGGACCTGGTCGCCGCACGTCTATGCCGCCCTCCGCGAGATGGCGCTCATCACCTGTGCTACCCGCTAAAGCCTGCAGTCCGACTTCAAGCTTTCAGCCGCCGGCCAAGCAGCTTCTGCACCCCATGTCTACTACAGAGTGAGGTACTTCGTGAATGGGACGAGAGCGGGGGAAAAATCCCCTTTCAGTCGCGGATTGAGGATTTCCCGCGAATTTTGTTCTGCCTCGTCGCGCTAGCTCCTCTGCAGGCCGCTCACGTGACCAGCCTCCTGCACGAGCCCCACCCTAGCGCCTAGCTAAACACAGTCAGACTTCTCAGCGACACCAGGGCGGCCGCCCTCGCTCTCGCTCTGACAGCCGCCACAGACCGCCGCCTCCCCGGGGGCCTCGGCAGAGGATCGCGCTGAAAACTGATTACTCGAAGTCTGCCTAGCGTGGTTGAGAAAAGGACGGCGCTCTCCCGCCGTGGCCGGATCGCCGTCAAAGTTTCGCCCTCTGTTAGTCCCCGCTCACGCGGCTACTACAGCAGTGTACCCCGCCATTACCAAGCCGGTATCCCTTCCCGCTTGCATGAGCACAAACGCCGTGTTTACGGCGTCCCAGAGAAATCTCAAAAAGAGCGTAAAAGCCTCTTGTGTAGAAAATGTGCCCACAACACTGTGTTCACTCATACACAAAGACACTCCTATTCCCGTGTCTCACATAGGGTCCACTCTCATAAAGCGGTCCCAACCCGCTCGAGTTTCAGAGTACATAAGCGCGCCCACGAGCCCGTGCGCGCGTCCCACCTCTGTTACACGGTCCATAAACTTGTGTAGAGAATGTGCCCACAACACTGTGTTCACTCATACACAAAGACACTCCAGTTCCCCTGTCTCACACAGAGTCCATTCTCATAAAGCGGGCCAAGCCCGCTCGAGTCTCAGAGTGTATAAGCGCGCCCACAAGCCCGTGTGCGCGTCTTACCTCTGTTCACTCTGTTACAGGGCCCATAAACTCCTCTCCGAGTGTACGTCCCGCTGTTGTAAACACTATCAGCGCGCTCACGCAGCCCGCGAAGTGCAGCGACGGGGACCATGTAGCCATTCACCCCCTAGCGTCACGCTTCGAAGCAGTGGGTGTTAAACACAATAAAGCTAGGCTATCGCTTACAGTTTTGCCGCCGCCCTCCTCGCTTCCGAGCGCGGCTAGAAACTACTGTGAACCCAGAAGCAGTGACGCGCTGCTCCGTTCAGAGATAGCAATTCTGTTGTGCAAAAAGGCTATAGAGAGGGTGCCTCTGGCTATGAGCGAGTCGGGGTTTTACGGCCGTTATTTTCTTTTCCCCAAGAAAGACGGTGGTCTCAGACCAATATTAGACCTCAGATCGCTGAACAAAGTTCTCATGAAGAGACCGTTCAAAATGCTCACTATCAGAAAACTCCTCGCGCATGTGCGCCAGGGGGACTGGTTCATATCACTAGATCTGAAAGATGCATACATTCAGATCCAGATAAATCCCCTTCACGGGCCATTCTTACGTTTCGCCTCGAAGGCCAGGTTTATCAATACACCGTCCTACCGTTCGGCCTATCCCTAGCACCCCGTACGTTCACGAAGTGCATGGATACGGCGCTCGCCCCCCTGCGGAGTCAGGGGCTGCGAATACTGAACTACTTGGACGACTGGCTGATTTTGGCACAATCTCAGAGAGAGTTACTGTCTCATCGTACAGTTCTCCTCGACCATCTGAAAGTTTTGGGCCTCTCTGTCAACTGGACAAAGAGCGTACTACAACCCAGTCAGACTATCTCCTTCTTGGGTATAGAGCTGGACTCGGTCACGATGACGGCGCGTCTGTCAACGCAGCGCGCCGCACCGTGTGCAGCGTCTCGCCGCATCTTTTCAGATGAACAGACTCACGCCTTTGAAAACATTTCAGAGAGCGTTGGGCTGTGTGGCCTCAGCCTCCGCGGTGCTCCAGCTGGGGTTACTGCGCATGCGCCCGCTTCAGCTTTGGTTGAGGGGCCGTGTGTCTCACCGAGCGTGGACCACGGGCCACCAGCTGATAAAAGTAACGCAGACCTGTATCACAGCTCTGCAGCCATGGTCAGTGGCAGAATGGTTTCAGCGGGGCGTATCCATGGGGACAGTTTCACGCCGAAAAGTCATCTCGACAGACGCCTCCAACACGGGTTGGGGAGCGGTCTGCGAGGGCTCACCGGCCTTCGGCCCCTGGTCAGCTCAAGAGAGCCTCCTACACATAAACTGTTTGGAGAGGTTGGCGGTCGAGAACGCGCTCATGCGCTTTCTCCCGCGCATTCAGGGCCACCACGTGCTGATCCGTTCGGACAATATAGCCGTGGTCTCTTATATAAACCGTCAGGGCGGAGTCAGATCCAGGAATCTTTTCCAGCTGACAGAACGCATCTTAGTTTGGTCTCAGTGTCACCTGCTCTCGCTCAGGGCGACGCACGTGCCGGGACATCTGAACGACGGTCCAGACAGCCTGTCCAGGAACCCCACTCCCCCCGGGGAGTGGTCCCTGCATCCTCTTACAGTTCAGAAACTGTGGCGTTTATTCGGCAGAGCAGAGGTGGACGTCTTCGCCTCGGCGGAGAACACCCACTGCCCAATATTTTTCTCAAGGAGCGAGGACGCGCTAGCCCAAACCTGGCCCAGCCGCCCGCTTTATGCTTTCCCTCCGGTCTCTCTGCTACCACAGGTGCTTCAGAGAATCAGAGAAGCGCAGCACTCGGTGCTCCTCATAGCCCCGCGCTGGGAGGGTCAGACTTGGTTTCCGGAGCTCACGCAGCTGTCACAGACAGCGCCGTGGCCCATTCCAGTCAGAGCAGATCTCCTCTCCGAAGCTCGCGGCACGATCTGGCATCCCCACCCAGAGCGCTGGGCGCTACACGCGTGGGTGCTCAACAACTACCCGTTGCTTTGCCAGAGGGAGTGTTAAACACGATCATGCAGGCTAGAGCGGCTTCTACCAGAAGGCTCTATGCGTCAAAATGGTCTGTGTTCTCAGAGTGGTGCACCGAAAAGGGTCTGGACCCACGGTTATGCGAGGTTCCCTCCTTGCTAAATTTTCTCCAAGAGATGCTGGACAAGGGCAGATCCCCGTCCACTCTTAAGGTGTATGTGGCAGCCGTCGCGGCGTTTGCTGAACCCCGGCGCGGCCAGTCACTGGGCAAAGATGGGTTGGTAGTCCGCTTCCTCAGGGGAGCTAGAAGGATGAACCCCCCTTCGCCCCCCTTCGGTGCCGATTTGGGACCTTTCCATAGTTCTTGATGCTATGAAAGCTCCCCCATTCGAACCGTTAAACACCGTGGACCTAAAGTACCTGTCGCTAAAGACCGTTTTTCTACTCGCGCTCGCGTCAGTAAAACGGGTGGGAGACCTACACGCGCTGTCCACCAGCGCGTCCTGTCTTGAGTTTGGACCTAATGACTCCTTAGTCGTTCTCAAACCTAGGCATGGCTATGTCCCCAAAGCGATCGGCACCCCGTTCAGGGCACAAGTTATATCCCTATCGGCTCGGCCTGCATCCGATAGCGAATCTGATACTAATCTCCTATGTCCGGTCAGGGCCCCGAGATTATACGTTACTCGCACTGCTCCGGTCAGACGATCCGAGCAGCTTTTTGTTTCGTTCGGTGGGCGCACCAAGGGGTTGGCCGCTTCGAAACAGTCCCTATCCAGATGGATTGTTGATGCCATTGCAGCAGCATACAGTACGCATCTAAAGACCTGCCATGCCCTCTGGGCATCAGGGCTCATTCCACTAGAGGCATGGCCTCATCGTGGGCATGGTCCAGCGGAATTTCCATTCACGACATTTGCGTGGCAGCGGGATGGGCTTCCCCCTCCACCTTTGTCAGATTTTACAATCTAGAAGTACCCGTCTTGCAGGCTAAACTACTAGCAGTCTAGTATGTTTCAGCTCTTCTGGTTGAGCTGCACTATAGGGGGTTAATTACACAGACCGAGTTCGTTCTGTTCCCTCTCTATAATGTGCTTATGTACTACACAGTCACCGGCCCGCTGCGCTGGCCTTTTGTCACATGTACATATATTCATTCCCACTTACAGAGTTCCCCGGGGTCCCCCCTGGGACTAATAGTGGATGCTTAGCACGCACGGCGTTGACCAGGGGTTCCCGTAGCGTAAGCTAGCTTACGCAATACGAGAGAACCTCTCGTAAGAGAACGAATCGGTTACCTAACGTAACCTCGGTTCTCTCTAGATGAGGGAACGAGTATTGCGTTCCTGGCCGTGCTTGTGCTACTGGCGATTTTCGCTTCAGTATATGAAAAAACCAGATTATTCAGCCTATTTCGGGATATTTATAGTCTCGTCCACACCCGTTTTGGCGGGCGGTGACGTATTGAGAGCGAGTCAGACTCTCATTGGTCGCGGGTTCACTCGCGCTCCCTCATAGGCTTAAGCAGTTCTCCGTGAGCGAACCAATGAGCGGCTAGCTAGCCCTCTCATGGTCTGCTGCAGCTGAACTGCGTTGACAATGCATACAAAATTATAGGATAATTTTTGGCTTCAATTTCTCAGAAAGATGGAATCTTTCCCGTAGCGTAAGCTAGCTTACGCAATACTCGTTCCCTCATCTAGACAGAACCGAGGTTACGTTAGGTAACCGATTCGTTTTATTTAATGGAATTATGACATACTTTTTTTGTAGACAAGACTATAAAAGTATGTGTCTATATTTATCAACATATATTAATAATAAACTTAATCTGAGAGATGTTCATATGAGTTAAATATGTGACAACTAGCCTTGGTGCCTTATGCATTGAAAATGTATAATATAATTAGGGTTCGATAAATACATTTTTTAATTGTGACTCATCACACTATTTTTGTATGATTAATCACGATTAATTGCACACTTATAGGGAAATTAAGCATTCACCAAGTAAACAGATTAAAAGGTAATTCTCACAAAACTGTATTTTCTGCAAGCTTTTTTCAATGTTAAATTTAGCTGTCTTTCCAAAAAGGACACTTGGAGACTCGAGTCAAATAATAAAATGATATAAGGAGTCCATATAATTCATAAATATATGCACACCAAAGCACCAATGTAAATAAAACAACATTACAGAGAAAATGTTTTAGAATTCACAGTAGTATGTAGGCTACGCAACAGCAAAGAGTTTTACTTTACACTGTAGACAAGTTGCGATACTGAACAGGACCGCATGGAGATAATATTTAACGTTATTCTGATGTGTGGAAACCAAGTGAATGTAGTGAAATGTGTCAGTGCATAAATTCAATGTGCGTGCGATCAGTGCATCGAGACCACACATAGTAGGGGAGCACAACCAAACGCAGTGTAAAACAAAGATTAATCTAACTTATTTATTTTTTAAATAATTGAGCCAAAACCAAAATGTGATAGGTTGTGCCCCGCTCTCGCCTACATGGTTTGTTTGCGCATCTATATAACCCTGTACGTCCATTTTCATGTTGCCACCCTGGCAACCTTTTTCCCCGCTGCTAGTATTCATTATTCTGAGATGGCCAATTTTGACATGTTAGTATAAAAAAATGTGCTTTGTCTGCTTTATTTCTCAATCTGGTTTTGTCCTGGCAGTAGAAGAGCACAGTACATTGTGTTAACCAGGCATGTCTGCCAAGAGTCACCAATCTCACCCTGCTTAAACAGCCATGACCCTGTCTGGCACGGACAGGTGGGTGATGAGACAGACTCAGTCCTTTGGAACCTCTGTTGCTATGAGGCTTGGATGCTTCTCTTCAGGTATGTGCTGTGCCTTTTGTCCAGTGAATAAAATTGGACGGTTTATTCAGCCTGCTGGCAGCCCACATTAGAGATTGGAGACCCTTCCAGAACCAGCATATGCCTGAGAAAGCTCGCGGTTAATCCAAAGTCTGCTGACGCGCTGGAAGCTCATCGAGAATTCTGACATTCTCATTCCGTTCCGTCGGGGAACGAGGAAGTGGATCCAATTTGATAATGACATTCAGGGCGTCAGGTTTCTGTGATAATTCTCTCACAGTACAGCACATCGGTTCTTGTTACAGGTCTGGTGTTGCTGCAGATTGGACAACTCTAGCTCGAGAATGTTTCAGAGTGCGGAAATTAGTCAGAGAAGTGTCAAACACAGTTGGGCCGCACTCATTTAATGAGACTGCAGCGGGAAACATAACCCATCAGCCAGCTGAACACAAACATATTTTCCATAGATCTTCTTCCCTTCAGTGCAACACAGTTTAGACCAGGGTTCCTTAAACCCGGTCCAGGAGGCCACTGCCCTGCAGAGTTTAGTTCCAACCCTGATCAAACACACCTGAACAAGCTAATCAAGGTCTTAAGAGTTACTAGATAGATGAGTTTGATCAGGGTCTGAACTAAAGATCTAAGGAACCCTGGTTTAGACCATGAAGGGAACAATATAAATGCTAAATATTAGGGCGTCACTTTTTATTCGATATTCGAATATGCATTCGAATATGACGTGAAATATCCAAAATCGAACTATAAATAAACTCATCCGATATTTAAAGTGCCATGTTTTGCGCATTTTTTACAGTCTATCATTTGCTTTTTATTTATTGTTTGCCATCTCATCCAGTAGCGGCCGCTCTAAACGTATTGTAGCGTAGGTCCATGACCAAATCAAGCGAAAAATAGCCAATATAGCCAGCTTGTTTTGAAAATGGAAGATAAAGACGAAAGAAAACGCGCTATAATTCCTGCCTATTACACACACACACACACACACACACACACACACACACACACACCACACAACGACCACAGAAAAGACGCTTGTAAGTATCGAGTTCTCTTTCGGGCTTGAACAAACCATAACACACAAATTATGTCAAATGAATGTAAGAGCAGTCTTAAATTATTTAAATAAAGCCTTAAATGAACGTAGAGATTTGCGAGAAAAATGGGACGCGTGTCAGATCCATCTCTGTGTGGTCAGATCGCGTCTCTGTCAGCAACAGCTGGTCTTAAAGTGTCAAAGAACAAAGGAGTAAATTACTCACCCAGACCTGGCGCCAGGAGGATTATTATACTGGTATGAATGTGTGTATTCATGAATCATGAATGTACTCCGCTATCTTTTAACAAATCTCCGGCGAACGGCTTCTTCACGCAAAAGAAAAACTCTTCATGAAGCACAGTTAAATTCAGCGACCATATGTGGCGTTTCCTGATGGATCGAGGTTGTTCATTAACTTTTACATTTTACTCGTAGATATTCGAATATATTCGAATATATTGCTTGATATTCGATATCCGTTCGAATGTGATTTTTCTCAAAAGTGACAGCCCTACTAAATATATGCAGGAACTTCTGTATAACAACGCTGAGTTTTTTCGCTGGACTTTTTACATTTGATTTTCTCTGATAAGTTTTGATCAAATGTGTGGTTGTTTTAGTAGATCAGAGATGTTCTGTTACCTAAAATTACAACACTGAGCCATCCCTTTTATTGAATATCCACAAACGTTTCCAGTCACCTCTGATATTAATGATTCATTAATCAGATACACTAGAAACATTGTTGTCCATTGTTGATGTCTGTTGATGTTCATTAGAGTGAACATGCCGACTCTTAGCTTACGCATTAAACTCATTTGTATAACATTATGGGTCAAGGCAAATTAGGCTGCTGACTATTCATTATTCCAGCAGCCTAAAAACAGCCAATAGTACAACCTCTGTTTGCTTAAGTGCTGTGTTTTAATTGCCCTGAAAGTACATTCTAGACAAAAGAAACCACAGGAACACAGGATGAGCCAGCTTAAAAGGATAGCTGAAAATTTTGTCATCATTATCTCACTTTTGTCATTCCAAACCTGTATCTACTTACTTTCTTCTGTAAGACAAAAAAGAAATCTTCATCTTTTAAGTTCTACTGAAGAAATAAATACAGCTTTTTGGAATAACATGAGGGGGGAGTATATGATGACAGAATTTTCTTTTTTTGATTGGACTATGAATTTATCAAGCAAATTTTGTAAACTTCATAGCAGATAAAGTGCACCTCACAAAAATGTCTCTTCTCTGATGATGTGTACACTGGCCTGAGGGCGGGGCCTTAAGGTTTTCCAATAGCCAGACAAGTTTAAATCCTTACCCTGCAGCACCTGTTACTCACATGAAAGGATAGCAGCAATTAGAAAACGACAATGATCCAATGATTCAATCAATTTAATCAATTCCCATCGGGCAAAATCAAGCCAACCTCACATTTTTTCTTGTTTGAAAAGCCATTACAACAGGGAAGAAAAGATCACTAAACACTAAGGCCCTGTTTACACGAGAACGATTCCGGGTGAAAACGTAAAAATATTTTATCGGATGTGCCTTTCGTTTACACGGCGACGGCGTTTTGGGGGCTTAAAAACGCAAAAAAGTGAAACCACCCTCCAGAGTGGAATTCTTAAAAACGCTCCACCGTTGCGTTCCCGTCTAAACGGTAAAAACGCAAATCTGCTCACGTTGTCTCTTGTCGCATACGCGTTTACGACACAGGCATGCGCCAGTACAGGAAAATGACAACCAACACGTCAGATTATTTCCATAAGTCGGACCTTCAAGTTGCCCTAGCAGCTCTGATAAACACAAGAGTCTTTTCAGCAGTTGTACAAAATATTCTCAGATATTGGTGTTGTTGTGTGGCAGTGCTTCACATTCCCACCTAGCCGCCTAGAGTGCATACTTCATCGAATTTCACACACTTTTGCGTCACCGTATGCACGCGGATTTCCAAACCAAACGCTCGTCTAAACGCAGAATAAAAAATTATAACGCAACGCCACTTTTGCGTTTTCTCTTCGGATCTTTTCCGTGTAAACATAGCCTAAATCTTTAAACACTAAATTTCTACTTTCTGGAAGGCGTACATCACTGTTACTCTTGTTTTAAATTTGTTAACTTGTTTTTAAAAACATACCTGTAAGAATGAATTGTCGGCATGTAACTTGCCTTGCACCATTTGTGCTACAAACAATGATGAACTCAAATTACGTGGCTTGTATCGTTGACCTGGCTTTTATGATTTTAACTTATGACTCCTTAAAAACGGCTATAGAACACAGCAACTATAAAGTTTATCGTGTTGTAGGAGTGACTTTTAGCAATCAAAATATCTTAAGAAAATGTATGTCTACTCACTTGGCAAATGTTTTGATCTAATGCAATATTGCTTTTATGTGTTTTATCAGTTTGTATGTTCCCATTGAGTGTTTCAGCTTGGCATTAGCTGAGCAACTGGAACAGATGTATGTATGTCTGTGAAATTTGAATGAATGTTTGTGTTGATTTTTTTACACATTGCAAATCGGTATGTTTAAAACATCAGAATTGTCTTTAATACTTGACCAGGCTTCATACTGTATCGAATGAAACACAAAAGATCTGTTGCTTGAGAATTACTTGAATTAAAATAACACTTAACCACTGCTCAAGTCCCCGAGGAAGATTCTGACACAATAACCAGATAATCAGCTAATGTTCAGTCTGAGCTCTGTTCAGGAACATATTATACTAAATATCTCTCTGCTTTGTCCATTCAAGATTAAGTTCACAGGCTGGTGATTAGACACAAAGACCCTGTCACAGTCTTCCCTTATCACAGTTTGTGGGGGGGAAAGGCTCAGTGATGACCCATGCCAGCCAAATGCCATTGCATAATTTCTCTAAGCTGCTTGGCACCGGCTCGGCAACTTGGCTCCCACTAAAGAGGTGAGTTTAGCTAATGAGCTCATTAGAAGCAGGTGTTAGATACCTGTCCATCTGCCGGAGAGGGTCACTTTCAACGGAGGACCCCGCAGCCAACACAGTAACCCCAATCCCCCAACACAAAGACCCGACCCGCCCCCACACTGGTCCCAACATTTACTCAGATTAAACTGATGACCCTCCCTGCCCAATTCACCAAGATTAAACCTTGGGAAAACCCCTGTCGGGATTCACTTGGATCCTAAAGCCTGTTCGACTATAATAAAATGAAAAGGGAAAAGCTGAAAATCCATTGCAAAGACAGATCTAAGTGTGGGTGCCAGATCTTCTCTTAACAACCTCTTCTTTTTTTAAGCAGATTTCACCAGCAAAAAAGCTAAAGAAATACCATAATTTAGATATAAAGACTTAACAGTGGTTCTCAAAGTGTGGGGCGCAAGGATACTCCATGGGGGGTGTGGGAGATCAGCAAAAAAACAAACAAATAAACTAAAAACAGCCGTTGCACCGGCGTTCAAGTGCGTGAATAGCTGTTAACGTTCTGACTTAATAAAGTGGCATTGGACGGCAATTACACTGAATCATTCTTCTTCAACCCGTTGACTTGTCACCATTGGAACAAGCCCAGCACAGAATAGACCGAATCACAAGCTGCTATTGCAAACGCGCAAGCAACTCCACTTTTATTTATTGTTCATCCAAAGCATCACTGAAATATTATATTTTTGTTTATTTAAATTAAAAGTTCAGTTCTGTATTATGATTCTCTCTTACTGTTAAAATGAAAAAAGTTTGAGAACCACTGCTTTAGAAAGTCAAAGAGAGGATGTAAGAGCATTACAAATACACCCCTAGAGATTATACCTCAACAGGTCACAATGACAGATATTTTCTGTCATGTGGAAACAGCTCCATGCCCCAAGAGCATGGATAGTCACAAAGCAAACACTCTTTTTTTGTGCGTGACGCATTCTTACACTTCAGACGGGTTCTGTCCAACTAATGTTTATTTAAGTATAGATAAGCCAGATCATTTGATTAGACGAATTCCATTGATGTGCTGTGGAGTTTGCAACAGGGCTGAGGGCACAAAAACACATGGCAAATGTTGATGGCATGTCTGTAATACATACATTTCTGAGCAATACAAATTCCCTCTAGAATCTTCTCTCTCAAAGCTCAGGTGACTTATTAGAGATCTTACTAAAATTTTAAGTTTTAACTTTATCTTAGATGTTTCTCCTAAAAGTCCTTGGGTAAGAAAAAATAAATGACTGTATTTTTGAACATGTAATGATAACTTGTTGATTCAGTAATTGCTATAACCACTGGGTTTATCCTGTGATTTATGCATCAGGTTATGTCTGTATCTCTTTAGTCTTTTTGAATGAAACCTGCTGACAAGAGTCATTGGTTCATGAATTTTAGTTCTACTTCACGTCATGCTGTGTTATGTGCAGCCCTAAGGGCTTTGTGCCATTGTTTTACAGCATACACCCTTTTTATCTAAATACACTCAATTCAAACTTAGATAAAACATGACTTCTTTAGCTGTGGGGCTACAAATTCAGCAGCGGAGTTTGTTGCCTTTAAAAAACAGCACAGATAATTTGGTCATGGGGAATTTAAAAAGTTTTGATAAGTTTGTGTTGAAAAGATATTAAAATCGAAGTTTTGATTGCAGACTTTGGTATTATATTTTGGGACATTGTTGAGTTCTCTAAAACTCTAGAGAAGAGGTGTCAGTTCTGGAGACAGAATTTAGGTATTAAAGAGATCTCGGTTGACATTTTTCTTCCATAAGCTGTTGATTTTGAATCACAAACCCTTGTTTCCTTTGCCAGTGGAACCACAATAGATTACCTCTTTTAATACAAGATGACAAAACCATGTTACAGTAAAACAGCAAGAGTTGATATCTGTGGATGTTTGAGATCCTTGTGCCCGTGGAGGTGCTACAATTTGCTGTTTACTCTCGTTTTAAACAGTTTTAGTGTTCTGAAACTGCAAAGGCAGTGGTTGGGTTGCCATCACGATCTGTCTGTGACAGAAGCAGAATATTCAGGACAGCACAGGATGAAAATACACAGTGTTTAACACGCACAGAGAAGGCTGCCGTCAGATACGTGTAAAAATAAAACATCTCCGAGCTTTTTGAGGCTCTGCATCAACACTTGGTTCCAATAAGGGTACGGAAAACACTCAGGCTATGGTTTAACTATGGTCTACGTAGCCTGAACACAAGGCGTAACTGATGCCTTTCAGGGACGTGCACAGCAGCAAAAGCTTGTGTATCTTGCCTCATTTCAGCTCAGCGGTGTGGACAGCAAAACACTGACTTTTGCAGTGCAAAAATCCACACACAGGTTAATGATGAAGCAAGCAACATGTTCCCAAGACATGATGATGAAACTTTCTTTGTGTGTGATATATATACGCAAAGTATGCACCGCTTGTGTCATATAAACTCGGAGTATTTGGCATGGTAATGGATATTATGACAATGTTAATAAGTTTGAATCAATCAAAAACTTACTTAAGCTGGACAATGACTTTCTTCTAGAGCTACTTTATAGCCAAACAATCTTTGTTGCATTAATTTCCTATTATCACTGTAAAGCTGCCTTGAAACAATCTGTATTGTAAAAAGCGCTAGCCTATATATAAATGTGACTTGACATAATCCTAACACTACCCATAACTTTTCTATAAAATCAGAGGGAAAAAATAGGTGATAGAAGCATAAGAATGGTCAGAATGGTGTAGAAGAAAACAGCAAAAGCAATACTTTTATGCAGCAAAGATGCATTAATTTGGATCATTTGACACTAGAGACTGGCATAATGACAGCTAAAATGTCAGCTTTGGCATTACAGGAATAAATTACGATACCTTTAAATGAAAATTTAAATAGTAATGTTAAAAAAAACTTTAATTGTAATAATAGTACCCAATGTTGTCGTTTTAACATTATTTTTGATCAAATGCAGCCTTAGTGAGCATAAGAAACAAAAACAGACCCCAATCATTTGAACAATGTGTACACATGTACACATATTATTATTTTTATCTAGCCCAGTCTTACATGTTTTATTAAAATCTGATGTTTAAATCAAAGGCTGATTAAAAGAAGCAGGATATTACCCTGGAGAGTAGATTTGTTTACTTACAAATCATTAATTCCATTAGTAGTGAGTTATGAATCAGAGAGAGGGCGAGATGAAGTGGCTTGTTGCATGATGGGAAATGTTTTGGTGTGTTTTGTGCATGGTGATATGGGTGGGTGGTTCGATTGAGAGACAGAGAGGAAAGGGAGTTGGAGAGACAGAAATGATACACGCAGAACATGCAGCAGTAACAGTGGACATGCAACGGGCAAATCGCTGCTGCTCCATTCCATTATAACTGCACTCTGGTAGGCCTGAGGGTCCCCCTGCGGACGGTGGTCTCTGGCCGGACCTTCACAGAACATTTGTTGCTCAAGTATAGGCCAGATCACTAGAGAATAGACTGGACTTCAGCGCCCTGCTCGAACGCTTCTCTGGAGCCTCTGGCGGAGATGGAGACCGTACACAGAAAATACTGTGCCCTTAATTATGAAAATCACAGGGGGACAAACTTGATCCATGTTCTCTCCCTTTTTATCTTTCTCTGTCTTTTTCCATCTCACCTGTATGCGGAGCACCTTTTAGGTTACTGGGTCATTGTGTCACGCAATTAATTTCTCAGCCCTAACCGCACCATCTATTTATGAATGGATGACATGATGATTGTCTTAGGGGGTCAAGAATGAAATTCCCAATTTACTAACTCATCTGGATTCAAATCCATTAAAGTGACAGACAGTGTCTGCAAAAGAGTTCCACTTTATTCACCTTTGAAATATTAGGTTTCTCGTAAAAAGATTAAGCATCCCAACAGCATTGCTGAAATAGCAACTGCGTGCAAAAATCTTTTTGCAGTTTATGAAAATCTCATATCTGTAAAGCCTTGTGTGTTTTAATGGAGCTTTATAAACTGAATAAACAAACTCATAATAATCTAAAATGAGAGACGAGAAGGTATTGACTAACACTCCTGTCTGCGTCATGTCATAATTTAGCCCTTACCACAAAGGGATACACTGTTGAAAGAACATAAACTAAACATACTTCCCTCTTTATTAAATGCTGTCTTGTTCCCAAGGTTAACAATGACAGCCATCAAAGTGTCTATCTCCCCCTAGCATGACTAATTAATATATATGCCATTTAATCATTAAATATTAAGATCGCCTGACATGAGACCTTGTTAGTTGTAATTTATTACAAAGAGGGAATCAATATTATTGTAATGAAATAAATAATTTAAAGGGAGTGAAGTGGAGGGCATATGGACATATGGGATGATGACTCCCTCAAAAACCATTGTGCATTTACTGAAAAACAGAGATTTAGCATGCAGGATCACTATGCATCATCCAGTATTATTAAAGGGAAATACTTGGAAACATTTGCTAATTTTTTTGTTACAGCTTAAAACTGAAACTTGTATTGCATCACTGGGGTAAGTGTTTTTATTTTTATATTTCCAGAATGTGTAAAATGCATCTAATGTGTTCAATAATTTTTGTGATTTTTTTTAGGTAATGCTTTAAATGCAGAATGCTAAATCAGGGGTTCTATTTAAAATATTGATATTTATTATTATTATTATTATTATTATTATATTAGGGGCCAAGCACCAAAAGTCTGTAGGCACCTTTTGTTATTGTCAGTGTTCTTAATTTTCTTTCTTCTTCTACTTTTTCTATGGCAGCCCATGGAACCGCTTGCGAGAAAGTTATGAAATTTGGCACACAGATAGAGGATAGTTTCATCATTAACCACAGCAAATTTGGAGACTCTAACTCAATCCCTCTAGCGCCACCAACTGTCCAAATTTGCACTTATGTTTATGCTAATAACTTTGTAACCGTATGGGCTAGATATAAGATTCGACTGCACCCTATGAGGTTATTTCCCGTCATGATATATTTTTCTTCGTCATCCTGCCCTATAGTTATAACTTTAGAGCATATAATAAATCTGCTGAAATGAGATTGTCTGCCATTTATGATTAAGTGCAAAAGTACAGGTGGGGAGACATCTTACACTAGAGGGTTTCTTGCCCCATCTCACCCTAAAGCTGCCAGTGTGCATTTACACAAAAGGAAATCCTCATCCAAACTTTTAAGTGGTTGTATTTTTCCACCTGACAAGGTGATTGAATTTGATTTGTTTTGGCATACTTCTGTTTTCCTACACTTAATCCCTAGAGTGCGGATGTTGTCAACTCGATTACAGCTCAAACCGTGAGTGAGTACTCTTGGCACTGCAACATTTCTGAGATAAGTATCTGTTCAAAGAGAGAGACAGTTTTGAGCCATAAGGCTAGAAGAGATTATATATGTGTTTTAATGTTCCTGGGTGTGCAAACGGTTTCAAGAAAATATTCGTTTAGGGTAAAAAAGGATCTTTTACACGTCCTTTACAAGCCGCAGGGACACAGAAATAATGTAATTTATACAAAATGATCCAGTGTCTCTAGGGGCTTGTTACTCCTTTCTTATTTATCAAATATTTCTTTAAACATAAATAAATGCAAGGATCTGATCTAATATCTTGCGATTGTGGGTTTTTAGCATGTTAGTGTTGTTCTACTTGTGATTATACAGTAAGTAGGTCCAATTAGCCATATTAATTTCAGTATTAAGTGATCATATAAAAAATAAGTGTTTTTTCCGTTTTCCCTGTAACTTTAGGTGTCAGCACCATGTACTATCATATCAAATATTTTTAATAAATATTGGCTAATCTACTATGGCCCGGTTTCACAGACAGGGCTTGGACTAAGATTCGGCCTTAGTTCAATTAGGGCATTTAAGTGGCATTTATAAATGTGATTTAGAAACAAAAAAACATTACTGGTGTGCATTTTAAAACAAAACAATTGCACTGACATATTTTAAGATATGGTTTCATTAAAACAGCTCAAACATGCATTTTAGCCTGGGACTATAGGTTTAAGATTAGATAATCTAATCTTCCGTACACATTTCAACCGCTTACTGTGAATATTACATACTGCAACAAACCTTGAAAATGTATTATAAATTGAAAATAATTTTCAATGGACTTTCGTGAGATTTAAGATTTTCAGCATTAATTGTTGACTGGCACAGGAAAGTTACCGGTTATTAAACGTGTGTAATTTCTGCAGCCTTCGAAAATGATCAGGTTAATTAATATTTCACTTCTTGTGCCGAGTCTAAATGAGGGACACCCACAGACATGGACTCAAGGCATGTAGACCCACTTGTACACAGGTGTTTGTTGTTGTCATTTGTTGTTTGTTCATGTATACGCAAAACAAAAATTATCAAGTGGCAGAATAATGCCTCTCAGTGCAAATAGCTCTTATAAAAATCACGGGGTAATATGTGAGTGAGTATCTGGATTGCAGTGCTGTGCACCATGGATTCAGCTTCAGGGCCAAAGCTTTTGAATGCAAAGAGGATGATGAAATGGTCTAGAGCTGTAACACATTAGAGACTGCCCACCCGATTGGCAGGATCGCTACTATGTTTGGCTGAACACCCACATGTACTTATTCCCGAGGATGCGGGCAAGGCTATGTGGATTGTAAACCTGAATGCTCAAGAAAAAAAAAAAGGCATATTAAAAATATTGCCAGTAAACAGGTGAGTCTATTGGTGCTTTGTCCTCTGGGTTTTTTCTTTACAGAGTCTGTAAGAAATAAAGGCTGAAAATGGGGGGAGTGAGAGGCAGAAAGTTGAGGAAAGAAAGAGGAGAGAAGTGATAAGAAGAAAAACAAAATGGAGAGACCAGGTGAAAGAAAACCAGAGAGTGAAAGAAAATAGAGACAGAAGTGAGGTAGACTGATCAGGAACTGCTCAAAAGTGCTACAGTGCCACCCAAAGGCCGACCGCCACACTGCAGTCTATTGATCCGATTAGTCATGTATGGAGCCTTCATGCCTTTTTCCCAGCTAACTGCATCTAATCAGGAAAGCACCGCCGTAAAGATTTATCCTCTTGCACTATAGATGTGGTGCGAGGCAGAAGCTGCTAACTGAACCTGTGACACGCGGGGTGTGCTAGCAAGGTACACCGTTGAAGTACAACACTTTCAAAATCCATCAACGCATCGATTGCTGGCTGGTCGGCTCATTTCGAATACTTAGCATGAAGCACACGCCACCTTGTTCCTTCTACATTCCTTTAACAAGGCATTTGTTAATGCTGACAATGTAAAGAAGGGTTGCATCAGTCTCTGGTAATGTTCGACCTTGTTACCTGCAGTATGGAGCTTTCACAATGCAAACAGAATATCACTGAGCAAAGGTTCTTCTGAGATCTCTCCTCAAGTTTTCCATGCATCAATACGATCAAACAATTCAGCAGAAAAATCCAGCTCAAAACTATCTATTTCCAGTTTATAAGAAAGAGATTGTTGTGACACTTCCTTGTAGAGATGGCTTTAATGTTGTTTAAAGGTGAAATGTGTATTTTTTTCAAATGTTAGAATTCTTTTGTCTTTTTATCATGTAAGAATACTGTCATCCATCTTAGCTTGTGTATACACAATACACTTTATGTAGCACTATCAAAACATTGCTCTGTTTGAGCCAAGCAGATCTAGGAGAATCTGTTAGCATTCTCATTCATATCAATAGAAGTTGGTATGGAATATATCCGGTACCAGCTTCCATTGATATGAATGAGAATCCATCCATCCAACCAACCAACTATGGTTTTATCCATCCATCCATCCATCCATCCAACTATTTTATCGATCCATCAATTCTTCCATCCATCTGTTTATTTCATTATATAATTTTGCATTATATGTTGTTTGAAAAAAAAAATATTGACTTGCCCACCCAATCCAAGAATAAGGCAAGCCTTCCTGTTTGGCTGACAAATGAAAGACAGCTAGGGAAGTGTTTTGGAAACCTGTTCGCAATTGTTTTTCCAATTCTGTTTGGTGTCCCTAATAAATTACACACTCTACCTTTACATTTGTTGTAGTTGTTGTTGTTTAATTGTACTTGGGAAATCTACAAATCTTGTACTATTTGCAAGCATCTTCTGAAGACCTTTATTGTTCTTTGTCTGTAATACAATTTGTGCATAGTAAATTAAGGAGGTGTGTGATGGATTAACACCTTCCTTGTGTTTACATGTTATCTCAAAATCTTTGATTCGGATCATTTGCATCTTTTACTTTGAAGCACCCACTCCCTCCAAACATATCTATCAAGAGAGAAGGCAGACAGCAAAGCAGAAATATAGAGCATCCAAGAGGCAAATCGTGACAAATGACGACAACAAACTGGACGTGGTCTAGGAACTTCTCTATCTGTCCTTCACAATGCACATTTGCACTATCTGCGTTTTGTTGTCTTGCTTTCCAGTAAAACATAATCATCCATAAGACAAGATACAGTTCATTTAGCTTATTTCTCTTACCCTTTGAGAAATAAAATAGGCTCTTTGTCCTTGTTTAAAGCATAGCTACAATTTGGATTAAAACTATAAAATACAGAACAGTTTGCTAATTGAGTAGGAAAAATATTTTTCTGAAAACAAGTGTTAATACTATATGCAGTTTTGATCAAAATGAATCTTGTTTTAAAGATGTTTAGATATTCTTACTGGAAAACAAGACAAATATATCTTTTTATATTGCTGTTATTTTGTGTATTTTTTTGCAATGCTATGGTGCAGGGAACTTTTGTTCTCACGCTGAGTTCACTTGAGGGTAAAGATGGCAAATTACCTTAAACGACCTGAAATATGACTAAACCTCAGCATGAAAACACCTACACAGTAACTCTAACCTTAAACATGCTCCACACACAGCATGATGTTCATTTTGCATCTGTTTTTATTGGCAGTTCTAGCCCCATTGCTTAATTTGTATCTTTCACTACCTGCTGAAGTAAATCAACACAACACCTCACAATATGGATGTTGTTGTAAGTCATTTTCATACGAAAGCTTCTGCCAAGAAAACAAATGTAAATGTGTTTCTATTCAGATGCTAACAATGGGCCCACTTCTCGGTTGAGCCTCCCAGCCTTTTTTCTGTTCAAACAAAGATTCTCGGCTGGTATCATTTTGAAAGCATGTCTTCGTTCTTTCTCTGTGTCTCTGTGGTGGTTTTCAGACGGAGGCTTTAATGTCCAAAACTCGTCTTGTTTTTCACTCACTATTTTGTTAGAAACGGGGTTCAAATGTTCTTAGCATAGTTACTTCTATGTAGGGATAGCATTATAGTGATTGAATAGTCATGCATAAGAAAACATTATTTCATATTGTTGACTCTTGTATTTTAACTTTTTGTTTTTCTGAAATATTGAAGAAAAAAATCTATTACTTACCACATTTTAGCATTTAGAGAAACTATGCAGGCTCAACAGCATTTTTGACATTGCCATTTGATTACCATTAAATAATTCTGCCTTTTTTATAAAAAAAAAACATTGCATCTCGGTAATACGTTTACAATAAAAGCAAACCAGGTCAGTGTTCCAGAGGGTATAAAAGCAAAAACTGTAAAGCTAGCATTATTATTAAAACTGTTTAATAAAATATTTAGCAAAACTACACACATTTGTTGAGCTATAAAGTGGTTTAAAACATCCTTGTTTGATGAGGAGCCACTTTTCTAGGTGGGTGAACTTCAGTTTATGCATTACTGACATAATTCCATTGGGTTGAGTATGCCAACACTGCTAATATGCTTGTACAATTTTTTTTTTACACTCCCATGATATCCTTGCATATATTTTGTGGAAGTAAAGTCAAGTCACATTTATTTATAGCACTTTAAACAATACAAAGCAGATTCACACACAAACAGGAAATACTATTAATATTGTAAAAGTAATCAATTATGAAACAAATTAAAGTTCTCTAAGCAGTTCTACAAAAGACAATATAATATTGTCATTATTCAGCCCAGTTCAGTTCAAATCTTGTTCCCAACCTTTCTTAACCCTGTTGTCTGACACTATTCAAATACGCTCCATATAGACCAATGGTATTACATTTATTTTTGCTGCAATTACAACAAAGCTTACTGTTTTTAAAACTTTGAGTATTGTATATATTAAATTTATCATGTTTCAAGAACTGTATGTTCTTTAATAAAAACAATCTGATATTGCTTTACAATAGAAATTGATTTCATACTGTATGATTTTTGGCATGGTAATTTAGATTAGATTATTTTAATGTATTAATAATAATCTTTCATTAAGTCACCCCGCAGCCCCTTGGTTGAGAATAGCTGGTCTATAGGTCATAAAATAATCTCTCTAGTCTCAATGCCAAAATGTATAAAGACCTGTTTACACCAATAACGATAACTATAACTACAGAGCACATCAACACATAATATCCTTTGGTTTATTATAAGCACACGCTGCAGTGCTGTCAAGCTCGAGCTGTCAATGTTTTATCGTTCATCAACTAAAAAAAACTGAAACTGAAAAAACTCTGTTATCATTGATGTGGACTTTACTATTCTTTTACATAAACAATAAACTATATCTTTATTAATATAGTTATCATCACTGGTGTGACCAAGCCTTAATGTCCTTAATTTTATTTTTGCAAGTTACTATAACACTTTTTTTTTTTTACTGAAGTATGAGTCAAAATGATTTTCTGTGCTAAACAATATCATGTCAAAAATGCTCGATGGAGCCTAACTTGCACTGAACCCTAATCGCTCCTTCAACATCAGCTGTTCCAGCTCAACCCATGTTTTCCATATGGATAGAAAGAGTTAGATGAAGCTCTGTCAGTGTGAATATATGGCCAGCCTTTAGTGAAACCTATTGGGATATTCCACAGGTTTACAGCTGCGCTCCCAAGATACGATATAGACTAATGTGACATTTGGAGTTCCTGTGGGCTGCAACGCTTTTGACATGCATCTGTTGCCAACATGTTGATAACATAATATTCTAAAAAAAGACTTGTTTGATATGGGCAGAAGAGATATGCAATGAATAATTCCCAAACATGTTTTCAGACCAGAAGTTCCTGCCGAGAGCGTTCACTGACATTTGTTTCAACTCATATTGCCCATTTCCCTTCCATTAAAACATGGCATTTGTTTTGCTAAGTTGGTGCAGAGTCACGCTGTCGCTCGGCATACAAATCCAAGCTGTCTTTCATATGGATGGGCTGAGACTTTCAGCCATACACGCTGAGGTACAAACACAATTATTCTTTGTGGTCTCGACCCCATGCCGAGACAAAACACAACAGGGATTCCTTAGATGGTGTGAAGATTTTTTTGTTGTTGTTGAAGGAATGCAAAAGCAAGCACTCTTGTCTGGGTCTCAGTCTGGCAGGGGACTGAGTGGTGTGAACATGGGGTGGTTGTGTGGGGGGGAGCTGACCATTTTTTTTTTCATCTTCTGCAAGGTAAGCAACACTCTATGTGTGTGTATATACCTTACAAAGAGGGGTCATATATCATAGAGATAAGCCCTCCCAGTTCAATAACCTTGTATCTAATGGCAGACCTAAAAAATAAAGGAAATCAATTCATCTAAAAGTGAGGTTCAGTTGAAGAAGGTCATGTGCCACGTGTTCTTTGACTAAATATGCACAGGCTTCTATACAGACACACAGTATATGAGTTGTGGGTAATGGCTTTGAAGGCATGACTGACATTTAAATTGTCTATATAACCAGGAACTTCAAGACGTGCCTTGAAACTCTATTTCTAAACTCTATAATGAAGTAATTGGCAGCAGGGGAGGCTATTTATTGATCAGCTATTACCTGGTAAATGCGTTTCCTTGAGAAGAAGAGATGAAGTCTAAACACATGCATTTATTCATACGTATGACAATCCCGCTCATAAGCGATGAAATTCACTGTTGATGATCGCATGGAATGCAGATAACCCAACGCAACAGCTGCAGGGCTCTCTATTTATAAATGACGGCTGCTGGAATTATTGGTCCAGATAAAAATACTACCAGAATGTTATTGCTAATATCGGTTTGCTTTGTTTTCCGAGTCAAGAATGATGAATGCAGATGGAAATTATATGGGCAGAGTGTGTTTTTGTTGTTTTTGTCAAAAGAATTACATCCATTTTCATCTTCCCTTGCTGGCATTGGGCATGACAGCAACCAGTGCATGAAGATTAAAGGTGCACTCATTCATTTTCTTTTCTTTATTAAAAAGTGGTGCAGTCATTCATTTTCTTTTATTTATTTAAAAAGTTTTTGATGATAGATAGATAGATAGATAGATAGATAGATAGATAGATAGATAGATAGATAGATAGATAGATAGATAGATAGATAGATAGATAGATAGATAGATAGATTGCAAAGAATGCATTTGAAAAGTAGCAATGACGAAAGCATGATAAAATGTTCCCAAGAAAGTTTTAATGTGACTTTCATATAACAAAAATAAAAAAGTATAAGTCTAGTTCTCTAATAAATACCCTGGTACATTGTATAACCTCTGGCATTTCTGAGGCTGAGATTCATTGCAAAGGCAGTTACAAAAAAAAAAAAAAAAAAAAAAAAAAAAAAGATCAAACTATGACTAAATAAATTATTTACAATCAACTAATTTTTTCTCATACATCATAATCGTGGTCAAAACAGTACAACATGCACCAGGCTTAAAGACTTTTTGGGGGGGAGGGGGTTGTGTTGAATGGATGACAGTGGGTTGCATAAGACAATAAAATCAAGGCCGTTCAAGAGCCGAGATGGATTGATGAGCTCGTTGAGAGGAAATGGCAGTCAGCCAGATATCTCAGAGGTCAACACAGAAGGATACCTCTCCAAAGAAAGGATGCTTTTAAGAAGGCCAAGGCTGCCAGGCCAGGTTTTCTGTAGGGAAATCAGAAAAGGAGCGTGTGGAGAGAGAGAGAGAGAGAGAGAGAGAGAGAGAGAGAGAGAGAGAGAGAGGAGAGAGAGAGAGAGAGGAGAGAGAGAGAGAGAGGAGAGAGGGGGGGGGGGGGGGGGATAATAAAAGAAAGAGATGCAGCGTATTGAAGAACCTAAACAAGTGAGGGTGGGGAGCCGAGAGAACATGTTCGGTTGAACTCTGCTAATTTAGATTAAAAAATTTCCATAATAATGAGATGAATTTCACTTCTCACACGTTACAATTATGGTTCTTTTCCATGGCTAACCGCTGCTAATTCATTCAGGTGGTGAGGCACACCTTGGTGCATTTAAATTTATTTATACCTCCATTCTCAGAATTTATATACATTATTCTATTGTCAATCTTGTTTTATTAATCAAAGTAATTTCACAAAAAATGCAACAGGAAAAATAATAATGTGACATTTTTACATAAGTGAAAAAATCCCCCCATCTGTCAGTTATCATTTGCAGCAGTGCTTTGTACAAACTCTTGAGCTGTCAGAGCTGGATGCCGAAATCAGATTTATGCAACCCTTATGCTGTGAAGATAAACATGGCTGATAGGCAAAGTATAGTGTTATGCTCAGGTATTTCTTAAGGGTCTCACTAGAGTGTTGTTGATCTTGAAATCTGCCTCACACAGTGTGCATCTCCTATCATTCACCTTTTGACTCTCTGTGTCACCCTGGACTGAAGTTCCTACAGCCCAGCCCATTCTCACCCCAAGGCGTCATCTAACTGACGCCTTGGGAATCAGTTTGACCATGCTTCAATATTCGACGCTAAAGGTACCCTTTAGCGTCAGTTAGTTGACGCGATCCCAGGGCGTCATCTAACTGACGCGTTACCCTTAGCGTCAGTTAGATGACGCCCTTCTACCCAGACCTAAACCTACCCGCGTCATCTAACTGACGCGTTACCCTTAGCGTCAGTTAGATGACGCCCTGGGATCGCGTCAACTAACTGACGCTAAAGGGTACCTTTAGCGTCGAATATTGAAGCATGGTCAAAATTGTCAGTTAGATGACGCCTTGGGGTGAGAATGCGTTGACAGCCCACATACTACAGCCAGGACCAAGGCCTTTGGTTTCCTTCTCATGCACCTCTCGTCTCTGACAGGGCAGTAAAGAATATATCTGAGGTCTACAAGTAGATTTATGGCCAATATGGAAGCTTGCAAAGAACGATGTTCTTGTCACAATTACTTGTGGCTTGAACACAGAATGAGCCAAGTACACACTACAAGACTGAAGCATGTTACACTTTAAAAGGTTTGAAATGTGGGAACAGTTGGTTCAATGATTGGACAAATGGTCCCTAATCCTAACACTGATGATTATAATAGTTGCAGATGCTTTAATACATTTCAAACTAGTGTGAAATCAGACTGACCACTGTCGTTTCCATTTTTTTAGTTTTTTTCTATTTTTTACATTCTGTTCTGTGCAAATCAATGCAAGAATATCCTCCATATTGTTTGCTTGCATTTAGTCAATTAACAGGGTTTTCACAGTATTTCAAAAAAAAATTTAATTATCAGGAAGAGTTCAAGATTTCCTGGCCTGAAAAAGTAAAGGTACAAAATGTAAAAACAAAAAAAACTTATTTTTTTAAACAATAATGTGAACATCATTTCACTAAGTGCAACATGTTCCTGAATCAACATCTTTGTTGATCCTGAACAACATTCCAATCAACCAATCAGATTTGAGGGACAAGTTTAGGCTTAAAACCAGGGTTAGCTGCTTCTACATCAGTGTTATTCACCAATCATTTCCCTCTGATTTTTGGGGTAACTTGTGGGTAGGGTTAAATTTAGGGACAGGACTAAATTTTCGGGCAGAACTGTTGTTCCAGGATCAACAAAATATGTTGATCCATGAACATGTCTTACTTGACAAAATCACAGTGACCAAAGATATGTTTGCAGTTTTGTTTCGCTGTTAAATATTGGTAACACTTTACAATAAGATTTTTTTAACATCATTTTTGAACATTAGTTAACTACAATAGTAACCTGAACTAACAGTGAACTATACTTCTACAGCATTTAATAATCTTAGTTAATGTAAATTTCAACATTTACTGATACATTTTTAAAATCAAAAGTGGCATTTGTTTACTTGAATGTACTGTGAACTAAAATGAACAAGAACATTTTCATTAACTAACATTAACAAGGGTTAATACATAAATGCTGCAAAACACTAAACCTAAAGGATTATTAGGAACACCATACTAATACTGTGTTTGACCCCCTTTCACCTTCAGAACTGCCTTAATTCTATGTGGCATTGATTCAACAAGGTGCTGAAAGCATTCTTTTAGAAATGTTGGCCCATATTGATAGGATAGCATCTGCAGTTGATGGAATTTGTGGGATGCACATCCAGGGCATGAAGCTCCCGTTCCACCACATCCCAAAGATGCTCAATTGGGTTGAGATCTGGTGACTGTGGCCATTTTAGTACAGTGAACTCATTGTTCAAGAAACCAATTTGAAATGATTCAAGCTTTGTGACATGGTGCATTATCCTGCTGGAAGTACCATCAGAGGATGGGTACATGTGGCCATAAAGGGATGGACATGGTCAGAAACAATGCTCAGGTAGGCTGTGGCATTTAAACAATGCCCAATTGGCACTAAGGGGCCTAAAGTGTGCCAAGACAACATCCTCCACACCATTACACCACCACCACCACCCTGCACAGTGGTAACAAGGCATGATGGATCCATGTTCTCATTCTGTTTATGCCAAATTCTGACTCTACCATCTCAATGTCTCAACAGAAATCGAGACTCATCAGACCAGGCAACATTTTTCCAGTCTTCAACTGTCCAATTTTGGTGATCTCTTGCAAATTTTAGCCTCTTTTTCCTATTTGTAGTGGAGATGAGTGGTACCCGGTGGGGTCTTCTGCTGTTGTAGCCCATCCGCCTCAAGGTTGTGCGTGTTGTGGCTTTACAAATGCTTTGCTGCATACCTCGGTTGTAACGAGTGGTTATTTCAGTCAAAGTTGCTCTTCTATCAGCTTGAATCAGTCGGCTCATTCTCCTCTGATCTCTAGCATCAACAAGGCATTTTCGCCACAGGACTGCCGCATACTGGATGTTTTTCCCTTTTCACACCATTCTTTGTAAACCCTAGAAAGGGTTGTGCGTGAAAATCCCAGTAACTGAGCAGATTGTGAAATACTCAGACCGGCCCGTCTGGCACCAACAACCATGCCACGCTCAAAATTGCTTAAATCACCTTTCTTTCCCATTCTGACATTCAGTTTGGAGTTCAGGAGATTGTCTTGACCAGGACCACACCCCTAAATGCATTGAAGCAACTGCCATGTGATTGGTTGATTAGATAATTGCATTAATGAGAAATTGAACAGGTGTTCCTAATAATCCTTTAGGTGAGTGTATATAGGTGAGTTACCTATATATTTTAACATTAAACATTAAAATTAGGTGAGTATATGTTCTAACTTAATGTTATAGTAAATGCATTAACAAATGTTAACAAATTAGACTTTATTGTAAATTGTTACCTAAATATTTATCTGGCTAGAATTTGCTCTTTGTGAGTGCTGTAAAATCTGTAAAAAATATTTTTTCAATCCTTATTTAATGATTAAATTTTTGGTATTGTATACAGTCGGATAAGAGCATGATCTTGTGATTGGTTGTGTAAAGCGAGCACCAACATGACAGAAAACTAGAAACTGTGGATCTGTGTGCAAGGCTTCAAGTCTAGTAGTATCTGCTTGGCATAAGCAAAAAAAGCCCTTGAAATCTAACAAATGTGCTGCAGTGGAAGATCATTTTCTGCCATAAGTTCAGAAAGGACAAGAAAGGAATGAAGTCGTGGGCGAAGTCGTGTCATGGAGCAGTGGGTTAGTTGACACATAACATGTCTTGTTTTTTATTTAATATCAAGATTTTAGGTCAAACTTAAATTAATTAGTAGGAGAAGTGTCGATTTTAGGTTCTGTAACAGGTTACTTTCTCACCATTTATAATCACCTTATTTCCTTCACTCGTTTATTTTAAATTGTCCAGCTGTCTGACAATCGATTCTCAAAAGTATGAATCGTAAACTCTTAATTAATTATTCATATGCGGTCATAAAAGTTGCAGTCAAAATAAATTAAAAGCAAGTAGAAAAAGTAGTATAAAGTATGTCACACTGCATGTCAACTTTCCCAAAGTATTTCATGTCACTTCACAATGACATCTGTGTCATATATGATTGCGTATTTTTTTATTTTATTCCCACATAACACAGGGCCATGGCAGCATGCTGCAGTGCGGACAATGTTAAAATAAAGGCCCGCAGTCAGCCCTGCGAGAAGTTCCTCAGCATTATTTTTTCCTCTCCATCTGTCAAAAGCAGTGTCTCTCACTTCACTTAACAGCCTGCAGTAAATAAAGAACAGAAGCTTGTCATAAATGCCTATACAGCTTATTAGAAGCTCTGCCGACAACGTCCAACGGCTAAAATCAAACAAATTAAGCAAAGGGAATGTTCTGTCAGGCATGCGCTGTCATACATACATGTCATACATATCCAGGTCATTGTGAGGCTGTGGAAAGAAACATTTATGCCCCCTGCTGCACTGCTCTTTGGCCACTGATGGCATTTTTGTCCTATGATTCAGCCTGAGGATGTATGCGTGCTCAGTTGCTTTCTTTCCTTTTCTCTCTTTTTCTCTCTCTATGTTCCCCTTTTTTTCCTAGTACCCCATTCAAAGCTGTAAGGATACTTGTAAGCTAAGGCAATTTAATGTGACAATTTGCTGTATTCGAATGCAAAATTGGTGGAACTAATATAATGGCATATTTGTAAATGCCTACTTCGGTTATCTTGGGTGTTAGGTTATCAGGTTATCATGTTAATGGAGTCAGCCAAAAATGAAATTCTGCCATGAAAGCTTTAGCATAAGTTCTGCCAGGAAGACTTAATTACTACGTCAATTATTACCTTCACATCTATCCAGTCATGTCCTTATACCCGCTGTATAAAAGATCGGTACTTTCACATGTTTGAGTTCGCAGATGCTGACGCGAAACTTACCTCCACCCTCCCCACCACCATCAGGATGGTCCTGTCCATATCTCCTGGGGGGGTCGGCTGCGCCCCTGCCTCCGTCTTCAGGGAGTAAATGCAGATCCGCTACCCTCGGATTATGAACTACGGACGGGGCCTTTGCCAAAGAACTTTATAAATAATCGCTTGCTGGGCTGTCAATAAATGAATGCTTTGTTACATCATTCTATCTCTCGAGTCTTTCTGGTAGAAATTATTTACTCTGCCATTCTTAACCCCATACGAATTAACACTAATGTTTTGCAGAATGTCTAAGCTTCTTATTTTCCATAAAATGAGTTGAAAGTGAATTTCACTATCAAATGTAACCGGGCCTACTTGACCAACTCAGAGCAGGATTCGAACCTGGGAGCGCAGCCTCTAGCGTCAGTTGCTAGAGCGCCTCTTGAGGCCAGTGAGTAAGATTTATACGCACAGCTCTTACTGGTCTATGTCTGTTACACACATGATTTTTTTGAATTTATTTGAAAGGTAAAAAAGTACCTAAGTAGTTTTCTGAAACCATTAGCATTGTGTGATGGACAGACCAACATGTAATCCTTATCTGCTGAAAACACAACATCTGGTCAACAGGATTGATAAAGGAGCAATGACATTTGGCATCACTGACATCAAATAAGCCGTGATATTTAAACCATATATGACTAAAAATGAGGTTTGAGAGATGTGACTAACGGAAAGAGTAATTTATGGTGATTTATGGTGCAGTTTTGGGGCTTGGCAGTAAAAGTCACCATCGCTTCCAGTTTATGGATACAGCAGCCAGGTCATTCTACAAAATATGTTGGCAACGTGGGGTTTTAGACAACGTCAGCAAATCATTCTAAGACAATTTTATATGGATATAAGACAATATAAACTATGAAAACATTTTATTAAACACTAAACTGTTTCATTTGGTCTGTAATCCAATAATCAGAGTGTTTGTGTACATTTACACATTTTATATTAATCAAAAAGTAAATCATTATTTCTAGTGTTCACTGTAAACTGCAAAAAGTTCCTTTAATCCATTTACATTAATATATAATGAAGATTTATGCTGATATTGTCCAAACCTCTGCTTTGCCTAAGGCGTTTTCAAGCTTTTTGGAGGGTAGTGTATCTTCTGTGTTCAATGGAAGTATAAGAAAGTTGTACAGATTTGGAATGACAGTATTCTCATTTTTAGGTTAGACAATTTAGGTAGACCTTTTAATATTCCTTTTAGTAGTCTGATCAAAGCACCCTTCAGACATCCTCATTATGTTCTTTGAAGAACCACTAGCTTTACTTCACCCTTTAGTTGAATTAATTTTGCAAACTGTGCAAACTGTAGACCCTGCTGGCACATGAACCCTCCATGAATAATACAAATTGATTCCACAAAGAGGCTATAAAACGTTGGACATTTACTATGCTGCACTGCCTGGGTTTGAACGCCAGAGTTTTTGTTTTAACTCCCTCATAAATGAACACTCATGCAGGGGAAAATAAATAAAATAAACAAATAAATTAAGTACCACCTCCCAAATGTTTATCCAGATGTTAATCTGTCAAGTGTATTGAACCCTGAGTTCCAGAATTATCAGGAGAGATAATCTTAAAGCATGGCTGTGTCCGACTCAACAGACTGAGTTTCTTGTTGAAGGCTAAGACATCCTATCAATATTTAATCTTCATAAAGTTCGACTTGTAGGGCATGAGGAGTTCTAGTATTTAAATTCAACAAAATTCCTTCTCTATATTATCACAGTTTGACTGAGATTTCATTAATGGTCATGGCTTCAATTCCAGTTTATCTTTCCTCAGGCCTTTATAACACTGGAACCGCATGACTCTTGAGCAGGAACATGAGCTCACTATAGGACGGGTCAAATGTTGACAACTGCGCAAACCTCGGCAAAGATGTTTTAAAAATGTAGGTGCAGATAGGAGACTGTAATAGCACTCAGGGGAGATGAGAATTTGCCAAGAGAGGATGGATTGCGTGTGAAAAGGCTGGAATTAACTTTTCACTGCAGTGGTGGGTCAGATAAGGGCTGTCTGGGAACGGAAAGCAGCAAGAGCATCAAGAGAAACAGTGGAACTGAGTGAGAAGGCGGGTGATACAATTATAAATAATACACTAGTAAGGAGTTAGTGAAGACAATGCTATTAAATGTCATACTGTAGTTTTGGAGAAGAGACTCAAAGAGAACTGAGAACATGATTACTCACAAAGTGAAGCAGCAAGGCGTATTTATTCTCAGACTGACGTCATCTAGCATAAACACGGTTAAAAGATAGACATTACTCATCATCACTGCATGAGTGTCACTTTTTGAAACAGCTGCTTTGGATCTTGTCTAAATGCATTTTATTGATTTTATTGTGAAGAATTCATCTGTGTATGTTTCTTACCTTACAGTTCTTAATCAAAAATGTCATAACGACAGACTCCAGTAAACTTTATTCAATGGTCCACTTTAGACATTCTAATAACTACTATTAATAGCATTGCAACTTCACGTCAACTAACTCTTTAGAGTATTAGTAGACTGCCTGCTTAATATCTAACACATAACCTTAACCTAACAGTCTACTACTCTAATGAGAGTTAGTTGACATAGGTGCAACATTACTTAGTCAATAGAATGTCTAGAGAGGACCATCAAAATAAAATGTTACCCAGTGATGTATGCCAAACTTCTCTAATCTTTAGTCCACTTAAATCCCATCCATTCCTTACAATCCGCTGCAAGCTTGCATTCAGATCGGCCTCTATACAATCAACAACCAGTGGATAGAAACAAATCCCCGCTCTACGTTTTCTTCTTTTTCGATAATCTGTTTCACTTGGATGTACGTCACAACACAAAAGAAAAGAAAAGATCTGTCATTACACTACGTTTCATCATGACTTTAAAGAGAAAATAAAGAAATGAGTAGCAATGAGCATTCAGTGAGTAGCAATATGTAACACGGCTCAACTTGTTTAGCTATATGTTTTTTTAAGATCTGTCAGAAATATAAATATTTTCCATTAGATGTTAAGTGTTTTTCTGTAAACTGGCTTCCATACCTGGCTTATTTAAACCAATTGCTAAAAGTGTAGTTTTGCAAGACACTCCTTGAGACAACGCTGTTACAAAAGGTGGACATGTTCTTGACTTAATGTAAATTAGAAGTAATATTTGCATTTACCACCCAGAAGAAGAAGAAGAAAAAAATTTCATTTGATGCAAGGAATTAACTCCAAGTGGGATGCATAAATCAAATATGAAATGCAGTGTGTTTACAAAATCACCATAGGATATTGGCTAAAGCGAGTTTGAAGCATATGAATCTTTTCATTTGGAAAAACATTCTGTGAGAGGTAAAATAACTTCATTAAGTATGTAACCCTGCAGAAATATGATCTTACATCTTGGGTGTTTTCTTTAACACTTCTCCCCTTGACATTATTTAAACAAGTCTTGCAACACTTTAATTAAAAACAACACCACACAAGGGGTTCCGGCTGAATTTGCACATCTGTTATGAAAACATTAAAATACATTATGATTCGGAACATCAGAAAGAGAAATTCTAGTGAAATACTATATGTGAAGAGAGAGCATGAGGGCTTTTAAAGGGGTTACGTTTTCATCAACAAAATCACTTACTGGGCACCTTAAAAATGCCTTTTTTTGGGTAACTGTTTCATTAACGGTTTAATATTCTATTTTTAGAGTTAATGAGTTGTGGGATCTGTCAATCTCATTCTAGTTTAGCCTACCATGGCTACTGTAGCAGGTGGAGCCAGAGGGTGTTTAGCCGTAGGACCATATCTGACATACATGTGAAAAGACATCCAGCTTTAATTACAGAAGTTGTCAAAGACAAGTCACAATATAAGAGCTCAAAGGCAAAAGCTTAAAAACAGGCTAAAATGCCAATGGTTACAATTGCGTTTTGATTAGGGTTTAGTGTAAGTGTACATTATTTTAAAATGGAGCATTAGGCTTTTAGCACCACTCACCAGACCAATTCAGAACTGCAGTGCATACGTACACTGTAAAAAAAGTTAACTCATTATTTTGAGTTATCTTTTTGCATGGGTTTTTTTTTAGTTTAACTAACTTATTTCGATAAGTTGAGGACAAGAAAACTTAAAATTTCTTGTTGTCTGGACAATCTAGTTAAAAAAATAAGTTGAAATAACTAAATTGTTAAAATATTTTTTACAGTGTACAAAGTCCAACGTAATAAAACGTTGCCATATTCAAGTTCATCTGTTCCGGAAATAACTACAGTACACGCGCTTTTAGCACATTTCACTCTGAAACTGTCGCGAAACGTGCTCAAAGCAACATATTTTGCATTTTGCAAAAATGTGGCAACAGATATGTTTTTATAATGAGCCTGGGCTGGTTTATTATAATCGAGTGTATGATAATAACAGAGTGTTAGCTACTCAACTGCTTACTCATGACACATAGCAACACAGCTAAAAGTATTCCTAATATGTTGGACCTTTAATTGAAAGTAACCTACTTTTAGCTGTTAATGCCTACACCCGTAAGAGTTGTATTTGTGACGTTTGAGTTGGGGGAGGCATGAAAGGGGCGTTTCAAGATTGTTTGAACATGTTTTATTTTTGTAATTCCGCCACAAGTTGCTACTTGTGTTGCAGAAACTACATACTTATCCCTCAAAAAAAGCACCTGAAAATTTATTTCTGGGGGGAAATTTTGGCTCGTAATGGAACAGTTTATGTCTTACACTGGTTGGTTATGTCTTCTAATTAGGGTTAGGATTTTCCAATCTTATTTCCAAGTCATTATGTATTCAAGGATAGTATGAGTATAAATGTACGTCAGTGCCATTGTGTCTGTCTCATATTGTCTCAGCATGCAGAGGATGTGCCGTTCGCATTGCCTGTCTCTGTCACAGTTGGAAAATGAATGTGTCGGCAGTAGGTGCTCACCCTACACGAAGGAGCTTTGAAAATTCGAAGGAAAACAATCTACTCCCTGCATATGAGGAAACTATTATGTTGATGCTTGTCGGTAAGAAAGTAAGCAAACAGCATTTTACCCGAACCGTGGAAGATAAAAGATTGCTTAGAGATTATTTAATGATAAATTGAGTTAAAATAGGGAGTCGAGACAGCACAATCCTTACGTGATTATGTAAGTGCAGAGGAAAAGAAAGTGAAGAATGACAGAGGCTACGTGTAAAGCATGTGTGCCGTTGCCAATGTACAATACACAAAGCACATTGGGTGACATGAAAATTGGATTCAAGCACACTGTAATACTGTACTACACCCCCAGGTAGCTGACAGAGGCAAATTTCTCTGAGCAGGAGACAGATCATGCATGAGAGTATATATGCAAAGCACAGTCTACACGGCTGGCATCTGATATGAGCCGAAATATCAAAGACAGACAGCTGCCTGCGCAGTCCTCCTCCACACTCAAACACACTCTCCCCTGATGCTCAAGAAAAAAAAGCTTTTGATCTAAAACAACTTGAAGCTGCTGTATTCTCAGATGTGAATTAATATTGCATGGAAACAACCTTGCAAGCCATTCCTCTTTTTTCTTCTTCTTTTTCTTACCCTCAGCAATGATTCAGCAATGGAGTCTGCAGCCAATTTGTCATTCAGCCCCATCCAGAAATCAAGCGAACAGTGGATGTGCCTTATCCCCCACGTTGATGATTAGTCTGTGTTAGTTTGGGCAAATTATTGACGACAGCTGATAGTGTTGTGAGTTTGTGTGCAATTCCACCACTTGTCAATCATGTTTTTCCCGACTGGGGAGATTTTGTGCTGTCATACTACAAACGGCATCAGCCTCACTGTCAGCAGCAAGCTAATGATCAGAGCATCCCGTTCAGACATTTATATTGTTTTAGGCAGGTAATATCTTAATAAGACAGCAACGTCACCCCAAAAGACTCTATCAACCCCTAGACATTTGTGTTCAAGCCTTTTCTTCTTAATGCAGTAAAAAGCCTCTAGGTTTTTTTATACAGTGTTACATTCAAAGTCGGATGTGGGGTAGTCTCACAACCATAAAGACTTTCTGTTGCCTGATCTTAAGAAAATGACATATTAAGAAACAAAATAAAAACATTTGTTTTGTACGTGTTTGATTGTCAACAACGATGTCTCCTAGCAATCATATTTTGAAAAAAAAAAAAAACTGCAATGCTGCCATTTCTTCTTAAGGTTTACGATTATCAACAGAGAGGATCTAAAGTGTACTAAACTGGTTTTATAATCAGTGCCTTCAAAATATGTATTTTTATTTATATATTAAGAGGCATATTAAGCAACACAAACATGATAATAATAATAAATGTTTCTTGAGTTCAAAATTAGTACATTAAAATGATTCAGAGCATGTGACTGATGCCAAAGCTGAATTTTTAGCATCATTACTCCAGTCTTCAAAGGAATAAATTAAATTTTTAAAATATATTCAAATAAAATATTTCACAATATTACTGTATACTGTATTTTTTTAATCAAATAAATGCTGTCTTGGTGAGCACAACAGACTAATGAGAATAATGTTTTCATTCAGAAAAATAAAAAGTAGTGTACATATGTGTGTAAGTTGGATATACATATAAGTGTTGTCGATTAAAGTTAGTAGTTTTGTGGTGATATTGAGGATTATGAAATCTGTAAAGCTTTGGTTTCACTATTAACTACATGCTAATTGTTTAAAGCATCCTAGACCTGTGATGCTCCTGTGGAAAGCACAGTTCAAATACAGTTTGTGACATGTTTTTCCCCCTCTATCAACCCATAATTTCCTGTCCTATTTCTATTATCTTTTTAATAAAATAGGCAAAAATAAAACTGGATCTATAAGTTTGTGATAATTTGCAGCACCTCAGTTTTGCTATTGTGCTTGGGAACGGCAGTGCATAATTGATTTAATCACCTCTCTTTCATCTTTATTTGAAGCCTTTTTTATTAAAAATGGTTTACAACTGCTTTGGAGTCGCTTCTGCCAACATTGATTAAGCAAAGCATATGCAGAAATAGGTCTGAAATGAAAGCTTTAGCGTATGTTCTGCCAGGAAGACTCAATTGTTACATCACTTATTACTTTCTCATCTATCCACGATCGGTACTTACACATGTCTGAGTTTGCAGATGCTGACGCCAACATTCACCTCCATCCTCCCCCACCACCATCAGGATGGTGGATGCAGAATCCGTTACCCTTGGATTGCGAGTTTTGGCAAGGGCCTACGCCAAATAACTTTATACATCAATACTTGCTTGCTGGGCTGTTATACATTTATGCTTTGTTACGTCATTTTGCCTCTCGAGTCTTTCTGGTAAAACTAAATGATGGCGTAACAGTTTGAATTATTAAACTTCCCTGGCATTTTCCATAGTGGCAGGAAATTATTAATCAGCATTTCATTAGGTTTGCTATTAATCCTCCTGCACATCCCTTGATACCTGGAGAAATGAAATGCACTTAATTTGTCTTTTAGGTGCAGATGTAGACTACAGCTTCTGGCATTAGAGTATGTCAGAATCCTTCATTTGAAACTTCTGCTCACAGGATCTTTAGTAAGTGCTGTGAGAATCTCATATGAGCTGAGATACAAAGAGCATGACATGTCTGGACATCTTGCATCATGGACATCAGGAGTCATAGCTGAATCTCATAAATTTGTTATAATTTTTTTTAAATACATTTGTTTACATTGGGAGATTATTTTCATGAAATTAGACATGAAAAATCTAAAATATTGTAATTTGAACCAGCATAAAGGCTGGTATTAACATACAGTATTATTTTTTAAATAAAAAATAATTCAATTTAAATCAGCATTAAAAGCAGCACAAAAATACTACAAATAAATACTTTAATATTTAAATAATATAATATTCAAATTCATTTTCTATAATGGTGTCTTAATCTCCAGCAGAGAAGTGAATTGCACTAATTGGCTGTTCGCTGCACATGTCACTCTTTCAGATGCACACTCTTCAGAGTAAATCACAAACTCTGTCTGGATCAAACCCTGAGTTGACAGAGAATGTTTTTGCGGAGCGTTTTTGCTGATCCCGCTGAACCTGATCTAATCCAGGTTGGATCTAAACCAAGTTTTGTCAACTCTAAACATACTCTGAAACTCAGAGTTTGTTCAACTAGCTTCATTCAACAGGCCTCTATTGTCCTTCTCTAAGCAACATAGTGGTGTTCCCAGATGAATCTGTTATTTGAAGGAATCGGTTGAGTGAATGAATACATGCAGCCAATTTTTGGGTTATGATCTGGTTACGGTCACTATTCGGGTTTCTGAAACATTAGGTATAATCCGTTTACATGCGTGAGCAGAGAGAGTTACTCCTGTATACATGTAATTGCAATATCCCGATGTAAACGGCGACGCGCGGTTAGCGTCTGGACGTACGGACAACCTTAAGACGCAATATGCGTCATTTCCGATTCTTCTTCCTGTATCCAAAGACAACAACATCAACAGCAGCAGCAGCATGCGGATAATGAAAAGTTCGGGGCAGATAGCGATCGCCTTTGTTTGCGAAAAGAGTACCCCCTTTTCTAACCCGAATTTTTGGTCATGTGTCGGCATATCCCCATAGTGATTTGTGTTCTGTGCATGTTCTATTCGCAAGGAATCTTGGGTCTTTTGAGTAGAGGAACTTCTCGGCGCATACAAAAACCCGCATGCAGTATACCGGAAGTAAACATGGCGAGACGCAGCACAGCATACGTTTGGAGCGAGGTCAGTACCAGCACCAAAGCGCAAACAAAGGTGATCGCTATCTGCCCCAAACTATTCATTATCCGCATGCTGCTGCTGTCGTCTTTGGATACAGGAAGAAGAATTGGAAATGACGTATATTGCGTCTTAAGGTTGTCCGTACGCCCAGACGCTATTGCAATTCCACCATGTAGGAGTAACTCTCTCTGCTCACGCATGTAAACGGGTTATTCCTAATGTTTCAGAAACCTGAATAGTGATCTTAACCCAACCATAACCCGAATATTGACTGCATGTAAACGTAGTCAATGACTTACTCATTTAGACCATCAGTTCAAGTTGTTTCATTCCTAAATTAATCCATTGTTTTGAACAAAATAGGGCTGCGTTTAACTCTTAGACGTACACTCGTGAACTTTCCTAAGCACTTCCCCCTTGGGGGAATCCCCGCCGCCATTTTGAAGTGTGTTCAACTTCAAGTGGACGAGGGAACTTTATTTGGACAGACATTCGACCCCTCGATTTTGACTGAGGGAGTGAGTCTACTCCTACACTAAATCCATAGACCACAAAGACAACACAACTGTGATATCACAAATGCAACTCGCAGTTCTCACACTTATTTTACCTACAATTGATGAAGAGCTTAGGGCGTTCCATTTAAAACCCATTGCAAGGGTTCCATCAGTAGTGGGCACTTGTGCAACGCAAGCAGTGACATACCTCCGTGTGAATGAGATGTTAGCAAGGGAAGGGCATAAAAATGGACTTAACAGATGAGTGAATTATTCAATGACACACTAGACTCAGTCCCTGAATGAATTAGTGCCTTTACGATTCAGCAATTTCAAACGATTTAAAGTAATCATTTATAAACAATTCAGTGACTCCAGGGACGTGCGGTCAGGGTAGGCAGGGTAGGCAGTGCCTCACCAAAAGAAATGTTGACATTACATGTATTAATTCCAAGAGCTTTATTAATTCACCACATTATTAATTGCATTTATTTTATTCCAAATATTCATGTTTGTAACAATTTTTTTCAGGAATACACATATAATATACTCCTTTTGCCATTTTTGCTCCTAAAAACCATTGTCTCAAGCAGGAAATTCAAGTCCATGGCCATTGAGGCAGAGGTGAGCAGTGCCTCTTTGGTCCATAGAACGTAGTTTATGTAGACTCGAACATGCGCAGTCAGTTCTCACACTGTCTTGAATGATCAACATTGAGGCAGAGACCGAGCGTGCTTCATGTCACGTGATCCACTCGCTCTCACCCATTCCGCGTTTCCCGGGGAACATATATGCCTAATTGATAAGTCACTGCCTACCCATGACAAGAACTCACTGAGTGACTCACTCTTAAAGGCAGTCACTTGTTTTTATCTTCTGGCATATAAGTTCCAAACACAGCAGAATATAGAATATAAAATGTAGGCCTACATGTAAACACCAATCCATGAATAAATTGCCTTAATTAGTATTGCATTTGAGATCGGCCTAATCAGCAAAGAATAACAATATGCTTTTTAGCAGAGACCCCACTAACTTGAAACAATCTCAAAGATTGTTTATCTCCGGGTTATCGGCAGGGAAGCGGTTTAAGAATGCTCAATAATTTTACTTTTTAAAAAACCTGTTAGAACCTGCATGATGCCCACAGCAGGCAGCATAGCCCACTCAAAGATACATCTAAAGAATGGCTGTTCTAAAAACACTCATTAATGAATCCAGGCTCCATTAGTAAAAAAAAAAAAAAAAAGAATGCTAAAAACATGTTTTCAGGAGTGAGAGCCAGATAAAAGCTGTGGAAAGGAGACAGAATTATTTCACATGTGTTTTTTTGTTGAGCACAACAAACCTGGTGTAAAATGTGATGCGAGAAAGAGACAGATTGAGAGAGAGAGAGAGAGAGAGAGAGGAGGAGGGAGGAGAGAGAGAGAGAGAGAGAGAGAGAGAGAGAGAGAGAGAGAAGAGAGAGAGAGAGAGAGAGAGAGAGAGAGAGGGGAGAGGAGAGAGAGAGAGAGAGAGGAGAGAGAGAGAGAGAGAATAGTTGATTGTAGAGTGAGATAATATCCAAAGCTCACGCAGTTTCAAAGAAACTTTTCCGTTTGATCAGGCCACAATGTTTATGCATTGATTTGCATCCAAGTTGCACTGACATGACAGATGAGCATGTTTTCTGATGGCAGATGAAAGTTTCGTAGGAAGGAAACGTGTGGCACAGCCAATCAATGACTAGCGAATCAACTTTGTCCATGTGCTTCATTAATGAGCAGCCATGTTGTTCACAACCTAACTTTTCTTATTTTCATACACACTTTTCCCTTCATTCACAGCCTAACAAGGTAGTTATTTTATCACACTTTCAGCTTTCAAATGTAGTTACGTCCACGGAATGATAAAGTGCCAAATGCACCAAGGGAAGGCAATTCTGAGGATGAGACTGTCAGTGTCTAGGGGATCAAAGTAATTTGCAAAGAGCACACACATCAAACATCCCGGTACGATGTGTTACCTAGCAACCTCAGACCAGGTGTCTCAGAGCAGATGGGGAAAAAAATGTCTTTTCTTCAGTTACGTAAGTTTATAAAAATCGATAACCAAACGGAATACACGTGAAATGAAGGTAAACTGGGCCCTCCCCGATGCCGTTCTTCAGGCAGTCCTTTATACAGATTGCCAGGCTGCTTCCCTCCTACACACTCTCGCATTCTCACCTGAGACTAAGCTGCACTGGGAATGTAGCAGACATCAGTGCCTCAGGTGGCCCGTTTCCAGCGAGTAGATCCATCAAGGCTAAGTTGGCCCATCAAGTACGATGTGTCTCGTGTCCATACGGCCACTGAGGGGGTGATGCTGCTGGGGTACCAGCAAGTGCTTGGCGATATGGGCAAAAAAATCATATCTCTGTATTTTTTGGTTGAATGACGATATACAAAATATATCTTGGTATTCTACTTGGATAAAAAAGTATCTTCTTTTTTAATTAATTTTTGTAAATGTTATTTGACATCCTGCCCAATGCTGTCCTAAAAACAATGTTCATATTGTAGGTGTGATATACCACTATGTGTTAACACAATTTAGTGTTTATGTGATAACAGGCAACTGTTATTAGAATTGCAACTTTAATTGTGTAGTGAAATATAAATGTAGGGGGGAACCAAAGAAAGCGGAACCAAAGTGCGGGTAATGTTGCACCGCGCTGCCTAGGTGACGGACGCTTTCCTTTTCTTTCATACTGAGATTTGGAAATGAAGATGGCGGTTCGCTCCTTCACTCTCTGCTTTTGTGATTCTCTTTTCCAGGTTCGTACTCTGTAAAAATACAATCATAAGAGCGATTTCCTCCTGAAATGTATGAGGTGTATTGAAACTGTGAGTCGGTTAGTGAATTGTTGATGTGTAAAACCGAGTTAGAGAGCCGCGTTTACAATCGCGGGAAAAAGCACGTGAAAATGGCGCTAATGGCCATATAACACGGGAGTGTATAACACGTGAGTATTGAGGCTGAATGTGAATCGGTGTATTGGTGCCCTCAGTCCTTGATAATGCTTTATTTCGTGTTTTGATGGTATCCTGACAGGTTATAAATTATTGTAAATGTTAAAGGAGAGTCGTTACTAAAGTTATACAAATGTAGCTAGCTGTCTTGTCTGTGTTTAACAGTGTATTATAAGTTGAGCAGTTTTCCCTATGTGTATTATTCATGTTGTGACTTCAAAGTCATTTAGATATTTATTTACAGCAAAGAGTGTTTATGATTTACATTATTATATTAGTAAGATGGTGGATTTCTGAAGTTTAAAAGAAAACAAATAATTAAATGATCATATAGCTTAAAGCATGATCTATACTTGTGATATTATTGCACTTTAAATACAGAGTAATGTTTATTTTTGCAAAGATATGATTATTTTGTGAATGTGGAGAGTAAAGAAAAATAACTATAGATCTGTTTAAATTGTAATTAACAAATGGACTCTCAAACTGAAACATGGTTACACTAAGGGAATGTTATTGTTTTATACCATGATTTGATAAACTTGTAATAAAGATACTGAGATTTGGAAATGAAGATGGCGGTTCGCTCCTTCACTCTCTGCTTTTGTGATTCTCTTTTCCAGGCTGAAATCAAAAAGAGTTGAGAGTAGTGAACCCCCAATTGAAATCATTTGTTACTCCAGTTACAACATTTGAAACTCGTAACAAACTGTGGGGGCTCGTCCGGGATCTCTCCTCATCACAACTATCGGGGGAGTAGATCCAGAGATACTAGAACGACGCGACCAAGGTGACAAGACGCTGTTGCAGGCCAGGAGTCAAACCGTGGGTGTCCGAGGAGGGAAACCAAAGAGGAAAGGGATCTCCACCTCGCCTAGGAGCCGCACTGCTGATCCTGAGGCCAGCGCACGCTACTCACCGGAGGGCTACACGCCGATCCTGTGGTCATCGCACACCAGCATCAGACGAATTTCACCTGTGATCGGGAGGTTGACACACACACACACACACACACATACACGCCACTGGCTAAGACACGACACCACTGGTTCACTGAACTCACAAACCACAACGGGACATTAGAACTGCACACCATGTCAACCACTCGTAAAGACTTAGTATGGAGCATCAAGAAACAATTATTCAGACTCTCAAGCAACGCCATCTATGAGGTTGCAAAAGACATTGCAAGCGACAGCCAAAGTGAAGAGCTGAATCCAAATGATGAAGAAGGCTGCATGGAGTATGTCGTTTCATACATGCAATCTGACACTTTACTAGAACTTGAGGATGAAGGTATAGGTCAGTTGTTGGTTTTGAATGACTTAATTTGTAAAATAATTCATGCTGGGGTTACTGTTAATTTTCCAATGAGTGCAGTGAGTGATGGTAACACACAGGTTACACCTAGTCACAGCCCATCCACTACAATCCCACACACTACATCACAACCTCATTCCTACACCAACAGCACAGTAATGCCAACACAACCTCACGCTACCACTCATACCACTACAACAACACAGTCATTAGAAGAGCTGAGACAAGTGTATGAAGAGCTGGGTGAGAAACTGCGACGACGTGAATCTACAGCGACTCCATTACCCACAACTTACCCCCACCAGGGTGAGTCAGAGTTACACTGTATACCACAGATGATCACGGAGAGACCAGTAGTACTGAAGGACCTCTCCTATTTGCAGCGCAGGGACTTCAAAGTACACGGTGGTCAGGTTGGAGATCAGAACTCTGATTTAACTTACAACAATATCAGCAAACAAATCGATGAAGGGGTGAAAGAGGGCTTCTCAGACGCAGAAGTGGTCAGAGGGGTGTTGAGGGTCATCAAACCAGGGGCCTTTAAAGATATGCTGGTAAACAAAGATTCAATCACCGTGTCGGAACTCAAAGGTTTCCTCAGGTCTCACCTCGGAGAGAAAGCAACCACTGAGATGTTCCAGGAATTGATGTGCGCCAGGCAATCAGACCAGGAACCACCACAGCAGTTTCTCTATCGCATGATTGGGCTCAAGCAGAAAATCCTTTTCCAGTCTCGTCAGGCCAGTGCGGACATTTCATATGATCCCAAGACCATCCAGGAGGTATTCATCCATACCATCTATCAGGGTTTGGGGACAAAACATACTAACCTCCGGCAGAGACTGAGGCCTCTAATCTCAAACAGTCAAGTCACAGATGAGGAAATCCTTCGTCAGGTCATGGAGATAATAAGCGATGAGAATGAGCACCAGCGCCGACTGGGCCAACCCCCCGACAAAAGACAACGCAAGCATACAGTGCAAAGGTTGAGGAGAGGGACCATAACAATAACAAGTCTCGGGACACAGCATCAGACATTAAGAATTTCCAGACGATGCAACAGCTCACTTCTCAGGTGGAGACTCTGACACACATGGTGGCTTCGTTGATGGAGCAGCGGACAGCAAGTACTCGGGTGTCTTACCCTCTTTCTCAGCCAACTCCCGGTAGACCTGTCCAACCACAGCTGGGACCACCTGCAGTCCAGGTGAGAGGCAGATTGGCTCGGTGTCCGAAATGCACTGAACAGAACGCACAAGAGTGTAACCATTGCTTCGTGTGTGGGGAGGCAGGACACAGAGCGGTGGGATGCCTGCAACGAGTCAGGGTTCAGGGAAACGGGGCCCGGTCTTTGTGGAGGGACGCACAGAGGCCAGTGAGCAGCCCCAGTCCCAAGCAGTAACAAATAGCAAACAACAAAGATCCCATGCCCTGACCAGGCAGAGTAACATCACCTGCAAGGCACCCCTCATTGGAAAGAGAAGTCTGCTGAAATGTTCAATTGGCGGGTACCCAGCTACAGTCCTGTTCGATTCAGGCTCACAGGTGAGCATAATTGACCAACAATGGACTGACACTCACAATCCAAATCAAACGGTGAGACCCCTCTCTGAGCTTTTAGAGGAAAAACTTGGCGTTTATGCAGTCACTGGACATGCCGTCCCCTACAGTGGATGGGTGGAGCTCACAGTCAATCTGGCTGGAAATGAAGACCCCAATCTCACCATACAGGCTCCGTTCCTAGTCAGCCCGCTGCCACTGCCCCAGCCCCTTCTAGGAGCCAATGTACTTCAGGAGATCATCAGAAGGAAAGAGTCTTCGGGCGATGCAGTTGCAACGGTAGTCAACCTTCTCCGCAGTGCATTTGGAGTAGAGGAGGAACAGTTGGAGGCCATAGTGAATTTCACCCAGGTGCCTTCTAGGACATGCTGTGATCCAGTCACCATAAGAGTGGGCAAAAACCATGCAATCATTCCCCCTGGTAGAACAGCTCAGATATGGTGCAGAGTACCCCAAACTTTGATTTGTCTGACCCCATTGTTCTATACGAACCAGCAGAGGAAAGCGCTGTCTTAGGGCAGTTAAGCGTAGGAGAAGGCCTCTTGGAAATCAATAACATCCGACGACCTTATGTTAAGGTACCCATCTCCAATCACTCAAAGCATGATGTCATCCTGCCAAGGAGAACGTCTCTGGGAACCATCCAACATGTTATCAAGGTTCTTGAGACCGATGCACCAGAGTCACATCAGGCCTATTCCACACCGAGTAAGATGACATCAGTCAAGGTTAATAGTGTCGCTTCCCCCAGTACCTCTTCACTTGAGTACTGGCTCCCTCCTGTTGATATCAGTCACCTCACTCCTGAACAACAACAGACGGTAAAGGAAGTGCTCTACGAAGAATGTGGAGCATTCGCCCGTAACAGCGACGACATAGGGTGTATCCCTTCCCTACAGATGGAGATCAGGACTAAGGATGACATACCAGTTCAGAGGGCCTACGCATCCATCCCAAAACCACTCTACAAGGAAGTTAAGGAGTACATCCAAGAGCTGTTGGTTAAAGGGTGGATTGTGAAGTCCCAGTCGCCTTACTCAGCTCCTGTCATTTGTGTTAGAAAGAAAGATGGATCCTTGCGCTTGTGTGTTGACTACCGGCTCCTCAACAACAAGACCGTGCCGGACCGTCACCCCTTCCCAGAATTCAGGACCTCACTGACTCCCTGGGAGGATATGCCTGGTTTTCGATTCTCGATCAGGGGAAAGCTTACCATCAAGGCTTTATGGCCGAAGGATCGAGGTATCTGACCGCTTTCATAACCCCCTGGGGGCTCTACGAGTGGGTCCGAATACCCTTTGGACTATCAAACGCCCCAGCGGCTTTTCAAAGGAGCATGGAAGGTATGCTGGACACGCTGAGAGATGAGTGTTGCATCCCTTACCTCGATGATGTGTTGTGCTTCTCCAGATCCTTTGATGAGCATGTGCAGGTGCTACGCAGAGTCCTCCAGGCCTTGCAGCATCACGGGGTAAAGCTGAAGCCAGAGAAATGCGAGCTCTTCCGCAAGGAGGTCCGGTATGTCGGCCGGTTGGTGTCCGCGGAAGGAGTAAGAATGACCCCAAAGACCTTGAAGCAGTGCGAGCACTGAAAGACAAGACGCCACAGACAGTTGGGGACGTTAGGCAGTTGCTTGGGTTCCTGAGCTACTATCGAACGTACGTGCAGGACTTCTCACGTGTAGCCAAGCCCCTGTATGACTTGCTCCAGTCGAAGCCCAATACCCCTCCGCTCAAGCCGCCACGAGGGAAACCAAAATGCCATCAGCAATCCTCCCGCACCCCGGTAGAGTGGAGTGTACGACACCAGCAGATCCTTGAACAGCTTGTGGATAGACTAATGGAACCCCCAGTGTTGGCGTATCCTGAGTTCGACCAGCCCTTCACACTCCACACAGACGCTTCTCAAAAAGGCCTCGGTGCAGTTCTGTATCAGAACCAGGATGGGAAGATGAGGGTGATTGGATACGGGTCACGCACGCTAACATCAACGGAACAAAATTATCACCTACACAGCGGAAAGCTTGAATTCCTCGCGCTGAAGTGGGCGATATGTGAGAAGTTCCGTGACTACCTATTCTACGCACCGCATTTCACAGTCTTCACGGACAATAATCCCCTCACATACATTCTGAGTACTGCCAAACTCAACGCAGTGGGTCACCGGTGGGTGGGACAGCTGGCCGATTTCCACTTTGACATCAAATACCGGCCAGGCAAAACCAACATCGATGCTGACACCTTATCGCGCTGCCCCCTGGACATCGACACCTTCATGGCTGGGTGTTCAGAAGAGTTATCGGAGGAGGCAGTATGCGCGGTATGGGAAGGAAGCCGGAGAGCACAACAAGGAGATGTGGCCTGGGTGGCAGCCCTCAACTTAACATCCCACAGCCAACCTCAAGTTGAGCCTCTGCAGGAAATCAGTCATGATGAGCTTGTGAGGGAGCAAAGAAAAGACCCCGCTATTGGAAAAGTGATGACATTGAAGGAAAACGACACACCACCAACAGGGGAGGAGAAAGAGAGAATGGACACACACGTGAAGAGGCTGTTAAGAGAGTGGAGCAGATTACACATAGAGAATGACCTTCTCTACAGGAAGAGTGCAGGTCGACAACAACTGGTCCTGCCCGCCCCCTACAAACGAACAGTACTCACCCAGCTGCATAACAACATGTGTCATGTTGGCGTTGAAAAAGTTCTGAGCCTAGCGAGGGAGCGATTCTACTGGCCTTTCATGAAAAGAGAGATAGAGGAGTATGTGACCAGGAAGTGCTCTTGCATTAAACAGAAGAAGCCAGCCACACATGAAAGAGCACCAATGGGAAGCATTACATCAAATTCGCCCCTTGAGTTGGTGTGCATCGATTTCCTTCACCTGGAAGCCAGCAGAGGTGGATACGAGTATATCCTGGTAGTGGTGGATCACTTCACCAGATTCGCACAAGCCTACCCCACCAGGAACAAGGCTGGTAAGACGGCTGCTGACAGGCTTTTTAATGATTTCATTCCCAGATTTGGATACCCGGCCAAACTACACCATGACCAGGGTAGAGAGTTTGAGAATGAACTCTTCAGAACTCTCAGGCAATTAGCTGGTGTCGCCCACTCGAGGACCTCTCCGTATCACCCCCAGGGCAATCCTGCAGAAAGATTTAACCGCACGCTGCTGCAGATGCTCCGCACCTTGGGAGAGAAAGAGAAGGAGAGTTGGAAAGATCACCTGCCCCATGTACTCCAGGCATATAATTGCACAAGGCACGAGACCACAGGTTTCTCCCCATACTATTTGTTGTATGGTCGACATCCTCGCCTACCTGTGGACATTCTCTTCGGCCTCATAACAGAGGAGGGAACTGAAGCTAATGGACAAAAGGGATATGCTGAGAAGTGGAAGGGAAAGATGGTCGAGGCTTATCGAATAGCAGATGCAAACAGCCGACAGTCCAGTTCCAAAGGGAAGACACACTACGATAAACACAGCCGAGGTGTGGTTCTTCAGCTTGGGGACAGAGTCCTGGTACGCAATCTTAGTGAGCGAGGGGGCCCTGGAAAGCTTAGGCCGTACTGGGAGAAGCTTATCTACATTGTGAGAGAACAGGTTGGAGATAATCCTGTCTACAAAGTAAGCCCGGAGGCGGGAGGCCGACCAGTCCGCACCCTACACAGAAACCTCCTGTTGCAAGTCAACGACCTACCAGTAGAGTCTCCTCAAAACTCGAACAACACAAACTGAGTCACAAAAGAGAAGGAAGAGAGCCTCAGACACCCCGAAACTCACACAGGAGGCACAGGGAACAGAAATAAGTGACTCTGAGGAGGAGGAAAGTGTACCCCGTTACTGGTTGCGAATGCCGATGGAGAAACCAAGACCTGGAAGTTACTTACCTGTGTCACGCGTTACTCCTGATTTCCAGAACAGGGTTGAACAGGAGGAGACTTAATTGGGAGAAACGACTCCTGCAGAACCTGAACAGGACAGGGAGAGCATTAGAGATGAGGAACAGGGGACATCCAGTGAGGATGAACATGGCACGGAGCAGCTTCAACCTGCAACCGTTCAAGAGGAACTGCATGCTGTCCATCAAGAGAACCATGTCCCCACTCCACAACCTGAACATCAGATCCCACTGAGACAGTCCACGAGGGACAGACGGACAAAATATGTGTTTACTTACCCATCCCTCGGCCAACCCGCTTATCACCCGCGGCCCACTGTAAGTGCAGTTGAAATCCAGCCAGTTCAGTGTACTTACCCGTGTCTCAGTGCACCATGCCTCCACCACTTCCAACCCCCGTCCATCGCTCCATACCCTTACTTTCCTGTGGTGTACCCAGCTCACTGTGGATGAGACGTCATGAAAGACAATTACATACATTCCATACTCACTAGTTTGGCACACACACGTTTTAGGACCTATAGGAGGCACTAATTAAGAGTTGGAAGGTGTTTTGTGGAAAAAAGTTAGTGAAATTGTTCAGAGTATATTGTGTCAGGAGCCACTTTTATTTGTTGGGGAGTGTGTGATATACCACTATGTGTTAACACAATTTAGTGTTTATGTGATAACAGGCAACTGTTATTAGAATTGCAACTTTAATTGTGTAGTGAAATATAAATGTAGGGGGGAACCAAAGAAAGCGGAACCAAAGTGCGGGTAATGTTGCACCGCGCTGCCTAGGTGACGGACGCTTTCCTTTTCTTTCATACTGAGATTTGGAAATGAAGATGGCGGTTCGCTCCTTCACTCTCTGCTTTTGTGATTCTCTTTTCCAGGTTCGTACTCTGTAAAAATACAATCATAAGAGCTGTTTCCTCCTGAAATGTATGAGGTGTATTGAAACTGTGAGTCGGTTAGTGAATTGTTGATGTGTAAAACCGAGTTAGAGAGCCGCGGTTACAATCGCGGGAAAAAGCACGTGAAAATGGCGCTAATGGCCATATAACACGGGAGTGTATAACACGTGAGTATTGAGGCTGAATGTGAATCGGTGTATTGGTGCCCTCAGTCCTTGATAATGCTTTATTTCGTGTTTTGATGGTATCCTGACAGGTTATAAATTATTGTAAATGTTAAAGGAGAGTCGTTACTAAAGTTATACAAATGTAGCTAGCTGTCTTGTCTGTGTTTAACAGTGTATTATAAGTTGAGCAGTTTTCCCTATGTGTATTATTCATGTTGTGACTTCAAAGTCATTTAGATATTTATTTACAGCAAAGAGTGTTTATGATTTACATTATTATATTAGTAAGATGGTGGATTTCTGAAGTTTAAAAGAAAACAAATAATTAAATGATCATATAGCTTAAAGCATGATCTATACTTGTGATATTATTGCACTTTAAATACAGAGTAATGTTTATTTTTGCAAAGATATGATTATTTTGTGAATGTGGAGAGTAAAGAAAAATAACTATAGATCTGTTTAAATTGTAATTAACAAATGGACTCTCAAACTGAAACATGGTTACACTAAGGGAATGTTATTGTTTTATACCATGATTTGATAAACTTAATAAAGATACTGAGATTTGGAAATGAAGATGGCGGTTCGCTCCTTCACTCTCTGCTTTTGTGATTCTCTTTTCCAGGCTGACATCAAAAAGAGTTGAGAGTAGTGAACCCCAATTGAAATCATTTGTTACTCCAGTTACAACATTTGAAACTCGTAACATAGGCTATGAAAACAAATATAGTCAATGTAACCACTGTGCCTGTGCAATATATTATGTGCAAAAAAAGGTTAAAATTATATTCTAACATTGACCCTCGTTCATGGAAGTCTGTGAAGTTTAGCGGAGATTCACTCCTGACAGCAAAGTTTTTATATTTGCATGAGTTTCTAATATTTAGAGGTACTGTATGCCAATATACCTGTGAAATAATGTAAGTTTTGCGCTGAGAAAAGCACTAGCCTAGCCTACATCTCAAACACAATAAACAATGCAAGTAGGCTATGTCAGAGTATCTGACGGGGCAAGCCACTTTAAACTATACGTGTTATATCTTATCAGTTATTTTAAAGCCCTTAAAACAAAGCATGGCTCATCCTTAGGACAACTTGGATAATGCACTTTCCCCGCAGCAGCTCACTGCGTCCTCCGCTATTTTTTAGATGCGCTTGTATCAAATTAGGCTACTGTTTAAACGGTATTGTCTCGATATTGTACAAACTCGATATACTGCCTAGACCTATTTCCAGCCCTGTGATATTACAGGCAATTAGTGACCTGCATTTTCCCTACATAAGCTAATTTTTTCTTTTTCTTTTGGGACTAATTATGACCCAGGCATGTTCTTGACAGATTAAGGTTATTTGGTTACACTTTATTTTGATGGTCCTCCTCCTTAATCATTCTGATGACCACAGGTGTAATTTCCTATGCTGACAGGGGGGACATGCCGCCAGTTTCTTTTCAAAAGCTACAATCGATGCGAAAATATATTCGAATAATTTTAAAAAACAGAAATTCGAAGGTGAAAATTAATATTCGAATGTGGAAAAACATGCCCGCGGTAGTAGCAGAGTAGGCACGGCTGTCTGAAGCTTAAAAATGTAAAACACATTTTCCAGCTGCACAGCTAGCACAGTGAGTGTCTGGCTCACTCATTGGCTGTGCTGCGGCAACTGCACATCCAATGGCGCGGGCGCCTTCAACAGGGATGGAAATTAACTTTATTGTCCACCGGCCACTGTGGCTGGTGGATTTCAAAATCTACCAGCCACTCAATGTTTTTACCAGCCACTTTCTTGTTTTTAACCGACAATGTGTTTACAATGTGAAAATTAATACTACAAGATCTACAATACAAGCAGTTTATTTAATCTCAAGTCTCAATGCAATACTGACATTTTCTCTTTCTCTCTTATACACACACAAACCATGAACTGATATACATTTCATTAAATGAGTAGGGCAGATTAAACAAAAAAACTGAACCGATGCTGAACCGCACTCTATGCTGGACAGGGAACTACACTAACCTTTTCCACTGCTGGCACTGGCGCTACTAACTTTTTCAGTTACTGGCGCAAAACATGATTTAGTCGCACAAATTATTTATAGTAAGGTATGGATAATATGGAATGAACAATAATGAAACTGTATTGCATTAGGGGTGGAACAGTACACAGAAGTCACGGTTCCTTTCATACCTCGGTTCAGACATCACGGTTCGGTACGATTTCGGTACAAAGGAGTGAAAAGCAAAACAAAAATGCAGAAGGCATTTTTATACATTTCTAAGCCTTGTATTTTTAAGTTGTATACGTTTTATTAATAAAGGCATAGAACCAGTTTATTTGTATTGCACTGACAATAGTTTTATACAATTAGTTTATTAATTAAATTAATAAAAAGACAAAAAGACCTTGAGATGTTTGGTAATTGTACCTGAATGAATTTAAAATTAATTTGCTATCAGATCAATTTATTTGTTTTCCTTAATTTTAATTAACCTTAACTTTATTCTCATCTGAATTATAAATAATTGATTTCCATATAAAATAATACTACCATTAAAAACACATTTGATTTTCTTTTTTAATCAATGTAGGATGTGTAACTTAAAAAAAAACAGATTAGTGCTCTGACTCCGAGGACAAGAAATGAAAACCAATGCGATATAATGAATGTCCAAAAGATGTAACCTGTTTTGAATGTTTTGAAATGGGGTTGGATAAATATGTTTTGCTTTTAAAACTGTGCGTGCGTGCGTGTGTGTGTGTGTGTGTGTGTGTGTGTGTGTGTGTGTGTGTGTGTGGTTGGGTGACAATTGTAGGTTACAGTTTGACAAGAGTTTAGAGAGTGACAAAAGTATAATGTTGTGTTTTATTGCGAGTGTACACAAATAAGTAAACACTTTGCAGTTAGAATGATGTCCTGTATGTATGTTTTTATGTTTCCACTGATCGCGCTCGCATCTCTCTCTCTCGCCTTTGGGACGGCAAACCGCCTCTCGCGCTCAAGCCTCGACGGAAGAAGCGCGCCGGTAGATGTTTACGCGGCTAGCTCTTTACTACACAAGAGAGCTACCCCGCCCTAAAAATAGACCATGCGCTCGCGGCTAGCTCTCCATTTGCCTCTCGTGCTCCCACGCCGAACCTCGACGGAAGAAGCGCGCGGCGCGGGTGTTGAAGGTGTGCCTCCTCTAAAAGTGTCCGCCGTCCGGGTGAAGCAGTAGCCTATGCAATGTTTATTTACCCGCCACGGTGGCCGGTAGGTGAAGCGAGTTTACCCGCCACAACACAAAATCACCCGCATTTGGCTGGTGGCGGGTGCTAATTTCCATCCCTGGCCTTCAACGTGTGCGCCAATGAGCTAGCATTACATCATACACGTCAGAGCCCGGCCCGCCACCACACCCACAAAATAGCCATTATAGCAGCAGTACACACAGCTCAGCTCGCTCGGAGCGTTCAATGTCGGTTCTATATACTGAAAAACTTCAATTAATGTTAATAATATTTGTTTCAATCACTGAATGAAGCCTGCTAATATTTAGGACAAGAGTCGCAACATTAAATTGCTTGCACAAAACTCTTGATCAGCGCTCAAAATTAGTTTATTGTTGTTCATTTAAACCCTTATGCGCAGAGAGCGTGAAGGCGAGAGAGAGAGAGAAAGAGTGCCTGCGAGTGCGAGCGAGAGTAAAATCTGCGTACTTGGCCATTAGTTGATTTATTTGTTTCTGTGTAAGTTAATACGTTGTCAAATATGTTTAAACTTAAACTACCTATACAAGTAGTTATGTCGCTTTGTATTCATTTGTCCTGTTATTGACGTGATGCGCGTCATTGACAAAATGCGCAACCAGATGTTCGAATAGTTCGAATATGTGGTTTTTTTTTTTTAGGGAATATTCTAACGTCATTTTTGAGCAATTTAGACAGCCCTACTGTGAATATAGTGTGTAAATAGGTCGACCGGAAGTAATATAGCCTTGGTCGTGACGTCATCGGCGCGCACCCGCAACACGAGGCTATAATTAGATGAGCCACAGGTGCATCATCATGTCTTTTGTCTTCAGAGACCTCTGAAGACAAGCATTTGTGTGTTGCAAGTGTGTGCACACTTGTTGGTGTGTGCAAGCATTTATCTCCTCTCTATCTACTACAGATCTTTGTTAGGAGTTATTTAGTTTATCACTGGCAGTGTGCAGATTTTCTCTTTCTCATCTCAATGATCTAAAAAGAGTTTAGGAAAAAGTAAAAAAAAAAAAAAAAAAAAAAGAGATGTTCCTATGTTCTCGTTTTTGTCAGAACTGGATACTTGCTACTTTGTTTGTTTGGGGAAAGAGCATGCTGCCCTTGCGTTTGAGCATGGTGATTGCAAGCACAGTGGAATGTTCACAGTTTAAGGTGCTTCGCGTTCGCTTTGCTTATTTCAAATGGGTAGCACCCGCGATTGGTGGGCTCGCGTGTTGTCGATCTGGCTGAGAAACGAGAGACGGGTGCGTCCCTTTCGCTCGCGTGCTCTCTCTAGGTCGCGAATCGCGATGTCCTTTTTGCCTGACTACCTGCTGACTACCGCGGCGGAGGACACTGAATCTCGTGAGTTCGCCGCCTTTCGAGCTTTCCTCCCGCGATGATAAAAAGAGAACTGCTCGGGGCGATCGTTCGTGCAGTGGCCAGATTACACTGATCACAGCAAAAACAGTCCCATAAAACACTCAAAAGCTTATAAATAAAGATTGTAAATAAAAATATAGATAGATGGATAGATAGATAGATGTGTATTTGTAATTTATGCAGTGTGGGCTGTTTTATAACCTTATTCAATTTATGTATATTTCATACCCGTTAGACAAGGCACAAGTAAATAGGACATTTATTGGGTTTATATGTGAGGATTGTTTTAAGATCACTTAAAGGTGCCCTAGAATGTTTTTTTTTATTATTTTATAATGTTTCCTGGGTTGCCCTTATAATGTTAGTATGTTTTTTAGATCAAAATTAGTCATAATTTAGAAATAAAAGGCATTTTTCCTAGCCTGATTTTAGTCTCTGATTTGAACACTCTGTTTGAAGGGGCGTGTCTGCTGTGAGAACCGGCCACTGCTGTGATTGGCTGACCTGGTTGCATATGAATGACATGTGAAACTCTCTCGAATACTTTTACTACAGCTGTTATATACGTTTTAACTATTACAGCTATCGAGATTAACGAATCGTGAGATGTTTTTAAAGTATTCAAATCTATTTCCATCACATAAAATGTTGCTGTGATGAGCATTGAGCAAGCAGATGACAGTTTGTTGATCGCGAGACAACGCAGTTTCTCTCTCTCATGCTTTCACCAATGCAAACGTACATACAGTAAGAGCTTCGTTGTGCAGTGTAACAGCGTCATTGATTTCATAACGAGTTTGGCAAGAGAGATAAACTCGCGTTGTGTGGATTGTTCTTTGAGCGCTTTCTGTATAGTTTATTCACTGAGAATTAACCTATTTAATCAGAATCAGAATCAGAATCAGAAAGAGCTTTATTGCCAAGTGTGCTTGCACACACAAGGAATTTTCTTTGGTACTGAAGCTTCCAGTGCACATATACAGATACAAATACAACAAGAAACAGTAATACAAAATCTAAAAATAAAATTATAAAAAAAAATATATATATATATATATATATATATATATATATATATATATATATATATATATATATATATATATATATATATATATATATATATATATGAAAATACTATAAAATATAAAATATAAGGCCACGGTTGGGTTTAGTCAGAATAAACATTTTCGGATTATGAACATATATACAGTATTTTGAATAGTATGAATAAATATATAAATATAAATAACCTGAGTTTAGGAGATATTGCACTAAACAGTGGGGGTATTGCACTTAAAGGCATATGCCTTGGGAGATATGTTAACTGTTCAGGAGGGAAATGGCCTGTGGGAAGAAACTGTTCCTGTGCCGAGATGTTCTTGTGGCCAGTGATCTGAGTCTCCGTCTTGACGGTAACAGTTCAAACAGGTGGTGTCCAGGGTGAGTGGAGTCTGTGATGATTTTACCTGCTCTCTTCCTCACTCTGGAAGAGTACAGGTCCTGGAGGGTTGGCAGGGGGGCACCAATGATCCTCTCTGCAGTCCGGACTGTCCGCTGTAGTCTCATGATGTCTGATTTGGTAGCTGAACCAAACCAGACAGTGATGGAAGTGCATAGGACAGACTCGATGACGGCTGAGTAGAACTGAATCAGCAGCTCCTGTGGCAGGTTGAACTTCCTCAGCTGGCGAAGGAAATACAGTCTCTGCTGGGCCTTTTTCACAATGGAGTCAATGTGATTGTCCCACTTCAGGTCCTGAGAGATGATAGTGCCCAGGAACCTGAATGACTCCACTGCTTCGACAGTGCTGTTCATGATGGTGAGTGGGGGGAGTGCTGGGCTGTTCCTCCTGAAGTCCACGGTCATCTCCACTGTTTTGAGCGTGTTCAGCTCAAGGTTGTTATAACTGCACCAGACAGCCAGCTGTTCAACCTCCAGTCTGTAAGCAGACTCGTCACCGTTTCGGATGAGACCGATGACAGTGGTGTCGTCTGCAAATTTCAGGAGCTTGACAGTGGGGTCTTTAGAAGTGCAGTCGTTAGTGTACAGGGAGAAGAGCAGTGGGGAGAGAACGCACCCTTGGGGGCGCCAGTGCTGGTGGTGAGAGTCCTGGATGTGTGTTTCCCCAGTCTCACGAGCTGCTGCCGGTCCGTCAGGAAGCTGGAGATCCACTGACAGATCGAGGATGGAATGGAGAGCTGGGTCAGTTTGTCTGTGAGTAGATCAGGCATGATGGTATTGAAGGCCGAACTGAAGTCCACAAAGAGGATCCTTGCATAAGTCCCAGGTCTGTCGAGATGTTGCAGGATATAATGCAGTCCCATGTTGACTGCATCATCCACAGACCTGTTTGCTCTGTAAGCAAACTGAAAAGGATCCAGCAGGGGTCCAGTGATGTCCTTCAGGTGGGCCAACACCAGTCTTTCAAACGACTTCATGACCAAAGTTAGTTATGTAGCAGCTATGCTCGTTACTTGGAGTTTGCTATTACTGTACTAGGATCTTGCGCTGGATCTAACACAGTATAAATTATCTTTAATAAAATCACTACTTACCGGTTGCGGGAATATAGTTGGAATTACCCCTTCTTCAGTTTAAGACGCTGAGAGAAGCTTGATATTGTCCGTGGTTCAAAATAAGTCCGTGGTGAAATGGGCAGAGCAAACTAACAACAACGAATTAAACTGTTGCGGTATCCGATTATATATAAACATCATCCACGCCTGTTGACATTTCTTTTCTGTGGGAAGGGTATGAAAAGTCTTCACATTCCCTGCACAGCCTGGTACATAGCATTTATTTCCATGATCTGCCATTTTCTCTCTGATCCTGGCTTGTTCCGATGACTCGGCTGTGCAGTGCTCGTCATTGAGGGCTGGGATATGCAAATCTTTGGAGGCGTGATCCCCGACTGTTGCGTCACAGTCGGTGTTATGTGGAGATTCGCCTGTTTTTCAGGGGTGTTTTTTAAAAACGAGATTTAAATAAGGAGGAGAAAACAATGGTGTTTGAGACTCACTGTATGTCATGTCTATGTACTGAACTCTTGTTATTTAACTATGCCAACATAAATTCAATTTCACATTCTAGGGCACCTTTAAACTAAAAGTTATTTTTTTAAGCCTTATGTGTAAAATTTGGGGAAAAATCATTCCCCAATGAGACATCAGTAGCTATATTAGCTAATATCAGTGATAATGGCCTTCATTCATAAAAAGATGCCATTAAACAATTATTTCAAATGTACTGTCTTTGTTTCTATTGAGTCTCACTATTACATTTTATTTACACAAAAACCATGAATGGCTAACTATTTTTACTTTATATACTATATTAGTCTTGGAAATCGACTCCTATTAAACAATAAAGAAAGTAAGACATATTTTCTTATACATAGTTTAGTAGCCTATTCTTTTTGGCAGAATGCATCATTATAATCAAATTATTTCCTGGATTTTGTATCACCATAGTCCCTAAATGTATGTAAATGCAGGAAATGGGATTCAAATTTGTGTATAGCCTTTTTTTGTATAGCATTTTTTAAATGGCCTTTATTTATCTCTTTCCCCACCAAAGTTTTTACAGTAATCCCAATGCTTTTCACTGTTATACGAGGCTCTGCATCTACTGAAATAGAACAGCATTATACTATTGGCGTAAACCAAAGAGCTGATAAAAGTGGTTTATGTACAAGTAAGCTAACGTGATCATCAAATGTTCAACAGCATACAAATCACTGCCTATTACTAAATCAAATGTCAAAAACACAAAAATACGATTGTACAAGCTTTGGGGGCATTCATGGACTCGATACTCCATCTATCTTGTGTTCATCATCATTCTGTATGATGAAGTATTTGATAAAAATTGGATTTTTTTCTTAAACTTTTGCTTTTGGTCCACATTAATTTTTTATAAAAACAAATTAATAAAGAAATAATCATTTTTGTGTGTGTGTGAGAGAGAGTGTGAGAGTGAGCTATGTTCTTTCTATTGATATATATTGTATGTTCACATATTCATACAACAGAATATTCTGAGGGCCTTGAAAGTTGTGTGAAAATGCTGGCACTGACTGCTAACTTGTTTTTTATTTTGGGGGCAAAATATGACCCAGACAAGTTCTCACAGGTTTACCCTATGGAAGTACAAATATAATATTGTACCAAGATCAATCTAAATAGCATTTCATAAGTCTTTAGCATAAGCAGAATAAAGTTGGACCTTAAACACACACTGAAAACTGGGGTAATCTACGGTGAAGGACCATCTTCAGTTCGTTTAGTTTAGGTTCTCATATTAACTCATGGGAACGTGATATGTTGTGGCCACAAGATCATTTTGTTGAGTGTAACATGCCCTCCCGTTCACCATAGTAATCCACTTAACATTTTCTCCGCTTCAGATGCCGCTTGAATGTTTGAGAGTTCGTCAATAACAGCGGGGCTTCGTTTCGGGCAAAGTGGGATTTTCAGGAGAGACTCCGCTGGAGGGAGGGCAGGAAAGAGAGGAGAGGAGATGTTCCTCTGGCTCACAGGGACACTTAAGTCAGCCAGCAGGAAGATTGATGTGACACTGTGTTTCTGGGCTCTCTGTCTTACGCAGCAGAAACAGGTGTAAATTAAGTGGCTGATGAATGCTTGCTGTAATGTCTTTGACTGATCCACTCCTCGATTCCGACAGCTCGTCTGAAACAATGCTAAAACAAGGACACCGGATATCAGAGCTTACAAAAGAGAAGAATGTAAGCCCACCGCTTTTAAAAATCATTGAAAAAGATTCAGCCATCCAAAGGCATAAAACATCTAGCGAGTGGTGACGTTCAAAAGAATTAAATCAGCATTGAGAAAAGAGGAATAATTACTCATGACGGAGTAAAACAAATGGGTTTGCAATATAATTATACAAGAACAACAGCATCTGGTACAAAAGTCAGTTAATAGCCTGACTGTCATAAAATAGGAGATGAACATAAGCAGTTCTATGAGCAGAAGGACGCTTGTCTTTTGTTTTTTTTTGCAGGATGGTAAGATGAGCACACAGATGATGAACAGTCTGAAGGATCGATAGATGGAGGAAGAAGGTAAGTAATCGCAGGTAGGTAGTCGAGTAAGTACATTCTCTTGCAGAGAATGACGAGACTGGACAACAGGTGTGTGTGTGTGTGCTGTGTGCTTTAGAAGGGGGCTTTGATGAGGGTGTGGCAGTAAATACAATACAATTAATACATTTTCTTGAGACAAAAATATATATATTTCCTTTTTCTTTTGGTACAAAATATGACCCTGGCATGTTCTTGACAGGTTTTGTGAGATTTCTCTTTTTCCTAGAGTAGAAAATATTATTATATATAGAAAGAGAGAGGTTAGTATGAATAATATTCCGTTAGTGTTTTTTTAAATAAATGTTTCATAGATTTAGACCTCAAACATTCAATTTAAAAATGAAGTGATTTTTTTTATTTTAGTTCTATTAATAATTTTTTTTCTATTACATTTTTATGAGCAATGTAGGCCCTACATTATATGTGTGTGTTATATATATATATATATATATATATATATATATATATATATATATATATATATATATTATATATATATATATATAATATATATATATATATATATATAACACACACACAGTTAAATGTGCTTAATATGCAGGTTTTGTGAGATTAAACTTTTTCTAATGGAAGTACTAATAATATGCTGTATATTGAGAGAGAATTAATCTGTATAGCATTTAGCACAAGCAGAATAAAGTTTGTGTATTCATGCTGCAGATCCTCAAAGAAGTCTTTAAGTTTTTTTTTTTTTACTAATTAAGGCCTTGCAAAGTAGTTCCATTAACCACATCTCAAAAATCGAAATTGCAGAAAGCAATTAGTAAAAGAAAAAAAACGATTTGGCTTAAAAATAACAGCTTAATGAGACTGTGAGGGAAAGATTACAGATATGTAAAACAGAGAGAACCCTCTGCCTCGCAATATACAAAAGGCCAACAGGGCATCCTCAACAACAACAACAAAAAAAAAAAACAGCCTTTGAGGACTTTAGAATTAGGAAAATCTCTTCTTTTCCATTGAAAACAAGAGCCCGCACCCTGAACTGTTCTGAAATGGGAACTTGGCCTGGGACCCAATGTCTGAAAGACGGATGAGCTTCCATTAACAACTCTCTAAAGCATCCTTACAATGACAGCTGTTATTTGAATACAGACAGCAAAAAGGAATACTTCAACAATCTGTCATCAGCTAAACTGATGTGGGTACCTCTCCAAAGGCCTGTTAGAGGGGAAAAATGGGAAAAATGAGGGGCATGAATCTGGCTGCAGTCTTCCCTTTGAAACCAATTATTTTCTCCATCCTGGGCAGCACTTAAGTCTTACAATATGTCACCTTTTATCCAAAGTGTTGAGGGAAGTGCCAGTGCCTGGAGGTCAGTCCCTTGTCCACTCGGATCAAGCTCATTTCAAACGCTTCGTGAAGTCGGTGCTCTGCTGTTGCGTGGCTCAATCGTTTATTGCCAGATTAACAGGAAACGGTTGCGTGCAATTCACCTCCCCAATGTTTTGAAGGTCAAAACCCTATTAATGTACAGTTAATGGCTTTCTCAACTTGTTTTGTAAGTTCTTTTCAATCCCATTGATAGTTACTCAGAGAGGAGCCTTTTGGAGTCACACAAGGTGAAACTGCATAATAATGTCCTTATTTGGAGCTAAACACAACTCTGTTGAAGTCCTTTTTAAAGATTTAGATCTGAACGTCACAGATTCTCCTCAAAAGGCCTCTATGTCTTTGTGTTTCATTGACAGGTCGACTAAAACAGTATTCATCTGCTCCACAAGAACGTTCACTCTGCAAGAGCAGCAACAAATGAGAAGTGTGCAGGACTATCATATGATGCTAACTGTCATACATACATTATTCAACGGCAAGTAAACAAGAGAGGAAAGAAGAGCGAGACGTGTTTTGGCTCTCTACCAACTGTCTCATTAGCCTCACTCTGTCATGAAAAACAAACACTCACCAGGCCCACTGAAACACAGCCAGGTCTCATGTGGATGTGCTACATTCAGTCGCATAGACAGTTCCTCCAGTCAAACAACAGAAATCTTGTACTTACCTCTCACAAGTCAGTCACCGCAGAGGCCTACACCTCGAGCACCAGGGGCCAGTGATCTTCCCGCATGGAGCGACAGCGTATTCAGACTTACTGAGTGCCCCATCTGACACTAACACACCTGACTCTGCTAATGAAGGCTTGGAGAAGTGTCTGGTAAGTAGATTCAGGTGTTTTGGCACCAAACTGTGCCAGAACAACAAGAGGATGCTTGACTGCACTGAGTAAAACCTGCAGGTCGTCTGTAGAATATGTGCAATAATTGTATACTATTATCTAGGTTAGGGTTGGGATGGATGGATGGATGGATGGATGGATGGGATGGATGGATGATGGTGGATGATGGATGGATGGATGGATGGATGGATGGATGGTGGATGGATGGATGGATGGGGATGGATGGATGGATGGATGGATGGATGGATGGATGGATGGATTTGCTGCTTAATATTTATGAAAAAAAAGAACAAATTTGAAATAGAAATATTTTGTAATATTATAAATATCTTTACTAATTTTTATCAATTTAATGCTGAACTAAATAGGCTAGTTGTATTAATATATTTAAAATGCTTTTTCATTCTTTATTTATTGTAACTCTCAACTTTATTTCAGAGTCTGAATACTTAAATGTAAGTCCAATGGATTTTTTATACACTTCTTTCTCTTTTTTTTTTTTTTTTTTTTTTTTTTTTTTTTGCTTGCCAGGTGAAATATGTAAGTCTGGTTGTTTAAAAAATTATATCACACCTCTCAACAAGCTGCATGATTTGAAGTCTCATTCATGTCCAATGCGCATGAAGCAACAGTGTTGCAAAATTAATAATCAGGGTTTGGGGTTCATAAAATCCATAAGCTGCCCCTATGATTAAATTGTGATTTTTTAAAAATATTTATTAAAAAAATTATGCTCTTTTATTTACAGTCTTTTGTCTTTTAATGTAGCCTACAGGACAGTGAACATGTAGGGAAATTGGACAGACACATTGTTCCACAGCTCTGACGGTATAGGTGAATTGTACGCTGTGATTTAAAGGTTCACATTCAGTTTTGACTTGGAAGATTCTAGACACATCCACTGTCATGGAGCCTTCAAGTAGCTGCACAGATGCACATTATAAAAGCAGATCAGGCAGCGCTGAACAGGGTGAGATTAGGTGAATTCTGCTGCGTGACACCCTGACACCAATCACAAACATCTCTTCCGGGGTTAACAATCAATGAACCTCGTACAACTGCGATGTATCCACAGCAGAAAGAAATCAGTATGGCCGAATAGAATTGATTCAATTTTTGAATTGCTTTGCATTCCTTTTTTTCTTTCAATGGATACCGTCTAGTGGCTACATAGAAGAATTCCAGGCTTTTTTATTGTTATTTAAAAATGCATGTTTATTATTGGTGTAAAAATATTCAGTTCATTTAAAGGCAAAGAGTGTAAAAGTATCAATATAAAAAAAACTTTCTCGGATTCTAGTTTAATGTCAGAGTCAGCCAATCATAGATTACTTTCCTGCAGTGTTAAACACTCTGGCTCTGTGGGCTTGCAAAACATTTCTCTTTTTGCGTGATCTGACTTTTTTCTGAAAGTTATTATGCTCAATTAATGGTGTGAGTTTAGGTGTGTGACTAACTTGTCCAAACAAACAATGTAAGACAAGGGAGAAGAGACTTTTTTGTGTTTAGGCTATTAACTTGAAGGTCAATTAGTTGTACAAACTTTGATTTTTAAGTTTAGTTGACAATATTGAGTTTTCCTAACATAGAAATTTAAGTTCACCAAACCTAAAGCAACCCGCTTCAGGACTTTTTAGAGTTGATTAATTTAAGGTGGTGTGTATGTTCAACCAACATACATTTAATAAGTTCAACAAACAAAGAAGGGTCAATCCAACATGAGTGAATGCATTATTTATTAAATGCTATTCAGTAAAATTACAGTGACATTACTATTGCACCAATATGTTTCTTTGTAAAACCACAATTTTAAAATCCACAAATATCATTCTCAACAGATCTAGTGAAAAGACAGCTTTTGCCATAACTGGTAAACTACACATTTACAAAATAATTATGTAATGCTGTTTTACTATATTACTGTTTTTACTGTATTTTGATCCAATAAATGCAGGCTTGGTGACTGCTTTCCATTTACATTATAAAATCTTACCTACCAAACTTTTCAAAAGTATTATAACTTTCTATGATTACTAATAAGCACATTTCTTCTAATTTCCTCAGTGTTGTCTGTATAACTGATTGCTGACCGACACTGCTGTGCAATTATTAACTCTATATAAAAATATAAATATAGAGTTTTTCGCTGGTCTGTTATTGTAGCATCAACTACTTCAGATAAACACACCCCTCATCGGCACAAAAAAAAACAACAACAAAAAACTGTGATTTGTTGATTTACATGTTGGTCAGACAGTCTCTTTCTGTTAAAGTAGGTGGTTCTTGGCCAGAATAAGCTGTGAATCAGACTTTATGCTGCTAGTCAGAAGTCCAAGATCTGTGATGAATCACTGCTGATTATGAATGTCTGCAGACATCCAGCATAGTGCATCACTCACCTGTACCTCCTGTGGTAAGAATTAAACACTTGATAATGTCTGACAGTGTGTTTTCCTTTCCTCTAACATAAACAATGAGCATACTTCTGATTGCTCTGTATGAGGGATGTGTAGTAGATGTGTGTCTGTTCGTTCACAGAAGCATTTTGCCCCCTTATCATCTTCAGTGTGGGCAATGACAGCAGGTTTGCGTGTTGACGCAACACATATCACACAGTTCTCCTCGAGTGATAATGCATGACAGCAATAATAATATGCAGGAGAAAGAAAGTATATTCCATCCAATGATCCATATCTGCACTGCAGACTTTATGAAGTCATGACCTTGGCTGAGATGAAGCCTAAGATTAGCTGATTTGTTCTTTCTTATTTAAAGGTAATATGTGTATTTTTCAAATGTAAGCATTAATACATCCCTTGAGTTTCTTCCACTCTTCCAGGAAGGCAATCCATTCCAGTCGATGTTGGAGCATGGCTGTGGGCAGCTGTATAAGCTACTTGAGTAATTGTACTTCATTACTATACTTAAGTATCATTTGGGGAACTTGCACTTGAGTGCTATTGAAACTGAATATGTGTGCTCTTTCTCACTTACATTCCAAGGTAAAAATGATACTACTTCAAAGTATGACGTACACTTTTTTCAAAGGTCGTCATGACTCCAATCAAGTCAATGGAATTACTTTCACGGCTGAACTTTTTAATAGATTTAGTTGACATCTATTTCACTATAGTATAAATCAGTTGTAGGTTGATTTCCCTGAACATTTTATTTTCTCATAAAACAACAGAAGCATAAGAGTGCTGCACGGGTGTCTTTACGTAGCCACTGGTGCTCATTGGATGAACTGGAGGCAGACATCAAATTATGATGAAGTAGTCACTCACGTGATGAAGCAAAAAGCCTTTAATTACCTGGGCTAAATCTTTAAAAAACGATTCCAAACTGTAATACACAGCCAGCTACACCAAATTTAACCACAGTAATTCGACCCGCTCTGAGCGGGATTCGAACCGTGGTTCCCGCCATGGGAGGCGCAAACACTTACAAGGACGCTAAAGACCACAGCCTCTATAGCGTCAGTCACTAGCTCTCCCTCTTGAGGCCTGGGGAGTGAGGATCTATGGCAGAACAGGGAGTCATTATTTTTGCAATTCCATCTGGTGACCCTAGTGACAAAGAAATGCACCCCTTCCCCTTTAAATAAAGAAGAACGATCTGATCTGAAAGAAGGATGATATTGGAAGTTGAGAAAGAAAGAGACAGAAGGATAGAGATTATCAGAGTGTTTCTCTGATATGTAATTGGCCTCTTAAGAGGGGGAGAGTGAGCCAGAGAGAGCTGATGCAACAATAACGTCCCAGTTCTTCCTCTCTCAGCATGTAAACAAGGCTCGACTTTTGTAAGCCAAAAAAAAAAAAAAAAAACACAGACCAAGATCGATCGATCTGATTCTAGGAAAAGAGCAGGAGGATGATGTGAGTGATGGAAGGCAGATGAACCCGTGCGGCCCATATAAGAGTATCAGTCTCAGCTGCACGCCGCACACTTCCTCACTCCACAGGCAGGAGGGAAGAGAGATAAGCCCCCCATATCTCTCTCCCCCCTGCTTGTGCAGATTACAGGCATGCCAGAGCTGTGGGTCCTGCTCTAATAGTGCTGCCCACTCACTCACAATTAGCCCTAATCATTACCACCCCGCTCGAAGGAGATTAACTCAGCCTTCATTTGTTTGGGGTTTACAGAGCTTCTCTCTCACGCCGAGGTGAGTCGTGGCTAGAGGAGATTCCAAAGACACAATATTGCCATCTGTTGGAAGCATGCCGGAGCTCCAGGAGTAATGTTAGAGAAAGAGGTAAAAAGTTGAAAGAAGGAAATATGGCTAATTATTGGTGCACACTGCAAAATTCAATCACCTATTCAATCTGCCATGGCGAGTCGCAATCACAGAGTAGACCACTTCGCTGATTATAATAGGAGGAGTTGCGCCATATTTTGCTACTCGGTAATACAACGAGAATATTAATTGGGTTTTGCAGACGTTTATCTTCCAGGAGGTTATTGTCCTGAGCAAATCCTTTACCTTAGTAGGATATTTGGTCACACTTAATATGAGGTGTCTTTAATTATTATGTTCGTAAGGTTAGTGTTATGGATAGGTTTAAGGGTGTGTTAAAATGAAAGAGAAGGGTCAACAGTGTAATTATAGCTGTAATTACAGATATTAATTACAGATATGATTATATAAAGATAATTACAGTATAGTGACATGCGTAACGGTTATGGACTCTGATTTTGGTTTTGTATCCTTTAGTTCCTGTTTCCCTGCTCTGTTTAGTTTCGGGTTCCTTGGTTTTTGATCATGGCCTTGTTTGTTCTTATGGTTACATATGATTTGCACCTGTCTCTCATTGTAGTCGTCTTGTATTTATACTCCTGTTATGTTCAGGGCCTTGTTCTCCTGATTGTTTAGATAGTAATAAAAACTGTTCTTGAACCTACTCCGTCTTCAAGCGTGCTTACCAAGTGCTTTGTATCAAATGATTAATTTAAGTGTTAGTACAAAGTAGTTAAAGACATCTATAAAGTGTCATGTCAAGTGATATGTCAATTATTTCATACATATGCAATAAAAATCATAAAGCAAAATAATGATTAATAATGGTTTTAAAACCCCCTAGAGGACTGCAAGGGGCTTTACAGAACACAATAACTATTACAAAAACCAAAATAATAAAATTAGAAATAGGTGTCCTTGTTACAGTGTAATTGCTCATTTAAGTACCGAGTAATATTAATTAACTACATGTACTTATAGGGTTAGGGGAATATGGGTTGGTTTAGGGTTAGTTGCATGTAAGTATAAATACATAATTTATTGTTATTACTACAGTAACTACATGTAACATGCATAACAAGGACACTGTAAAATAAAGTGTTACCAAAATAATAAAAATAATTTCTCTTTGGTTTATTTACGCTAATGTTGCTTGGAAAAAAAATACAGAATTTCCAGGTTTAGGGTTCGACATTACACATATTATAATATTTTTAAGTTTGAACATAAATAGGTCTTTATACATGGAAATAGCTGCTTTTTGTATTTTAGGAATGGCTTTGTCGCAAGAAGATCGTTTTACTGTATTTGATGGTCCGCGTAAAATTTGAAAACCTCTAGAATAAGTAACCAGAATGTATTTGTCTTACACTCAATCTTATGATGACATTCTATTACATGATACCTATTTTTTGTCATTCCTGTTCATATGCAAAGAACGTCGCACCAGACCTTGGAGCGTAGAAGCATTTGGAATGCATAAATCATCAGCTTGACATTTGAATGCTTCTGAGCAGCGCATGTTAATAGAATAACTTCAGAATACAAATTACTTCAATGCTTTATGATGTATTGAAGAGCAAAATGGGGCGTTTGAGCTAAGGACAGGCACAAAAAAGAAAACAAATCTGACATGGCTATTACAAATGCATAAATGTGGGATGTGGCAAACATTTTGACTACCTTTTTATTTCTTGTAAGGTATTTCTTTGCCCAGCTGTACCTTCAAGTAACCTGTCCATTTCTGGTATCATTAAACATTAGATTGTGTTAAATCTGGGAGGTTCCTCTATGCAATCCTTCAGGTCTGAGACGACAGCAGATGTGGAGCTGTGGCCAGGTTGTTGTTTCTGCCTCTGAGTACATGCAGCCTCTCGGCTGTAAATAACACATTCATCGCTGTGCCGCCTCCTCCTGCCAACCCTCTGCAGATACACTGTGACGTTCTGTGTGATTAGGAGCTCTCAAAGCAGACCGACCGGCCGTGACTTCAAAATGAGTGAGTCAGATTTCTAGAAGCTTTAGTTTGCTTTCCATTCACTTAACATTTCTAGTGTTCTTCTGCTACTCACACTCACAAAATTCCCACTTTAAAAAGCATCTGTTACTACTCTGCACCAAAAGCATCTGTATGTGTATTTTCCATGCAATTACAGTGAATGCGGACTGAGGCTTTCAAGCTTCTAAAGGGATGCAAAATCACCATTAAAGTGTCATAACAGTGGTCCACAGGACTTCTGTCAGGACCACTATCGTCAAATACGATTGACAATTAGCATACAGTTAGGATTGGTGTTATGGTTCTGTACTGGGCAAGAACCTGCGCATGCAGCCTAGCATCCACCAAATCCTGACTAATAAGAGGAGGAGCTGGGGATGGAGGAGGGTAATTTGCTCCTGAGAAACGCAATAACTGCTTGATAATACTGAAAGAGCTTATCACTGTACAGTTATAGGCGTCGTATTCCTACAGCAGGTGGACGTGAATCAGCTGAGAGTCAGCTGAGGAGAGCTTGACTTACATGACCTACAAGAACTGACGCTACGCTTGATTTTATTCAAATTTCAAACAATAGCTTTATTTGAGGAACAGATTGAAATTTAAAGGTGTGTTCACACTTAGCAGGTTTGGTTAGGTCAAAACAAACTCATGCGATTGCTCTCTTAGTGCGGTTCATTTGAACAAATGTGAACGCTGCCATCAAAACTCTGGACCGAGACCCAACTTTTCAGGTTTCAAATGAACTCAAGACGATGAACAATGAAGGCAACACGAGCCAAAGACATAAACAAACCAAAAACAGGATGTGATGTCACAAGATGTGCAGCACACAGCATTGTGTTGGATGTTCGGGAAGTTCTGAGGCAAAATATTCGTTATAAAAGTAGTTTTTTCTTTCTTTAGGTTTGGTGTTAAAATGACATTGTGAACACTAGTTAACCAGGACTAAATGTTTTTTTTTTTGTTCTGGATAAAAAACAAGAGAACCGAACTACAAGTGTGAACTAAGTCGCTGTTCACTGAAAATCATGACTTATTGGTGTGTTCATTAGAAAAGTACAGATTTGTGAGCAAATTGTTCTTTTGGGTCAAATCTTTTCAGTGAATCAGTTGATCGAGTTCACAAAACCGGTCTGAATGATTCATTCACGAATAAGACTGATAGTTCTTAAGTTCAATTCATTGATTTAATATCAGCATAAGTGACTTAAAGGGATAGTTCACCTGAAAATTCTATCATCATTTATTCACTCTTTCGTCTCTCTCAAGTTGTTCCAAACCTGTATGAGTTTCTTTCTTCTGTTGAATACAAAAGAAGATCTTTTGAAGAATGTTGGTAAGTTGACGGTAGCCATTGACTTCCATAGTAGAAAAAAAATACTATTAAAAAGTCAAAGGCTATACACTTTTTGTGTTGCACAGAAAGAAGAAAAGTAGGTTTGGAATGACATGAGGTCGAGGAGAAGGTTTAATATTTGGATGAACTATTCCTCAACGTTTCTCTGCTTCTGGCATTCACACTTCAGAAAGCTGTTACTACTCTGCACAGAAAGCATCTGCATGTTTTTTTCCCTTGTCTTACTTTCTCCTTGCAGGTTTTCATTGATGTCCTATATGACGAGATCTCTTCCTTGCTAATTTTCTGTCATTGATCAGATGAGGTTACAGTGAATGAGTATTTTATATCAAATGTGATGCATGTTGTATATATCTGTGCTTAAAAAGCCCTCTGAATCTTCCAGTCCGAGACTATATTTATGATAACCAGCTCTTAAGGGATCTGATGCTTATTATTTTTCTGTAGTAAGTTATTAAATTCAAGACAACAGTGGAAATGCATATATTTTGATTTAATATAGCTTTTGTCAGGGGGAGATTTTGTATGCTTACCCATGCCCTTACAAATCAAAGCCCTTCAAGCTTCGGTTTTCACGCACCGCTCTAAATGATTCATCGGAAATAATCACTGGGGGGAAAATTAAATAAACTGATAAGCTGTATGTATTTGTATTCGCATTAACCTGTGAGGGTTGCACCTTTGGCTGTACGGTACGCCCAGCTTATACTATTGTGATGCTATCAAGAACTAAGCATTGAAAAGATCTTAACAGATGTCTTGTAATTGATTTTTTGGAACACTTTTCTCAATGGTTTATTTGAAAGCATACACACACACAGAGACACACGCACACATTTTTCCTTTAAAAAATATCTGATGATTTTTTTTTTAAATAAATATAAAAATTACATCAAAGGTATGCTTAAATATGTCAATATGTCCTTATCTGTCATTATTCTAATATAATATGCTCATGTAGTTCCAAATCATTATTCAAATCCAAATCCAGTTCCAAATCTATCCAACTTTCTTTATAAGAAAATGACTTAAATCACACATTTCCATGCAATTAAATAGGAACAAGAGATTTCAAGTTTCAGGTACAAAAAAAGCACATGAAAGTAATTCATAGACTCATGCACTATATTCCACACTTTTTGAAGTCAACAACTTCTTGTTACATTTCAGTATGTGCTATATAAACAGAATAATCTGATTCATTAAAAAGATCTGACTCAAACAAATGATTCATTCACAAATTAGTCACCCCTAAATCTCTCAGGAACTCTCATTTGCTCCAAAAACATCTTGAATGGACTTCAAGATTAGAGTCAATAACAACTTAAAGACTTTTAAAGATTTTGAATAAAGTGCTGTGAACCACTATTATGATATTTGATGGTGCTTTTGTATCATATTTGAAGCTTCAGTCCCCATTGTAACCCTACCCTTGCATGGAGAAGAAAAACGAATTGCATTCTTCAAAGTAAAGTCTCACGTGCAGGTTTGGAAAGACACGAGTCAGTGAATGGCGAACTGTTCCTTTAAAGACTTCATCCATTAAGACGAATTGCTTATTTGTCATGTTGGATTAAATCATCTGCATGTGTCATGAAAATCTAATTTGCATGTATTTATATGGCATTATAAAATGTTATTTTAAAACACCATGTATGAATTGAAGCACCTTCCCAAAGAGAGATTAGAAAAATATGAGCAAATATGGGCCAACGCAGCACATAAAGTGTTCCACACCATTTCCCTCAAAGTGTTGCTTTATTTGGAGCCGTAACGTCCTGCCCAGGAATAAAATTGAGTAAAAACTTGTTTCACAGCGGAGAGAGAGAAAAAAGTGTGAAATTCCTTTTGAAAATGAATGCTGCATGCCACTTTTCCTTTCATCACTTATTTATTGAGAGCAAATGTTTTTCCCCATAACCGTGCAGCAGTTTCCCATTTGCTCTGTTAGTGTGACATCTTGAAGCAGTGCAGGTGCTTTAGACCTCCACAGAAACACTTGCTGTCTATCTCTCCATGTACTTACACACAGTTGTGTTTAATATCGTGAAAGCTGTCGTTCCACAGGAGAAGAACGCTGGCTCTTTGGGTCTGCCTGGGGCCACGGTGGACAAGGAGGTGGCAGGCATTGATGCCAGGTTTCTTTAACACAAGAGCTGTAGAAATATCAGTTTGGATATTGGTGTTAGATTGCTGTCTGAAACTCCAAGGCGCTATTGTTTTATCTCAAGTTTATGTAACCTTCTTTTGCCCCAAGGTCTAATAAGTTTAGTAAAAGACTATGAATCATGTTTCTGTTTACATGCAACTGTGACATTGTCTGTGTACCAAACTCTGAGTCATTCCTATAATTATGTGGATTTTATGCTGCCATGAAACAATACTGCATATTTTACAAAAAAAATATAATAAACTTTTATGCCACATGGTTTTCCATGCATAGATGTACCTCAATTTACACAAATTCATAATGATCAGTACCTAAGAATAATAATAGAAGAAATATTATATATAGAAATATCAAAAAACAAATTGAAGCATTAACAGGTAAATTCCCATGTCCCCAATCATCTTCACTTTGAAATAAAGGTTACATATATATTTTTAAATGAGCTATTTTAGCATAATATGCATATACAAATTCATTGTTACGAATTTGTTATACGTTTTTTTTTATATGTAAAACGATTACATTAGTTTATGTCTCTCAAACTCTACTCCACTCTGTTACATTGGTGCTATACTTGCCCTTTAAAATCTTAAGCAAATGCCCTAAAACACATCACTTGCTAAAAGTGACATAATTTCCTTGTAGGGAAAGCAAGAGTATAACTCGCTTTTGTCTCTTTTTCTCATTAGACTTATCTAATAGTGTAAAACATAGCATCTCTAACCCGATCTCAGTGCAATTCGTACAAATTTTACGAGGTGGCTAATTCGTACGAATTCATATGACCTCACTCGTACGAATTTGTACGATTTTTGCTAAATCGTACATATTTTACGAGTTGCCCAATTCGTATGAATTCGTACTGACCTTCCTCTGACCCCGTCCGAAAACCTAACCATCACTGGGGTTTAGACAAGTGAGGTCGTACAAATTCATACGAATCAGTCACATTTTACTAGTACGAATTGGTCTTGGGATAGCGTTGGCATGTCCACTCCGTTGTGTCAATTTATACTGGAAGTGAAAATATTTGTTTATTTTTTAAATAGATTTTATATATCAATTAAAATTCTGCTAGCATGTTGTTCATTCCGAGCTATAGTAATGGCCTTTATCTTAAAACGTCCACCCTGTTATTGTCACATTTGGTTTTTGGTTTTGGTTTATGTTTCATGTCTTTTATTTTTAAATTTGGCGTAGTAGGGCTGAATCTGAAATCGCCCCCTATACCCTCAAATAGGGTGCTAGGGGACAGCCCGTGGTGTCCAAAACCATAGTGGACGTTATTGAGTGCACTCATTCAATCCGACAATGCACCGCAATAACGAGTGTACAACTGACGTATGCTCAACGGCTGTCCGAAATCACTAACTCGTTTTCATTCACTCCTTCTAGTGAACAGCATTAGTGGACTAACGTAGGGAATCGTGAATCAGGGTTTAGTGGGCGATTTCGATTTGATCTTGCCATGTGCTCCTCTTGTGAATGTGTCATGTTCTTATTGGTTGGTCTAGTCATGTTTCCTAAGGTCTCATTGATTCATTGTTTGATTGTGCACAGGTGTTCAGTGTTAGTCATTAGCAGAGATCATCTTATATTAGTCTTATACTATTGGAGAAAGCGTAACGGCTAACTTGGATCACATGAGGCACCTCAGCCTATCGTGTAATGGTAATGACGTCAGTGCACGCAGATCAAAATTGTATGACAATCAGTAACAGCTTACGTTGGTCTTGTGAATAAATGTTCTATATTTGGTGTTATATCGCTGTAAAGTTACAGTAGGACTGCATTGTTTGTGGAATGTGCTTTGCTGCATAAAAAAGCATGAATATGTCTATCAGCTGCAAAGTACTAGTCACTGCAGGGCGCAAAAAAACTACATTTAAGATTACACTAAAAACTTAATTGTAATTTAACACCTATTTAATTCATTAAAATGATATGTATTTTTTACTATCATTCATTAAAAAGCGTTATACCATCATCATTATGCACACGGACACAACACTTCATGTTTTATTTTAATTAAACAACATACAATACATCACAATATTTATAATTAAATTAATCATTTTGTCTTTATTCATTAAAGTGCATACTATCATATGCATACATGCAGTTATTAAAATTCAAGTCTTATCGTAAAACCTGAAAGCCAAAGAAAGAAAACATCTGTATTTTTTTTTACTTAATTTAGGGAATATACAATATTACTATTAAATACTATGGTAATGCCGTAAATGAGTCCTGCCTGTCGTGACATTACCTTCTCTACCTTCCCTTTTTATCATACTAATATCTACATATTCTTCCCAACCAATGTATTGTTTAGCGTAAAACATGTTAAAGATCAGCATACAGGCATTCGATTACTTAAATGGTAAGGTGTTTCCTCACAAAAGCGGTTAATTTGTGTATTGAAGCCTCCTCTCCATTGACATCCATTCATAAAAAACGGCCTCTGCTTTCATTCCCTGCGTTAGCATTAGCCGTTATGCTTTTTTGGCTAAAGGTTGCAGGCTTGTCATGGCTTTGTCATTAGTCTCTATATAGTCCTCATGTTTCCATTGTTCCTTTGTCTAGCTTTTGTCCAGCTTTGTCCGTGTAACCGCTGTTTGGTAAGTCTATATTTCTCAAGCTGTTGACCATGTTAACCATGCCTTTGACAAAACAAGACAAAAAAAAACTTGCTCAGTTCAAAATCCACCTAACTGTAGGAATGACCCCTCTATATAAAATCAAAGAGAAGATGTCCTACATTTGATCATCTCAAACTCAACTTGAGAGCTTATTTTCCTTCCGGCCAAAAGCTCCTAATTTTCTGATCACACAGTGTACTCCCAGTGTGTAAAAAGCCTGGTATTGTCCAAGAGGACCAATGATTTGAATTCACAAATACTCATATTACACCTTTTGCAAATTGAAGATGTTATTTCTGGTCTGCAATATCACAAAAAGCTCTGGTTCCAAACCTGACAAAACACTCAATATTTCAGTCCTTATTTTGTTTGTAAAAATTAATTCATTTTGAAATACACACTTTAATGCAATTTAACAAGAGCACACTGATTTTCTTTTCCTCAAATCTAGCCTTGAAATGAAACACTTGATTTGTGTCTTTTGCTGATGCACTAATCGTCAAAATGCACTATATTCAGTCCTGCTGCTTTATTATGAACTCCAGCCATGAAAAAATATGTAAATAAATGTAATAAATGTCAAAAGAATTACGATCTCTCTCATCTTGCCTTCCATACACAGTCAGTGTGATATAGGCCTTTATATAGAGATCCTGTCTATGGATTTGAAAAGACTGATAAATCTCTCTCTCTCTCTCTCTCTCTCCTCTCTCTCTCTCTCTCTCTCTCCTCTCTCTCTCTCTCTCTCTCTCTCTCTCTCTCGACTTGATACAAGCTGTTCTGCTTTCATGGAAGGTTGTAAAAATATGTAGTTAACTTGAACTATGAATATACAGTAGGAGTAAAGATTGAATTTCCTAAATCTGCAGGAACATTCTTTTTTTAAGTATATTTATCTTGTTTTCCAGTACAAATATCTAAGCAGTCTTAAAGCAAAATTATTTAAGATATTACTGTAAGTCTTACTAAGTTTTCTTTAAAAAATTCTTAAGTGAGTCCTTAATTCAAAATTTTCTGACCCCATTGTCAGATAATTCTTAACCATAAACTCACTTCATTGATACATTTTTCAGAAAACAAGACTTAATATCTTATAATTTGTTTCTCAAGTAAATGTGGAAAACAAGACAAAAAACTGAGGACGTTTTTTTTTTTTTTGCTGGTAATTTGATTTACAGAGGTTTGTAGGAGGAAAAACAGAGTTGTTTGATTCCGACGGGATTTGAATCACAAAATATGTCTCTGAAACATGAATTTACCTAATCCCTTGAGAGAAAACCAGTTCCCTTTTTGCGTATCCTTTGTACATGGAGCCGTCATTCTTGAAAGACCCAGCCAGAGTCTGTTCAGAGAATGAAGCAAAGGTCAGAGGAGAAGTCAGGCGAGGTGACATCGCACCTCCACTGGGAGCCCATCACTGCGATGCAGATCATAATGATGCGCATATTCCACCTGTCAATCATGCCTCACCAGAAAAGAAAAGGTTGAGAGCGATGACGCAGACGCCCTTTTTCCAGACGGCTGAAATTTACCGCGGGTCAACAGAGAAGATCAACTTCAAACCGCATGCTTGTTTGCGCTCACTCGTTATTTCAAACAGACAACGATAACAACAAATCACTACCACTATAGAAACAACCAAAACAAGGCAGCAAATCAGACAGATAAATACGCTGTGTTTCGACAAACAGCTTAGCGTCTCCTTGGAGAACTCCTCATTTGCAGTGTCATGTATAGGGTGCACTACAAAGACTCTGCGGCTTCAACAAGTTTCCAACTGAAATGTAGGTTCTTTTATCATGACAGGTCCATACAAAGACCACAGTGAGACGACGATGCTTCAAAACATCACAGGGACAGAGTTTGTGAAGTCTCTTGGTGAAGCGCACAGCGTGAACGATAGACTCCCATGATAGTGTTTAACAGAAGAGTGTCAATTCCCCTCTAACCCTTCATCACTAAGAGGATGTTGAGCTCAGGCACAGAGAGACAAGGCCACTTAACAGATTGTTATCATGATGCTGAAACTAGCAGCTACTTGCAGGCGTGCGATTCCCATTCACACTGAGATTTCACAGTTAAGTGGCTTTGAATGCAACCTCACAACAAAATTGCACAAAACAAAGTTGCATCATTACAGTGAGAATTGAAATCCGGTGCTCTTCCATCCACAAAAACTATACTTGTAGTCTCTGAAATGACCTTCCATTTTCAGGAACGTATTTGGTAATGTTAACCAATTACCAAATAGCTATTTGGGCATTTGGTCTTGCTTTATTCCAGTATGCAATGCATCACTTTTCATTATCCAATCAGTTGGATAAAAGGGGTTGTGAACTGCAATTTGCGTTACTTTAAGATGATATTTCAACCATTAAATCATTAATATTTGGAAAGGATTTCATGTGCAGAAGCAAACTGTTCCAGAGGCATGGGATCGCAACTGAAGAAGGCACAGTCTCCCATAAATTTTAAAAGGGATCTGGGAACAGACAGAGATAGGCTATTTCATGACCGTATGAGCATCAGAAATATAATGCTGGTGCCAAGCCTGGTTGCAGTTTTTATATATATTAGGTATGGATTAAATAAAGGCATTTGTGTAACACACACTTGACATTAATTTATAATATTATGGGTTAAAAAAAAAAAACTTATTTAAAACTTTATTCTTATTTTTATTATTTCGTTATATTATTGATGTTTAAAGCTGAAATGTGCCTTTTATTATCAAAATACTCTTTCCTCTCCCAGCTTAATATGCAGAGACAACTCTAAGTAAGCTGAAAGCGTCTCAAAAATGATTATAGTTGGGTAAACTTCTGTAGAGGTGAACGTATACTACACCAACTATAATTCCCATTTGCCCCAATAGCAAAATAAATAATGCCCAACAGCTTTTATATGACTTTCCAAAAGAGGAAAAAGAGAGATTGCCAAAACTCCCTCAGCCGTTGTATTAGAATCACTCATCTGTTAGCTATTTTTCTTAATGGCATAATAAAAGTATAGTGGGTAACACTTTATTTTGATGACCCACTTTAGATATTTTACTAACTACAAGTAACTTTAAAACTACATGTCAAGTACGAGTCATTAGAGTATTATTTGACTCTCTGCTGTATGTGCTGACACTCAGCTCCTCCAACAGGCATTTTACTAACTAAAAGTAACTTTACAACTACATGTCAAGTTAGTCAGTAGAGGATTAGACTGTCTGATTTATATATACTAAAATTTTATTTTGATGCTACTCCAAAAAGACATTTTCTTAACTACATGTAACTTTTCTACAAACCCTAAACCTTGCAAAGTTAGTAGAATTTCAAAATGGACCATCAAAATAAAGTGTAACCGGGTTAAACAATTACATAAAATTATAAAATGAAATAAAAATAAAATATAAAAATATTTGCTATATTTACAATTTTAATAGCTGTGGAATTGCATCATCACAGGATTAATTTGAAGCAACACTGGCTCAACCAATGGTGTTTAGGGTTGGTTTTGGGTGGTACTATCTGTCTGACCAATGGCAGATTAGAGGCGAGGGGAGTTAGGAAACCTGTTTGAAAACCATCATTGTTTTTGCACTTCAGTTCGGTCACCCAACAGACACGGAAATTCAGCTTTAATCCGTATTATATTGAAAATAATGTAATAAATATGAAATAATATAATTATCAATACAGAAACAAAATGTTAATTCTGACAGACTGTGGTTTTCTGTGGCCCTGATATTTTTCTTCTTTTTTTAATAAATTATTTCCTGGAACAAACACTTTAAAAAAAAAAAGGATTTAAAAGTATTACAATTATTGTTTCCCTTACTGCTAGACATTTTCTCAAAACAAACAAAAGCTATTAGACTATTCGTTCTGGCAAACGCTTGTTGATTCTGGCACACAGCCAAGTGAGCTGACAGGAAACAAAGCAGCACTGATTGTCATGACAACGACAAAGTTTACGGCATTGCATTTCATTTCGGTAGGTCAAAGCTGCATGTTTTAGCACCGCTTTTATGCACAGCTTCATCCTTACACAGACTCTGGAGCCCCTTCGTGCAGCCTTACATCAGCTATGTAAGATGCTTTTAGAATGTGTAATTTCATTTATTGTTTGACAGTGGTGACTAATACCAATTAGCTTTAACTTTACAATTACCATTTAGCTGGAGAAAGTCATCCCACTTTAAATTTGCCTCAGGCTGACAAACAAAGCTTGTAAGGCAGAACTCTGACTTGATTTTAGTGGAAAATATAAAGCACTGTGATAAAATATGTAATATGTTTGCCGTTTTTAGATATTAACTTCTTAAGATTAAGGCAACATGCATAACCAAGTATTTGGTTTATAAAAACAGTGAATGTTTACATGTTTACAGCTAAATGTTACATTTGTGCCACAATAAGAGCATATTCTGACTTTAATCTTAAAAGATAAAACAGGTTTAGTGCATTAAATAACACAAAATGCACCCTAATAACATAATTATTAGTTTAAAAGCGAAACGCTATAAATTACTGACTTTTTCAGCCGTTTGAAGCTTTGTTTCTTTTCACACCAGTGGATCTTTGCTCATTAGATGAGCGCATTGATTTTATGATCGTCTGCGAGGGAAATGCAGGATAGTAAGAGTTTAATGAATTGCTCGTTATTCAGTGCATTTTGTAAGAGTCTCAAGGCACCATATTACTCTGAATGCAACTCAAATTGAAAGGAAAATGCTAATGCCTGTTTCTTGTAGCAGCACCTTATAAATATTCCCCAAATAAAGCATCTTCTCCACAAACAAGTTCCCTGCTTCTCTTGCTCCAGCACTGCTGTGTGGTTTTGGTTGACATACAGCAGACATCAGAGAAGCTTCAACCTTCAGCAGCAGTGCTGCCAGATTCGGAGGCAGAGAGCTGGGGGTGTTCTTCAAGAACGCATCCCTGGATCTCTGCCTGAGCTGAAGACACCACACACCAGGATAGTCGGTGTGTGACTCTCCTGCAGTCCAACTTCTCAGGGACTGCCAGAGATCTGATAAAAATGAAGAAACATGGCACTGGAGGCCTCCTCATCTTTATGCAAAGCCTAGTTTAGGACAGGATTATTATTAAACCAAGTTTGCAATGTTTGGCAAGTCACTCAAGAGCTGTGTGTGTGTGTGTGTGTGTGTGTGTGTGTGTGTGTGTGTGTGTGTGTGTGTGTGTGTGTGTGTGTGTGTGTGGTGTGTGTGTGTGTGTGTGTGTGTGGTGTGTGTGTGTGTGTGTGTGTGTGTGTGTGTGTGTGTGTGTGTGTGGTGTCGAAGAGGAGAGCTGTGGTCAGAGAATGAATCTAACAACCCAGCAGCATAACTGGTCAAAACAGACTCATATGAGATGGATCATAAGGGATAGTGCTAATGCATTTCTATATTGATTAACATGGCCCTAAAAAAAACTCAACTGCCAAATAATTAAAGATTAAAGACATAAAGCCAAGATGAGATACGACGCATTATTAAATGCACCAATTATCAACACCATGTCCAAAGTAGTATAATGTTACTATCGATACAGCCATTAACACATAGTTTTATAATTAAGCAGCAGAACTTGACCTTTTCAGTCACACAGCTGATAAATAAATCTTTTGGACAAGCTGTGTTCCCTGAGAGTTTAAAAACTGCAGTTATCACTCCAATTTTCAAGGGGGGAGACCATTCTGAAATTGCCAACTACAGACCAGTTAGTATCCTTCCAATAACATCTAAGGTAATTGAAAAAGTTGTGTCCCAACAGCTAATTAACCATCTAAATTTGGGTCACCATTTTTTGAACGAAATGCAGTATGGGTTTAGACCGAAACATTCAACAGAGACAGCCCTTTGCTACTTTGTGGAACAGTTAAAAGGCATGTCTGATAAAGGAGGGGTGGTAGGAGCCATCTTTATAGATTTAAAAAAGGCATTTGGTACAGTCAATCATAATGTGCTGTTATCTAAATGAGCAACTCGTAATGTCTCAGCACATGCTATAGAATGGATGGCTTCATATTTGTGTAACAGACAACATTGTGCAAGAATTAAAGGAACAACCTCCTCATTCTTAGATTGTCCTACTGGTGTTCCACAAGGTTCAGTTTTGGGCCCTCTTTTATTCAATATCTATATAAATGACTTACCATCCATCTGTCCAGAAGTTAATATTCAAATGTATGCAGACGAGACGGTTATCTATGTCCATGCTAAATCTAAACAGCATGCTGCATTTCTACTCTCAGGAGCTATGGAAAAAATTGCAGATTAGATGTCATATTCCTGTTTGACACTAAATTTAGCCAAGACGGTTAGTATGTTTTTCTCCATTAGAGGAAGTAATTGTACTCCTCCTGGGATTAGTATTAATAGACAAAAGGTGCATGATGTTCTGCAGGTTAAATATTTAGGTGTGATTATTGATAGTGGTCTAACCTTTAAAAAACATCAAAAACAGTAAAGTATAAACTGGCTCATTTCAGATTTATAAGAAAAATCAAATGAGTACAGATGCAGCAAAACTGTACATGCATGCAATGGTATTGTCACATTTTTCATATTTTAGTACAACCTGGTCGCAAACAAGTGGTACATTAATGCAACCACTTCAGAGTCTGTCTAATTCTCATCATTATTGTAATATAGTTAAAAAGCATAACTTGTTGACTTTTGAAAACTTCCTGTTTATGTCTAATGTTGGATTAGTATATAAAATCATTCATGACTTAGCGGCACAATCTCTCAAACAATATGTAACAACAAGCAGACCAGGTTCAAGGAAGAGCTTCCTCTAGAGGGGACTGTTGTGTTAAGTTTCGTTCTGCGACTTTTGGACAAAACGGCTTTTCAGTAAAGGCAGCTGGTTGACCACTGAGTGTCAGAGAATGCAGTACATTCAAAATTTTGAAGGTAGTGTGAAAATACAGTTGAAGGACAATCAGGTTTGTTTATTTTTGTATTTGGATTTTTGATGTTGTGTTTGTGGTTTTATTGTAATATCTGGCACGCTATTGGCACCTGCCCACCCAGCAAACACAGAACGTTCCCTAACATTCCCGAATTGTCCCATGTGGTTATTTTTTTGGGAACCAAACAAGAACGTTATAGGAACGTTCCATGTAGGTTATTTTTAGGTTCCATTTTTATAATGTAAGGAGAACGTTCCGGGAACGTTCCCCTAACCTTAAGGGAAAGTTCTAGGAACGTTCTGGGAACCAAAAACTGACGTTCCCAGAACGTTCCCAGTACCTAAATTTGTTTGCTGGGCAGGGACTGCAAATGGAAATTAGCTTTTAGCTAAATCTGGTACCATATATTGTGCATTGTCCCTGTTAAATAAATAAATATGATTTACAGTATAGCCTATAGAAGAAATGCTATAGATAAAGCAGTCATGTTTTGTTATAATACACAACCTTGTGTCGTATTCTGATTGCAGATGTGACGGTAACAGTTTACAATAAGGTTCATTAGTTAACATTAGTTAACTAGTTAACATGAACTAAAAATGAACAATACTTCTTCAGCATTAATTAATCTTAGTTAATATTAATTCCAACATTTAGTAATACAATATTAAAATCAAAGGTTGTATTTATTAACATTAGTTAATACACTGTGAACTAACATGAACAAACATAGAACAGATGTGTTTTTATTAACTAACATTAACAAAGATTAATAAATACTGTAACAAATGTATTTCTCATTGTTAGTTCATGTTAGTTAATACATTAACCAATGTTAACTAATGAAGCTTATTGTAAAGTGTTACCGATGTGACCATTTTTTTTTTTAAATCTAGTCATCATAAAATTCTTCATCAAACCACGTGCCAGTGTTTTTTGGTACGTAATACTTAACGCTGTGATGTACGATTTTTCAAACCATGACTCTTTTCCAATGCGATTTTCCAATGACTCTTATGAATCGATTATTTTTAATGAATCAGTCAAAAAGATTCAAACCTTTGAAACTGGACTTGCATGTGTTCAATTTGACTGATTCATTCAGTAAAGAGAGTTCACAACAGATTTCCTCATAGAAGCACATGTCATTTTTGTTTATGCCTAAATTTGAAACAAGCCAGAAACCGCTACCAGGAGAGTTAAATCCGTTCATTTACTGACTGGTTGTTCATGTGACAACCTGTAGTCTAATTAAAGATACATTCAAGATACAAAGAAACATCAACAGTAGCTTTGACTGTTACTGGAAGTGGTAACATTTTGAACTTTCAAAGGAAGTTAGACTATCTCAAAAAATAATAAATCATTTATTTTTACCAAAGTCATAATTAACACCAAATATCTTGTAACTAAACATTAATATTTGAATCACAGAGGGAAGCTCATTAACCAATATGCTGTGGGCTTTTGGAAGAACATTGAAAAATCGGTGAATATTTCAACAGAGGTCACCGGTCCTCCAGAGGCAAGCTCTGGCAGAAGGAATAAGGGAACTTTGTCAAATCTTTCCCTGTATTATTGATGAGGATGGGGCATGATATTGCATCTCTTTAATGAAGTGAAGATGGCGTGATTAAGAGCCAAGAGCGATGTCTAAGGGGCCATTAGGATTGTGCTACAGCTGGACTTTATCAGACAACCAGGGATATCGATAAGGGTCAATTATTTTTTTAGACACGGGCACATTGGCAGCGTAGTGCCAGTGTTTGAGCCATAATCAAAGTGAAGGTGAGCATAATGGCTCATTGCCATGTTTCCCATTGCCTTTCAAGTGCGGACCAAGGTCGGCTAGAATAATCTCTGCAAATTGTTGCATTCAGTCTTGATAATCTCCTCTCGCTCTAATGGATCCTAGGTATGTTTACCAAGTGGGAACACCTCACAAAGTCATTTTGCAATCGTTCTCTCCTCTGACACAATAATAGAACTTGAATTGGCTTTTTGATCAATGACATCAGTGGTTAACTTGACATGTTTGATAAGGACGGCCACCTTGAGCCTTGATTGCATAATGTATGAGTGGTGTGTGTGTCAGTGTGTTTGTCTTCACTAGGTCGTAAGCTCGTGTCCGGATCATGCATATACTTTTCCAATTAAACTAAAATGATGTTTGAATGAAAAAAAGCATCTGTAAAACATCTAATATTAGGCTGTCACAATAGTATGGGAAAAAAGCACTCTACTAGTAGCACCAAAGGTAGAAGTAGTCTCAAAAGCCTTTAAAGTGTCAGTGATACATGAGCTAAAGTAGAGGGGAACAAGCTAATTTGTTTTTTGAGGGTCTGGCCGCAGGACAGTCGAGGATGTGCAAAAGGGGCGGATCAGTGCAGCAAAGAGATGCAAGGAGCCCCACCAGTGCGAAGCGGCGAGAAGTGTTCATTTGATTTCCCTGTGTGCTTTTCTCAGGCATTAATGGTTGAATAAATAGGAATGGACAAGGCTCAAGTCTAAACAAGACTGCAGCCCCAAGCATAGTGTGGCAGACACCCTTGCTAATATTGGCCGGCTCTGCTTTTGCTGATGCACAGTAGTAAAAGCTTCATTACAGCTGTAAGTGTAATACCCTCTTACATCAACCACAGACTCGTCAAATGAGCGCACTGCATGCTAAAAAGGGAAACATGTCCACACATTCAACATAGATGCCAACACAAGCAACTTTGCACATGCACAGTCTAGTAAAAATGGTTATTTTTTTTAAATTGAACAGAATTTAACCAATTATATTTTTTAAAATAACTTTTTTGAGTAAAAATGTGATTGAAAAAGCGCTGTTCATGCATTTTAGGATGTCTTAGTATTTGGTTTGTCCCCCATTTGATTTAATAACTCGAGCTGCACGGATTTTGTGTAAAACTTGTTCTCAGCATAATTTTAGAATGATCCACAGAGAATTTTGTGTTTCAGTGAAAGCAAAAACATGTGACAATTTAGATGATCATCACAAATTTGCTTAGTAACCACCAGAATATTTAAATATTTCTTTTTCATTTTAGTTTGTTTATAATTTAATAAAGAATTAATGTGGTCTCATAAACAAGCACAGATATAAACACACATTAAATGAGATACCTGTGTTCTCTTAAAGAGAAAAGCACACTTTATTTCTCATTTGTGAAAGCTGCATCAATGTTACCATTGTGCCTGAAGGTGCGAGCTGCCAGAAGATCTCCTCTTGAGTACTTCAACATTCTGTGATCCCTCCTCTAAATCCCTCCACTTCAAGCTCTTTTTGTGTATCTGATCACATTAAGTGGTTCTAAGTCCACTGCTTTAGCAAAGGAGCTTTGAAAATAGCTGGCGTCTCCTGGATTGTGAAGTGCAAAATTCCAGACTTGATGGTCATGGTTGGTGAAAGGCACAATATCCTCATAAAGGAGCTCAGAAGAAGGTGCGAAAGGTTTTTTCAGCGTGACACAGCAAATAAGGAAGAAAAGATTAGTGAGAAAAGTGCTTTTCTTGCTTGTTTTCTGTGCATATTTCATGAGTTGAATGCTACAACCTTGTTAGTTTTAGTGAGGCCAGCGGGGGGTGCTCACCCTGTGGTCTGTGTGGGTCCATACGCCCCAGTGTAGTGATGGGGATATACTGTCAAAAAGCATTGACGTTAAATTGAGGTCTTGATTCTGGTCATAAAAAATCCCAGTATGTCCTTTGAAAAAGAGTAGGGGTGCATCCTGGCCAAATTTACCCAATGGCCTCTATCCATAGGCTCCTAATCATCCCCATATACAGTATACATACTGATTGGCTTCATCACTGTCTCCTCTCCACCAATAAGCTGGTGTGTGTGGTGGGCGTTCTGGCGCACTATGGTTGCCATCGCATCATCCAGGTAGATGCTGGTGGTGGTTGAGGAGATTGCCCCCTTCCCTCATTATTATTATTATTATTATTATTACTACCTTGTTTAGATGTGTCCCCCATAACTTGCTGTCTAGCATAGACCTGCTTGTATAAATGTGACAGCCAAAACCATCTTTCTCCACTAACCACCATTTAATAGAATCCATGTAGGCCTATTCTGACTAAATACAATATTTTGAAAGCATATCAAACTGTCATATCAAATATTTCATTATATTATAGTTTGGTATATCTGGATACCTGGTATATCTTTAACCAGTTATTGTTTTCAAACTTCCATTGTTTCTTAATCGACCTTTTGAAGACCTATTTACTAAGTGACTTTTGGACAGCTCTTAAATTTGCAGAAGAAAGGGGGGGGGGGGTATATTTAAGACCCATAGACCTCCTAAATTACAGTTATAAGAATAATGTGAACCCCCCAAAAACAGAATGGCTTCTACAGAAAATGCATCCTCTGGAAGAGCCCAGTCAGAGTCCTGATCTATTGAGATAGTTTGGCATGATCTCAAGAGAGCGAGTCACCTGAACCGCAGTTCTATTATGATAACTATCGGAAGATTTTTAGCATGGTCATTTATTGTGGTCTTGACGGAATCGATCAGCTACGCTGCTGCTGCTCCAGAGTAAGTACATGAACTTGCAGCCAATACATACGCCGATACGCTGCTGTGAGTATGCAATACATACTGCTGCTGCACAAATAGCATGTATTTAAATTATCCATAGCAGATCTATACAGGTGGAGCTGGGGAAGGTGGAGGGTTTCAGAGGAACTTGTATATAATCTTGTATATATTGCAAGTGCTATCAATTGTGCCCCATTTCTGATGGTAAAATTGTATTTTTAACACTTTTTTAAATTGTCTGCAGAAGTAGCCTATTCATAATTCTGTACTTTCTAAGGGCTGTCTTTCCCATGTGAAAATTTTTGCGTCAAGATTCCCTAAATTCCAGAAGAAATGGGGATTGAGGCAGTGACAATGGGAACAGCATTACAATGCCTTGCACACTAGATCCTCAAAGGCCTGGACACAAAAGCAGTAACAAACCTAAGAAGATAGACGAGCAAACTCATTAGCTTAGCGGCCCCCAGTCGAAGAACATAATATGGTGAGCAATTCTCTGCTCGCCGGTTGCCTGATAACACTTATTTGTCGTACTTCAAAGCCAAAGCTGTCTCCAGAAGTCATTCTGATTTCAGTGTCCTGCTGGCTGTGTGGGGAATGAGTTGAGAAATAGGTTGTTTAACATACTCCTTCCACCGCAAATCATGAATTGTGGCTCAACTCAACTAAACAAGTGCATGAGTGCATCATACCTGTCAGCACTCCCGTTTTCCCCGGGAGTCTCCCGTATTTCATCTCCGTTTTGTTATATCTCCCGTGAAACTCCCGTAATTTGTATGGCCGTTTTTTCTGTCATCTTTTGGCTGGCGTTACATTATATGAGGCGCTCTTATTTATGCAAATGCTTTTAAACCATTGAAGCCAAGACAAAATGAGCACCAGAATTGAGTTCTCTTTCAGCTTGAAGTTGATCGAACACGAACACACACAATTATGCCAAAATGTCTGTTTTGTCGAGTATCCGAGCAGATTGAGCAGTCTTAAATGAGTTAAATAAAGTCTTAAATGAAGGTAAAGAGTTGTGAGAGAATAGGCGCGCCATGCAGATCCGCGTGCAGCAGCGGCTTGTTTTAATGGGACAGCAGCCAATAAAGCTTTATGTCAGTAAAGCTAATCAAAGAACAAAGGGAACAGAGAAAAAGCACTCTTGACTAAAGAACTTTTGTAACTTTAATAAGGATTAATCTATATACAATTAAAAACGTATGCAGTGCGAACTGTTTGATAACATAAGATTTATGTATATTTCCTACCTTTTATATTGTTTCTACATAAATTTGGAGATTAACTGTGAAATGATTAGCCTTCATTATAAAATAGCCTATATTAAAAACGTTAGTTTTTTTAATGGCGATCCATTATTGTCATTAATCATAGAAAAAATGTGTGATTAATCTAGTTAATTTTTGCAATCGATAAAAATTTATTTTAAAAGATTTATTTTTCTGGCATACATTATGTAGGCTACTTATTTATGTTAATATCTGCGCAATTAATGTGTGTATTTAGCCTGCCTCTGCCAGGCATAGCCTAGGCTACCTGTCGCCAGGTATGGAGCGCATCGCCCCGCTCTATTTCGAGGAGGGCCCGGAATAAATGATAGGTCTGTGGTTTTGCTACCCTGTTTTTATTTTTTCCCGGAATGTAGACATGAATACTGACTGGGAATTTGATACACAGCATCACGAACCCTAGAGACCTTAAAATATCTGTTCATCATCTTTTCCGTACGACAAATGACAGGAAGATGTTTCAGAACAGCAAGACGTGACGCTTAAACTACTCACTTGTTTCAAAATTGACTTTGATTGGTTTCAGGGCATGTCGCCGGAAATAAGCCCAATACGCTTTTGATCACTCCACGGGAAAAAAAAACCTGAGCAACAAATTTGAAGACCTATTACTACACAGTGACTTACGCTTGCATGCTTTCTGTGGAAAACATATTCTTTGTAGTGCAAATTATGCCCTTGTTCACAAATTCCCTTTTGACTTATCACAGTAGAACAGATTGTTCCCGTACTTCACCCCACTGCACTTTTGCTAGTCTACAAACTCGTCTGTGACCGCGCAGAGGGAGTATAAATCTATCGATGAAAATTGGTAAATATTTGCTTTTTATTACTGGACTGATATGTTGCCTGTGTTGGTTCATTCACCCAAATGTGTCTATTTATTGTCTCTTTAACTCTTTTCTCCCGCCATTCCTCTCTCAGATATCGGTTGAGGAGTTGATTTAAAATGCAATAGTGAAAACAAAGCGTACCCGAGAGAGATGCTTCCTACAGATATAAAGCCATAGATTCTGCATTAATACTGGATCTCGCATCACGTAGTTAAACTGCCCCCTGGTGGCACTAACAGAGTTGAGAAGAGCTACCAGTAATTACATAAACCAATGCAAAGTCATTTTTGTTACGGTAATTTTCCCCCGGGGGGGGAAGTCAGTTTGTTATTAGCATGGTAATAGCATTCACAAAGAGCTAACACTATCTCTCCAGTAGTCCTGAGTTTGCATTCATTATGCAGCCTTGTTTCTGAACACAGAGTTGAGGTTCCAATCACAGCGAGCAGATGTCTTAAGTAGCTTCACTTTGGCAACCGCGGTCTGCCGGAAACCCTTGGGAAGCTCGTCTCTTGATGTGTCCCAAGTTCATGTGAAGTGCTTCACCGATGCAGAGCACTCGATCGAGCACGTACGCATAACATTTGCACATTAATAGTCACGGGCTTCTGTCTGACTGATGGCAGTTTATAGCTTTCTCAGTTGCCTGCCATCCAAAGTCTCCAGATATACGGCAGCGGCTCGATATATTTACCTGTATTTATAGTGAAAAAGATAATAAGATGCCATGCCAGGCAGTAGTTGTAACCTATTTTGAAAGGAGAGAGAGAGAGAGAGAGAGAGAGAGAGAGAGAGAGAGAGAGAGAGAGAGAGGGGGGGAGGGGGGGGGGGGGGGCGCAGGAAGACAGCGTCCACCCAATAATTGTATTTGCCTCCCGCCTCCCTGCCGTTATCAGTTTTAAATGTTTTTCATAAGCATTTTATGTAACATAATTGTAGATTAACACTTTAACATTAATAGCAGCCAATTGTGCTGGTAGGCAGCCAACTATAATGGGTTTGCATAACTGTCTAGATTAGTGAAATAAAGCACATTTTGATGTCACTAATGTTGTCAGATATGAATTATCCTTGTAGCAATAAATACTTGAACACGGACCTCACTGGAATCACATTTCTATAAATCTTTTCAAATGTTTTCTGTTTTTACTGTGAATAGTTTGGCTTTGCCACAGCTGAGGAGAATAAAGTTGTGCTGTGCTAAAACATGGTCTTTGTTGCCATCCAGCGGTGATGATGCTAAACTGCTGGTTTTGGCCTAAAGAGTATATTTTAACAATTTATTTCAGTGTTCAAAAGTAATTGTTTTAATTTTTTTTTTGACGATATATTTGAATTTGTAATATATATTTGTATGCAAATCCATAAAAGTGGGCTGCTGGCCTGATTCACAGCGAAAAGACTGATGCACCTACCATAATCTTTTTTATAATGATACCCTTGCTAAAAAAAAGTATAAACTATCAATGAGATGACAGTTGGCATGTAGTAGATTGTGTACACGTTTTTTTAATCAAAGTTTTGATCATGTTGACAATTTGGGGGAAATCAAATATGAATATCAAATATGATACAGTAGGGCAGGCTTTATAAGGTTAACTTCAATGCATACCATAACCATGAGAAGAGTTTTTCTGTGAAATATTTCACCACACTTAGACAATTTTATAGACTTTCTTTGACTATGAAATTTACATACACTTAGCCTATGGCCTTTGACTTGAAAAGTTTCATGTCATGAAGGCTGGACCTCAAACAGCATCATCCCGCAAAACAAAGCCAAATGTCTCCTGATTTGTTTTGGATTTCTGGGAAATAGAAAGGATCTTAAAGAAATCAAGTTGGACTGGTTTGTATCACAGTGTTAAATCTGTTTACTCAGTGGAAGCCTGTGAGGAGGATTGTAAGAATAAGCTCAGTCTGGAAGTATTGAGAGACCAGTACTTAAGCAAGAGCCTGCAAAGGCAAAACTATGAAAAAATAATGCACTAAAACAACAGATAAAGAAAGGAAAGGTAGAATAGGACGAGATTTAAAATTTCAATGGCCAAAGTTAATTTGAAATGCATTTGTGGAGAGAGACTTCAATATACAGCTTTCAAATAACACTGACTGATAGGTGACTGTTGTCATTTCCTGTTCCCAGATATTGCACTTCTATCAAGGGGCTTCGGGCCTTATCTTCCAAATTCTGAACAACAAGTTTATTGCAGGAACCACGGAGCAGTAGGTAAATGGTTATTGTCAAACATGATGTCTCTGTGGGATCAAGTCTGCTTCTCAACATTTTACTCAACAATGCATTACAATTTCCTTCATTTTTCTGAAGGAACATTTGCAAAGGACATCAGATCTGCATTCAAGTACAGCCTACGTTATGTTTTTTTTTAAGCCTAAAAATGCAAAAAGGTTTCTGTAATGGGTAGGTTTAGGGTAAGTAAATAAAAGTTGTAATATTTGTAATGAAAAAAAACTATGTGAATGATTATATTCAATATATTGTTACGTCCCCTTTTTGTCTAGGGGCGGCAGGGGAGAAACATATTATTAAAAGGAAAGAAAACACATCTCCTTGAAATAAGACGATAAATAAGAGCGAGTTGGTTCTGTCTGCAATCCCAGCACTCATCATACACACAGGGAAACTCTTCAAGGTTTTATTTACAAAGTAAAGTCTCTTTTACAGCAAGACTTCAAGCTTCAGGAGGGGGTTAAAGCCAAAGTAACAAACAAAAGGGTAAGCTGGAAGTAAGGGAATCTAATTAACCTATCAAACTAAAAATTAAAGAAACAACAGATCTCTTCCCTGACTACCCACACCAAAAACAAGAGAAAAGCAAGGTTAGTAAAAACAAAAGTGGCACCCATCTCACTACTGCGTCGACAGGCATCAATAATGGAGCCAACACACACCAAGCTTTCTCTGTCACAGAAGATACAACAGGCTTTCTTAAAGAAGCTTTAAGACTCAGCGCACACAACATTCAGCAAAGTCTGGGAAAGCAGACAGGCCATGCTCTCTGGTGAATAACCAGTTCCCTTTGTTTCCTCTCCACAAACTCTGACGAGGAACAGAGGAAAACAGGCAAATACTACACTTCAGGCTGTTGGGCAGCAGAGAAACACAATCACACACACACATATTCACAAACTTAACAACAATAAATGACACGCGTCCTGGGACGTAAAAATATATTATGCAATATTTATGCATACATTTATATTTTTGATCCCCATGAGGAAAACAGCTTATAAATCAGAAAAAATATGTTTTTTGAAAAATAAAGCATGTTTTCTGTGAGGCTTGTGTTTAGGGTTAGGGGATAAAATATACAGTTTGTACTGTGTTTGTAGTGTGTGTGTGTGTGTGTGGTGTGTGTGTGTGTGTGTGTGTGTGTGTGTGTGTGTGTGTGTGTGTGTGTGTGTGTGTGTGTGTGTGTGTGTGTGTGTGTGTGTGTGTGTGTGTGGTGTGTGTGTGTGTGTGTGGTGTGTGTGTGTGTGCTTGTTTTTGTGATATATGAGGACACAAATGTGTATAATGACATGCATATTACACTGGTATTACAACTTACACGTGATATATGAGGACATTGCATGAGTCCTCATATTTCAAATGACTTAAAAAACATAAAAAACAATGTTTTTTTGTTAATGTAAAAATGCAGCATGTCTCCTGTGATGGGTAGGTTTAGGGACGGGCAGTGTAGGGGGATAGAATATATAGTTTGTACAGTATAAAAACCATTACGCCTATGGAATGTACTCATAAATCACAAAAACAAACGTGTGTGTGTGTGTGTGTGTGTGAGGGGGGGGGGTGCTTTGTTTATATGATTTATGAGGGCACACATGTGTACAATGACATGGGTATTACACTAGTAATGTAAATGATCTGAGGACATTTCCAGAGTCCTCCTAAAATGGCTTAAAAAACATAGTAAACAATGTTTCATTAAAAATTGTTAAAATGCAGAAAGTTGATGGATAGGTTTAGGGGTAGGTTTAGTGTAGGGAGATTATACAGTATGTCCAAGGATGTAACAAGGATGGCAATATCTGAAATCCTTACCCATTTTTTGTCTCCCTAAGGAAAACAGCTTATAGGCCTAAATCAGTGATCTTTTTTGAAAGTCTAAAAATTCAGAAGGTTTTCTGTGGTGTAGGTTTGAGGCTATAGGATATATGATATACAGTTTGTGCCTTATAAAAATGATTGTGTTTATGCAAAGTCATAAAACATGGAAACGCAATGTGCGTGCGCGTGCGTGTGTGTGTGTGTGTGCGAGAAAGAGAAACTAATCTGAAGGAAAATAGCTGCTTTAAATTGTTTTATTTAATTATAAATATTACATGTTTAGATGTTATGGCATCGATACCCTAGAATAACCAATTTTGTTTCCCTAAAGAACCTTTCAGTGAACTGAGTTTTTTTTTCTTTTAGTGTAAGGAACATTTTAATCATCTAAAGAACCTTTTCCACTAACCATTTGTGGAAGTGAAAGTTTCCATGGATGTTAAATGTTCTCCATGAAACCATAGATGCAAATATTAAAGAACCTTTAGTTTTAAGAGTGAGGTTAACCGTGTATGTCTATCTACTATAAAATCTGTTGCGTCGAATAAAGTGGGGGAAAACAAACAAACAAAAAGTGAAATCACGTTGTCAGTTTTGGAAGACTGCGTCGGCTTCGTCATGGAAGACATAGTGCTGTGTAATTATTATGAAGTGCCAAATATCGTGAGTTGTTGCTCTCCGGTGTTTAACTGTGGTGTTTATGAGGGTTGCTGTCCGTGGTGCTGAAATGCTGCTGTCCGTCTACAGCTAGTGCTGATCAATCTCTACGAATTAGCGAATACTGAATATCTTCAACCAATGTTATACTAGTATAAAACAGCAGATGGCACAATAGGCATAAAAACAGGATGTGTGTGTGTGTGTGTGTGTGTGTGTGTGTGTGTGTGTGTGTGTGTGTGTGTGTGTGTGTGTGTGTGTGTGTGTGTGTGTGTGTGTGTGTGTGTGTGTGTGTGTGTGTGTGTGGCATGTTTTTGCTGATCCTGGTGGGGACTTAAACCCGAATGCACAGGAGACTCATGGGGAACTCGACGTCACTGTGGGGATTTAAATTGAGGGGACAAATATTACGTTTGTACAGTATAAAAACCATTATGTCTATGGAGAGTCCCATAAAGATAGCGCACCAGACGTGTGTGTGTGTGTGTGTGTGTGTGTGTGTGTGTGTGTGTGTGTGTGTGTGTGTGTGGTGTGTGTGTGTGTGTGTGTGTGTGTGTGTGTGTGTGTGTGTGTGTGTGTGTGTGTGTTATTTGTAGTTAACTGCTGATGTCATAGGTGTGAGAGCTACGTCACTAAAAAGAAATCGACGATCCCAATGATGTGTTTTAATGTATGAAAACTAATTTTACGTGATTATACATAGGCTAATTAGGAAATACGCATTAGTCCGATCGTTCGGAAACTTTTGAATCACCAGCTGGTATGATCTTTACAAGACTTTTGGACAAAATCAATTGGCCAGTCGAGCCATTCGATTGCCTTTCAGAGGCAGATGTCACGATGCGCCCACTTCAAGCAGTTAGACAGTGGACACGACACACTCATCGTTCTCAGAAAATCCCTACAAGATATGCATGAGAGCAAGCCTAATGGTCACTCCATCCTTTCAGGATCGAAAGCATTTTGACTTGAATTTACTATACAATTAACGGTTATACATTCAGCTTGATTTTTAACATCCAGCTCGATATTAAGCCACAGAAAACACGACACGCGATCACAAAAACATATGGATGGACTTGTCTTTCCCCCTCCACTTCTGTCAATGTAGTTTCTCAATATAGTAGATAGTAGATAGATAGATAGATAGATAGATAGATAGATAATAGATAGATAGATGATGATAGTATAGATAGATAGAAGATAGATAGATAGATAGATAGATAGATAGATAGATAGATAGATATACTTCTCTCCTGATAGTGCAGTGTTATATGAAACACGATATGACGGGAAGTCTATTACACGTCCTCTGTGAGTAAGTGCAAATTATGAAATAACACCTGACAGTACAGTATGCAGCAGATGTGCAATTTGAGCGCGCGTGCCTCATCTCCTGACAATCTCAGTTACCTTTTCATATGATAGGGATGCAGCATTAGTCTCAGTGTGTCACAGGGCATTACAGCCGGGGACTGACACCCCCCATGATCAATACCATGAGCTACGTCGATCGTCTCATCCTCTCGTCCTCATTGGCTGAGCGCATCCAAAGGAAGGCCCACCTCAAGATCGTAGAGTAAAATTTCCTTCCACGATATTTCAATCTACTACGCAATTGAAGCATAAGGACGAAGAAGGTGCTTTAAAAGGTACGTTTTAATTTTAATTTTCACGTCTACGAGGCTGAAACGCAGTTGTTCGTGTTAACATGAACCGAGATCGTGTGGAAATACTAAAGGTGCGCTCGTAAGGACACAAAACCCCGTGCACATCGATGGAAACGAGTATTCGCGCGCTTGTATGAAAATTAAAACATTGCGTGTTGAATTGTGTATGCAACCTGATGATTAAACGGGCAATTGTTTTGTTTTTCCGGAGTCGTGTCCAGCACTACTTCTGTGTGAGGACATTGGAGAGGTGACACCATATTGTAAATGAGAAGTACTAGATCCATCTTCTTTTTGCGTTTAAAATTAAACATCCTATCTGAAACACTATCAGTAATGTGTCGGCACACATTTTTCTCCATTATAGCTGTGCATTCGGTCTGTAAAATGACTTAAATTGACTATCTAAAACAAAAATGCATGTGCCATTTTTATTTTACACAAGCACTAAAATATGTATCTCAGGAACCCATATGGATGTTCAGTATAAATTACGCGCTTTAGGAGCTTTTGAACATCATGTGTTTGTGAACATCTCGATGACACCTCCTGCTGTTAAAGCTGAAAAATAACGTCGGCTGATGGTGTGAATGTTCTCATCTCATTGTGTGAGCATGTTTGGGCGTTTTATCTTCAGGGAAATTAGACTCCTTTTTGTTCGACTGACAGGCTGCTATTAACACACACATACACACACACACTTGCTCTCAATTCCAAATTAACCCACATTTGTCATATACAGTGCAACACAAATCCTGTTTTTCATTGTGCGCTGCCACATAACTTGCTCTCTTGGATGCAGAGGGGCCAAGATGGATGTTTTTATGAAGGGGCTTTCTAAAGCTAAAGAAGGTATGGCAGTGGCCGCAGAGAAAACCAAGGAAGGTGTTGCGGTGGCTGCAGAGAAGACCAAGGAAGGCGTGATGTTTGTGGGTAAGACATGGAGCATATAATGCTCTTTTTTAATGCATTCATATCACGAATCAAGCGTGAGCTTGTTGGGAGTGGGAGGGACCATGAAGCTCAGAGCCTGAGGGCCAGGAGGGGGTTGCTATCTGTTTCACTGCCTCTTCTCAGAGCATCACTATAGGTTCAGGCACTATTGTGTAATTTTGTGATTGGCTGGGATATTGGGTGGGGTTTTCCATGCCTCTTACGTGTACCACTCTTATTAAAATTAATATAACTTTTTTTTTCTGAAACAGCTATAGAGACACATTTCGTGTGCACTTTGTGGGCATTTTGTGGGCATGTCCATGTCTCAGTTTAGTCTCTAAACACTAAGGACGTCTACTTCTTAAAATTATTTTAAAATTAAATTTTCTAATGAATGATGTACTACATCAATGATAAAGACTACTCAGAAAATGTGTACATTTCTTGTGAAAAGCACTCTACAAATAAATGTGTAATTTAATTGAAATATTTTAAATATTCTAATATTTTAAGAATATCTTGATACATTGGCAATATAAAAGCCAATTTCATTTTGTACATATATAATCTTTTTTTTTTTTTTTACATACGTTTCTCAAACAATATGAATGGTTTGATATGTTTTGCAATAAAGTATATAGTTGCCTTTATATTTTAGCAAGGTGGTCCATCACAGGAGTATCATCATATTTGGGGTCCTTAGCATCAGAAATGTATAGGGGAAAATATGCTCTTTCCCTCATTACTTTTAACTAAAATCTTGCTGTTGAAAAAAAAAAGTTATTTTCCAGTTTTTTAGAAGCAATTGTTAAGCCACCGGCTAACTGGGGGTTTTCAGCGGGGGTCCGCAAAGGTCCTGCAGGAAACATATATAGATATAATACAGGGATTTTCTTTAAAAAAATATATTTAGAAAAGTATATTTATTACAAAATATTCCGTAGTAAATTAAGTCGTGATATGTCAAGCATTATTATTGACAATAATAATGTAAAGTATTGTCAGGATAATCTATCTTTTTTAAAATCTTACTCGGTTCAGTTTTCCAGTGCACATTGTTTGTGATGTGACACTAGATCACTCATCTTTCCAATATTTCTCACAGGAGAATACTTATGTAAATATGATCATAGTTGTCCTTTCCCTAACAACAAATGCTGTGGCAGTCTTGTTTGCATATCATTTCTGAGGTTGTCATCACTCTCTAGTGCACATGGCCTGTTTAATCAACAATGGATTTTACATCTGGAAAATTAAAAGCTCTCAAAATACTGGACTGATATTGATTTTAGTATAACATCAACTGTAAACGCAGAAAATCCATTTTATGTAACCTGATCTTATAAGGTGATCTTTAATGTACACGCTAATTTCAGAGTGAAATAACACCGCGTGAGATGGTTGACTTCTGGAGCTGATCCAGCAGCTCTCTGATCTCCTATCGGGTTGGAAAAAAGCCGTACGGGCCACATGTCACACAATTCCATGAGCTCATAGCGCTCTATATGCACAGCGCTCGTGACAGAGAGCTCTATAAACACTGACAAGAGTGACAGTCCAAATTCTTAAATAGAGTTGAAAGAAAGGAAATATATCTCTCCAAGCTTGTCTGAATTTTTTCCAGCCTGCTCTTCTCGATTCCGTGTGCTTTGATCAGTAAGATGAGAAGTCGCTGTAATTGGAGACTCAGAGGGCATTTGTGTTTAAGTGCGCACACGTTCATCCCCAGCTACAGCACTCATTCATACTCCTCTTTTTTGATGTTGAGATGAATGAATAATATAATCCCTAAACTCACATCTGTGCCACCAGTGTCCCAGGGAGAGACAATTAGGCCAGATATCTCAAGTCCATTTGCGGTTGCTTTGCGAGCACATAGCAGATCGCCCTGTACGGTTTCTTGCTGTCGTTTCCTCAAGCTTGCAGGTGACCTGGGATGCCATGCTTCAGTGGCCTTATGGGAGTGTGTGTTAGCGCATGGAGGAGGGGCGACGGTTATCTGATAGGTTCTTGTTCCACCTTGGACAGCAGTTGCACACTCACACTCCTTCATGCACATGTGCCACCATCCCATCTGAGAAGAGATTGAAGAGGAAGTGGCCTGTTAATCTCACACTGACTCGTTTTGTCCCACTGCTATTCATTTCCTGTCCGTCTTACATTTATTTCCTCTGTTCCTCATCCTCATATCGAGCTGTATATTCTCTGTTGTATTTAGTAGTATATTTACGATGTATTTTTGCTCCCACACTGTTTGTTCTCCATACATGATTGTGTGGCTAGCTGGGAAGAGATGTGCTATTACTTATATATTATATTATATATATTATATATACTATATATATATTGCATTCTATTTGCATAAACAGCAAATAAAACTGTGTGTATATATATATATATATATATATAGTTATATATATATATATAACTGTGTGTATATATATATATATATATATTGTTATTACAATTTAAAATAACTATTTACTTTATTATTATTTTAATATACTTTATTTTCTTCTGTGTTCTGTGATGGCATAACTACATCTAGCATAATTACTCCAGTCTTCAGTGTCCCATGATCCTTCAAAAAGGCTCAAGAAACATTCCTTATTATCATTAATGTTGAAAAAAGTTTCTTTTCAATATTTTTGTGGAAACTAATACAATAGAAAGTTCAAAAGAATGACATTTATTTGAAAAATAAATGTTTTGTAACAATGTAAATCTATTTACTGTATGTATATATATATATATATATATATATTATATATATTATATATATATATATATATATATATATATATATATATATTATAACATTCTCAAAAGCTGTAGTCAGTTTATATATATATATATACTGACTACAGCTTTTGAATGATATACTGTATATATTCTGCATTCCAAACACAGACATTTGAGAAACATAAAATGGAAAAAAAGAAAGGTTTAAAATGATGTACTTTACAGACATTTCTGTCAGTGATAGACTAAACCTAATAAAGCACTTTTAATCTGCCCTTTTTATCTAAAAAGATACTTCTGTTACACTGTGCATTCATGACCAAGTCTTTCCCTTTTAAGAAGAGACTTTGTGTTATAATGATTCAAGTGCTGTAGATGAAACATATCAGCTTTAATGAGTCATGGTTGAATGACTCTAGTTTAAACATCTATTAGCTCAGAGTAATTTCTCTTCTTCTCTCACTTGTAAGAAACATACTCAAACCGAGACGCAGAGTGCTATTTGCCATTACAGCATGTAGTAACTTCCTTCCTACCGAGTGCTCCTGCGCTGTGCTACTCGTGCAGGCTGGTGAAGGTGACAGGTCTGAGATACAGGTTCTATTAGCTCTAATGATTTTTCAGTGAACCTTTAAATGAAGCTGCTCTGGGAGTTCCAGGCTTGTATTTCACATTGCCTTTCTACTCATTGCCTGTCTGTATCATGTACCTCCTTTCAACCTTATCACAGTTCCTTCAGAGGGCTTATTTAAGGTGTGTTTCTATATTATAATGGGCTGGGTATAAGTTATTTTACAATATTTTTTTGTGTGCTTGCAGGCAACAAGACCAAAGACAGCGTTGCAACAGGTAAGGTTATTCTGCAAACTGTTCTTTAGTCTTGTCTTGTAAATAATGGATACGTCTCATTTAATGTGTTCAAAGGGCATGGCATACAGCCAGTAAGTGGAACCGAGACAAATAGCTCTGTGTCTAGGTGATATTTCAGAAGGTTATTGTCTAGGACAGATGGACAACTAGAGAAGTCACAGTGTTTTTCCGTATGATTAACTGTGAGCACAAAGTCTCTAAACCACAATACCTGACACATTTAAAATAATTCAATATCACTTGAAGCCTCATAGACGGTGCATAATGTATTATGTATGCATAATGCACAAAATGCCTACTAATCAGTATGTTCTTGTAAGTCATTTTAAGCACAGTTATATTGTTATAATACTATAAAACACTTTATCAACTATCAATTTCATGAATTATTATTATTTCTATTATTATTTGTGTTATAAAGACTCAATAATAATATCATAATCATAATTTATTATTATTATTATAGATATTCATGATTCTAATTATTTATGTTAGTGGCTGAGAAGACGAAGGAGCAGGGCTCTCAGCTGGGAGGAGCTGTGATGCGTGGAGCCGGAAACATCGCCGCCGCCACCGGCCTGGTGAAGAAGGATGAGTTCCCCAGTGACTTAAACGTATGTTCTTTTATATATCATTATTGATTTTTCATTCTTTCCAAAATATCACTGTAAAAATTGTATTACTACCTGATCAAACTTTAAAAAAATATATTTTGTTGGTGTAATGAAATGAAGTCAGTTTGACTGTCATAATACTTTTTTTTTTTTTTTTACTTGACTTTACACCTGACAAAACATTTTTAACATTGATGATTTGTCATATTTCTGCAATACTATATTCCTGCAATCAGTGGTGGATGAAGTACACAAATCAAGCTCTTAAAAAGTAAAAGTACAGAAAAAATTACTCTAATTGTATGTTTAGTAAAAATATTAAGTACTTCTTTCCATTTTACTCGAGTTAAATTACAAAAGTACTTGATTTTTAAAGACCTTAAGTATTAGGAGTAAAAGTACTAAACGGTGAATGTATTTTGCTATTTTATATGATCCATCCTACTGTGTGTGTGTGTGTGTGTGTGTGTGTGTGTGTGTGTGTGTGTGTGTGTGTGTGTGTGTGGTGTGTGTGTGTGGTGTGTGTGTGTGTGTGTGTGTGTGTACATGTTTTTCTATCCTGGTGAGGACTTAAACCCAAATGCACACTGACCCATGGGGACTCGAGTCACTGTGGGGACCTAAATTGAAGTCCCCATGAGTACAAAAGCTTATAAATCATACAGAATGAGTTTTTTTTTTAAATGCAGAAAGGTCTCTGTGATGGGTAGGGTTAGGGTTAGTGTAAGGGGATAGAATATACAGTTTGTACAGTATAAAAACCCATTATGCCTATGGAGAGTCCTCACAAAGATAGCGAACCAGACATTGTGTGTGTGTGTGTGTGTGTGTGTGTGTGGGGGGGGGGGGGGGGGGGGGGGTTATTACATACTAGACATATTACATATTACATACTTTGGAAAAATAAAATGCACAAAATGGCTAAACATTAAGGACCCTGTCAGATCAACACACATGTTTTTTGCTAGTTTCAGCCCAACGCAGTTATCATTTTCACGTCCTGCGCCACATTGTTTAAATATCAAATGCATTTTTCTCATTTGTGAGCATGGGCGTGCTGGTCTGAAAACGCATGGCTCGAGTGCAACTGGCTTTTAAAGAGAATGGGAGATGAGACTGATTGGTTTATTGCATGTTACACCCAAAACACACACTCATTAATCAGTTAAGAGAATAGGGACAACCCTTTTAGACCATGCGCCAGGCACGCAATCATTTTTCCCGTCATCAAACTAGCAAAAGTGGATTCGGACACACCATTAGTGCACTTGTGCCTGCGCTATATACCACGCGCTCAGATCGTTAAAATAGGGCCCTAAGTGTTTAATTGTTAACCATAAATTATTGGTCAGGAAATTACCTAAACTTAAGCAAATGCACTACTTTGGCAGAAAATGGGAAGTTGTGTGTGTGGAGTGATGAGTCACAATTAAACACGAGTTGCATGGTGATGAACCAGAGCGGTGTCTTCAAACATGTGGTGAGAAATATGATAATAAAAGCATCTCTACCGCACAGAAGCGTGGAGGAAGAGTGTCATTGTGTGGGGAGCATTTTAGATGCTGGTATTGGTGAGATACTTCACTGTGAAAAGTCATTTAATGCTTTTGGAGTAGAGGAGAATATTGCAGAATAGCTTGCTTCACACAAATAAAACGATGATCAGATATTCTTTTTCAACAAGACAATGCTCCTGCTCAAACTGCAAAGACAACCAAGAGAACAAGTCCATCAGGCTCATGTTTTGGCCTGGTCAGAATCTACACTGTAAAAAAGTTAACTCATTATTTTGAGTTATCTTTTTGCATGGGTTTTTTTTAGTTTAACTAACTTATTTCGATAAGTTGAGGACAAGAAAACTTAAAATTTCTTGTTGTCTGGACAATCTAGTTAAAAAAATAAGTTGAAATAACTAAATTGCTCAAATATTTTTTACAGTGTAGATTTTAACCCTATAGTGAATATTTGGTCTCACATTAAACTCTGAACTAGGAGGCATTTTACAACAACCATGAACTGTTTGAAGACATTAACATTACGTGGAACAACACAGACTCTTCCTGTAAAAAGCTGTCTGCAAGTTTGGGAAGGCTGTTCTGTGCTAAGTTACTTTATCTACAGTATTTGTGGAATTCTTGCTAATTTCCTGACCAGTGATTTGTGATTAAAATGGTTAAGACCATTAAAAGACCACTAATTATTGTGCCATTTTTGGCTTGGCCCATTTTTTTTTTGGTACATACAAAAAAATAGGGTCTTAGAAATGCACCCTCATTCATAGGTATTCAGAATTCATAGACTAGAAAATGTGTGAATGCTAGATGCACATATGTGGGTTATTCCATAAGAAATACATGCCACTAGAAAAAATAACACTGTAGGCCTATATCAGAGGGCTGTACACCCTACACACTCACCTTCACATCATAACACATGACACATAATGGATCGCCGCTTATCCCACAGGGAATATTGTGTCTTACTTTGTCTTTCTGTCCTGCTGAGCCCCCTCTGCTCTCCCCTCCCCCTCGTCTCTCTCTCTCTTCCTCGACCTCACCCAAGGTCACTTAGCACTTTGCATATTACTTAAAAATGCACAATAGGAGGTGAAGTCGGTGGAGGTGAAGTTTCTGTTTAAACAAACTGTTGATATCAGAGCTCGCTGGATTTTGAACAGTAGCGGTAGTAGCAACAAATGTGTGGTCTTCCTCGGATTTTCCCCACCCGGCTTAAAAATTAGTCTTGTTCTTTGTGGTGACTCAGTAATCTCTTAAATCACTTAGAGGCATAAGAAGCTTGCAGCATATGTGCTTTCAGTGTGTTACAGTTACAGTGCGTGTGTGTGTGTGTGTGTGCGTGCGTGTGTGTGTGTGTAATGTCGCTGTCATTAATTGTGTTCTAGTGCTTCAGTTAAGCCATTATCCCGATTAATTTGGAGTACAGTTATTGTCATAAGAAAAGTGTTTGATGGCCGGTTTAAGTGTGTAGTTTAGCAGTTTTGAAACTTGCGAAAGTGTGTGGGTGGTCAGTGCTAATTGTGTTGCTGTACTGGACTGTGTGTGTGTGTGTGTGTGTGTGTGTGTGTGTGTGTGTGTGTGTGTGTGTGTGTGTGTGTGTGTGTGTGTGTGTGTGTGTGTGTGTGTGTGTGTGTGTGTGTGTAGACTAGAATGTTCATATATACACACACAAATAGCACAGTCCAGTCTGATTGTGGGGTTGTTCTCAGTCAGGACACAGTGTCACTTGTGTGTTTTAGTGTCCACATGACTTAATACTGATGCAAAGAACTTTTCAACTAAAATTAAAATCTAATTTATAAATACATTTTAAACATTTAAATGTATGCTTTTAATCAAACTTTTTTGACCCACATTTAATACCATTATATTTAATGAGTTGGATTTTTTAATTTAAATTTAATATTTAAGTACTGAATGTTTTAATATTACATATTAATTATTAATAAATATTGATATTTAGAAATAGCAATAGTAAAAAGTATAAGTTTTTACTGTCCATTTACTTTTAGAAGTGTTTTATGCATTAATTTCTTTCTCAATTAGTGTTCATCCCTATTATGCTGAGACATTTCCTCCTTAAAAAAAATTTGTTTGACCTTTTACTAAAGCGACTAATTTGTTTAACTAATTGGTTCAAACAAAGATGTTTCTTTTTAAAGTCTTTATTAATAGGTTTGTATGTTTATATATATATTGGTCTGGTTAAGTTTTATCTTTAACACAAATAAAAAGATAACTCACTTTAAAAAGATTCAACAACTGAGACATAAACTGACCAAATTTCGCAGACATTTGAGGATGGTGTGTGTGTGTGTGTGATTGTCAATATCAGAAGTAGCAGTCAGTTCTACTGTGCATCTCATCATCATGGACTGCGCCAGATTTGCTAGTTCTTGTTGTGAGATGTTACTCCACTGTTCGACCAAGGCACTTGCAAGTTCTCAAACACGTCTGGAGGGTACGCATGGTTACACGTGGTTTGGCACTGCAAGGATGATCAGCTGTCCTTCCCGTCTCCCCGTAGCACTTTCTCGGGCGTCTTACATTACGCACCCTGCAGTTTCTCTGTTCACACCTGCAGCAGGACTATGGCATGGTCACAACAAGCATGAAAAACATTTTTTAAACACTTTCCAATAAAGATCTCTTAGGCTTATTTGGATTTGTCAAAATTATATTTAAAATACAATATCCTGAAAAAGGGAGGTTTATATATATATATATATATATATATATATATATATATATATATATATAATTTTTTTTTTTTTTTTCATTCTTACGAGTGTGCTAGTAATGAAGGGATAAAACTAGTTTCCTAAAATATCCTAAAATGTTTTAACACAAATAGCATAATTTCTTGATTGACATGAAGGGGTTGACAGGCTGTGTTGTGATATTAGGACTGTAGATCGCTGAAATATGACCTAATTGACTGTGATAGCTCAGTTTAAAAATAAACCTTCCATTGACCCAGAACTGTAAAGAAAATCTTAACTACTTACTGTATGTAGGTAATGAGGGTCTCTCTTTCTCTCTGGCAAGACATAAAATGGAGTTTGATAAAACATTTATTAGGTACATGTGAAGATGTAGCATGCATATTAAAGCCCAGTGGCCGATACGCCACTGATATATATATTGTACATACAGTAAACAGCACATGAGACAAGTGCTTATATTTAACCTCTGCTTGTGATAGTGCTTTTAAAAGAAATCAATCCTTTTGATTGATTATACTATATATATGTGGAAAAACCATTATTTTCAACCCTCATTCTGACCCTCTGTCTGAAATGATCTGTTTTAAGAGGCGGCCCATTTAAGGTTTGTGCGTGGAGTATGCCAAGTAGTATGTGCGTGGAGTATGCGCATCTGTATATTGTATCCAGTGTAGACAGCGTAAGTGATTATAATGGGTTCTATTTGCTTTTGACTGTACTGTACGTTATACTGTATCCAGTGGAGGCAAATGTCAGCCGTTAAGCGACTGAATGCCTGGGGACGGGGCCTATGGTGCGATGATGTCATGTTCTGGAGGAAGTCATATCCAAATGTATTTGCCTATGTGACGTCACAAATCCCACAACATCCAATCAAGCAGATTTTGGAGTTTGGTTACATAAATGCTTTGTTTATAAAGAAGATGACGTTTTAATATGAAACTTGCACAATGTTTTAATGGTACAAAGACCTCTTATATGTCAAAAGATCAGGGCAAATTGGATTTCTCATGTCATGACTCAGTTAATTGGTTTCACATGTGTATTGACAGCCTGAGTTTGGTCAGGAAGCCACCGAGGAGCCAATGGGTGAAGGTCTCATGGACCCCGAGGGACAGACATACGACGAGACTCAGCAGGTAAGCACATCAGCACTCACAGCACACACACATTTACCAGACACACAAATCACAAGTCAGATCTCAAATCACTTTCACAAATTTTTTTCTATATGCTTGCATAGTTTTATGAACCCAGGTTACATTAAATTTAATAAAATTCAAAAAGATGCTGTAAAATGTAAAAAATATGATTTATTAAATGTATTTATATATATATATATATATTATATATATATATATATATATATATATATATATCATTAATTATATTAATGATTAAATAAAAAATAATATATCATATAATACATTTTAAGAAGTTAGTCTTGTCTCTTATTAGTCCACAGTCTATTTCTTCTCAAATTCATTATTTTAAAAAAAATAAAGAATAATTTCATGTACACTTTTTCTTTGTTAAAGGACCCATGTATAAACAGTATTAATAATCACCCTTCTATTTAACATTAATAAAATAATTAACACTAATAAAACTTAGGGGTGGGAATCTTTGGTCACCTCACGATCCGATCCGATTCCGATTCTGGGAGTCACGATCCGATTCCAGAACGATTCTTTATCTACCATTAATTTACATAAGTAATTAAGTACTTTTTAAAAAATAATTACAATTTTTTTTTATTAAAACAGTTGTATGTTAAGAATTTTAAACTAATAACAAATAATAAAGAGGAGCATAGAAAAATATAACAAACAACAAACAAAAAGTGCTTTCAGTAGCCTATAGATTATCTGAACGTTTTCCATTCAAGAACTGTGAGTGATTTTTCTTCATCTTTACCATTGTTTTTTACTATGACATCATAGACTGCGGGAGATCTATTAAGCTGCATTCACGCACGCATCTCTTTTGAAATAAAATAAGTAATGTGGTGTGTTCTGTCCGTTTAATCCCTTAAGACATAACTGGCTGTGTTTACGTTAATTTTGCACAAGTAGCCTACATTAAACCACTACATGGAGTCGCACAGCCGCATGCGCGAGCAGTCTCACAAACAAAGCGCGCGTCAGCATTTGAAATTGAAAGCAGCCTTCTGTTAGTGAGGTTCATATTTTAAATATATAAGTCCACTACATTCCACATAAATGATGACTTCGTAGAGCATTTGTAAGGAAAATACCGACGGGCGAGACAGCACACTTCAAGTGTAACATCAAAGAAAGCGCGCGTCTCTCACAGCGTTTCCTGTGCAATGAAGCCTGCGAATGTCCTTGTAATTCGCTTCAACCTTTCCGAACTTTATGAACTATTATTTTACGGAAGGTTCGAGTGGTCTATGAAGGCTATGTGAGGAATTGGAAGCAAGCAGAATACGCGTGTTTCTAAAGCAAACTCAACGTCATCGCACATCTGGTAAATAACTACCGGTAAGCTAAGAATCGATTCTGGAATTCTCAGAATCGATCCAGAATCGTTGGAGAGAGAATCGCGATGCATCGATGGATCGATTTTTTCTCCCACCCCTAATAAAACTATATATAGATGTCTTTCTGCTTCCTCCCCTTCTTCTATTCCACCCCCCACACCTCCTTCTGTCACTGCCATGCTGAATGTGTCTGCATGGGAGTGGCGGTGACATCTAAAGCCCTGTTGCATTGTGGGTATGAGGCTCCCCCTGCCCTGTTGAGTAGATGGGCTCTTCTAGTAAATCCTCTCTCACACACAGGCAGCCAGGGCCATCAGAAAATGATTATGACATTTAAGATGTAGGGTATCTTCAGATGTCAGATCTTCAGACCTTACCTCCAGAATGATGTGTACTTACAGTATATTCATAAAATAAATCAGATGCTTATGATCTGAAAGCTGTAGCTGCCACCTGCTGGGGGAAGGAAGGCAATGCAACAGATCTTAAAGGGATAGTTCACCCAAAAATGATTTTTTTTCTCACCCTCAAGTTGTTCCAAACCTGTATGAATTTCTTTCTTCAGTTGAACACAAAAGAGATATTCTAAAGAATGTCTGTAACTAGACAGATGATGGTAGCCTTCGACTTCCATAGTGTGTTCTTCCAAACTGTTTGCTTTCTAACATTCTTCAAAATATCGTGTTCAACAGAAGAAAGAAACTCATACAGGTTTGGAACAACATGAGGGTGAGTAAATGATGGCAGAATAAAAATGTTTTGGGTGAACTATCCCTTTAAACAATCAATGCCATAGGAAAAGCATCATGATGAGATGTAGTTAATCTATTGTAGTTATTCTGTTGAAAATGACTTTGTGTAGGATCCTAGAGACCCCAATGTTTACAAAATTATAGTAATTAAAAATGTATATAATTTGGAGGTCTAAATATGTTACTTTGGGCTAATCAAAACTTACATGTTAGATATTATTAAAGAAAGTTGATTTTTATTAATAGTGTAATGTATAGTAATATTGTTTCTGTTTGCATTCAATTTAACTACAGTGAAAAGTATATTGTAGAAAAATTCTAAACCAAATCAAACAATCAAATAAAAATGTAACTGGTAGCACTTTACAGTAAGGTTCATTAAAACAATGCATTAAAACAACATATTTTTGTAAGAAATGTTCTACCATATGCAAGCGCCTTTCCTTGTTGAAATCAAGTTCCACGGCCTTTTGGCTATTTTTGCTATTCTTCTCATTTTTAAGAAATGTCATTTTTCTGTTTCCACTCACAGGACAACCAAGATTACGAGCCAGAGGCATAAACTACACATTCCAAGTCCAAGTCCAGCCAGCAGCACAAAAAGTTTCTATCAATAACAAGTACAAATCCTAAACACAATAAACCCTGTTGCAAAAAAGAGAAAAAACTATACAAAAACATAAATATATATTCCAGTTAATCCTGCCGAGAAACGTTCTTCCTATCAGATATATACTTTTATTATGATCTATTGTAAATGTCATGTTCTGACGGTAACGTGTTGGATGTAGCTCTACGCTGACTGCCGGAGGGCGCTCCGTCTCGTTTCCTTGACTCCCTCCCAATGAAACGAGACCTGCCCTCCCATTGTGACACTTTGTACTTGTGTACCTGCATTTCTATACGTGTAATAGATGTTTCAGATCTTCCAATAGCATATTGGGGGTTCAAATATCTTCGGGTAAATATGATATTATATATAGCTGTGTGCAATGCCTGTTTGTGGGATTCTACTTTTATTTTTTATTTAATATTGAAGCAAGTTATTTATTCAATGTTTCTGAAGTAAGAGTTTTATACGTTGTAACTTTATAGTTGCTTGTGATATCATTCCAGTGGATTATTTGTTAGAATTGGGCAATTTGTATCTGTGTGTATGTATGCGTTTGTGTACTGGAGATTTTAAAGTTAGTGTAAAGTGTCTTGAGATGTTTATGGATGTCAGGTCAATATGTGCTTTACAATGCTGGAAATGTCAATATTAAGGTTTCTGTGTCATTCGAGACAGTGAATCCTCTGTATATAAAGAAAACAAACAAAAGAAATATTTCTCTTTCTTTCCCCGGAAGTAAGTCTGTGTGTGCGCTCTTAAGGGTAATATCTAAAAACAGAAATGTTTTCCTTTGTGTTTTGCATTTTTAAAATGATCTCCGTTCACATGGATCCACAAAAACGTTGTATTACGCTGCCAGGCCAGTAGTTGGCGATGCCGCTTTGTAAAGAAACACTACGCGCCTACAGACCGAACGCATAAAACGCATGACACCGCTGTTTTCGTAATTTCACGTTTTTGTAGTTTTCACTGAAACGATAATGGTATCGGTTTCAAAAACTTTGAAACATGTTTTCAAAAGTTTGCGTTTTCAGGCCCCCAAAACGCCATTGTCATATACTGTAAATGAACTGCCAAGTTTTACGCTTTTGATAACAGTATGGTGTAAACGGCCCCTTAGAAGTACAATATTGCTCAGTACTTAATTGTATAGGCCATACACATAAAATTATAAGAATGTTAAAAGAGCTTGTAATAATGATCTACTACCACTTAGTTTGCTATTTTCTTAACAGAAACAATGCAAAGCCACTTGTATATTTTAAGTGTGTCCATCTTTTGGCTTCCAGGATAATATATTACATCCAGAGAGCCCATCAACAGGAAGTCTGGCTGTGTCTCAGAATGTAGTGCACTATACAGACATGCTGAGCCCAGCAGAATCAGTACTGTGCAATAGCTGAATAACTGGCATACCTGTATAAGCCGGGCACCATTAATGGATTAGCACGTGTTATTACAAGAGAATGTGGTGCCCTCCGGCAGCAGAGGGTATTTAAGGGCCCGCTGGCCAGCATCCCTCTTACGCCGAGCCGGTAGGACTGTGAGTGTATGTGCTCAGCATCATGGCTTCCTTTAAGAAGTCTCTGGAGGGGCTGAAGAACACAACACAGTCAGCCACTAAAGGCGTCACTAACAGTGCAGGTACTAATGGATGCACTCTGCTCATCCGCTCTGTCATTGATATGTGTTTGGTAACGTTCATTTTTAGTTTACGCAACAATATACCTGTGTAATTTATTGTGCCACAGATAGATTTTAAAGAACTTTGACCATCAGGATGTTTTATTTAAACATTTCATTATTTAACTTTATATTTGTTGAATTATGTTTTCATGTATTATTTTATTATTTATTTTAACTATAATTTTAATCATTTGTTTTTAACATGTTTTACATTTGTTTTACAAGATTTCATAAAATAGTGACAGGATTACGATATCAAAAATTGTCTGTTTTTAAGATTTGCATATTTCAATTATATATTGCCGTCAAATTAAATTGAGTAATTGAGTTTAATAATACTACTTGAGTAAATTTCAGAATAAATATTTTTTTTAATTTTTAAAGCTTAGAATTTGTAAGTTTTAAATAAAAGCCTACACACTGATTAATGGCATAAACAACTATATTTGCTTTGGCATTAATTTAACTAGTTTAATACAAAGTTAGCAAAGTTAAGCATATTCAAATAATTCAAATTTAAAACATTTGTAAAAATATTAGGTAACACTTTGTGATGGTGACTAGAAGTTATTTTGCAAGTACATGTTGTTAACTTATTTAACCCTAACCCTACCAGTCTACTAATACTAACACTAACACTAACACTCTAATGAGAGTTTGACATGCAGGTGCAACGTTACTTATAGTCAACAGAATGTGTTAAAGGGACCATAACAATAAAGTGAAACCAAATTTTTTTATTTAATTTTATCATTATTATTATTTAATTTATTGTAGTCCATTTCACCATGCGTTAATGTTATTTTTAGATACTGCTTTGTGAGAGACATTTTCCCCAGCCAGTGCGCATGAAAAACATCCCGCATATTTCATAATGTTATTTCAGTTCAGGCATCGCAAGATGTCGTGCACCAGGTGGCAGAGTCCGCCAAAGAAACCACCAGTATAGGTAAGAGAAAGCTGCCAGCTCACGAGTCTGCTATATACATCTGTACAGAGATAAAGATGAACTTACGTGTGGATGTGCTTGATATACTGTAACAGCTTGTGTACAGTCGATGTATGCAAATCATCTACAATCGTATTGTACTGCGCACATAATAGCCTATTCAGTGAATAATTGTCATGCCATTGCCATAATGTCTTCGATCTAAAATTGTATTGTATTGTTTTGCCTATCTCTATCAATTTATTTTGTATGTTGCACCATAAAGAATATGTAAATGCGTCCCTAACGGATCTCTCTCTCTCTCTGTGTGTGTGTGTGTGTGTGTGTGTGTGTGTGTGTGTGTGTGTGTGTGTGTGTGTGTGTGTGTGTGTGTGTGTGTGTGTGTGTGTGTGTGTACAAACAGCTGCTGAGGAGGCGTCCAGACAAACACAGTCTGCTATAGACACCGCTGCAGGGAAAACATCAGACACCATTAAGGAGTTTGGACAAAAAATGAGTTCTAAATAAATGCTGCACTGCCCAACCAATTGGACATTCCTTCTTATATATTCCTTCAGAATAGATTCAAGTTTAAACTTTGTGAATTCAATTGTAAAATTAATAATAGTAATAACTAGCAACTTTGCAAATGTACTGGCTTGATTTCATCTGCAGTGCCTAAAGATTTAATTTGAGTTTAGTTGTTGATCCTCCTATTTTCTGATGCATATGCATGCTTTCAAAATACACGATACATTCCGTTCATCTGCTGCAGTGTCTCTTTATATCCATCCTATGTGCATTCTATTCTGTAATACGATGTGCGGATATAGAGTTGCAAGGGCACGTTCACTTTCTTAGTAAAACAATCTATTATTTTCTCAGCTACCACGTCACTGGAGGGAGGGAGGGAGGGAGGGAGGGGGTGGGGGCAGAGTGAACTGTTGCTATGGCAACATAACACTGATAGACCACAGTGAAAGAACTTTCATTCAAAAGTGCCTTAGGGCAGTTCCTGCTATTCAGTATTCCTGTGGATGTCAAAGAGATAATGTTTTTGATTACGAACAATAACTTGGCTGCTACTCACCAATTTACGCATCCTGTTTCAAATATGTTGCATAGCTTAAAATCAGTCTATAAGTTCAGTGAAACTGCAATAAAGCATTGCAATGGCCATCCTTTAGATGCGTTTTAAAATCTAATTTAGTTGAAAAGAAACATCTTCATTATGGATTTGCCCTAGTAACTCATCAGGCTGCGTTAAAACTGCAAGTCTTAATGCACAGGTCTAATCTTTCGACCATATCCGATTTTTTGTCCACCCCGTTTTTTATTCACTTTAGACGAGGGGTGTAAATCGGACAGTTCATCACGAGAAGATATGATATCGATTCTCTCAGCCAGCAGTACAATGCTGATAGGCTATAAAATCTGCGATAGCTACGATCTGATTTGATTCAGGGCTTTATATTAATTGATTTATCGATATTTAGATATTATGTGCCAATGTACACTTTATTAACTCAAAAACCAAAATATATAACATTAACTTTTTACTAAACTAAACTGTAACTCGTACAGCGCTGGCCACAAGGCTATTGCTTCTACATGCGCTTATTTTGATCAGTTCTTTTGTCTTTGGGCCATTATATTGCTACTGAATACTTTACTGGGAAACTCAAACAGCTTCGTCATGCCAAAGAGGATGCTCACAAAAGTGGGGATAAAATCTTGTATAACCATGCCAAGAACAGACTGACAAAGGAGATCAGAGTTGCTAAAAGAGCCTACTCTGAAAAGCTGAAAAACCAGTTTTCATCCAACGACCCATCATCAGTCTGGAATGGCCTGAAGAACATCACCAATTACAAGTCACCATCCTCCCGATCTGTGGACAATCCACACCTGGCTGATGATTTAAACTCATTTTACTGCAGGTTTGAAAAGCCCTCATTCACACCTCTCACCGGCTCTGACCTGCAGTTCACACATCCACCATCACCTCCTACACCCCCTCCTCTCCCCCCTCCTGCCATCCAACCTGAGCTTAAGGTCTGTGTGGAGGACGTGAGCCGAGTCTTCAAAAACAGAAGACTAGGAAAGCCTCAGGCCCAGACGGCATCTCGTCTGCTTGTCTAAAAGCCTGCGCTGACCAACTGGCCCCGGTCTTCACGCAGATCTTCAACAGATCATTGGAGCAATGTGAAGTTCCCTGCTGCTTCAAACGCTCCACTATCATTCCGGTCCCCAAAAAAACCAAAATCACTGGACTTAATGACTACAGACCTGTAGCTCTCACGTCCGTGGTCATGAAGTCGTTTGAAAGACTGGTGTTGGCCCACCTGAAGGACATCACTGGACCCCTGCTGGATCCTTTTCAGTTTGCTTACAGAGCAAAGAGGTCTGTGGATGATGCAGTCAACATGGGACTGCATTATATCCTGCAACATCTCGACAGACCTGGGACTTATGCAAGGATCCTCTTTGTGGACTTCAGTTCGGCCTTCAATACCATCATGCCTGATCTACTCACAGACAAACTGACCCAGCTCTCCATTCCATCCTCGATCTGTCAGTGGATCTCCAGCTTCCTGACGGACCGGCAGCAGCTCGTGAGACTGGGGAAACACACATCCAGGACTCTCACCACCAGCACTGGCGCCCCCCAAGGGTGCGTTCTCTCCCCACTGCTCTTCTCCCTGTACACTAACGACTGCACTTCTAAAGACCCCACTGTCAAGCTCCTGAAATTTGCAGACGACACCACTGTCATCGGTCTCATCCGAAACGGTGACGAGTCTGCTTACAGACTGGAGGTTGAACAGCTGGCTGTCTGGTGCAGTTATAACAACCTTGAGCTGAACACGCTCAAAACAGTGGAGATGACCGTGGACTTCAGGAGGAACAGCCCAGCACTCCCCCCACTCACCATCATGAACAGCACTGTGGAAGCAGTGGAGTCATTCAGGTTCCTGGGCACTATCATCTCTCAGGACCTGAAGTGGGACAATCACATTGACTCCATTGTGAAAAAGGCCCATCAGAGACTGTATTTCCTTCGCCAGCTGAGGAAGTTCAACCTGCCACAGGAGCTGCTGATTCAGTTCTACTCAGCCGTCATCGAGTCTGTCCTATGCACTTCCATCACTGTCTGGTTTGGTTCAGCTACCAAATCAGACATCATGAGACTACAGCGGACAGTCCGGACTGCAGAGAGGATCATTGGTGCCCCCCTGCCAACCCTCCAGGACCTGTACTCTTCCAGAGTGAGGAAGAGAGCAGGTAAAATCATCACAGACTCCACTCACCCTGGACACCACCTGTTTGAACTGTTACCGTCAAGACGGAGACTCAGATCACTGGCCACAAGAACATCTCGGCACAGGAACAGTTTCTTCCCACAGGCCATTTCCCTCCTGAACAGTTAACATATCTCCCAAGGCATATGCCTTTAAGTGCAATACCCCCACTGTTTAGTGCAATATCTCCTAAACTCAGGTTATTTATATTTATATTTATTCATACTATTCAAAATACTGTATATATGTTCATAATCCGAAAATGTTTATTCTGACTAAACCCAACCGTGGCCTTATATTTTATATTTTATAGTATTTTCATATATATATATATATATATTTTTTTTTTTTATAATTTTATTTTTAGATTTTGTATTACTGTTTCTTGTTGTATTTGTATCTGTATATGTGCACTGGAAGCTTCAGTACCAAAGAAAATTCCTTGTGTGTGCAAGCACACTTGGCAATAAAGCTCTTTCTGATTCTGATTCTGATTCTGATTCTGAATGTTTCTGTGTGCGCACGATCTTCATGTGATGTGCGAGCTATTTATATGTGTGTGTTACAATGCAGCAGCACATAAGTTTATATATGCGATTAATTTAAAGGGGTCATGAACTGGCTTTTTAAATCTTATTATATTGTTGTCTGAGGTAAACTTATGACGTTCGCTTGGTTTTTGCATTCAAAAACATAAAAATGAATAAGTAGGCTAATAGGCTATTTTCTACCCTAGCCTAGCTGAAAAACGCTCGGTTTTTATGGGCTTCTCGCATAGAAGATTAGGAAGTAAAGGCCCACTGCTCTGAGTGGATAACCGTTTTGCATTATAATGAGTTTCAACTCACCCGTCGATGCACTTGGGGAAATTGTTTTGAAAACGTCCAATGTTGTAAAATGGCAACCGGAATGATTCGCCGATACATGTTCGACCCAGAGTCCAGGTGTTGCATAATTCCTGTCAGAACTAATATAGACGGCACAGCACCGTTACTCTTAATCGGTCTGCAAATCCAGTCTTGTTTACAAAATTCAGTGAAATGAAGCGAACAGACGGACAATGTTTTACCTCATCAGCTGGAGTGGAACGTCATTAAAAATAAAGTGTATCCATGCACTCCTATTGGAATCCAGAGGAAGCTTATGCAGCGACTGTCTTCTTCCACAAACCAGGCACTGCAGTGCACAATATTTTGTATTGCTCAATCTGGTTTGTCATCACGAGGTAGGCCTATGTTATTTAGCTATGCGAGTAATGCGCGAATCGGTGGGCGGGGCTAAACCGGCCGTGTTGAAGCAGGCGTTGATCTTCTGCGGGGGTGGTGTTTTATCCTCTTTGACATCTTAATTCCCCACTTCAGACTGATCTCATGAAACTGCGTATGTATGACACGCCAATTCGTATTTCCATTTTTGGCGTGCTATCAACACGCATAATCGCTTTTCAGCGTGTTTATGAACGCCGTTGACTTAACGTTAATTACATTGTATATATAAATATATGACCTACCCCAACCCCGTCCCTAAACCTACCCGTCACTGGTTAAAACCATTTATGAGTTTTTCCCTACCATCCTAGTAAGAAAAATATCGCTCCCCCAGATGTAGGCTATATCAAAATTTGGCTTTATTTCGCTCGGATTTTTAACAGCGTGTACATACACGCGGAATCACTCGGACATAACGGCGTAGATATACACGCATACACGCGGATAGCTCAAAATGCGTATAAATAACACGCCACTTGACTTGAAAGTGGCGTGTATGTTTACGCAAAAGTCATGATGTCATGTTGCCCACTTTGAAAAACAAGTTGTTTGCTGAGGCTGGTGTCAATAAAAGCATTTATTGGACTAACAAGGACGTTTTCAGTTCTGAAACTTACAGGATATTCTTATAACATGATGACCTCTCAGATGTCAAAAGCTCAAGGAAAATTTGATTTCTCAGTTCATCACCCCTTTAATAAACGGAGATATAAGCTAATTGTGCATTCACCCGATTAATTTTGAGCATCCAAATAGTTTAATCAAACATTTCTTCTGGAGTGCTCTCAAAGTATGCATTTATTTGTCATTTTAACTGTTGGGAACAGAGCGTAAACGTGGACTAAAAAGATTTATTATTCTGTTGCGCCCTCCATAGGCCATGATCAGTGACTAGCCAACATCAAGTCTGTGCAACTCCTAATATGTAGGCTATCTGATTTAAAACACATTTGGAAGTGGCTCAAAATAGATGCGAAAAATCACATCTTGTGAGGATTTTTGTGTTTACATGCATGCAAAAAGATTCTATTTGTGATCAGATGTGAGTAAAAAAGTGGATTTTTTGTGTAAATGCAGCCTATATATTCCATGATTTCATGTACCTGCAAGGAAAAATAATCTATTGATTCTTTTTGGTTTATATTTTCAGTTCAGTTCCTTTAAAACACAAATATAACACAGAGTGTTAATTTTTATGGCATGAAAAATCACTTATCAATGCCAGATTGTGTAGGAGTCTATAAGCTACATGGAAACAAATATCCCGAACTGTTTATTAATGGAAATTCATGTAAGCAGACAAGATGTACCCATTAGTGTTCATATCTCTGTGGTAGAAGCAAATGTCAAACAGTTTCATCCTGAGGAAAGGTTTCTCACAGCGACTTAATTTACAGTTGATTTCCACAACTTGTGGCATAATCTCCACCTCCACACCCCCCATCATCTTTACATCCCTATCCACCTCCTCCTCATCATCATCATTTGCCTGCATCCTCTTGTTATCAAAATATGGCATGTGTTTTCTGAACCCCCCCCACCCCCCCCCCCCCCCCCCCCCCCGTCATGTACATGGCTGGTTGCTAGGCAACAAATATTCTGCGGGAGCGTGCGATTGGCAAAAACACTCGATTTCTATGGTGAGAACATAGGCGATAGAATAGAGCTCTCCAGAACACAATCCATGGCATGGTGAGGTGCAATGTATGCGACCACATACATGAATCCAAAAAATCTGGGGAAAGCCATTTTATAGTTACCATTCAGCCTTAAACTTGTTCAATAAAATTCAGAGAGAATATCAATTTGAAGATAATCTAAATCTAATACATCATTGCATCAGCATAGTGACCTAGATTGATTGTCCAGCACTTACACTAACATTTGTCTCCTGCTGTGACATAATGAAAATTTGAGTTCATTCTATATATTTCAAAAGAAAAACTAAAGTGTATCAAATGTTTTTGTTCCAGAGATCACACACACATTACCGGGGCTCCCTTTTAGTGTCTTGTCTGCCAAAGTAAAATTGTTTCATTTGATTTTTTATTACATAAGAGCCATGTGTGACTTTTTTTCTCCCCTCTTTTTTGAAAAAAAATAAATAAAAAAACGGATTTTAATCACCATCACTTGCTTCTGATCATAAAGCTAGGGATACTTTGTCATTTCATTACCACTCACTGCCAGGTTGAGTCTGGTTTCCAAGGAAACTAAAAATCAGAAGCTTTCAGTACTCGCAGCCAAAGTGAAATCCAAGGACCACCATCCACTGAGATTCTTCTGGAAAACAAACCATCTACAGCCTGCCTCTTATTTCGAGCACCTAAAAGAGGAGCTTGGAGTGTGAAGACATGCTTTGGCTGTGAAATCTTTAAAAATATGGATACCGCTTTTGATCTGTCGTGCAGTTGAGGTATGTGTCGTTGGGGTGTTTTTCAATAACTGTCTCATTGTGTGTCGTCGTAGTTTTGGTTTTAGAGTGTACTGTTACCGAGCAAGTTCACAGCTGACATTATTGGATCTCTCTTTTTTAGGAATAGGCTTATTGAGAACTGATACTATTCTTCCTTTCTCAAGTATTATAAGGCTGAAGTTTGTATTCAGGTTTATGTAATAATAATCTCAAGAACAGAAATGAAAATTTTTGTCAGTGTCTAAAATCATTACTAAACAATCTGATTTGATATGAATTTTATCGAATGTAATATGTTTTCAAATAAAATGAATATGCTATCATTAATGGATGTCAAGTGACATTTTTTAATAATTGCACCAACATTAATGTACTAATGCATGTATGTAAATGTTTTCCAGCTAAATCATCAGTGGTGTTTTCCTGCCCCTCTCTCGGATCAACACAAACTCATCTCTAAACCCATGGAGGGTCCTGTTCTGACAGAAAGTGAAGTTTGGAAAGTTGGCTCAGGGACCAGCTCAAGTTTAAACATGGATGACCGAAGTATTGACTATTCGCCTCTTATGAATGACACCGTAACTGACGAAAACCTGTCAAAAGCATCTGAAAACCCAGAGACCTCAATCCAAGAGGAGATCTGCGGCAGCATCCAGGAACAACCCGACCCGGAGGTTACATCAGATAAGATCAAGTCAGTAATTCCACATGAGCAGCGATTAGAAGAAGATTTACCTTCTACTCAAACAGCAGTAGAGAGAAATAAGCCACCTGAGTCAGAGTGCAAACAAGAGAGGTGTGTCAACCGAGCAGAGGAACCAGCAGATAAGATATGCTTGGCGTTTGGCCGACAAAACCTTGACCAGGAGATTAACCAGGAGATCACCATACTGGTGACCAATCATGACTGTATATTGGAGGATGAGGAGGATGAGGAGTTTGGGGAGCAGAAGACCTCCGGCTGTCCTACTGAACCCGAGACTGTCTCTTCCAGTGAGGATGGAGGAGCGACTGAGGAAGAGAGTCTCGATGGTTCCATCGTGGTGGTGAACATGATTGAGGTCAGTCAAGTTCAGAAGACCAGCGTGATAAGCGACGCATCAACTGAGCAGAATACCACTAATGAAGAACTAAGATTGCCTGGAGATCCTGGGGATAGTAGCAATGAGACAAACTCTGAGAGAAAAGGTTCAAGCACCCCTCAGAAAACAGACGCAAGTAGCACACATGCTAACACAAGGCCCTCTGTGGAAGTCAATGTCTGCAGTCTGAAAGATCAGCCCACACAGCCTAAAGATGTAGAAGTAAAACCGGAGAAAATCGAATCGACTGACTCCAGGAGTGCCGTACGGCCCGCGCAAGAGACGCTTGGCGTGACTCGGTCACCTGGACGTGCACAGCATGTGCAAACCCAGGTCAGTCTGGAAGTGATGTACCAATCAGTGGCCACCAGCCCCATGACTCCTCCCGAGGGCTCTGGAGCGTTCATTTTTCCAAGCACCTTTGGAAAACTCGCCAACAAGTGTAGTACAGAGGTGGCACAGACCAAAGACGCAGAGTTGCAGGTGGGCTTGCAGGTGGATGTACGTTCAGTTGCCACAGCTCCCATGAGCCCGATTACTCTGACCGCACCTGAGGTTATCCCAGAGCCGGAACCACGGATCGGGGTGGTGCCAGAGGAAGTTCCAGAACCCGTGCAGGAGGTGAGCTGGGACGAAAAGGGAATGACTTGGGAGGTGTATGGTGCAGTGGTGGAGGTGGCAGTGCTGGGTACGGCTATCCAGAAGCACCTGGAGAAACAGGTAAAGAAGCAAAATAAACAACCTTCGGCCTTGCCTGCTCCAACAGATGATTTGCCAGCGGATCTGACCGAAACATTTACAACGATGCCTTCCAGTCCTCCCCCCATGCCAGACCCCGGGGAAAGCAGCCCGGCCAAAGAACAAACAGAGGAAAAGACGGTGCAGAGCGGCAGGCGTCGACAGAATCCTTTTCGCCAGTGGATCAGGAACGTACGGCGACCAAGTTGTTGTTCAAGACCGCATCAAGATGAGGAAAACTAAGAAAGGCATTAAAGTCGAAATCATCTTGAGACAATCTCTCCCAGCTTAGGCCGAGCACAGGATTGGGTTTTGTTCGATAATACACCCCTTTACCATTCTTAAGACATTTAAAAATGACACTGCACCACAACAAGTCCCTGTATGGATAATCAACATTTTTGGTTTAGTTTGATACACTGCAAACAATTACAGTCGTCTTGATTTCTCCTCGCACTTTGACTTTAAAATGGCTCCTTCCAGCTTATGTTGCTATGAGTGTATATTTGCTTGCTTCTGTCAAGACCGTGCTACCCTGATATTGTTGTGGTCAGTGAGAATCACTTTTAAAGTGCCCTTTTACAATATTTTACACAAACAATTTTACCTTTAAAATTTATATATTTCAAACATGTATATGAATTCACCATGTATATTTAAGGAGTGGTAGAATACATTTATAGAGTGACCGTACCAATGACCCTAGAAATTCTTGGTGTTTCTGGCAACATGTAATGTACCCCATGGCGTCTCTGATTTTTTGACTGTGAAATGTTTGGTGTTCTTTATGGGTTTCAGATTCTTCTTTTTCTATTGGCTTTTGTATAACCCTGTAATATTAAATGGATTTGTCTTGTTTTTGCAGTTCAGCTCAGCACACACGTAACAAACACACCTTCAAGCCTTACATTCTGTGTGATGTTTTGTGATTGTTGTGAGAGCTGTGAAGTGAATAGTTTTGAAATTAAATAATCTCTACAAGGGAAAAGAAAACACTTGATTTTGTCTCTCATTTTGATAACATGATCAATTTTATTTGAGTAAAATAGCAAAATAATAATAATATTTTTTGAACATATAAATACCAAAAATAGACAGTTTGCGATATATACACCCTGGACACCAATCTGCCTTAGCAAGATATGATTTTTTTTTTTTTTGCTTGTTTTGATCAGACCTAAACTAAGCAGACTAGTACCAGGCAATATTTGGCAGAGAACACAAGCAGTTTTATACTTTATAAGTTTATGTTTTTGTCAGAGACAGAAAATAACATAAAAATAATTAAAAAAAGTAAAAAATTTGAAAGAGTTCCATTCTTCTTAAAACATTATGAAAAAAGAATAGAAAATGATGACACAAATAATGAAAGGTAAAATTAGGCTACAAAGTCTGTTTGAATTACCACTTGTTTTTAGTGCATTGAGAATGGTTCTTTTCCAAACATTTCCCATCCCCGTCCCCACATCCCCCATCCCATTCAAAGTCATGGGTAAACTTTAAAGGTCTTGTTTAGAGTTAGTTTGCCCAAACATAGAATATAGTGTGAAATTGAGTCTTTTCTCCTTTTTGGCAGAACCACATATAAATGGCAGACAGGCAAAGGTCAGAGGTTGATTGTTAGAGGTCAGTGGTGTCTATGGAAGGGTTTGCAAAAGTGAGACTAGGGCTGTCTGCACCTCTCTTCTTCTCTCGCTGGGCCAATGCAGCGCCCAAAGGCTCAATGTATGGAGAATCACTCCTGTCGTCATCATCCTCCTCCTCTTCTTCTTCCTCAATTACCTATCGCACAAAAGAAAACATAAGCACTCAAAAAACATACATAACCAAACAGCTTATAAATGCACTTTTGTCCCCAGCATTTATACCCTTGCACAATAAGTAAATATGATTAAAATACTGTGGAATACAAAAGTCTGAATGCAATCACACTGACAATCTGATTTAAATATCTTCAGGGTTTTCTAAACTTTTAGGGTAAAAAAAAAAACCTTTTAAAGGAAAAAGGAAATATTTTAAATGCTACAATATTTCTATAATTTCGATTCAAATTAGTAACAACGTGAAAGCCTTTGGTTTGATGTCAGATGATCAGATGTTTTAGGATATTCACAAGTTTATGTAAAACCTGATGATCATGTTCTCCAGCATGATTTGAGGAGTTCATGCAGTTTGAGTTCTGCTGGTATTAAGAAAGGTACATTATAAATGCTAACACAAATGATCAAATTCATGTTAATTCATTGCTTCACTTAAATGAATGTTGTTTTTCACCAGTGGCCTCAGACTTTTGCACCTTCTGTATATTATATTGATTTTAATAATAAATTTACCATCATTGGCATAGTGTCTTTCTCTGTCATGGTCATATCAATGTTGTAGTCCAGGGAATTAAGGCTAAAACAGAACAGACACAACATACACACATAATCAGAATCTCACAAAGCAAATCTTCTGTATGAAGTCATAAGTGACATTATAGGGGAAAAAGTTACCAGTAGAGACATTTTGGACCAGTTATGTAGCTTAAAAGACAATTAAAAACATGCTTCATTTAGAATGTGGTATAGCTTAGTGTGATTCTGAGAAACAGGGGGTCACATCATCTAACTAAAACTATTGCTAGTAAAACTAATAATCTACTATTGTCCCACATATCAATACATGCAGATGTTCATCTGTCATGGAGGACCACAGTAGTGTTTCTAGACAATTGGCATATCTTAAAATGATTTTGTAGATGCAGTAATGTGGGCTTCCATGACAAGATATATGCATGCAAACACTTCCAGTGTAGGTCAGTGTCTTTCATCTTTTACAGCAGAGTCAGTTTTTGAATATGCAATCTGGTATCATATTGTCCTGGGCTGCGTTTCCCAAAAGTATCGTAAGCCTTAAAAGTTCGTAAAGACGATCGTATGCCTGATCTTAATATTACGGTCTGTTTTGATTGTACTTTATTATACACTTTATTACTTGTTTTTTGTTTAAATTAATTTATAAATAAAATAATTAAAAAATAGAAATAATTTAAACTAATAATTTTAATCTAAATTAAATAAATGAACACATTTTTTATAAAAGATTGGGCACCATGTGGTCACATGCCATCTTTATCATTCTCCTCCTCCTCCACCACCTCTTCATCTTCTCCCTGTTAAGTAAGGACACTTTCATATGTCCTGACTACAACAACACACATTCTCAAACTGCTGAGGTGTTGTGGCTGCAGTCTGGACAACTGAAGGTGGAGGCTGAGGCCTGGGAGGGTTGTTTGGAGGACTAGGAGATGGTAGATGCTGGGAGATGGCAATAACTGATAGTTCCTCTGAGCATGAATGGACCTGACTCAGGCTGAGGTTGAGTTACCCCTACTCCTCCATGGATGCCAACACCACCACAAATGCCATCTGAAGCACTTGTGCCAAGTAGTGACAAGGCCTTTTCTTCCTCTGCTGTAAGAAGGGGTGAATCATTGGTCCCACCACCTTTTTATTAAACGTTGTCCTCTGCAGTGCCCTTTTCCTTTTAGCAAGGCTGTCAAAGTCTTGCCAATTCTTCCTGACCTCCTTCTCTGATGTTTTTAATGCCCCTAGTTGCAGTCAGTTTTGTAGCAATATCCTCCCAGATATTTTGTTTTGTTTTGTTTGTATGACTGTTTGACTGCTGAAAATAATATGCTTGTATAGCTCCATCTCCACTAAAATAACATTAATCTTCTCTTTTTGAAAAAAGTATTTTCTTAGGTTTTTTTTTTGGTTGAGCCATTTTGCTGGTTTCTTCACCCGTAGGTTCGTGCTTTTATACAGTATTATTGGCCTTGTAGAAAATGCACATCAGATGAAAACAATTAGGCTAAACATTTCAAAATACAAGTGTGTGCTACAATTATGAGCCATTCTACAAGGTGACATTTCAGCACTTGACATACCGACAGCGACTCTTAATATCACTTAAAGCACAGCTGCGTGCGATATTGCTAAGTGCGTTTTTGTGAAACGCAAGTGAAATGAACACTCGTAAAGTCGCTCGTAGAAAATGCTCGTAAGTGCTAATATTCAAATATAAAAGTTATTTTCTATTTGGAAGACATTTAATATGAAGTAAAAATATTTCACAATATTAGTTTTTACTGTATTTTGTAACAAATTAAAGCAGCCTTGGTGAGCGTAATATACTTTTTTTTCCCTATGCAAAATGTCATTTCTTTACATTGTGAATTTCCAGCTTGATGTGTATAGTGTACTTTCACGGTACCTCTCTCTGTCTGCGCTGGAGCCATCTTCATCAAAGCCAAGGTCTGTGGCTGTGTCGATATTCATATTCAGCACTGGGTTTGCTCTGTGGAATATCAGACAATCTCATACACGAGCCTGCTACTGAATGCCAGTTCAAAATGATATTACACTGGGCCAGAATTTAAGGTAGCTTGTTATTTCTGTCTCACCCTTCTTTGGTGTATTTGTTGGTTCCAGGAACAACAGGGCCGGTCTTCTGATTCTGTATGACCACTGTGGCTGCTGAGTTCATGGCTTTGGCTGCCTTCAGTTTCCTCTTGTAGCTGAAGGGTAAAAGAGACCAATACCATAAATTTGTAGATGGAGTAACTCCTGCGTGTCCGTGCGGTGTGTGTGTGTGTGTGGGTGGGTGCACTGCACATCATAAGAGCTATTTTAGAATTTGTTGAAACTAGTTAGCAGATTTGTACTGTTTGTGACCCAGACTGAGGTCAGAGGGCATTGTAAAATGCTGGCTCATGCATGATGTTGGAAACAGGTCTGACAGGCGGATCATTCAAGTTCTCTGCATAGTACATTCACATTACATGAGCTTCAATGTCTTAATGTCCAACTTCAGAAGCATGACTGCTAATCTTAGCAACATACATTTTCCAATCTGGCTTTAAAGTTTCTCAAAAGGTGAAATATAAACAAATGGTATACATCAAAGACTGATAAGTTGTGCCAAAAGCATCATGCAAACACAACAGTCAGTGTTTTTTTAACATCATTAAACTATAATGGGTGGTAATTCAGCAGTTCTTACTTTCTTCTGATACACACGAGTGAGGTGGTTGTTACAACAAGAACGATCGCCAGAGCAGCCATCAAACCAATCATGATGAATACCTCTGTCTTGACTCCTCCAGTCTCAGTAATGGTTGTCGACTGTTAAGGGAATCGAAAAAAAAAAATTAATGCTTAATGTTTTGAACAACAATGTTGGCCTTCATGCTTAACTTTTGGGATATCATAATTCATCACGTGTTTTAAAAAGGGAAATTATTAAGCTATCATTTTAAATTACTTACAATGCCAGTAAATCCAAGCTCAGTTAGTTGGTATCCAAATTCCCTATAGACCTCCTCTGAATTCAGGATTGAGGTCACTGCATCATAGTCAAGAGCCGTGCCATTTCTGAACACAAAATATGCCTCCAAAACCGTCGTCTCTTGAGCTCTGCAAAGGACATAACAAGTTCTGCTTTCACTGCATGGAAACCACGGTTATTTTTTGTATAATTGATATACTATTATAGTGTTTATAATATTTTTAATTTGCATTTAAGCTTTCACAGTACTTTTAGTTTGAGTTATTTCCTTATGTCATGTTACATTATTTTTATTCCTATTTATTTTTATTTCAGCATTATAGTAATTAAGTTTTTAGTTTAGTATCTAATGTTTACATTTTATCTTATTTAGTTAACAAAAACATTTAAATAGTTTTAGTCAACAAAACCACACTGAGCAGCGTGAACATTCTTTAAAAAAGTTTCCTTTTTTGTTCCACAGAAGAAACAGGTTTGGAAAGACACGAGAGTGAGTGAAGAATGACAATTTTTCAGTCTATAATCTATAAATTCAACACACACAAAAAAAAACGGATAAAGTAATCATGGCCCTTTGTCAAAATCAAATCTAGACTTTACTGTAATTATGCAATACATGGAAACATTTGCTTAATAACTTCTGGCAAGACAGGAAATCTACAGGGAGTTTGAGACCCTTTGCGGGGAGAAAATACAAACCGACTTGGATTCATTATTCTATGATGTACACGCCACCTGCTGGATCTTACAAATTCCAACATTGGAATGAAATGAAAAATCCAGATATTCCTGGCGTACATGTGTTTAGTCAGATTAATTTATATATAAATGGGGATGTGGGTGGTGGAATCTTACCGTTGAGCACGAGTCTCACTAAACACATTAAAGAATTCCACCGTTGCTTTTGTAGCACTTGTCAGAATACTGAAAGAGATACATCACACACATTTACTTTTTTTTCTTTGTTTAAAAAAAAGTATTATATAAATAAATATTTGATTCATATTTCCTTACTTTCTGATTTTACCCAAATTCTCATTGACCTCAGACACAGGCGCATTAAATCTGAGACTGACTCTGTAGGAGCTGTCAACTGTGAGAAGCTGCAAAACAATGCAATTAGATATCGACCAAAACAAACAAGACTGACTGAATGAATGAATGAATATTGTAAGGGTGGAAATTCTCTACCTCAACCACAGAGGTGGAATTGAGACCATCAGGGTTAGATGCCCGCACCTCCACCACGAACTTCCCTTTTTTATTACTATCCATTGTCTTCTGGGACCTGGACATTATAAAGAGGCATTTGCTTGTTTACCTTGATTTAGTTTCTTTGTGCATTTACAACCACTTGTCCTTGGGTAAAGCAATAAATTAGTTATTCCCTAACCAGGGACATCGGCATTTTGACTGTCGCACATGTGACAATTTCTATTTTCTGATTCTGTTTTGACTTCCTTCAACGTGGACAGACAAATAATTTGATATTGAAAACTTGTTGCATCGCACCACATAAGGACTTGCAATAAGGAATTACAAACAGGTTCCAAATGTTCATTTCTCACCTTATATGTGTAGTGAAGATTCCTTCAGCATCTTCCTGAGCGGGAGAGTCAGCAGAAAGAAACAAACTTTCTGTCGAATTCCCTTCACTGCCGATAAAGTACACCCTGATAACTGTAAAGCTGATTTTCCTGTTCTTTTCATCCGTGTCTCTGTCTTTGGCCTTAATAGGGTAAGAGGAAAAAAACACAGGGAACATACTTTATGGAGATTCAGAGACATTGCATTATGACTTAAACAATTATAACAGTGGATAAATGTATATTACAGTACAAAGAGTAACAGATATAAAGAGATCTCAAATTGTCAATAAGTAAACTATCACACTTACATAAACTCTGGCACAGATGTTCCCACCTCTACTTTTTCAATGACTACAACTGGAGAAGCAGAAATATGTTAACTTTTTGAAAATATATATTTACTTAGTATACATTTATGCTTTAAATCACATTAAAACAAGGTCACGATGACATTTTTTAAAATTGTAAAAAAAAATTTACCATAGAATTCCTGCGAGGCAATAAACTCTGGGGCGTTGTCATTGATATCCACAATATTAATAGTCACAATCCCTATAAGCAGGTGAACAATATTTTAGTAATATTTAATGCACTCAATATTAAAGGTACTGGTCAATATGAGAGTGGAGATGGGAAAAAATATATATTAAAAAAATGTAAATGCATATGTTAAACTTGAAGGAATAGTGCACCTAAAAAAATAATATCCTCATGTTGTTTGAGTTCTGTATTTTTCTTGATTTTTAGGGTTCAAAGTTTGAAATCACTGATGACAAAGGAGTGCCACATAACCAAACATGACATGGCAAGTTTGAATATATATGTGACTATAAATTGAATTTAAAAGCAAAATGGAGCAAAAATTGAAAAATAAAAATTATCATCCCATTTTTTCCTATGGAAAACACTGTTGTGCTCCATGGATTAAAGAAAATTATACAATCTAGAACATTTTGGAGATGAGCTATTCCTTTAACAACAAAACATACTATATGCTGGAAAGAAAGACAGCACATTTTTAAGACAGTAAGAAGCAACAGAACACACCTTCAGTACTGTTCCTCCCCTTCTCAGTTAGAAGATCCACCACCATGGCAGTCAAGAACACTTTATCACATGACTCATAGTCAATATCATAACTACTAATCGCTTTCACATCGCCGTTACGCTCAACTTTGAACCACTCCTCTGGACACGGCCCTATGATGCCATCGCACTGGCATTCAGTAGAAATAAGCTCATATTCTAGAAGGTGTTTGGTGTCCACATCTTTGCCTTCGATTGTTTTCAGAGTATCTGGCAAGCTGCTGTTCTCATTTACATTCAGGGTCATGCCGAATGGGAATACAGGCGGAGTGTCGTTAACATCGTCCACTATCACTTGCACTTCAATTGTATCCTTTCCTTGACCCAAGTCTGAGGCCTCCACCTTCAGATTGAAAGTCTTGCGGTCACTTTCGTAGTCCAGCTCAATGGCAGGATCCACCGTGATGTTGCCTCTGTAACCTTCACTGAGGGCTCAGAAAATAATATGAAACTCCCAAAACTGCCATCAATGATGCTGAAAATAATGCGGTTATTCAAGTCCGTTTGGTCGGCGTCACGAGCCAGCAGAGAGCCAACCAATATGCCTAAAAGGGACAACAAGAAGTGTCGGTTTTCACAAGATATTATGTAAATCATGTAGGTATAGAAAATTATTTTATATGGAAATAATTACTTAAAATTGTAATGAAATTTGTTCAGAAAAAGCACAACAATCTACTTGCCTCCTTCACTTTCCTTTACATGAAAGGGTTTGGGAGCAGGATCGAGGTACTGTGGAGAATTGTCATTGATATCCTGGGAAAATAGAAAGAAAATATGCAAAGATATAAACATTTAAACGTATACGTATAATTGTGAAGTCACATCCATAAATAAGCTTAACTAAATTTGTTTTGGGGGGGCACTTGCATGAAGTACATTACATCTCTAAGTGTATAAATGCCGGATTCTCACCTCAATATTGATGGTCACATTGGCTGATGAGGAGAGGGATGGTGTGCCCATGTCTGAAGCGAACACCGTCAAATCAATCACACCGTTTAGAAGAGGGTCCATGGCTTCACGGTCCAACTGACCATTGTTTTTAAGCAAACCAGTGTCCAGGTCTATGGTGAAGTTCTACTGAAAAAGCTGTCCTTAATGTGATACTGGATTTTGCTGTTTGGCGTATTTGGCTTATCTCCGTCTATAGCCTATCAAAAATTCAAAAACAGATCTTAGAAAATAAGGAGACTTCTATTACATGGTAGTTACATGGATAAAAGTGTCATACAGAACATTCACACAACTTGTTTCATCATTTGAGATGTCTACGCTGCTTTTTCAATCACAGTTACATCCATAAAGTCACCTTGATTTGAAGCTCCAAATTGCTGTTCTCTTTTACATAGGTTTCGTAAACTTCTCTGTTCATCTCTGGCGTCTGATCATTCATATCCATAATGTCGATCATCACAACAGTGCTACGAATCTGGCCGTTTGAATCTAAGGCCTGCAGGGTGGGTGAGTAGGAATTGGTGCCTTCCCAGTCAAGACGTTCTCCATTTTTTACATAGATAGTTCCATTATTTTCATAGACATCAAATAACGACCGACTGAAGTCAATTTGAGAAGGAAAAAATAGAAAAAAAAACATTTAAAGTCATCTTTTTCTACTCCAATATGATTGAAATACATCTAACACTGACCAGTCACATATTTAGCTAGAAACTTGCTCTGACTAAGTAACTGAATAATTTTGGCTTCACCAAAAGATATCAGACTGAATATTCAACATACATGCTTTCTGGCATCAATCTGTAAGTGATGTTGCCATCATCCAAGGCATCGCATCTGTTGCCTGTCAAAGCAGAACATTATTGAGTGCAAGATACAATTTTACTCACCACGACAAGATAAAGGTAAAAAGAAAGTGCACTTACAGTAATGGTAGCCACAAAAGTTCCATCTTCACAGTGTTCGTTAACTTCAGCATTATAAACCTCCTTGTCAAACTTTAGGGAAGTTGTCATTTATATCATTGATGTTAATGGTGACAGAGGCCGTAGAGGTGAAGTCTGCACTGCATCTTTAGCAATAATCTGGGAAGATATAATAAAGCATGAAAAGTGCATTTTGTTATCATTTTGATACAACAGTTGTTTTTTGATTGGTGAAGTACATAGTTTTTCTACTACAAAGAGGTTTTCTGAACACTATTTCCCTAAACATAGTCAAACAGGGGTAGTCTCATCCTAAACTCGTGGCATTGGTTGAAGTTAATTTAGAGTAACTAAAATGTTTGACAAAATATGAACAGCTATTTTTATTTTTTTTATCATTTTGACTTCACCAACGAAAATAGTTCAGTTAAAATGTTGTTAACACAAAGACTGAAACATCCAATGATGTGATACAAAATTTTCTATTCAAATAATATATGTTATACTACTTCCATAAAATTAAATTGTTGTTGTTTTATGGCTAGTTACACACATAATTGCCATGCAGTTTAAAATAATCAAACATTTCCTGGTTTCCAAGTAGATGCGATTAACTTGAAACAATAAAGTCCCCAATATTTGTTCCTGGCATGCTCTTCAATATCTGTAATCACTCTAAATGTAATTGATCTTAAGTAGGTAAAGTTCTTTTCACTAAGCTGGGATAATTCTGGCATCTTCCAAAGTAACAGACTGGTTATCTTATTTGGTTAATCTCCAGAGACACACCTTCAAATACATACCTGTACATACATTACTGTCTTCTTCTCATAATCAACAGCAGAAGAATCTTTTATTGTCACTTGTACAAAACTTTCTCCCAACCCAGAGTGGGACTGACAAGGAACGCATCTTTATCCGGTCCAGCGAGTTCGAGATTAAACCTGCTGTTTTGCCCCTGGATCATAAATAAGTTAAACATCAACAAATGCAACAACATAATAGTCACCATATCAATAAAAAAAACAAAAAACAAACTCAGAATCAAGTGTTGTAACTACAAACCTGGTCTGGATCTTTGACTTTTATATTCAGGTCATTTACTGCCAGTCCTGCAGATGAATGCTCATCAACCTTCCCTGTGAAGCTGCTTTTCTGCATGCAGGTTTCACTCTCACACTCATAAAAATCAGGGCCGTTGTCATTGATGTCGCCAATAGAAATCTGTAATTCTGATATTGTGCTCGCAATAACTCCATCCACATTAGGGTGTGTCTCACTTGCCTGAAGAACAGGAAGAAATAAATGAGCAAAAAAATAAAAAAGTGCAGTTCATCAAAGAATATGATGTACTTACATTTTAAAGTTAAAAGTATATAGTACTATTGGTTTGCCGTTAAATAGTAATCACTCTGATATCATGATAACAGGATACCATCTAATTCAGTAGTCTGTAAACTCACCTTTATGTGCAGTACTACAGTAGTAGCATCTATATCCATAACTCCTCACGGTCAAATTGAGTTTTGACAGATATTACACCAGTATCTTCAATGATTTGGAACAGATCTGGTGCATTAGTATCTGTGTAAAAGGACAAAATAATAGAGACAAAAAGTAAATTCATTTGCCAAGAAAAAGCTTTAGTTTTATTAAGGGTGTCCAAAAGTATTAATGATGGGTCACAAGGTGAATGGAGTATCTTTAAAATAAAATTTCCAGCTGACTCACTTTCAATGCTGTAGCGGATCTTGTCGTTGATCCCAGTGTCTGGATCTCTGGCTCTCACAGTAAAGACTATCTCACCCTGAGATGGAGCAGCATATGGATGAAGGGTCAAAGGTGAGAGGTCATTTATATATATTACACCAGTGGAGCTCAGATGTTTAGCTTTGTGATCCAGATTTTACATTAGACATCAAGCGGTACCAAACACAGTACCAAAACTGTTTAGCTTACAAAGTAACACCAGAAATAAATATTGAAATGTATTAATATGAACTGCATAGTCGATTAAGGTTGAAAAGTTAAAACAAATGTAGTAAAAACCAACGCAAAAAAACAATACAGCCTGTACAAACCAATGAAACACAATTTTTTTCCCGTTTTTTAAAATTTTATTTTATATTTAATTTTATTATTTGCATTTAGCATCGATTTTTGCATTGTGATGTAAAGTAAGAAGTACAGCATGACAAAATTAATTTTAAAACAAAAAATACACCACTCACCACATCCGAATTCTCGTCAATAGCAGCAAAGTCAGGTAAATTCAGAAACTGTGGGTCTATATCCGCCACATCTTTAACCGTAATGAATGCAAATGCTGCTGTCGATTGAACCACTTGTTCACCATACAATATTCCACCACCATCCTGACAAAACCAATGAACACTTAGCACATGACACAGTAAATGTATGTAGATTTTTCAGATTGCTTTTTGCTTGTAAAAATTATTTTTATGCATCTTTTTTGATTGGCATTCCCAACACAGATATCTTCCTTAATCATTTTCTAAAAACACCCATCACTTGTCTAAATATGATTACTTCACAAATAAATACTCACAGATGCATTGACTCGTATCTGATAGAAAGGGCTTTTCTCAGTGTAGTTTAAAGTTCCATCCAGGACAACAATTCCAGTGGTTGCAGAAATTGAAAACAGGCTAGCCCCATCATTTGGTACCACCTAAGACAAACATACTGTGTTATGAATACAATTAATGTGAAATGTGAGAGTGAAAATGCAATTTATGCCATGGAAGGGAACATACTTCATCAATTTTGAAGGACACTATAGAAGCTTGGCCAAAATCTCTATCTGTGGCTATGGCTCTGAACAGTTCCGTGCCCTTGGGTTCATTCTGAAGGAGGGAATAGGAAAACATCATGTATAAATGTGAAAAAAATAAACTGACACACATTGTCAATTCTTGAAGATTACTCTTTGCTCAGAGACCAAGAGTAAAGTTAAAGCAACACTATGTAGTTTTTCAATCTTCATAATATATTTCCAAAAACCTTGAGATGGTACATCGACCTATTATAGGTTGAATGGCATGTCTGCCTTTTACTGGCACTACGTAACTACGGGGTTCGGGTAGTAACCTGAGCACAAAAAGAACTATAGTTCACAAAATAATGATTCGTTCAAACCCATTGGCAGTAGTATTTAATATTATGCGTTGTGTAATATTGGGTAATATTGTATACAGAAAATATTTTGTTTCTTTGGATTTCATGTTTTACCAATTATAATAAGACTTGAATGGCAATGACTGTTAGGCTTATGCACTATGATGCTGATATAATGCATTTTAATGAATAATGAGAAAATTAATAATTCAATAATAAATATTGTTTAATGAAAAAAAAAGATGTGTAGGCCTAATCTCTATGCTTTCCAGGTTTCAACAAATAAATTAGACTTGAATTGTAATTATTTATGACTGCTGTATATGCCTAATAATGATATAGACCTAACACTTTAATTAATGAAGGTAAACAAAATATAAAGATTTTAATAAGCTAATTAAACGTTTATAGTTAGGCCTAAATGGCTTCCAGACTGTAGCAGCAGTAATCTGCATCTAATAGTGCAATTCGCGCTCTTTTTTCCACTCAAAGCACATTCCACAAACATTGCAGTCCTACGTTTAGGCCTACTAGTGATATAACATCAATTATAGAACATTTATTCACAAGAAGAACGCAGTAATCCACAAGAAACTGTGTGCAACATAAACTGACTGTCATGAACTCTGAACGCTATCTGATAAACTGAGGAGCCTCACGTGATCCAAGTTAGCCATTATGCTTTTTCCAATGGTAAAAGCGTTATGGCTATCTCTCATCTCCCAATAAAAGACAATCCCTGCTCCAAGACCAGAAAATATGTGGTTCAGAAATTATGGCGACTTCCAAAATGTTCACTGTTGGAGTGCATCCAGGAAAAGGGTTGGGAAACACTAGGATAGGCTAGGCCTACTTCTCTATAAATCCATAAAGGGGGAAGATGTTTCAGTGTGTAACAAATTAAATTGAATCTAAGCAATGACTACATAAGACTGCTGAAATACAGTACTCAAATAATATTGGCTGCTTTTTTATACACTCACTTTTTCCTAGCATAGCGCGCGTTTAAACACCTTTTAAACAGTACCTGTTCCGCCCAGTAGATGGGGCTGTTGTCAATCATAAGATTTCAACAAACCTTATATGCTAATAATAACTGCAGAGTTTACAACTTAAACATGTTAATTTAGCGTAGGGTCTATATATTTTTGGAGAAATTAAAAACTAAATGCAATACAATAATATATAATTTCATTGTATATATTTTTTCCAACCCAAGCAATGACCCTGTTGTGGAAGACATGATGGTGAGTAGTCTAGGCTAAATGACAAAGGTTCTTACATTGAAGGCGTGCTTCAATGAAGGAAGCAGTTACATAATCCATTTTTACACCAATATATTAGGCTACACCACAGGATAAAGGGTTCATGATAAACTCACCTCTTTGACCTCTACGTTGTAGGGCAGACCATCGAATACAGGTACATTATCATTAGCATCTAGCACAGGAATATAAACGCTTTTTGTCACCTAAAAGGGCAGAGATCATATTAGAATTCAGGAAAGTGAATTTTCTGACCATTGTAATACTTTCATATTCCCAACTTACATCCGCATAATTGCCATCATTCACCACAGCCTCTATGAGTAAGAGGTCTTTTGACTGATAAAAGAAAACACAGACATTCACAAAGTTAGCCTAACTGATTGTCTTCTAGGA